>OU342744.1:95984738-96584738 GCA_910589775.1 Avena eriantha
TGTATCTTGTGACAAAACTAGTATCAATGTAACACTTTACAATGAACTCCCTTTAACTATTTGTCACTTATACATGATATATTATTAGTTCTTCCAAAGCTCATAAGAATATCTTTACTATTGTCCAATCATCATCTTATGAATCATTCTGGTATATGCTCATCACATTTAGAGCATAGGACATATCTGGATGTGTACATCTCAAAGAATGATTGATCAAAATATTCTTGTGATTTCACCAAGTGTCAAAACACTTGAATCTCGTGTCAACACACTTGAATTTTGATTTAGTCCTTTCCGTGCGTCAAGAACCTTTCTTTGTTGTTTCCATATTGAACTCATTCAACATCTTATCTATGTACATTTGGCAAAACCATATTAGCGCCTCAATCTATTCATATAGACATTGATGCCTAATACTTGAGTTATGCCTAAGTCTTTCATCGAAATGAAATTCTTAACCTATGTCAATAAAAGATACATTATTTCTAATCAACAATATGTCTTTCACATAATGTATTAGAAATATGTCTTAGCGCTCCCACTTAATTTCTTGCAAAAATGCAAACATCTTCATCGTCTCTGATGAAATTAAACCTTTTAACAGTTTCATCACGGTGAAGATTCCAACTCCGCGATGCTCACTTCAACCATTGAAATTTTGCATACTCTTTTAGCATCCTTTGAATTAACAAAACCCTTTGGATCGTGTCATGTACACATCCTAGGTAACCATTCTTTTAGAAGAACTTGTTTTGTTTGTTCAACTACCATATACAAAAATATATGTAGTGGTTGCTACATTAATCCGTCTAGACTAAATATCGCTATGAAAGATCAAATCTTATCATAGTCAATTCCTTGAACATTGTCGTAAACTCTTTCCGACATGTCGACTATTTCATAGATTTGAAACATCCATGTCTATTTCTTTATAGATCCAAACACGACCGATAGGCTTCACGCCTTTCCGGAGGGTCTTCTAAGTTCAGAAACTTGATTTCTCGTGTATGGATACTATCACGGATTCCATGACTTCTAGTCATTTTATGGATTCAGGGCCCATCATCGCTTCTTTGCATGTAGTCGGTTCATCATTGTCAAAAAAATAACGACTTGCTTATCAAATCTTACTATTTGATTCTTATCGACCCACACGGTTCTATAGGAACTCTAATCTCCGAGATCACACCTTTTGTAATCACGAGAGCCATGAGCATTGTGGCACGCCACCGGGACACTTTCCGGCGCTGTGCTACTTAGCACATATAGCTAAGGTTCAACAACCTTATCAAAGTTCTATTGTCCTCCCACTTAACTTTTCACAAAAAATTCCTTCTCAAGAAACTTGACGTTCCAAGCGACAAACTCTTTTGTCCTCGGCGTTATGGAGAAATTCCCAACAAATTCTTTGGAATAACCTACAAAGACGTGCTTATCCGACTTTGGTTGTAAACATTTTACTTATGCATAGCATACATAAGAAAAGACAATTCGGGTTTAATCCCAAACCATAACTCATATGGTGTCATTTCAACGGATCACGATGGAGCTCTTTTCAGTGTAAAAGCGGTAGTCACTAAAGCTTTAATCTTTAATATATAATGGGAGTTTTTATAAATGACACCTTTGATCTTACCATGTAAAACAAGGTTTCATTACATATCTTGAACACTCCATACTCCTATGGTGTTTTCGGAAATGCAAATCCATGGAACGATTCCTCAAATCTTAGGTGTTTTGCTAAACTTGTAACTCAAACATCTTTCTTTTTGATCCAATCATAAACTCTTTTATTTTCTTGTTACAATGATTTTCCACTTCATCTTGAAAGTCTTTGAACATTTTTCAAATGTTTCATACTTCTTCCTTATTGAGTAAGTATATACATATACTCACTCAAATCTTCGGAGAAAGCATATGAAGTTGAAATCCATCGCCCACGACTACACATAATGGACTATATACATCAATATGTACAAATTCCAATCAGTTAGTCGTCCGTTCCTCTTTTGGCCTACGAACGGAGTTTTAATTATCTCCAGGAAAGTATCACAAGCGTCATTTGATCCAAATCAAAGACTCCAAAAAATCCATCAACATGGAGTTTCTTCATGTATCCCTTTCAATATAATTTAAACGGCGATGTCACTTCGCAAGTGATCTTTCAATCATTTGTCTTGCGACATTTTAGCATTAGTTTTATGGTCGTTATTTCTCCAACCAGACTTGTATATCATCCATCTATTATGGAATACGGTAATTATTTGAACAACCTTTTGTCGTCATACCTGATCAATTATTGAAACAAATCTTGAAGGCAAGCTTTGATGTTAACGAGCAACACAACAACCCTTTGTTTGTTTTCGATGAACATCATCACATATTCTCTTGCTAGTTACTTAGGCCATTGCAGTTCATGAATTGTGTTGTCCTGTATGACACTTCATACCAACCAATTAGGTATCCAATACCGGTATCCAATACCTAAGAACCACATTGTTTAACAAGCAAGGAATACAACCATAACATGTATATCTTCTATATGCCTAAGTTGGACATCTCCAACCTTTTATTTTCTGCCAAACATTTTATAGATTCTCTTTCAGCAATTCCTTTTCTTTTAAAAGAATCTATCAACATCAATAGTGGTGTCATCAACATGACACATGGTACAAAGCGTATATAGTCAACTACTAATACCTTTGGACTTGCACTTTGAGGTGGATCACCATCATCAAATGTTTGGTGTTCTTTCAAAAAATCCATTCTTTAGTAATCTTTTAGTGTAGTAAACATTTTACTTACATCTTCTATTCATCCTTATCACGACAACTTTCATGATCAAGCTACTATAGCCTATAAGGAAGAATCGCGAATATAATATCAGTTCCCAAAACCTTTTTGGTAGATTCGGATGCCTAGCATCTCCATCCTTCACAAATTCTCATACAATATGAGAACATGTATTTTGCTAAATTATACTCTATCATAATGCAACCAAAAAC
This sequence comes from Avena eriantha, assembly GCA_910589775.1. Classification (NCBI taxonomy): domain Eukaryota; kingdom Viridiplantae; phylum Streptophyta; class Magnoliopsida; order Poales; family Poaceae; genus Avena; species Avena eriantha. The sequence goes on from OU342744.1 coordinate 95,987,747, forward strand.
ATTGTTTCAGATATCACAATATCTTTCACACATGATGGTTTCTGAAACAATTTTCAGCTCCAATATAGTCTTGATATTAAAACAACCTTTTGAATATCAATAATCATGGAGGCAAACATGATACTTTAGATACTAACATTGGAATTCTTACTCTTGATTTAATACTACTTATAAACTTCATGGAGTAAATAGAGTTTGCTGAAAGTTTGCAATAGGACTTATAAACTTTAAATTGACATTCAAAACAATACGATACCAGTTCGTAAAGTAAATATCCAGAATTTCTATAGTTCCACTATCTCAACTATAACTAAGCGTAAGGTGGTGAACGGATGCCAATGACTACAACAAACTATGCAAATTCACTTTGATTGTGTTTATGATAAATTGAGTTCGACTAATCCAAATTACAAATGAACCCCCACTCAAAACAACATCCCTCGAGTTGTTTTAGTGATTACACGAACCAAATCCACTACACCAAGTCCGATCATCACATGAGATGATGTAGCTTTAAAGGTGAACAATCAACATGTTCATCATATCATCCATATGACTCATGCTTTACCTTTCGGTATTCCGTGTTCCGAGACCATGTCTGTACATGCTAGGCTCGTCAAGGTTAACCTTAGTTTCCGCATGTGCAAATCTGGCTTGCACCCGTTGTATGCACATGTAGAGTCTATCACACCCGATCATCACGAGATGCTTCGAAACGACGAGTCTTGGCAACGGTGCCAACTAAGGACGAACACTTTATTACTTGATATTTAGTGAGAGGGATCATCTTATAATGCTACCGTCGCGATCTAAGCAATACAAAATGCATAAAGGATTAACATCACAGGCAATTCATAATTAGTGTGATATGATATGGCCCTTTCTTCTTGTGCCTTTGATCTCCATCTCCAAAGCACGGACATGATCTCCATCATCACCAGCATGGCGTCAAGGTCAGTGGCGCCGCTTCATGGTTGTCCATCATCACTAGCAACTATTACAACTACTTGGAACAAAGCTATTACAAGATGAATAGACACGCAGGTCTTAACAGAATTGAAGACAACCATTAGTATCCTACCGGTTGCCATATTACAACAAGGATCATTGCATACATCAAATATAATCACAATCACATGATGGCCATATCACATCACAAAACCCCTGCAAAAACAAGTTAGACGCCTCTAATTTTCTTTGCATGTTTTACGTGGCTTGGGGCTTTCGAATAAGAACGGATCTTACCTACGAAACTGAACCACAATGTTGATACAAGTGCTATCAAGTTGCAAAGTGTAAATTGGATCTATACTATGGTGGGAGAGACAGACACCCGCAAAGCCACTTGTGCAAAGCAAGTCACACGTCAAGCGTGGAGAAAGTCTCATGTGCGATGACATGTAAGGTTAGCCCGAGCCGCTTCATCCCACCATGCCGCAAGATGCAAAGTACACAAAGCAAAAGACGGCACGAGCGCCAACGCCCACAAAACCATTGTGTTCTACTCGTGCAACAGATCTATGCATAGATACGGCCCTGATACCACTGATGGGTTCGTAGCATGGAAAACAAAAAAATTCTACCGCAAGAACGAACAAAACCCAGATCTAATCTAGATAAAAGCCAAGATCTAATCTATTAGACATGTGCAACGAGATAGATCTGCACTAACCCTTGTAGATCCGAAAGCGTTACGAGATTGGATCTCGTGGTTGATGTAGTCGATCACTTGCCGATCTCAAGATCGAGTGGACGATCCTTCCGGCGCCACGTTCCGGCAGCGCTTCCGCAGTCGGTCACACGTACGGAGTCGAAGCAGACCTTCCTCTCCTCGTTCCAGCGAGCAGCGGAGGTAGTAGATCTTCTCCACGGAATCCCAGCAGCATGACGGCGTGGTGGTGGTGGTGGAGTAGAGAATTCTGCAGGGCTTCGCCTAAGCCTGAGCAGAAGAAAGGAGGACGAGAGAGGCGGCTAGGATTGGAGTAGTGGAGGAGGGCCAGGGCGCCACCCCTCTATTTAAAGGGGGGAGGCGCCATGGGGAGGTGGAGTCCTTGTAGGACTCCCCTCTCCCTTGGCCGGCGGATTGGGAGGGGGGGAGGAGTCCTCCTCCCCCACGACTCCTTGTCTTGCCCCACAAGGACTCCTTGATCCTTTCTTGGTTTTCAAGCAAACTCCAAGAAATCTTCCAGAACCTTCCGGAACATTCCGAAACCTTCTAGAATCCTCATACAAATACTCCGGAACATTTCCTAACTCAGAAAATGATCCCCAATATATGAATCTTATTCTCCGGACAATTCCGGATCTCCTCGTGATGTCCCGGATCCAATCCGAGACTCCGAACAACATTCGGTCTCCAACGCACATTCCATATCTACTTAAAACAACTTCGAACCTTAAGTGTGTCACCCTACGGTTCATGAATATGCAGACATGATGAAGACACCTCTCTGATCAATAACCATCAGCGGGATCTGGAGATCCATAACGGCTCCCACATACTCAACGATGACTTCGTGATCGATATAACCATTAACATACGAAACCAATTCCCTTTGTCACGCGATACTCTACTTATCTGAGGTTTGATCGTCGGTATCTCCATACCTAGTTCTACCTCGTTACTGATAAGTACTCTTTACTCGTTCCATGTTATGTCATCCCTTGTGACCCAGTCACATGCTTGCAAGCTAATTAGATGACATTCCACCGAGAGGGCCCAGAGCATCTCTATCCATCATATGGATGGACAAATCCCAATCTTGGTCCATGCGCTTCAACACATACTTTTAGAATACCCAATGACACCTTTATAACCACCCAGTTACGAAGCGGTGTTTGATGTCATCAAAGTACCCATCCGGTGATGGTGATTAACACAACCTCATGGTCGAAGGATTAGGTTACTATGCATTTAAAAGCTTATAGCAATACGAACTTAATGACTTGATCTTATGCTACGCTTACTATGGGTGTGTGTCCATCACATCATTCTCCTAATGATATAACCTTGTTATTAATCACATCCAATGTCCATCATCAGGAAACCATGATCATCAATTAATCAACAAGCTAGTTCAACAAGAGGCTTACTAGGGACTCTTTTATGTTTACAAAACACACAAGTATTAATGTTTCCATTTAATACAATTATAGCATGGGATGTAAACATTTATCATACACATAAAGATATAATAATAACCACTTTATTATTGCCTCTTGGGCATATCTCCAACAAATACTACTTATTAAACTTCATGGAGTAAATGGGGTTTGATGAAAGTTTGTAATAGGACTTCTAAACTTCAGATTGACACTCAAAACGATACGATACCAGTTTGTAAAGTAAATATCCATAATTCTATAGTTCTATTATCTCAATTATAACTAAGCATAAGGTAGTAAACAGATCCCAATGATTATAACAAATTATGCAAATTCACTTTGATTTAGTTTATGATAAATTGAGTTCGACTAATCCAAATTACAAATGAATTCCCACTCAAAAACAACACCCCTTGTGTCTTTTTGGTGATTACATGAATCAGATCCACTAAACCAAGACCGATCATCACGTGAGTTGGTGTAGCTTCAAAGGCGAGCATCTAGATGGTCATCATATCAACCATATGACTCATGCTTTACCTTTCATTTTGTGTTCTGAGGCCATGTCTGTACATGCTAGGCTCGCCAAGTAAGAACTTTAGTACTCGCGTGTGTAAAACCGTCTTACACCCATTGTATACGAACGTAGAGTCTATCACACCCGATCATCACGTGGTGTCTCGAAATGACGAACTTTCTTGACATGCATACTAAGGAAGAACACATTATTATCTTGATATTTAAATGAGGGATCATCTTATAATGCTACTAAAGCGGCATATAAGCAATATAACAAAACATCATATGCAAAAAGTGATATGATATGGCTTTTGCACTTGATCAATATCTTATGCGTCGTGGTATGATCTTCATCATTCCTATATCTGTAAGGCCAAGGTTTATGGAACTTAAACTTTGGTATGTAATTTCCAAACATATCAAGCCATACTACAAATTATAACATTACCATATCATAACACTTGCCCAACAACAACTAAACTAGATGCCTCTAATTTATCCTTTGCATGTTTTTACGTGGCTTAGGGCTTTTGGAGATAGAACCTTTATTACCTACGAACATGAAACCACAACGATGATAATCAAATTATTAGCAACTTGTTGTAAATCAGATAGACTATAGTAGGATAGACAGATACCTGCTAGCTATTTATGCAAAACTAGTTGCATGTCAAGCGTGGAACATGTCTCATGTCTCATGTGCGAGGACATGTAAAGTTCGTCTAGGCCACTTCATCCTACTATGCCACCAATATCCAAAATACATAAAGATGAAATAACATGATCATCAGCACCCACATACTCATATGTGTTCTACCCATGAAAAGCATCTACGCATAAACCAGGCTCTGATACCACTGTTGGGTTCGTAGCATAGAAAATATTCCTACGATACGAATAACTAAGGACCAAGATCTATCTACCTAGATACAATCAACGAGTGGATATACATCCATAGAGATCTTACCCACGAAGACTGAAAAAGCTTTGTTAATCAAAATCTGATTTTGTGAATGATGTATTCGTACACTTGCCGATCTCAAGATCATGATGAAGTCCAGACGGTCTAGCACTTGTAAGTCCAGCACCGCAAAGCAGCAGTGCATCCGTGATCACACACACGTCTAGTACCCTAACAACCTTCGAGTCCTCGCTCTAGCAAATCAGCAGAAGCAACAAATTATTTCATAAAACACCACCGAGAATATGTACTTCGCTAATCTGAAGCCATGTGGAATATTCTAGAGGGGCAGAGAGATCCTTCACAAGGAGGTGTAATAGTGGAGGAGGAGGTAGTGCTCCTTATATAGGGAAGGAGGACAACCCCCATCCGATGGCCGGCGGCCTAGGTTGGTTCCCCCACCTCTCCCTCATTCATGTGGTGGAGCTCCCACTCACATAAACACACCTCCACTCATGTCCACTGATACATTGCAAATGTATCTATAATTTTTGATGTTCCATGCTTGGTTTTATCCACTTTCTTGTGTTTTGTTCCAACTTTGGAGTATTTTTCATATGATTTCTTGGACTAACCTATTAACAAGAGCCATAGTGCCAGCTGCCTATGTTCTGCTGTTTTTGGTTCCAGGAAAGTCAGAAAATGAATATTCTCGGAATTGGACGGGACAAAAGCCAAAGTGCCTATTTTTCCGGAAGGGATCAAGTGCCAGAATACGAGACGGAGAGGGACTAGGGGGCCACCACACCACCTGGCCGCACGGCCCAGCCTGACCCGTGCCAGGGGGTGGTGAGGCCAGCCCTGGCACCCCCTCGGCCGCCCCTTCCGCATATATATTTCCCTCGGGACGAAAACCCTAAGTACCCGATCAAAAATCCACGAAAGAGTCTGTAGCCGCCGTCATCTCCATCCCTAGATAGGGAGGGATCTGAAGCTCTTCCCGGCATCCTGCCGAAGAGGGGAGTTCACCCTGGAGGCCTTCTTCATCACCATGCAAGCCTCCGGTGTGATGCATGAGTAGTTCATCCTTGGACTACGGATCCATGTAGTAGCTAGATGGCTGGTTCTCCTCCTTTGTGCTTTCATGTTTAGATCTTGTGAGCTCCGTTCATGATCAAGATCATCTATTTGTAATTCTGCATGTTGTGTTTACGGGGATTTGATGGATATTGAGATGCTATTTCAGATTGATTATTGATTCTATCATGTCTTTGTTATTTGTGATCTTGCATGCTTTGTGTTGTTAATAGCTATCTTGGCCAAGTAGATGCTAGTAACTCCAAGAGTTAGTATTTATGCTCGATAGTGGGTTCATGCCTCTGGTAATCTAGGGAAGTGACAAAAATCTCTAAGGTACTAGATGTGCTGTTGCTACTAGGGAGAAAACAACAATCCTTTGTTCATAGAACAATCGTATTGTTTACTTTCCACGCAGTTCGTAAAGCAATAGTTTGTTGCTTGCAACTTAATACTGGAGGGGGTTCAGATGATAACCTGAAGGTGGATTATTAGTCATAGATGCAGTTGGATGGCGATCTATGTATTATGTTGTAATGCCCAATCAAGTCTCAAAGGAGTCAAGATGATTAGTATATGCATGTATTGCTTACTCGGTGTTTGTCAATTGCCCCACTTTAATTTGTTCACCCAACATGTTATCTATCTAAGGAGAGCCACCTCTAGTGAACTATGGATCCCGGTCCTTTTACTTTACATACAATCTACAATCTTTTACTGCTTTGTGTTTACTTTCTGCAAACTTTTACTTCTTTCCATTCTATACGTTTAATCCTTTGTTTTCCGCAAAACACGGTGAGATTGAAAACCTCATCGCAAGTTGGGGACAAAGTTCTATGGTTGTGTTGTGAAGGTCTCCACGTTGCTACTACCACCGGTAGTGCGCCCTGCCAAAGCTCAGCTAGTAACACCTTTGGGGTGTTTTCTTACTCCTACTGGTTCGATTAAACCTTGGTTTCATAACTGAGGGAAACTTTCTGCTGTGCTCATCATACCTTCCTCTTGGGGTTCCCAACGAGCTCTACATCAACCACACACCAAGCATTTTTCTGGGCGCCGTGCACTGAGCCATCATCCACTCACATGCATTAATTTCCACCAAAATTAATGCAACTCTCATTAAATAAAACTCTTTTATTTATTTTATTCAGATTTTTTTTAATTATTTTAATTAACAAATATTAACATAAAACCCCTACAACATTTCAATATCACATGGAGAACCAGTTTTAGCAATTTCACCCGAAACAATTTTGGTGTCCATCGAAATGATTCCAACGCTTTCATAATCTTTCTATGAAACATATTTTCTCCAAATGGTGTCGGTACCGCTTAAGTGTGTCACCCTACGATTCTCAAATAATGCAGACATGATTGAGACTCCTCTCCGATCCATAATCATCAGCGGGACCTAGAGATCTCTACTGACTCCCACACATTCAACGATGACTTCGGTGATCATGAGACCCTTTAACATTTGTAACTAAATCCCTTAGTATCGCGATATATAACATGTCCGAGTTCGATCATCGGTATCTCCATAACTAGTTTGATCTCGTTACCTACAAGTACTCTTTTCTCATTCCCATGATATAACATTCTAGTGATCTTATCACTTTCTTGCAAGCTATGTCAATGTGATATCACCGAGAGGGCCCAGAGTATATCTCTCCATCATCGAAATGGAAAAATCCCACTCTTGATCCATGAGCCTCTATATAACACTTTCGGAGTATCTGAACCCACCTTTATTGTCACCCTGTTATAGTGTGCCGTTTGATGTTATCAAGTTACTCTTCTGGTGTTAGTGATTGACATGATCTCATGGTATAAGTTAAAGTTACTTTGTCGGACTTATCATAACAATGTAAACATAATGACTTTGATCATATTACTATACGTCAGATGAATGTTCATCACATCATTCCACCAATGTTGTGACCTTGTTATTAACAACATCCAATGTCCATGATTAGGAAACCTTGATAATCTTGTTAACCAGCAAGCTAGTTCATATGAGAGGCATAACTAGGAACTCTTATATGTTTATTAACTACACATGTATTAACGTTTCTAATTAACACAATTATAGCATGCGAAATAAACATTTATCATAAACATGGGATAAGATAATAATCACTTTATTATTACCTCTTGGGCATATCCCCTTCAAAGCCGACCACGAGCAACTATACCAAGAGTACTTCCATCACACCGCCCCTTTGTATGACGCGCCACATTTCTGACTGTGATTTCAGAGGTCAAGGAAGAATTTCATTCGTATTCTTCAGAGAGTGAGGGATCATGAAGACTACTTCTCTTTAAAGAAAGATGCTACTGGTAAGCTCCGCTTCACCTCATATCAAAAATGCACAACCGATATCTACATGCTTTCTTATGACGTATCTGGAGATTGTTGATACGTCTAAAACGTATCTACTTTCCCGAACACTTTTGCTATTGTTTCTCCTCTAAACTTGTGTGATTTGGATGCAACTAATGCGGACTGACGTTGTTTTCAGCAGAATTGCCTTGGTGTCTACTTTTTGTGCAGAAAATCAACTATCAGGAAAAATCCCGGAAAATATGCCAAAAATCCTATTTCACCCGAAGACTCCAGGAGCCAGAATACGAGACAGAGAAGAGCCAGGGGGTGGCCACACTACCTAGTGGCGCGGGCCAGGCCAGGCCGCGCTAGGGGGTGGTGTGGGCCCCCTAGGCACCCCCTCGGCCTCTCTCTTTGCCTATAAGGAGCCTTTTGACCTAAAAACTATGGGGGGTTCGACGGTTTTCCAGAAGGAGTTCCGCTCCGCCGCCACCACCAGATTCCACGAAACAGCACCAGAAACTCCGTTCTGGCACCCTGCCGGGACGGGGAATTGGAGGAGATCATCGCCATCATCATCACCATCGCTTCTCCATCGATCATCCATGTTTCCCCCATCTATGAGTGAGTAATCCCCTGCTGTAGGCTATGGGGATGGTAGGGATTGGATGAGAACGTTCATGTAATGGCATCAGATTGTTAGGGCATGGTGCCTAGTATCTTTTATTAGTGCTTTATGACTTTGTTGCGACTTGTTGTGCATAATGCTTGTCACTAGGGCCCGAGTGCCATGATCTCAGATCTGAACATGTTATTGATTTATTATGATAGTATTGTTTTGGGTCTTATCTGCAAGTTATATACACACGTTGTTGTCCGGAACCTATGGCCCTGAAGTGACAGAAATCGGGATAACCGGAAGGGAAAGGCTTCGATGTGAGGATCACATGTGTTCACGGAGTTTTAATGCTTTGCTCCGGTGCTCTATTAAAAGGAGCACCTTAATTGCCAGTAGTTCCCTAGAGGCCCCGCTGCAAACGGGCTGGCAGGACAAAAGATGTTGTGCAAGTTCTCATTGCGAGCACGTATGACTATATATGGAACACATGCCTAGGATTGTCTAGTACTTGGGTGCTTTATCTTATTTATCTGCAATTGCCCTATGTTCTGATTGCTATGTGAATTGTCGTGTCCATGCAACGCCCGTCCAACCATCCCTATGCCTACCGCACTCGAATCCCATTGTTTACTGCTTTTGTTACTACTGTCTTTGCTTTACTACTGTTGTTACTTTGCTATTCCTACTACAAAACTGTTGCTACTGATAAACTGCTATGAGCAAGATTGTTTCCAGGTGCAGCTGAATTGACAACTCAGTTGTTAAGGCTGATAAATATTCTTTGGCTCCCCTTGTGTCGAATCAATAAATTGGGTTTCACTTCCCTCGAAAATACTGCGATACACCCCCTATACTTGTGGGTCATCAAGACTATTTTCTGGTGCCGTTGCCAAGGACCATAGCTTTATTTATCAAGTTCACTCGGATTCTCTATTGTTCGCTGATATCCATCCATCATGGGTAAGTCTCGTGAAGGCAATTTTCCTATTTTACCATCCACTACAAGAAGAGGTATGGTTCTGAACACCTCTGCTGCTCTTGATTCACCATCTATTATAAGTAACCTCGTTACACCACCACATACACATGTTACACACATTGCTACTACTGCTGAATCTAAAACTTCTGATGCTTATGATGCTGTTTCTACCGTGCTTGATAAGAGTGGTTCATTAGGTCCTTTCCTAGATGTTACGATTGCTAGAACTATAGCTGGAAATACCGAAACTCCTAATGAAGACACTACCACACCTGTTAGTTCACCTGAGTCTAGTGAAAGTTATGATATTGAAGATGGTTATGTTGAGATGACTGATGAATTTATTAAAGAATGTAAGAACACCCATGGTAGGAGTGCTGCTAAGAGACTCCTTGAGAGGCGTACTATTAGACCCAAATTATCTCCTGATGCTAAGTTTTATTCTTCTCCCATAAACATTATAGATGAAGATTATGATTTCTCTCTCGATCTATCTTACATAGCTATTGTCGAGAAAGAACCTTTTTGTGGGACTGAGAATGAAAGTGCGGTAGCACATATGAATGAACTTTCTACCATGAGTGGCTGGTTTTCTGATGATATTAAGATGCGTACTTACTTTGTTGCTAAGATTTTTCCCTTTTCACTGAAAGGAGAAGCTAAAACTTGGTTTAGTAATTTACCTCCTGGATCTATTGATAGCCCTGAGTGCTTGATTAGTACTTTCTTGCAGAAATATTTTCCTCCCGGTGCTAGACATGCTATTTTGTAGGAACTTTTTGATTTTAAACAGGGAGAAAAAGAGATATTGCCCGAATCTTGGGCAAGGTTTTGTGCTTTGATTCATGCACAGGCTGGAAGTCCATTACCTAAGAATGAGCTTCTTGATATATTTTATAATGGACTAACCGAGGAATCTAGGACATACCTAGATAGTTGTGCTGATTGTGTTTTCAGGAATAGGACTCCTCAAGAAGCTGAGGAATTAATCACTAAAATAAGCAAGAATTATGAAGATTGGACTCCTTCTAAAGTAGCTATACCTGAAGTAATTGTACCTGAACCATCTATTCATGTGCCTATTCCAACATCAAAGAAGAGGGGAGTTATTGAATTAAATGATGAAGTGATGAAGGAAGCTAAGAAATGTCTTAAGGAGAAGGGAATTAAAGCTGCAGATGTCAAGAATTTACCTCCTATAGAAGAATTATGTAAGCCTATCCCCTACTCACCCACTATTGAGGTACACTCTCTCCAACACTTTGATGAAGGTCATATCCCTTACTCTAAACCTCCTGATCAATGCTTAGAAGAATTTAATATCTTTATTGTTAAGCAAGATAACTTTAATAAAAGGGTGCAAAATCATCTAATGGAAAACACTAGAGCTATTGTTGAGTTGAAAGATATTGTGGAAAGAACCTCTAATGATGTTAAAATGATTGTTAAACACTTTCAAATGGTTCAAACTCAAATAGATCAGCTCGTTAAAGTGCAAAACGACTTGCTAGTTAATGCTGCTAAAGAAAAACATGCTTATGAAATTAGAACTAGAAGTGGAGCTGCTACCCCGGGATCCTCTATATCTTGAGGGGCATCCCAAAAGAATTGAGCAGGATTCTCAACAAGCTGAAAATGGTGGTTCTACTCGTAAGAAAAGGAAAAAGAAACATAAAACGGTTGTAGAACCCTCTGAACCTGCTATAGATCCTAATAGTATATCTATCTCTGATGCTGAAACTGAGAGTGGTGATGAAGAAAATGTTCTCCTAACGAAGAAAAGGTTGAAGAAGAACCTGAAAACCACACTAAGAATACTAAATACACCAAAGAAGATTTTATTGCTAAGAAACATGGTAGTGAAATAGAACCTTGGGTCCAAAAACCTATGCCTTTCCCTGATAAGAAACACAAGTCAAAGGAAGGTGAACACTATAATAAGTTTTGTGAGTGGATGAAGCCTTTATTCTTGCAAATTCGTTTGACTGATGCTATTAAATTGCCTCCTTACTCAAAGTATATGAAGGACATTGTCTCGAATAAAAGGAAGATCCCTAATGAAGAAATCTCTACTTTGCTTGCTAATTATTCCTTCAATGGTAAGGTTCCTAAGAAACTTGGAGACCCAGGGATTCCAACTATCCCTTGCTCTATTAAGAATAGTTATGTTAGAGCTGCTTTGTGTGATTTGGGAGCTAGAGTTAGTGTTATGCCTCTCTCTCTCTATAAGAGGCTTCAGCTTGAAAAATTGATACCAACTGATATATCTTTGCAAATGGCTGATAAATCTACCACTATTCCTGTGGGTATATGTGAGGATGTACCTGTTCAGGTGGCTCACAATTTCTTGATATTAACTGATTTTGTTGTGCTTGAAATGCCTGAAGATGATAATATGTCTATTATTCTTGGGAGACCTTTTCTTAATACTGCAGGAGCTGTTATTAATTGTAATCAAGGAAAGGTGACCTTCAATGTTAATGAAAAGGAACATACTGTCTATTTCCCCAAGAAGATTGAAAGGACTTATGGTTTGAATTCAATTGAACATGTTGAAGGCATTCAAGTTGGAGAAATATATTGTCCCATACCAAGAGAAAAATTTGAAACTATTATAATTGGGACCATTGCTATCAAGGTTGAGGTAACATAATCATTATTGGAGTACAAATTTTTGTCTCATATGTAATTGTTTTGGTAGCAAGACTTGATCAACCTTGCTAACAAAAGGATTCCATTAAAGAAAACAATGTTTTCATTATGATTATCTCCGTTTATTTCTATCCTTTGCATTTTAGTTTTTGCTTTCGTTTAGTTTCCTTTGTGTTGTTAGTTGCTTGCATGCTAGAACTTCTATAGTTCTAGCCTTGTTTTGTCCTTGCATCATGTTTCCAAAAGAAAAAAAATCTGTCTGTCAGAAAAATCGTTCTTCTATTTCTGAAAAATGCCCAAAAATAAAGTGTCTCGAAAAATTCCAGAAAATTCATATTAAATTTTTACATGAAAAAAAGGGCAGAGGAGTACCTGGGAGGTACCAGGGGGCCCACCAGGCAGGCACACCACATGGTGGCGCGGCCAGCCTTGGGTGGCGCCATGCCTTGGTGTGGGCCACCCCTGGCCCCCACTAACTCTCTCACCTGCCACTTTCTTCTCTCTCCCGAGTAAGGTCCAGTTCATAGCTCAAAATCGCGTTCTTGCTGAGCTTGGTCTCGTTTTTTTCGATCTCCTTGCTCAGCCCATCTTTCTTGCTGAAATTTGGAGCATTTGTTCCCTGGTATGTGACTCCTCCCCTTGTCCAAGTAGATTTGTGTTTAGTGGATTATATGTTGAGTATTTTGCTGCTGTAGGTGACTGGTTATGAGGGCTTGTAAGCTTGTTTTATGCTTAGAGATATAGTTTTGATGCATGTTTAGGCCTCTTGCAAGTCCCTATGAGTAGAATCCTTCATTATATTTACTTTGCAATCACGTGTTTAATAGGTGTTTAAATTTCAGAATAGAAGATGAGTGAACACCACCTAAACCAACATGAGCTTTGGGTGCCTGAGGTCATGAAGGTCCACCGGGAGGAGGAAGTTTTTCCTTCCATTTATCCATGCTCTGAGTTCATGAGAGCTGCAGGAATTCTACAAGATTTCCACACTTTGGTTTCTAATGCAGGGTTAGAGCACTTCTTGGAAGATGAACCTTGTCAATTTGTGAAGTTAACCATGTCTGTGGTGCAGGACTTCCAATTTAGTCACTCTTTGCCTAACCCCATGGTCCATTAAAAAATTTACAATATAGCTGTCGACCTTTCTCTTGATGATCTTTGTGCAGCTATGAAGGTACCTCAATGGGGATCATGTAGAAAGATTAAGGAGAGACCTGAACCACTCATGGATTTATACGCAGAAATTTGCTAAGGGAGTAGCTTCTCGAAGGAGAGTGGAAAAATCCATAACATTCATCTTCCCTCCATTCGCTACTTTGCCTACTTTATTGCCAAGTGTGTTCTTGCTAGGAAAACTGCTAATAAGTTATCTTCATTTGATCTAGCATTTATCTCTGCTGCTCTTAGACGAGATAGGTCTTACAACTTGGGTGCTTTCATAGCTTTCCGTCTTGTTGCTAACCATGAGAAAGGTGGAATTTGTGGAGGCCTCATTGCTTCTCGTTTACTAGCATTGCATGGTTTAGTGCCTCATCATCTAGACCTACAGTTTCCCATAGAAAGGCTTGATCTTAATTCCATGATACAACATAAATTTGTTTCCTCGTGGGCTAGTATGAGTGAGTTATCTTATGAAATAACCTTTCTCAAAGTTGGTTGGAGAAAGAGCAAGTCCGAGCGTGTTGTTCTTTTGCCTGCACCTGTTTTGTTTAACCTTGATAACAGGAAAGGATGGTCCCTCACTGAGGAGGAGCTTGACAAGTACTTGGGAGAGCTCTCCCAACAGGAGCAGGATACTAGAAGGGAGGTCACGGATGATTCGGTCTAGCCCTCGAATGACGGAGCGTCTTCATATCAGCAGCCTGCTTATGATTGGGGAGCTTCTTCTTTCTCTCATGGGCCCAACTACGACCATTCTTTCCAAGATCCGCCCGCTTGGAACCCCTATTCGTACATGGATTGATACCCACTTAGGCCAAAAGCCTAAGCTTGGGGGGAGGAAAAGGACAAATTACACTTGGAAGGTCCCTTTTAGAACTCCTTGGAGCAATAATAGATGTGGGAAAGGGGACCATGCACCTTTATTCTCCACCAAACAATCACATTTTCCCAAAGGTTAAGAATAAAAATAAGAGAGGTAAGGGCAAGAAAGTTGGTTTTAATGCTTCTTCATTTGAGAACACTTGATTCTTTCTTTGCTTCTTATGCCTAACTTAAAGGCGTTAAAGAAAAGTACTTATTGGGAGATAACCCAAAAGTTTTAGATGAGTCTTGGAAGTTATTACCTCTGTAATAACAGCTCCTTATCCTTTTTATTTGCTTTTTGTGCCAAGAGTAACCTCTAATGAGAGTGAAGTAATGATTGGGAAAGTTGATGTCCCGAAACAGATTTTTGTGCTTCACCGTAAAAATTCGTGAGAGGGCTCTCTATGTCGGATTGAGCTGTAATTTTTTGTGCTTCTTTCCCAGGTTGTTATCTAACTTTAGTTAGTTCAACACGTTTTGATTTGAGAAACATAAGGTCTTCTAAAAAATTCGTCTTTACCTACTGGTCTGTTTTGACAGATTTCTGCCATTTTCTGCATTTGCTTCTTGTTGGCTCGTTCTTGAGTTCTTTTGGGGAATTGAGCTTTTTGAGGGAAGTGCTTAAGTAGATAGTGTCCTAATGGAAGTTTATTTGGTGTTAGAACTGAATCTTAAGACTTATTTATCTTAAGTGCACTAATGTTGCTAATGAGATTCTGTGAAGTTTTGTATGAAGGAAAAAATTTCAGGTATATGGAAGGAATGAGTAATGAGATGAAGGATGGACTAAAGCTCAAGCTTGGGGATGCCACGCGTGTCACCCCAAGAATTATCCAAGAAGTACAAGCGTCAAAGCTTGGGGATGCCTTGGGCATCCCCTTCTTCATCAATAAAAATTCCAGGTTTCTTCCAAACGCTTCATTTTTATTGTTTCATGCACAGTTGTGTTGTTCTTGGAGCGTCTTATTTTTCATTTTCATTTTGGTTTTTCATTTTCTTGGTTTTCTTAGTTTGCTGAATAAATTGGTTGGACCCCCTCTTTCATACATTGGTTTGCAAATAGTTTGGTTTGGTTTGGAAAAGAGTAGGAAAGTTCATGCTTTTGTGGTAAAAAGAGCTCGTTTTTGACTGAGCCCTATGCTTTGGCATGCCATGCTTGATATTATTTTGGCTTTATGCTTAGTATTCTTTGCTGTAGCATGACTTGTTATAAACAATTGAGATTGCTTAATGTGCCTTGGATGAATCATGCGTTGTTTTAGCATATTAAAGCATAGTATAGTGGTATTCTCCTTTGATGCTTTATTTGGGTTGACTTGGCGCATGCTCACACCATGTTATGACTATCCAAAGTCACAATATCCTTTATTATCCTTTAGTTTTCAACTTGTAGTATCACTTTATGCTTTGATCAATGATGTTTTGTCGCTCTGCATGATTATGGCCTTTATTGCTCTCTTAGTTTGTCCCTCCCAGTCTTTTGCTAGTCTCCACATCAAAGTATGAGTTCCACTCATGCATCCAACTCCCTAAACCAAGTTATTCCAAAGAGTCCACCATACCTATCTATTAGCATCATTTGCTGCTCCCGTGCATATTCAATATGCCTTGTTTTCTTTCGAATAAAATGTTTGCTTGTTATGGGAAAATTAGTTAGTAAAGCTCTCACGAACTTGATGGCACACTTTATTTCCTGCACTTAATAAACTTGAACCATTGTGAACTCTCCATGAAATTTATATGCTTGCAAATTATAGGCTAGGGATTAGCAGAATCGTGCTGTCACGGGGAACGCTTTCAACACTTGTAAATATATACCCAGTTGATACCTTGCTCTTTTGTTTGCGGATGTCGTCGGTGTGAAATAAAAGGGGAGCTTGTAAGTCCATGGAGTTATGTATGTGTGTTAGAGAAACGCCTAGGCCGCTGGTCTAATCCATGCTGACATGGTAGAAACCTGCAGCGTAACCATAATGATATCTATGAAGCATTCTTCTTATAAAAAAGAGAGAGATAGCTATTGAGAAAAAGAAAAAAAAAGAGTTTTATGAAAAGAGGAAAGAGAGAAAAAAGCACCAGTTTCCCATGGTAAATAAGAATATTGCTGAGATACTCATTGTCTGCTTGCCTTGTCATTTTGATATGGGGATTCTTCCGTATCATTGGGTAAGGGGTACCCCGTTGGCGGTTCTTAATGATACGCACATACTTACGATGACAAGAACTTACGGGTAACTAAAGTTGAGTACCATGAGGAGCGGCCCTCGTACTCAAGGGACTTGGGATTTTCAGTTTATAGTCTGTCAAGCATATAACTCAGATTGGACCTCACTTTCACCTTAACCACATTAAAGATTCTTATGATAGGGGCAATGAGAGCTCAAAGCTAACGAGTACCATACTTTCAACATTTGGAAGCCTTTCAAAATTATTCAAAACCTTTTCTTCTCCTTGTTGAGTCTCCACATATTCTTTGAGCACCTTCTTGAGAGCATAGTTGTCACTCTTTGTGTTTGTTTCATTACTTGATTATTTGTGTTATGACTTTGATGCTCGTATCCTTGATATCTTTACTTCTAGTCATCACTTGAACTTCAGAGGTGCCTTGATATTCATAATCAAAGGCAAGCGAGATACCACTCTATCATACCTTTTTATGAGCATTGTAATGTTGCTTATGTTCGTGTTTCATGCTACTTATTATTCTTGAGTTGGAATCTCTTCATAGCTTGCAATGACTATTAAGTAGACTTGGTTGCATACTCTTTATTATGAACTGTCTAAGTAGTTGATCACAGTGCTGAGAATATTTACATCATATGAAGCAAATGTGTTCGTGAAAATTCTTTTATCGCACTCAGTTTTCAACTGAATTGCTTGAGGACAAGCAATAAGCTAAGCTTGGGGGGAGTTGATACGTCCAAAACGTATCTACTTCCCTGAACACTTTTGCTATTGTTTCTCCTCTAAACTTGTGTGATTTGGATGCAACTAATGCGGACTGACGCTGTTTTCAGCAGAATTGCCTTGGTGTCTACTTTTTGTGCAGAAAATCAACTATCAGGAAAAATCCCAGAAAATATGCCAAAAATCCTATTTCACCCGAAGACTCCATGAGCCAGAATACGAGACGGAGAAGAGCCAGGGGTGGCCACACTACCTAGTGGCGCGGGCCAGGCCAGGCTGTGCCGGGGGGTGGTGTGGGCCCCCCAGGCACCCCCTCGGCCTCTCTCTTCGCCTATAAGGAGCCTTCTGACCTAAAAACTACGGGGGGTTCGACGTTTTTCCAAAAGGAGTTCCGCTCCGGCGCCACCACCAGATTCCACGAAACAACACCAGAAACTCCGTTTTGGCACCCTGCCGGGACGGGGAATTGGAGGAGATCATCGTCATCATCTTCACCATCGCTTCTCCATCGATCATCCATGTTTCCCCAATCTATGAGTGAGTAATCCCCCGCTGTAGGCTATGGGGATGGTAGGGATTGGATGAAATCGTTCATGTAATGGCATCAGATTGTTAGGGCATGGTGCCTAGTATCTTTTATTAGTGCTTTATGACTTTTTTGCGACTTGTTGTGCTTAATGCTTGTTACTAGGGCTCGAGTGCCATGATATCAGATCTGAACATGTTATTGATTCATTATGATAGTATTGTTTTGGGTCTTATCTGCAAGTTGTGTACACACGTTGTTGTCCGGAACCTATGGCCCCAAAGTGACAGAAATCGGGATAACCGGAAGGGAAAGGCTTCGATGTGAGGATCACATGTGTTCACGGAGTGTTAAAGCTTTGCTCCGGTGCTCTATTAAAAGGAGCACCTTAATTGCCAGTAGTTCCCTAGAGGCCCCGCTGCAAACGGGCTGGCAGGACAAAAGATGTTGTGCAAGTTCTCATTGCGAGCACGTATGACTATATATGGAACACATGCCTAGGATTGTCTAGTACTTGGGTGCTTTATCTTATTTATCTGCAATTGCCCTATGTTCTGATTGCTATGTGAATTGTCTTGTCCATGCAACGCCCGTCCATCCATCCCTATGCCTACCGCACTCGAATCCCACTGTTTACTGCTTTCGTTACTACTGTATTTGCTTTACTACTGCTGTTACTTTGCTATTCCTACTACAAAACTGTTGCTACTGATAAACTGCTGTGAGCAAGATTGTTTTCAGGTGCAACTGAATTGACAACTCAGTTGTTAAGGCTGATAAATATTCTTTAGCTCCCCTTGTGTCGAATCAATAAATTGGGTTTCACTTTCCTTGAAAATACTGCGATACACCTCCTATACTTGTGGGTCATCAATCGTGTTGATGACTACTTGCGCATGAGTGAGACCACCTGTTAAGAAGCAATGTACAAGTTTTGCAAAAATGTTGTGAATAATTTTTGGTGGAGAATACTTGAGGCCACCCAATGTTGCTGACACTCAACGACCATTGAATTTCAAAGCTAATTGCTTGTTCCTCCAAATCTGATTTAGGAGCTAAAGTGTAGCAGGTTGGACGTATGGTGGTGTCGGCTCTCCTAATTCTTGCATTTTTTAAGACAAGCACGATATGGACTTTTGGTGTTACATTTGTCCGATAGAGTTAATTTCCAGCAAAGAATGTCTCTATCTTGCGAATGGATGATCAATGTTTTCTTGATAATGGTGGCCATAGGTTCTTGGAAACGCATGTCAATGAGTTGGTGGTTCCATGCTTGTTTATTAGTCGTCCAAAGGTCCCCTATAGTAG
Source organism: Avena eriantha (assembly GCA_910589775.1). NCBI lineage: Eukaryota > Viridiplantae > Streptophyta > Magnoliopsida > Poales > Poaceae > Avena > Avena eriantha. Next base: position 96,006,691 of record OU342744.1, read on the forward strand.
CTAGGTAGACAAAGTGAGCAGGTTGGATAATAAGAGCATCATAGATGTGAGTCCAATCATGGAACCACGTGGTACTTCAAATAGAAATGTTTCTCTGCGTGATTTGATAGACGGAGCGGGCTTTAAGAGTAGGGAGAACTTTGATACTAGAGGACCAAAAATCAGATTTTGGAACATTTGGCTGGGCGCCAAACAAAAGAATCTAGAAAGTACTTGGATTTAAACACAACATAGAGAAAGTCATTTGGTAGATCAACAATCCGCCAAGACGCCATTAGGATTAAAGCTTGGTTCATGGCTGAAGATTTCTCATGCTGAGACACCCTTCATTTTTTGGCGTACAAATATCCTTCCATATGAAACTAGAGGGTTTCCAGATATGGTTGGAAGCATAGACTACATGCACTGGGAGTGAAAGAACTGTCCATTTGTCTGGCAGCAACAATATAAAGTTCACGCTAGAGGGTGCATAGTCATATTTGAGGCTGATGCATCACATGATCTTTGGATTTGGCACTTCATTCTTTGGCATGTCTAGTTCTCACAATGAAATTTGTGTCATCCAGAGGTCTCCTATGTTTTCTAGGCTTGCGAAAGGCAAAGCTCCTCTAGTTAACTTTTTTGTCAATGGCCACACTTACAACAAGGGGTACTATCTAGCAGATGGTATCTATCCTACCTCATCTGCATTTGTGAAGACCAGCCCCAAGCCTACTGAAGAGATCACAAGAGGTTGGCGAAGGAGCAAAAGCCCTCTAGAAAGGATGTTGAGTGGACATTTGGTATGCCCCAATATGGTTGGATATTGTGCGGCACCCTGCTAGAACAAGGAGCAAGGACCAGTTATGAGAGATGATGACGGCTTGTGTGATCATGCAAAGAGTAGCGTGATGAACGCATATATAACCAAGGGTGGGAATTTTAGAAAGAATTGGTTGCACCTGAACTAGGTCCGCCAGCTTTGTTCGAGCAACTCTTGTAGGTGCATCACGAGATCTATGACCAGGCAACTCAAACCAAGCTCCAAAATGATTTGTTTGATCATTTGTGGCCATTTGTGGCGAACCAAACGAACAACTAGTCCTCCTCATTAGGTTATCACACTTAATTTGATGTAATTTTATTGTGTAAACTATGTGAGACCTGGTTGTTCTATTTGTTGTGAACTAATGTTTAATTTGAATTTTGAACTATTTTTATAATATGTACAAGTGTGTAATATGTACAAGTGTGCAATATGTACAAATGAGCTAGAATTAAAAATAAATAACGGTTGGAAAAATGGGGATACTATTGGATACACTATGCTGGTTAGCTCGGACCTGGTCCGAACCCCCGACCCACAAACGGATCAAAGCAGTCAAACGGCCTATTCAATTTGCAGGCCGCTGGTTGTATGACCTTAGTGCATGCAGATTTTTTAAATGATTTGATTAAGTCGGTTGATCTAGCTTCAAGATTAAAAATAGCGGACATGACTGGTTGGTTTAGGGCGTGTTTGGTTGGATCGATATTCGTTTATCGCACCGGCCGGAAGAAATAATCCCGTTTGGTGTGTCGCGGTGTACCTGGGATTTGGCCCACATGGGTCTTAAAGCAGCCCTCATCCTGGCTCCGGAGGAATGCCAAAATCGATCGTTTCCACTAGGACAGGCCCTAGCGAGTGCAAGGGGAGGAACGGCGTGCGCGGGGAGGCAGCGGGGAGATGGCGGGAGCCGAAAGAATTGCAGCGTTGTATGGCGTGAAAAGTAGGCTCACCTCCCTCTTATGCTACCACCTCCCGCTCGGAGAAAAATCCCTCCCCATTTTCCTCTTGTGCGGCGACTTTGGCGGTGACGGCTACATCGATTTAGATCCCCGGCAGCAGCTACTAAGTCGACTCTGGCAACGGTTGGTGTCTCTTGTACGAATCTAGCATCTGCTGCCTCGCAGATCTGCAACACCGAATCCTCCCTCCCCTTCTTCTCTGCCTGCGGCAGGTCCTCGACGTTCGCCACCATGAAGGTAAGAACCACGTCCTTGCCTCCTCTCCAACGTTTTTACCAAGGTAGTTAGCTTGACATTAGTACCTTACCTAGATTTCTTATGCAATGCCACTCCATTTAGGGCCAACAATTAAAGGTTATTGATGACCCACAAGTATAGGAGGTGTATCGCAGTATTTTCGATAAGTAAGAGTGTCGAACCCAACGAGGAGCAGAAGGTGCTGGCTAGTGGTATGGATCAGGAATTCTCTACAAATACTTAGCAAACGGATTTTTAGGGGTTTTTGATAAGGCAAGTAAACAAAGTACGAGTAAATAAAAGACAGTAGGACTAAATGCAGCAAGTGGCCCAATCCTTTATGCAGCAAAGGACAAGTCGGTTGTATTACTTAAGATGACCAAACGTTCTCGAGGACACATGGGAAGACTGTCAAGTGCTTTCGCTTCATATAGTCGATTAATCTTCTTTAGCTTGCTAAGTGTTGTGTGGGTGAACCTGTGCTAATGTACCGCCCCATCCAAGACTAATACATACTTGTGATTATACCCCTTGCAAACATTCGTAAGTACAAGAAAGTAATTAAGGTAGAAACCTAACCACTGCTTTAAACTCTAAGAGCCTTACGTCCCTTGTGCAATGGTTTCCCCTAGGCAACCCCTACGATTAATAGCCAAATACACAATGCATTCCCCTAGGCCCATATAGGTGAAGTGTCATGTAGTCGACGTTCACATGACACCACTAGAAGAAGTACACCACAACTTAAATAACAATCTATTGAATCTTTCTCAACACAACTTCACTACTAACAACAAGACTTCTCCCATGTCCTCAAGAACAAAACGAACTACTCACAAGACATCATATGGATCATGATCAGAGATGGAATAATAATGTATAAGAATATGAATATAAACAATAATTCAGTGGTTCACTCAATAGCATCAACTACAAAGAGTAATCAACACCGGGAAAGTTTCCCCTATGAACTATGCAAGATTCAACGCAATTGTTACAACAATATGGAGATGGTGATGAGGGTGCTGATGGTGATGATGATGATGATCCCGATGAAGTCCAGCTTGATGGTGGTGTTGATGGCGATGATCTCCCCTCTCCGGGAAGGAATTCCTCCGGCAGAAATCTGTCTGCCTGAGAGATCTTTCTCTCTCGGTGTTTTCCGCCCCGCAGAGGTGGCGAAATCTTTCTGTGGTCGCCCCCTGAGTCTTAGGGTTTCGGGAGGATGATATACGCCAGAGGGGAGAGGCTGGAGTGGGCCAGGGTGGTCACACCACCTCCAGGCGCGGCCTAGGGCTGCCCGCGCCATGGGGTGGTGTGGGCCCCCTATGGCCCATCTCCACTCCATCTTCTGGCATCCTTAGTCTTCTGGAAATATAGGATTTTCCGTATATTTTCCCGGATTTTTTGTTCTTCGCAAATTTTGCCTCCAAACAGCACCTTTTCCATCAGAATCCTGACTACAGCGGTCCATGCTCCAAAAGTCATCAACCATGCAAAAATAGATGAAATAACATAAGTATCACCTCTCAATACGAAATATAGACATAGAATAGTGATGCAAAATGGACGTATCAACTCCCCCCAAGCTTAGACTTCGCTTGTCCCCAAGCGAAACTGAGCTCAATAAACATGGCCTCAGGTTTATGGAGTGAAGAGTCGATAAAAAAATACGGACAAGAAGCATCACTTTCATCAAATACATAGATCATAATAGAAGACAACTCACTATTATATAACTCAACTTGTAATAAGTAAAGGAAACACAATAAAGTTACATAAAGTGAATCATAATTGGTAATGGCAAACTTAGCTCTTAGTCGAAGAATAGTTGATAATTTGCTGGAGTTCACAAATAGCTGGTTTTTCAATGATAGCTTTCAAAGTAGTAAACATCAAGATAAGAGCAATGTATAAAACAAGGAACATAAGAAACATGATTGAATAAATCAACATATGAATGAATGAAACACAACAACTCAAAATACTTGCTGAGATAGAAGGGAATAGGTTTATTGACTCAACTACAAAGTAAAAGAAAGGCCCTTCAAAGAGGGAAGCAGGGATTGCAAGTCTCATAAAGAGCTCCCAAAAATTATGATACTTACTAGCTTTCAGCTCTCATTGCCCCTATCATAGGCATCTTTAGGTGATTAAGGTTAAAGTGATCAAAAATGAGGATATGCATTGACAAGTTGTATGTTCAGAATCTCATGTCCCTTGAATACGAGGGCCGCTCCTCATGCTACTCAAGTTTAGTCACCGGTAAGTTCTTGTCATCGTAAGCATATGTGTATCATAGAGAACCGCCAACGGGGTACCCCTTGCCCGATGATACGGAAGAATCCCCATATCAAAATGACAAGGCAAGCAGACAACAAGCATCTCAGCAATCTTCTTATTTACCATGGGAATATGGTGCTTTTTTCTCTCTTTCCTCTTTTCATAATATCTCTTTTTTTCTTTCAATATCGGACTCTTTTTTTATAAGAAGAATGCTTCATAGATACTCGTTATGGTTACGCTGCAGGTTTCCACCATGTCAGCATGGATTAGACCAGCGGCCCAGGCGTTTCTCTAACACATATGCATAACTCCATGGACTTACAAGCTCCCCTTTCATTTCACACCGACGACATCCATAGACAAAAGAACATGATATCAACTTGGTACAAAGTACCAGTGCAATGTTGAAAGCGTTCCCCATGACAGCATGGTTCTGCTAATTCACAACTTACAAAGCGCAAGCATATACGCAACATAGGTGAGCACAATGGTTCAAGTTTATTAAGTGCAAGAAAGTAAAGTGTGCCATCAAGTTCGTGAGAGCTTTAATCACTAATTTTCACATAACAAGTTTAATTTGGGAGGTAGATAAAACAAGAATTTACTTGGAATAGCAATAATGCTACTAGGTAGGTATGGTGGACACAAATGGCATGGGTTTGGTTTAAAGGAGGTGGATGCACGAGAAGAATACCCTCTCAGTACAGGTTTTTGGCTAGCAGGGCTGGGTAGCAAGTATAACAGTTGAAGGAAACAAACAAACATACAAGTGATAAGGACAAACATGCAATCTTCTTTGGAAGCACAAAAGATCTTAACTAGAGAATACTAGACTTATGAGCAAATCAAGAAAGAAAGATGATGAAATTATTTTTCTCTAGAGTACTTCTATCTTTTTCATTCAACTCTCAAAAATAGTGCGCTACTGACCGAGCCGGGTTTTCCAAAACCAACTAAATTAACTCAATGATCCCAAAGTGATATCAATACTAACAACAAGATCAATCATATAACCACGAATTGAAAACTAATATAAGCTATGCAAAAGAGTGAATGATAGAACTTCTCATTAATATTCCATAACGGAAACTCACACCAAGGGATACATATCTAACGAGAGAGGGGACACTTCCATAATGCAAACCATACTACAAAATAACTCCTCTATTCATGATATGACTCTACTAATAAGGTAAAAAGATAGAAGATAGTGATATGATACCGCGGCACTCCCCCAAGCTTGGAACAAACCAAGGGGATGCCAAACCTGATGACGAATTACTCCTTAGGTGGTGGTGGTATCCTCTCATCTTCGTCCGTCTTCCAAGGTAAAGGCTTCCCATCAACAAAGGACATCGTGGTTTCCAACATCCTGAAACTTGCAGCAGCACTTATGAGTTTAAATCTAGCCTCATACTCACAGTTTTGATTTTGAACATTATAGAACTGTGCTTGCAGTTCGTTGGTTGTTTGGCGGAGTGAGAGGACTTCGTCTTTGAGTTCAGCAGTCTATTTTTGGTGCTCGGTGATGAGTTCGGAACAAATCTTATGGATGATATCCACTTCGCGCTCGGAGGCGGAGTCCTGGGTGGCCTCACCACCTGGTGGCGTGGCTAGGGGTGGGCCCGCGCCATGGGGTGGTGTGGGCTACCCGGCTCCGGTTCCGTCCCTTTTTCGCTTCGTAACTTTCCTTATCGACTAAAAACTACAAAAATATAGTTGTATTGTATTTTCGCGGAACTTTTCTTACCAGAACTGTTACCTATTTGAAAACAGACTCTGCAGGTCTCTGAATTTGGACCTCGATGAATTTCTCCGGAGTTATAACTTGAAAGGCATCAACATCTTCATTGTAAGAATCTCTAGCAATATAGTGTTTGAGTCGCTGTCCATTCACTACTTGTGTAGTATTATCTTTTAGAGAATAAATTTTTATTGCTCCTAAACGGTATACTTCTTCAATGATGAAAGGTCCTTCCCATTTTGATAGTAGCTTACCTGCAAAAAATCTGAGACGAGACCTATACAATAGAACTTTCTCACCAACATGAAATTCTCTCTTAAGTATTCGCTTGTCATGCCATCTTTTAACTTTTTTCCTTAAAGAGCCTAGCATTCTCATAGGCTTGACTCCTCCATTCATCTAAAGAACTTAAGTCAAATAATCTTTTCTCACCAGCGAGCTTACAATCTCTATTTAGTTATTTCACTGCCCAATAAGCTTTGTGTTCTAATTCTAAGGGTAGGTGGCAAGCTTTCCCATAAACCATTTTATAAGGAGACATTCCCATAGGATTTTTGTAAGAAGTTCTATAAGCCCATAAAGCATCATTCAACTTCTTAGCCCAGTTTTTTCTAGACCTATTAACAATCTTTTGCAAGATAGATTTAATTTCTCTATTTGATAACTCTACTTGCCTGCTAGTTTGGGGGTGATAAGCTGAAGCAATTCTATGATTAACATCATATTTAGCAAGGGTCTTCCTAAAACCACCATGAATGAAATGAGAACCCCCATCAGTCATGAGATACCTAGGAACCCCAAACCTGGGAAAGATAATATCCTTAAGCATTTTTAGAGAAGTCTCCCCGCCAGCACTCTTTGTAGGAATGTCTTCCACCCACTTAGTAACATAATCAACGGCAACAAGAATATGAGTGTAGCCTTTCGAAGGAGGGAAAGGACCCATAAAGTCAAATCCCCAACAATCAAAAGGTTCAATAACTAGAGAGTAGTTCATAGGCATTTCATTGCGTCTAGAAATATTACCAACCCACTGACATTCATCACAAGATAAAACAAATTTTCTTGCATCTTTAAAAAGTGTAGGCTAGTAGAAACCTGATTGCAGTACCTTTTGTGCAGTTCTATCTCCTGCATGATGTCCTCCATAGGCGCTACCATGACATTTACGCAATATCTCTTTTGTTCATATTCTGGAACACATCTTTGCATAATACCATCCACTCCTTCTTTGTATAAGTGTGGGTCATCCCAAAAATAATGCCTCAAATCAGAGAAGAACTTTCTTCTTTGCTGAGCTGTAAAAGTTGGAGGCAAATACTTGGAGACAATAAAGTTAGCATAATCAGCATACCAAGGGCTTCCTCGCGAGCTCACCCCTACTGCAGCTAACTGTTCATTTGGGAAACTATCATTAACAGGCATAGGGTCAAAAGAGATGTTTTCCAAACGAGATAAATTATCAGCTACAGGGTTTTCAGCACCCTTCCTATCTACTATATGTAGATCAAACTCTTGTAAAAGCAGTACCCATCTAATAAGCCTAGGCTTAGCATCCTTCTTCGTCATAAGATATTTAATAGCAACATGATCAGTATGAATGGTTACTTTTGAGTCCACAATATAGGGCCTAAACTTATCGTAGGCAAAAACAACAGCTAGAAATTCCTTTTTAGTAGTGGCATAATTCCTTTGAGCAGCGTCTAGAGTCTTACTAGCATAATGGATAATGTTTAAGTTTTTATTAATATGTTGCCCAAGGACAGCCCCTACAGCAAAATCACTAGCATCACACATTATTTCAAAGGGTAAACTCCAATCAGGTGGTTGAACAATAGGGGTTGTAGTTAAAGCCTTCTTAAGAGTTTCAAAAGCTTCCCTACAATCATCATCAAAAACGAAGGGTACATCTTTTTGAAGAAGATTAGTGAGAGGTTTTGATATCCTAGAGGTCTTTAATAAACCTCCTATAGAAACCAGCATGACCAAGGATACTACGAATACCTTTGATGTCTCTTGGACATGCATCTTCTCAATTGCCTCAACCTTAGCTCTATCAACTTCTATGCCTATTTCAGAAACTTTATGCCCAAGAACAATCCCTTCATTAACCATGAAGTGGCATTTCTCCCAATTAAGAACAAGATTAGTTTCTTCACATCTCTGCAAAACTTTATCAATGTTGTGCACACAATTATCAAAAGAAGTTCCATAGACATAAAAGTCATCCATGAACACTTCTACAATTTCCTCACAAAAACCATGAAAGATAGCAGACATGCACCTTTGGAAAGTAGCAGGAGCATTACATAAACCAAAAGGCATATGTCTATAAGCATAAGTTCCATAAGGGCAAGTAAAATTAGTTTTTTCTTGATCTTGTTGTTTAACAGCAATTTGAGAGAAACCGGAATAACCATCAAGAAAACAAAAATGGGTCTTTTTAGACAACCTTTCCAACATTTGATCAATAAAAGGAAGCAGGTAGTGATCTTTCTTAGTAACTTTATTGACTTTCCTAAAATCGATGCACATCCTATAGCCTACCGCTATTCTTTGAGGAATAAGCTCATCATTATCATTAGGGACAACGGTAATACCTCCCTTTTTAGGAACACAATGAACAGGACTAACCCATTCACTATCAGCAATAGGGTAAATAATACCAGCATCAAGGAGTTTCAATACCTCATTCCTTACCACTTCCTTCATCCTAGGATTTAAATGTCGTTGGTGCTCCACTACCGGCTTCGCATCTGGTTCTATGTTAATAGAATGCTGACATATAGTAGGTGAAATCCCTTTTAAATCATCCAGAGTATAGCCCATAGCTCCGTGATGTTTCCTCAAAACTTCCAATAACCTTTCTTCTTCCTTCCCTGAAAGTTTAGCGCTAACAATAACAGGATATATCTTTTTATCATCAATATAAGCATATTTAAGATCATCAGGGAGAGGTTTTAGATCGAAAACCGGATCCTTTTTAGGTGGCATCGTGGTACCCAAGTCTTCTACAAGCAAGTCGTGCTTAAGCATCATAGGTTGATCACGGAGAATCCTGTCAATCTCATTCCTTTATTCCATGAAGATTTCACTTTCATGATCTTCCATAAATTGTTGCAAAGCATTGTTAGGAGCAAGAGAAATAGAAGCAAGTTTTTCAACCCTAAAATCCTCATTATGGGTTTCCTCTTCGCAAGGTTCTTTAACAAATTTCAAAAAATTAAACTCGTAAGATTCCCCATCAAACTTAGTCAAGATTTTCTCCCTCTTGCAATCAATAATAGCTCCACAAGTACTCAAGAAAGGTCTACCAAAAATGATAGGGTAGGTTTTACTAGCAGCAGAACCAAGTACTAGAAAATCAGTAGGGTACTTAATCTTACCACAAAGAACTTCCACGTCTCATACAATACCAATTGGAGAGATGGTCTCTCTATTAGCAAGGTGAATGACCACATCAATCCCTTCCAACTCGCAAGGATTGATTTCATGCATAATTTCTCTGTAAAGCTCATAAGGAATAGCACTGGAACTTGCACCAATATCACATAAACCATAATAGCAATGATCACCAATTCTAACAGAAAGCACAGGAACACTAGCCTTTTTAGTTCTATTGGGATGTGAAACAATATTAGAATCGTCCACACAAAATACTATGTGCCCATCTTCTACGCTTTTAGTGACAAGGTCTTTCACTATTGCTACCACAGGTTCAATGTTTATTTGTTCATCAGGTTTTACAGTTCTTTTTTCACTTTTGGTGATTACATTAGTTATCATAGGATGGTCCTTTACCTTTTCGGGGAAGGGAATCTTCTCGATATAAGGTGCGGGTAAGATGGGGTCAATAATGCAATACTCAGCACTTCCAATAGGAGCACAGTCAACAATATCTTTGTAAGGTGCATGGTATTTGTTCCATCCCCTCTTTGGAATTTCGATATAGGAAGCAAAAGCTCTAAAACAATTCGTAATAACTTACAAATCAAGACCATAAATATTACTAATATTTTGAAAGTCATCAGTTCCCATAAAAGATTTAATGCATTCATAATCATAATTTATACCTGACTTTCTACCTTTGTCATTCTCCCAAGCTTCAGCATTATCTTGAATACGGTCCAGAAGGTCCCATTTAGCTTCTTCTTCCATACGAGTGAATGATCTAGCACAAGAAGCATCTAATAAATCCTTGTCATGAAGAGAAAGCCTTGCATAAAAGTTATTGATAATAATATTGTTGGGGAGCTCATGAATGGGACATTTGAGCATTAGTAACTTCAATCTCCCCCAAGCTTGAGCTGTACTCTCTCCATAAAGAGGAAAAAAGTTGTATTTGATTCCGATCTTTATGAATCTCACTAGGAGGATAAAACTTTGAATAAAAGAGAGGCACTATTTCCTCCCATTCCAGAGCTTGACCATTCTTCAGCAGCTTATACCAGTCCTCAGCTCTTCCTTTCAGTGATAATGAGAATAACTTCTTCTTAACTTGATCTGTAGTAATACCTGCATACTTGAACAACCCGCATAATTCGTGTACAAAGAGTAAATGATCACCGGGATGGACAGTTCCATCCCCAACCTAATAGTTATCCATAACACAATCAATAATTCTTGTAGGTATTTTGAAAACATCATTCTCAGCAGGTGGTGGCTTATCTACTACCTTAGCAGTGGTAGTAGCATTACCAAATAAGAAACTCAGCGACTTATCCATAACGAAAATAAGGCAACTAATAGTAGTAAACAATACTCATAGTAGAAGTTTCCTTTACCAGTTCCACTCTCCAATAGCGCTTCACTCCCCGGCAACGGCGCCAGAAAATAGTCTTGATGACCCACAAGTATAGGGGGTGTATCGCATTATTTTTGATAAGTAAGAGTGTCGAACCCAACGAGGAGCAGAAGGTGCTGGCTAGTGGTATGGATCAGGAATTCTCTGCAAATACTTAGCAAACGGATTTTTAGGGGGTTTTGATAAGGCAAGTAAACAAAGTACGAGTAAATAAAAGAAGGTAGGAATAAATGCAGCAAGTGGCCCAATCCTTTATGCAGCAAAGTACAAGCCGGTTGTATTACTTAAGATGACCAAACGTTCTCGAGGACACATGGGAAGACTATCAAGTGCTTTCGCTTCATATAGTCGATTAATCTTCTTTAGCTTGCTAAGTGTTGTGTAGGTGAACCTGTGGTAATGTACCGCCCTATCCAAGACTAATACATACTTGTGATTATACCCCTTGCAAACATCTGTAAGTACAAGAAAGTAATTAAGGTAGAAACCTAACCACTGCTTTAAACTCTAAGACCCTTACGTCCCTTGTGCAATGGTTTCCTAACGAGGGTTCAGGTTTCTGTCACTCCGGCAACCCCTACGATTAGTAGCCAAATACACAATGCATTCCCCTAGGCCCATATAGGTGAAGTGTCATGTAGTCGACGTTCACATGACACCACTAGAAGAAGTACACCACAACTTAAATAACAATCTATTGTATCTTTCTCAACGCAACTCCACTACTAACAACAAGACTTCTCCCATGTCCTCAAGAACAAAACGAACTACTCACAAGACATCATATGGATCATGATCAGAGATGGAACAATGATGTATAACAATATGAACATAAACAATAATTCAATGGTTCACTCAATAGCATCAACTACAAAGAGTAATCAACAACGGGAAATTTTCCCTATGAACTATGCAAGATTCAACGCAATTGTTACAGCAATATGGAGATGGTGATGAGGGTGCTGATGGTGATGCTGATGATGATGATGATGATGATCCCGATGAATTCTAGCTTGATGGTGGTGTTGATGGCGACGATCTCCCCTCTCCGGAAAGGAATTCCCCCGACAGAAATCTGTCTGCCGGAGAGATCTTTCTCTCTCGGTGTTTTCCGCCCCGCAGAGGCGGCGGAATCTTTCTGTGGCCGCCCCCCGAGTCTTAGGGTTTCGGGAGGATGATATACGCCAGAGGGGAGAGGCTGGAGTGGGCCAGGGTGGCCACACCACCTCTAGGCGCGACCTAGGGCTGCCCGCGCCATGGGGTGGTGTGGGCCCCCTGTGGCCCATCTCCACTCCATCTTCTGGCATCCTTAGTCTTCTGGAAAAATAGGATTTTTCATATATTTTCTCGGATTTTCTGATCTTCGCAAATTTTGCCTCCAAACAGCACCTTTTCCATCAAAATCCTGACTGCAGCGGTCCATGCTCCAAAAGTCATCAACAATGCAAAAATAGATGAAATAACATAAGTATCACCTCTCAATATGAAATATATCAATGAATAATAGTGAATTAAGACATAGAATAGTGATGCAAAATGGACGTATCAGTTATCATCCAGGCAGATGCCCTAGTCGTTGTGATTCAGGCATGGATGTTCCTGATCTACAGAAGAGCAGCTGCTAGGACTAACAAGCTGTTAGTGAAATATGGTCCCCTGATGCAGCGCGACAGAGAGAGGATGGCAAATCTGAACTACATCTACAACAATGATGTGGAGGCTATCGCCATTCTCGGGATGAGAAGAGCCCCATTTAACCATCTTATGGAGACCTTCATGTCAAGGGGTTTGCTTAAAGACAGCATCAACACCTCTATCGAAGAATAGGTGGCTATGTTTCTTCATGTTCTAGGCCATAACAAGAGATTCTGAGTGATTCATAGTACTTGGAGGAGATCAACTGAGATAATTTCTCGGTATTTCCATCAGGTGATTATGCTGTTGGAGACCTCAGAGAAGAGATGATCAAGCCACCATTCGGTCAAATCCTCGCGAAGATACAAGGCAGCGGTCGATGGTTCCCCCTTTTCAAGGTGAGCAACTCTATCATATTCTTCCTTGGATGATTATTAGACTGTCGGCTAACATTCTTGTAATGTCAGGATTGTATTGGAGCAATTGATGGTACTCATGACATGGCAAGAGTGCCCAAAGCTGAACAAACTACATGTAGGGGGAGGAAGCACTACCCCAACCAGAATATGCTTGCCGTTGTTGATTTCGACATGAAGTTCACATATGTGCTTGCTGGGTGGGAAGGATCTGCCCATGATGCCACGATTCTGACTGACAACCTTAGCATACCTGATGGCCTCAAGCTCCCTGACGAAAAATTCTACCTAGCAGATGCCGGGTATGCTTGGTGGCCTAGAATTCTTCCACCCTTTAGGTCAACAAAGTACCATCTCAATGAGTTCTCTGCTAGAAACTACCCAAAGACTCTGGAAGAACTTTTCAATATGATGCACTCTAGCCTTAGAGTCATGGTTGAGAGGGTTTTCGCTGCTCTGAAGAGCAGGTTTAAGATCCTTGATTAGAAGCCTTTCAACTCTTTTCCCACCAAAGTTAAGCTTCTTCTTGCATGTTGTATTTTTCACAACTAGATCTTGCAATTGGGCGTCAATGAGTACTTCTCGGCTGAGGAAGATGTTCTTCCTGACGATAACGACAATGACGGTGGTCATGGTGTTGCGCATAATGATTGTGTTGCTTGAAACAATAAGAGACAATAGTTGACGCTCGACATGTGGACGACGAGAGGAAACTACAGGATCTGAAGAAGAAGAAGAAGATGGTTTGCTGATGAAGTGTTGCCCTATTATTCCATGAACAACCTCTGATGTGGGTGTAAAATGTTCATTCCAAGTACCTAGGTAATATTGCGGTAAACTATCATTTGCTACTACCTAGATCAAATTATGTGAACTCATATTTGCTAGTAGCTAGGTTGCTTATTTGGCACTACTAGTTTAAATTGTTGCTTGTTTGCAATTGCTAGTTCAATTTTCCCTATTTGGTATTGCGTGGTGACATCAACATCTCTGACAATTAGTGAGCACAATACTATGGCATGTGCAACGAAACATGCAGGTTTTTGCATCAAGCGAGATAAAATCAGTTTTGCTACCAACCAAACAACTTGTCAAAATTGCAGAAAAACTAGATATGAACAACCAAACAAAGTGTCAAAATTAGTCCAAGTCAAATCTTTCTCATGCAGCATCCAGCGAACTAAGTAGAAAAAACAAAAAATTTGGACCTTTGCAACCAAACACGCCTTAGTGGACGTCCGCCGTGTGGAAATCCCAGAGTTTTAGAAAGTCCGAATTGAAAAGGAAAGACACGACACAATCGAGTACCATACGGACCACAGCGAAACAAACGAAAACAAAAAAATGGAAACAAATCCCGTCAACAATCGGAAGCTCGCCCTATCCCATCAAGTCGCCGCCACGTACGCGCTGGCGCAACAACTCCCGGCTCCACCACCTCCCCGGAGTCGCCCACACAAAAACGAAACCAATCTGCCGATGCCGCGTCCAGCACGCGCTCCCGATGCCGCTCTCCTGCTTCGCCAGCGGCCGCGAGGACTCCTCCCAGGCGACGGCCTCGTCGGCGACGTCCGTATACTGGACGCACCTCGGCGCGATCAACCTCACGTGGTCCCGCTCCACGCTTGGCCTCGTCCTAACCGCCGACGTCAGCCTCGCCGGTGCCGCCACGCCCGCGCGCTTCGTGCTCCTGCCCTGGCTCCCCTGGCGGCGGCGCGGGTCCAAGCGCTTCTCCACGTCGTCCGGCCACGCCGTCGCCTTCTCCTGGGACCTGTCGTGCGCCCGCCTCGCTCCGCGCCGGCCGGAGCCGCTGTCCGGGTACTCCGTACACGTGACGGTCGACGGCGAGCTCGTCCTGGCCGCTGGCGACCTCGCGTCGTGGTCGTCGTCCCCGGCGTCGTCCGCCGGCATCCTACTGTCCCGCCGCGAGAACGCGGTGCCCGCCGGCCGCGGCGGCGCCTACACGACCTCCGTAACCATCGCGGGCGAGGAGCACGAGGTGTCGATCGGCGTGGAGGGGGCGGCCATGTGGGTCGCGGTGGACGGCGAGAGGGCGCTCCAGGTCCGCCGCCTACGGTGGAAGTTCCGCGGCAGCGAGAGGCTCGACCTCCCGCGCTCCGGCCGCGCCGTCCGCGTCACGTGGGACCTCCATGGCTGGCTCTTCGCCCCGGACGCCGCCGCCGTCTTCGTCCTCCGCTTCGACGCGGACGGAGCGCATCCCCTACGCCTATGCGACATCGACATGGAAGAAGAAGAAGACGCGGGCATGCACGCGCTGAAGCAGAATTCTTTCAGGAGCATCCACGCCGCGGGCGGCGGCGAGAGCGGAGACAGGGGATCGTGGAGGCGGGGCTCGGACTCGTCTCCGACGGTATCCGTGGCGTCGACCTACGCGGCTTCGTCCTCGGCAGCGAGCGTGGCGACAGTGGCCGAGTGGGCCACCGCGGAGGAGGCCGCGTTGCAGGATGGCAGCGACGGGTTCTCCCTCGTAATCTACCTTTGGAAGAAGAAGAAGAGGTCACGGTGATACATTCCTGGGGATAGCGCGCTAGCTGCATTACGCTGGATTTTTCGTAGTGCCTGATTGGGAGGAACTCGTGCGTTCTGCGGGCAAGTTAGTGTGTTCCTTTTCCTTTGCCGCCATCAATGGATGGAAATTTTTGAGAGTTCGATCATGGCCATGTTCGTAATTAAATTGGCAGTAAGATCTATTAAGATGGTCATGCACTCATGGTGGTATGTCTTACGTTCTCTTTGACCAGTGCACGATCTGGGATCAACATGGCAACGCGGTCATCACCTGGGAAGCTAAAATAACTGTGCAATTCAGGAGAATTTTCTTTCCCCAGCCAGACAGACAGGCTCGATCACCGAGATTTTCAAGCGAATACGTGAGTGCGACATGGATCGAGAGCGACGCTCGCTCAAACGTGTATGGTCTGACTGACCTTGTGCCGTTTGACCCGACCGCGCAGAGTGAACGCACGACGCGCCCACTTTGGATTCTGGCATACTACTCCCCATGCTAGTACCAGTAGTAGTAAGTGCGGTGTCAACGTCGCTGACCAAGTCATCGCTAAAATGTAAAAATGGCTTTAGTTCGTTTTAAAATAGATATCGAAAATTTGTTTAAATTTAGATGTATCTAAACATTTAGTATGTCTAATTCAAGAAAGAGAGAGTATATGTATTATCTATATATGTATTATATCATGCGATAGTATTATAGTATTGGTATATTTATTGATTTGTAAAATCTCATCGTAAAATTGTGTACTAGTACAAGATTTACTTGTCATTTAGGATTCCTAGTTTTACGTGTTATGATACCCATGATATTCTAACCATCTCTTTTCTTATTAATTATTGTGTCACATCGTATTTCTGCCAACATGGCATGCATTATAGTACTAGTTATGATACTCCCACTATATTAGCCCCAGGCCGGTGCAGTGAGGCGCATGGTCGTTGCGTCACCGTATTTCTGTTCTCTCCTCTAAGGATGGCAATAGGGTGGGTTTGTGTGGGTAGACCAAAACCATATCTAAATCCAGATCCATTAGCCTGACTCTAACCCCCACTAAAGTATCCATGGGCCTCTATGCCCCCCCCCCCCCCAAAATCCAAAGCCAGCGGATACTCGGGTATCCATGGATATCCATGGTTTTACATCAGCATAGTATAACATCATTTTAGTACCATCTTTGCGGGAACGGAAGGACCGAACATGACTGGGTGTGTGCCCGTGCGGGGTGCCTCGTGTAAATCATGTTAGATTTAGCAAGTTAGAATTAGGTAAAGCTTTCGGACTGAGAAGGGCGGGTTAGGCCTTTAAGTGAGTCCTCACATCTAATGGGCAAAACAAACTAAATCCCTAAGATGTGGGCCCCATGTGTTATGGATATCCACGGGGCAAAATCTCTGCATGTGCCCACCCATGAGTTAGCGGGTATCTACCCCACAAAATATGTGGACGTAATTGTCCCTTCATACCCTTGCACACTATGTCAGATATCCGTGGATAAAATTATCATTCTTACTCTCCTCGTGCGCCAGCAAGGGAAATCACTGTATACATGCACCTATAGTGCACACGCCCATTAGGCTCGTGGTTTTTTTCCGTTAATCTTTTCTTTTACGAAATTCCAAGGATCTAATCATCAATATTAGTACAAAGAATCCAAAAAATATATAATAAATATAAATAGATCGTTGGACCATCTAGTGGCAACTACAGACACTAGCACGAGCCGAAAGTGACATTTCAGTCTTTTAAGTGTCTTTACCTGCTTTTTTCATGGTTTTTTTATATATTTTTTTCTTTTTTCATGTTTCTTTTTTCTTTCATCTTTTTCACCTTTTCTTATTTATCTTTTGTTATATATTTATGTTTTGTATTTTAAATAAATGTTTTATGTTGTGGAAAACAAATTAGTAGCTTTCATTTTTTTAAATAATAAATAGCTTTATATTAGAAAATTGTTTATACAACATAATTGTTCATATTGATAATTTGTTCTTATGTTTCTTTAGTAGTTATTTTCTTATTCAAATAATATAATGTTCTTTTTGAAAAGTTCAAATAATATATATTAGTATTAGGAAATTGTTCAAATAGATTTTTTTTGAAAATTACTAAGATACTTTTTTTTAAATCATTCAAATAACAAGATATGTTTATATTAGAAAATCATTCAAATAATATTCTTGAAAAAAATTCAAGTAAAAATAAATATTTATAATGAAAAAAAAGAGACAACAAAAAATACTATATAAAAAGGAATTGTAGATGTTATTGGGCCACACTCGGAGCGGCTCATGAAGGGAAGCGTGCGTGCGTGTCTTATTCTGTCCCGCAGCGAGCGGGATATAAGGGCTCCAGCCAGAAATGTGCGAGGCTGAGAAGGCTGATTTTTTAAGTTACGTGAAATCTATTTCTTGCCTGGGCACACGCTTTGTCTTCCACGGTGCGCACATCTCGCAGGCGTCCGATCGCGAGCGAGCGGCCAGGACGAGAAGCGGCACAACCAGACAAAAACTCGAGAGTTCCTTGACTGTTCAGTTGCCTCGACAGTTTCTTTTCCCTGACTGTTCCTACCCATTCCCCTCTACTCTCTCTCTCTATCTCGATCTCCACCTCTAAATCAGCCTCGTCGGCAGCGAGCAGTCTGGCGGGAAGCCCTGGGGGCGGATGCGCTGGAGAATCCTAGTTACGCTGGTGGTCAGGTCTACCTCGACGTCCGCGAATCAGGGCTTCGTCATCATCACCGAAGGAGAGATGTGATCGTTTGGGCCGACCTGAGAGCAGAGGACATCAGAGGGCTTCGTCGGCGAGGTCTTGAGTACTCAATACTGTGCGGTGAGTACCTTGTTCTCCATCTCGTGTCAACTTTTACCGCCGCCTGTAGTCACGTCGGTGTTATCATAGCGGAGCTGTGCCTAGCCGCATCCTTTCTAGATCTGCTGTAGTGTACATGTGCATCCCTAGATGGTCATGTGTACAACAGGGGGCCATGGATATGTAGATCGCCTGAAATCCAAGTAAAATTTCTTTTTCCACTACTTTTTCCTCATGTACAGCCGGGCCACGGTGTAAATCCCTGACATTTAACTCATTTGTGGACTAGTTGTTTTACTCGTGTACAGCAGGTGGCCATGGATGTGTGGGTCCCCTTGAAATCAAAATTTTGGTAGTACTAGGTTGCTCATGTACAGCAGGGGTCATGGGGGTGTAGATCCTCAATTTTTTCAGCATTAAGTTGCTTACTCATGTACATCAGAAGATATAGTTTCATGTACATAAGCTTTGTTAGATTTTTAGTCAGTAGCCATTTGTTACATGCATGGGAGTTTTTGCTCTCCATTTTGTGTTCTCTGGATTTCTTGTCTTAGAGGATGGTGCTATTTGTGTTTTGTGTCACGGGAATATAACTACAATGTTCAAATTAGCACTAATACTAGCACTATTTCATATTTTAGCATGTACTATCATGTTCAAATTAGCACTATTATTCTAGCATTTTCATATGAAGGGGCTCTAGTTCATCTTAGCATGTAATTTCTGTGTATGGACGGTTACATTCTTTTACACCTAGGCTGTTACTTTTTAAGTATGTGGACTATAATTTTTTATATATAGCCTGTAATTTTTTTTAAAGTACGTACTGTAACTTTTTATACATAGCCTGTAACTTTTCTAGAGTACAACCTGTAACTTTTTTTAATCTATATATATATGCTTTTTTTGCAGGCGAATATATATGCTTTAATCAATATAGCCTGAAATTTTTGTGAGTATGTACTGTAACTTTTTATATATAGCCTGTAACTCCATTTCCAAAAATATAGCATGTAACTTAATCTGTTTATATTCTAGCCCGTAACTTTTTATATAGAGGCTGTAACTTTTTATATATAGGCTGTAACTATTTGTGAGTATGTAGTGTAACTTCTTGAATTCATAGCATATGTGTAAAGATTTTTTTACACTCCGCATATTGTTTTTGTCACTTTTTTTGCCATATGCATGTATCTTTTTTTTAATCTGTATATATATGCATGTAACCTTTTAATCTAAAAATGAATGTATTAAATACTGTAATTCTAGACTGTAACTTTTGGCACGTGGATAGTAATATAGAGTTTGCAAATTGATAGTATCTTTTTTTTTAATGTTTCTGTATATATATATGCATGTAACTTTAATTAATTTTAATGGGTTTCTACAAACTTTACAGGGTTTTTTACATCTGGAGCTGCTCTTCATCTAGAGCTGACGGTGGATGGGCATCCAGAAGATTCATTTTAAGATATCTGCATCGCCGTCAGGCGGTTGATTCAGGTCAAAACCTCCCAAAGTAAGACTAGTATCCATATATGCATCATAAGAACATACTTTTTCAGCATAGTTTTTCTCTTGATTTCTTCTCTTAGAAGAAAGGAAAACATAGCAAATAAACCCCACTATATACTTGCAGTTTATAACTACCAAACATCATTCATTTTTTTTCCTTTCCACATACTTACAGTTTATGTCTATTTTCTTCTTATCATTTATATTCACATAAATGGCAGTATTTAACTTTTGTTAGTTTCATTTTCTTACATGCAGTTATTTCCAACAGGATGTCCCATTTTTAACTACAAACAACTAAAGGAAACAATACTGATTCCACCATGTCGTTACAATCTCTGTAAATGATGTTGTTTTGCTAAACGGAACTACTAGCTGTGACTTGTGGGTGTCAAGGTACATGGGGGCTGTGGAAGCTATGACTTCTCAAGATGCAATTGCTAGCATTCTATGTGCTACTTCTAGTTGCGAGTTAAGAAATACCATGGTGTGCATGAGTTCTAAAACTGTAAGAGAATGCTCTATTTTTCTCAAACTATTATCCTGTAAAGTTAGTTCAGATTTATTATGCCAATATATCTTCTTTATCTAGGGCATGATCTTTATTCCTATGGTTTTCCCAAGTTTGCATAATCTGTCCAAGATTCTAGACAAGATTTGCATGTAATTTTTGAATCTGGGCATGATTTGGACTAACATATATACCGGACTTTATGCTTTTTCTGTGGATACAACAGGTAAATTTACATGTAATTACCGAATTGGGTCTGGGAAACAACAATATGAAGGGGTGGGGAGGGCCGGAGGGGGATTTCTTCCAGCATGTACACAAACATGGGAATCAACAGTCTTCTATTTTCTTGTTTTGAATCTATGCTACGGAGTAGCTTTAATTCTAGGTCAATCCATATGTAAATTTACTTGAGCATGAGCTCTCTCCATGTAGTTTCTTTAGGCTCGACGGCTGGGTAGGAGTCAAGGAGAAGATCGATGGGATGCATGGTTTGGAAATCGGGGTGAGATCGATGGGAATGGGAGTATGATTTTGGGAAACGGGGGGCTAGGTTTAACGTTGACGGCAAAAACAGAGCACTCTCTCTGGGAGCGCGAATTAGCAGTGAGGAGTCGTGGAGTGTGACCGAGGCGCCGGTCAGATTTCTATTTGGAGCAAGTTCCTATCAAAATAGGGGGCACTCCGTAAGACAAGAAGGTGTGCACGCACTCCCTAGCATAGCCCTTTAAGTTAGGCATATCCCCCCAACACACACACATGCGTACGACATGTCTCTGTTTTTTTAGCTCCTGCTAAAGAACGACCCTCCCATTATCTGTTTGTTTTATTTCCCGCTTCTTATCCGGGAGCTTTTGTCCGGTTTAGATGCTTTTATTCCATTTCAAATTTTGCCTTTCTTGAATAATTTTTTCATTGAATGGACCACTCCCAATTTCATTATCGAGAGCATAATGTGTTCCTACAAGATTGAAACAAAAAATAAATATATATGCATTTTATGTTTCTTTAATTACCGAAGCCTCAAAGTGTTGTGTACCCAAGAATCAGTGTGGCAACGAGGACACTGAGCACTGGTTTTTTTCGAAGAACTAAGCACTGGTTATTGCACTACACCAGGAGAGTGGATCCTGCCGCTTATAAACACCGAGGCACGCACCTAATCGTCTAGCTCGAAATAGGACCATGAAAAACTGGCAGGGGTAACTGTGTCGAGAGTTGGTTAGGCGACAATATTTTGGCTCAGCAATCATCATCCGCCGAGCTAGCGCCATCACGGCAGCAATGTGTTAACATCATGAGCCATTGTAGGCCGACACATACTAGTTATCGTGGCAGCTGTGCGTGGACAATACCATATGGTGTCGTCCTACGTACACATGCACGACATAATTTTTTAGTGTCCTCAATGATCTTTTTCAGCGTAGCAATTTAGCTTGTAATTTTTATATTTTAGGTTTCCCTAATTTATCAGAATTTACAGAAAATTATAATATAATCACACATGATGTTTCAAACATCATAACACACATCACAGTACTACAAAAGGCACCATAATCATTTGACACATTCGTCACATAAGTTTTCAAGAAAATTTTAAGTGTGATTGACTTTACACAGATTAACTCAATCGTCGATCGGCAAGGGACCCATTTCATTCAGGATAACAAGTGCTACGATGAAGTGCTGATTGCTTGGTCTTCAGTTGAGTATACATAAACAAAGAATAAACAAAGAATAAAATGAACCGTAAATTATTTCCTACGGACAAAGGAAACATGCATGAGAGTATATATACTAGCTAGAGGCTCATACATACTTCTGTATATATACTAGCTAGAGGCTCATACATACTAGCTAGAGGCTCATACATACTAACACAATTTCACTACTAACAACATGACTTCTCCCATGTCCTCAAGAACAAAACGAACTACTCACAAGACATCATATAGATCATGATCAGAGATTATATAATGATATGTAACAATATGAACATAAACGATAATTCAATGGTTCACTCAATAGCATCAACAACAAGGAGTAATCAACACCGGGAAAGTTTCCCCTAAGAACTATGCAAGATTCAACCCAATTGTTATAACAGTATGGAGTGGTGATGATGGTGCTGGTGTAGATGATGGTGGTGATGATGATGATGATCCCAATGAAGTCCAGCTTGATGGTGGTGTTGATGGCGACGATCTCCCCTCTCCGGGAAGGAATTCCCTCGGCAGAATTCTGTCTGCCGGAGAGATCTTTCTCTCTCGGTGTTTTCCGCCCCGCAGAGGCGGCGGAATCTTTCTGTGGTCGCTCCCCGAGTCATAGGGTTTCGGGAGGATAATATACGCTAAAGGGGAGAAGCTGGAGTGGACCAGGCTGGCCACACCACCTGGTGGTGCGGCCTGGGGTGACCCGCGCTACGGGGTGGTGTGGGCCCCATGTGGCCCATCTCCACTTCCCC
Organism: Avena eriantha; assembly: GCA_910589775.1. NCBI lineage: Eukaryota > Viridiplantae > Streptophyta > Magnoliopsida > Poales > Poaceae > Avena > Avena eriantha. The sequence continues at coordinate 96,029,408 of OU342744.1, forward strand.
TTCTGGCTTTCTTCGTCTTCTGGAAAAATAGGATTTCCATGTATTTTCCCGGATTTTCTGATCTTCGCGAATTTTGCCTCCAAACAACACCTTTTCCATCAGAATCCTGACTGCAGCGGTCCATGCTCCAAAAGTCATCAACCATGCAAAAACAGATGAAATAACATAAGTATCATCTCTTAATATGAAATTTATCAATGAATAGCAATAAATTATGATATAGAATAGTGATGCAAAATGGACGTATCAACTCCCTCCAAGCTTAGACTTCGCTTGTCCCAAGCGAAACTGAACTCAATAAACATGACCTCAGGTTTATGGAGTGAAGAGTCGATAAAAGAATACGGACAAGAAGCATCACATTCATCAATACATAAGTCACAATAGAAGACAACTCACTATTATATAACTTAACTTGCAATAAGTAAAGGAAACACAATAAAGATACATAAAGTAAATCATAATTGGTAATGGCAAACTTAGCTCTTGGTCGAAGAATAGTTGACAATTTGTTGGAGTTCACAAATAACTGATTTTCAATGATAGCTTTCAAAGTAGTAAACACTAAGATAAAAGCAAAGTGCAAAACAAGGAACATAAGAAACATGATTGGATAAATCATCATATGAATGAATGAAACACAACAACTCAAAATACTTGCTGAGGTAGAAGGGAATAGGTTTACTGACTCAACTAAAAGGTAAAAAAAAGGCCCTTCGCAGAGGGAAGCAGGGATTTCAAGGTTTATAAAGAGCTTCCAAAAATTATGGTACTTATTAGCTTTCAGCTCTCATTGCCCCTATCATAGGCATCTTTAGGTGGTTAAGGTTAAAGTGATCAAATATGAGGATATGCTTGAAAAGTTGCAAGTTGAAAATCTCATGTCCCTTTAATACGAGGGCTGCTCCTCATGGTACTCAAGTTTAGTCACCGGTAAGTTCTTGTCATAGTAAGTATATGTGTATCATTGAGAACCGCCAACGGGGTACCCCTTGCCCGATGATACGGAAGAATCCCCATATCAAAATGACAAGGCAAGCAGACAACAAGCATCTTAGCAATCTTCTTATTTACCATGGGAATATGGTGCTTGTTTCTCTCTTTCCTTTTTTCTCATTTTTTTCTTTTTCTCTTTTTCTCAATCTCAATCTCTTTTTTTATAAGAAGAATGCTTCATAGATGCTCGTTATGGTTACACTACAGGTTTCCACCATGACAACATGGATTAGATCGGCGGCCTAGGCGTTTCTCTAACACACATACATAATGCCATGGACTTACAAGCTCCCCTTTCATTTCACACCGACGACATCCATAGACAAACGAACATGATATCAACTAGGTACTAAGTACCGGTGCAATGTTGAAAGCGTTCCCCATGACATCATGGTTCTGCTAATTCACAACTTACAAAGCGCAAGCATATACACAACATACATGGGCACAATGGTTCAAGTTTATTAATTGCAAGAAAGTAAAGTGTGCCATCAACTTCGTGAGAGCTTTAATCACTAATCTTCACATAACAAGTTTAATTTGGAAGGTAGATAAAAAACTTGATTTTACTTGGAATAGCAATAGTGCTAGTAGGTAGGTAAGATGGACACAAATGACATAGGTTTTGGTTTAAGGATTGGATGCACGAGAAGCATTCCCTCTCAGTACAGCTTTTTGGCTAACAAGGCTGGGTAGCAAGCATAAGAGTTGAAGGAAACAAACAAACATACAAGTGATAAAAACAAACATGCAATCTTCTTGGAAGCACAAAAGATCTTAACTAGAGAATACTAAACTTATGAGCAAATCAAGAAAGAAAGATGATGAAATTATATTTCCTTAAGAGTACTTTTATCTTTTTCATTCAATTCTCAAAATAGTGTTGCTATTGACCGAGGCATGTTTGCCAAAACCAACTAAATTAACTCAATGATCCCAAAGTGATACCAATACTAACAACAAGATCAATCATATAACCATGAATTGAAAACTAAAATAAGATATGCAAAAGAATAAATGAATGAACTTCTCATTAATATTCCATAACGGCAACTCACACCAAGGGATACATAGATATCTAATGAGAGGTGGGACACTTCCATAATGCAAACCATCCTACACGATAACTTCTCTATTCATGATATGACTCTACTAAAAATGTAAAAAGACAGAAGATAGTGATGTGATACCGCGGCACTCTCCCAAGCTTGGAACAAACCAAGGGGATGCCAAAACCTGATGACGAATTACGCCTTCAGTGGTGGTGGTATTCTTTCTATGAGCTTTTTGATTAATTTCCCCAAATCCTCAATCTCAAAGGTGAGAGTACGAATCAACTCCGAGTTTGGCTCAATGCGGCTCATGATCGTGTCGGGTTGCGAATTCCAGCTCTTGTGATTCTTTCCCCACTCTTCCTCCTTGAAGTCTTATTTTCCTGCATGGCTAGAATGAGAAAAATCCCAATTGGAGGGTAGTTTCTCCTTGGGCATATTCTGGTATTGATGCTTATGGATAAGGGTATGGAAAGGATTCTTGGTGCATGGAGGAAGTGACCGTGGAGCCAAACAGTGACGCGGAGGTTTCCCTCCAGTTGGCATTCGTGCAGTCCTTTTGATCCTCGCTGGTTTTGCCAACACTCTAATGCTTGCAATGGTAGTGTCGGTGTGCGGACGTTGGCTTTGCTTTGCCTCCTCTTCATCTTCACTCTTGATCTCCTTCTCATGCCCGGGGTCTTGGAGATCCTCCTCTATAGGCTCCTTTCCCTTATCCTTGGCGGACACCATTGTGCTTCTAACTTTCAAGAATAGTTCCTGGTAGAAACAGATCGAAACAAAAACACGACGAGAACACGATATACAAACCTCAGGGGATCTGGGGGATTATATATTATGAAGTTCTACAACAAAAGGAAGGTACTGGGAGAAAATGGGTCGCATACGGAGTCCGGGGGCAGCCACACCGCCTGCTAGCGCGGCCAGGGGCCCGTGCCAGGGGGTGGTGTGAGCCACCCTGGCTCCGTTTCCGTCCCTCTTTCGCTTCGTAGCTTTCCTTGTTGGATAAAAACTCCAAAAAATACAGTTGGATAGAATTTTCGTGGAACTTTTCTTACCAGAACTGTAACCTATTCGAAAACAGACTCTACAGGTCTCTGAATTTGGTCTTTGATAAATTTTTCCAGAGTTACCACTTGAATAACATCAATATCTTCATCTTCATACTCATATTGCTCGAGTCATGAAACCTTTCACTTTCTTATTACACCATTTTCTCCACTAACCTGGAAATTTCTTTCACACAAAACTTTACACAGTTCTCATTAGCAACATTAGTGTAAGCAAGGTAATAAACCTTTTAAGTCCAATTTCAACTGAAATCCATCAAATCATAAGCTACTATAGAAACTCCTTCTGAAAACCCAAAAAGAATTCAAAAAGGAAATCGATTAAAGAAGCAAATGCAAGAGTGGCAAAATATGTCAAAACAGACCAGCAGGTAAAGATCAATTTTTTCGAAAATCTTTTGTTGCTCAAATCAAAAAGTGAAAAACTAACGAAAGTTAAATCACAACCTGCGGCAAAAGCAAAAAACATTACAGCTCAAACCGACATACAGAGATCTCTCACGAATTTTTATGGTGAAGCACAAAAATCTGTCTCAGGACAGCAACTTCCCCAAATCTTACTTCTCTCTCATTAGAGGTTGATTTTGACATAAAAACCTAACAAAAAGGATAAGGAGAGGTTATTACTGAAGTAATAACTTCCAAGACTCAAAGAAACAAAAACAAACTGAAAGCAAGAATATAACGGGTTGTCTCCCAAAAAGCTCTTTCTTTATAGCCATTAAGATGGGCATGATAATTTCAATGATGCTCACATAAAAATATGAATTGAAGTGAAAGAGGGCATTAAGAAGCAAAAATATACATGTTTAAGTCTAACCCACTTTCTATGCAAGGGAACTTTGTAACCAAATAAATTGTTGAAACCAGAAACTGCAAGCATAAGAAGGCAAAACAAGTACAACATAAAGACTTTAAGCATAAAACGAGGAAACTTAATATTATTGAGATGCATTAGAACAATCTTTCCTCTCTCATAATAACTTTCATTATCATGCATAAATTTAATGATATAACTATCATAAGAACCATTGTAATAATGATCACTTATCCTAATAGAAAACACATGGACACTAGTTCTCATAACACTACTTTGAGAAACAATATTAGGGATATCCTTACAGAGGATAGTGTGTCCATCTTCTTCATATCTAGTGACAAAATCTTTCACATTTGTTATTATAGGTTCATCATCCATTTGTTTATCAGGTTCAACAGCTTTATTCGTACTTTCATTAACCATACTAGCTATCATAGAATGTTCCTTTATCTTAACTAGGAAAGGTATTTTCTCAATGTAAGGTCCACGTAAAGCATGATTAGCAGTATAAACTTCAGTATTTCTTACAGGAACACACTTAGCAACATCTTTATATGGTTCATGATACTTATTCCACTTCTTTTTAGGAGCTTCAATATAGGAAGCAAAAGCCTTAAAATAAGTTGCAATAGCTTGAGAGTCTAGACCATAAGCATTTTTAATATTTTGAAAGTCATCAGTTCCCATAAAAGATTCAATGCATTCATAATCATAATTTATACCTGACTTTCTTCCTTTGTCATTCTCCCAATGCTTCAGCATTGTCTTGAATACGGTCTAGAAGATCCCATTTAGCTTCTTCTTCCATGCGTGTAAATGATCCAGCACAAGAAGCATCCAATAAATCCTTATCATAAAGAGAAAGCCTTGCATAAAACTTATTGGTAATAATATTGTGAGGGAGCTCATGAATAGGACATTTGAGCATTAGTAACTTCAATCTCCCCCAAACTTGAGCTGTACTCTCTCCATCAAGAGGCCAAGAGTTGTATATTTGATTCTGATCGTTATGAATCTCACTAGGAGGATAAAACTTTGAATAAAAGAGAGGTACTATTTCCTCCAATTCAAGAGCTTGACCATTCTTCAGCAGCTTATACCATTCTTCAGCTCTTCCTTTCAGTGATAATGAGAATAACTTCTTCTTAACTTGATCTGTAGTAATACATGCACACTTGAACAACCCGCATAATTCGCGTATAAAGAGAAAATGATCACCGGGATGGACAGTTCCATCTCCAACATAATAGTTATCCATAACACGATCAATAATTCTTCTAGGTATATTAAAAGTATCATTCTTAGCAGATGGTGGTTCATCTACTACCTTAGTAGTGGTAGTAGCATTACGAAATAAAAAAATCAGTGAATTATCCATATTGAAAATAAAGCAACTAACAGAAGTAAACAATACTCACAATAGAAGTTTCTTTTACCAGTTCCACTCTCCAATAACGCTTCACTCCCCGGCAACGGCGCCAGAAAATAGTCTTGATGACCCACAAGTATAGGGGTTGTATCGCAGTATTTTCGATAAGTAAGAGTGTCGAACCCAACGAGGAGCAGAAGGTGCTAGCGAATGGCTAGGAGCAGGAATTCTCTGTAAATACTTAGCAAACGGATTTTTAGGGGTTTTTGATAATGCAGGTAAATAAATTACGAGAAAATAAAAGACAATAAGAATAAATGCAACAAGTGGCCCAATCCTTTCTTTAGCAAAGGACAAGCCGGTTGTATTACTTGAGATGACCAAATGTTCTCGAGGACACACGGGAATATCCTCAAGTGCTTTCACTTCATATAGTTGATTAATCTTATTTAGTTTGCTAAGTGTTGTGTGGGTGAACATGTGCTAATGTACCGAACTTCCTAGGACTAATACATACTTGTGATTATACCCCTTGCAAGCATCGGCAAGTACAAGAAAGTAATTAAGGTAGAAACCTAACCACAACTTTAAACTCTAAGACCCTAACGTCCCTTGTGCAAAGGTTTCCTAACGGGGGTTTAGGTTTCTGTCACTCCGGCAACCCCTACGATTAGTAGCCAAATACACAATGCATTCCCCTAGGCCCATATAGGTGAAGTGTCATGTAGTCGACGTTCACATGACACCACTACAAGAAGTACACCACAACTTAAATATCAAACCATTGAATCTTTCTGAACACAATTCCACTACTAACAACATGACTTCTCCGATGTCCCCAAGAACAAAACGAACTACTCACAAGACATCATATGGATCATGATCAGAGATGACATAATGATATGTAACAATTTGAACATAAACGATAATTCAATGGTTCACTCAATAGCATCAACTACAAGGAGTAATCAACACCGAGTAAGTTTCCCCTAAGAACTATGCAAGATTCAACCCAATTGTTACAATGGTATGGAGTGGTGATGATGGTGCTGGTGGAGATGATGGTGACGATGTTGATGATCCCGATGAAGTCCAGCTTGATGGTGGTGTTTATGGCGATGATCTCCCCTCTCCGGGAAGGAATTCCCCTGACAGAATTCTGTCTGTCGGAGAGATCTTTCTCTCTCGGTGTTTTCCGCCCCGCAGAGGCGGCGAAATCTTTCTGTGGTCGCTCACCGAGTCTTAGGGTTTTGGGAGGATAATATACGCTAGAGGGGAGAGGCTGGAGTAGACCAGGGTGGCCACACCACCTAGTGGCGCGGCCAAGGGTGTCCCGCGCCAGGGGGTGCCCCCTATGGCCCATCTCCACTTCCCCTTCTGGCTTTCTTCCTCTTCTTGAAAAATAGTATTTTCCATGTATTTTCCCGGATTTTCTGATCTTCATGAATTTTGCCTCCAAATAGCACCTTTTCCATCAGAATCCTGACTACAGTGGTCCATGCTCCAAAATTCATCAACCATGCAAAAACAGATGAAATAACATAAGTATCATCTTTTAATATGAAATATATCAATGAATAACAGTAAATTATGATATAGAATAGTGATGCAAAATGGACGTATCAACCCCATTCACTCAATGGTGTGTTTGAAAGCTTAGAACCCATCAAAATCACTAGATCTTGTACACTAATCAAAAACCCTAGAACAGTCAAAATTTGACTAAGTATGAATTTGTTATCAGGATCCATTCTTTGAGTTTCTACCTTTATTAATCCATGGGAAATTTTATAAATGCACTTGGACCATCTTGTACCCAATCTTATGGACTTGCAAACCACATTATTTCCCTTGGCTAGATCATTCTTGGACCCACTTGACCTTGATGGTTTTGTAGTCAAGAAAATACTCTATTTCTGCTAATTGTTTCAACATGCCAACTTTGGCATAAGCTCACTACTCCATCTCATCTTTTCTGGACCAGCTCTTTGCATGGTTGTGATCTACTCAAATTTGTCTATCCACCCATAATCTCCTTGTTCCAATTGGAGCCTTGAGCTTCTTAAACCAACATGGTTTTGGAGGCAAGATGATAATATGTTTTGGCATCTTTCTAATCAACTAAGTTTGGCATTTAATTATGAAGCACACAAACATTCTTTTGATCAATTCTCCACACCACTCATCTATACAATCTAGTCTACCACCCCATATCCCCTATGGTACAAATGTATCTTTGAGTCACCTAGTATGGCATGCTTAAGTGGGTATGACAATGTAAAACATCAAGATCACTTTTGCCTCTCAAACTTCACTCATGTGTTGTTTTCAAATTCAAACAAAATCTTTAATCCACCACCTCATCCCAAACCCTCACCTCTATTCACTTGAGGCCACATCAACATCAAGGATCCCCAAGGTAATGCCACTCTTATGATGAGGTGATCAAGTATGATCATATCTTCCTCACTATTAAATCAAAAACCCACTTGATCTTAACCAAACCGCTTCATTAATCACCACAACATCCAACCCCTCTCTCTGGTTATCCTAGTACTGTATCATGGCACTATTCGCTTGTCCTTAGTGATTGGAAGTAGTAGAAAGAGAGGATCATGCAATAAATGCTTGTCTTGGAAAACATAAACCTTGAAGTCACCCCTCCCCTCCACCAGTACCCTGGGATGCGCCCCTGCCCCTCACAACACCCCTCCATCTCTCCCTTGCCCAATCAGGAGCCCTAAGACCAGCCCTACCCCCATGTGTGAGCTTGGTTCACCATGAATCAAAGCCTCTCGGTTATAAGGCCAGAGGCTACCCTAGCTCCTCACATAGAGCTCATTTGCCTCCCCTCCCACCACTCTCTTCTCCCTAGGAGTAGATCTCCAGCCCTTCCCTCGAGCTGTTGTGCTGAACCCATTTTATCTTTCAGGTATGCAAGCTCACCCTGCAGATGGCCTTGGATCTAGACCCCCTCTCCTCCCTCTCGTGTCCGGTACGTGCTCCCTAGCTCTAACCTACCGCCCCATGCTCTTTGTTTGCCGCAGGGACATTGGAACAACCACCACCATCTCGAGCCGTGATGAAGCTCCACCGATGGAGCTGGCGCCCCTAAGAGCATTCTACCACGCCAAGAACCTCTATAGACAGCGGAAAACCACCACCTCGCTCCCAACAACCCTCCAAAGACATGCATGCAACCAGAGTGCACCCTAGTGAGCACCGGAGCAAGATCCACTGGCATGAATGCGCGGGACGCCCTTCCGATGCCAAGACCCCTTCTGTCGCCCCTCGTCGTGGTCGTCGTCGAACACCGCATCTCCTCCGCCACCTCCCCCTCACCGGAGAGGCCTCGGGTGAGCTCCTGCACCCCTCTCTATCCGCCCTAGGGTTTCCCCTTCATCGGGTATGTCTGGAGGTAGAAGACATCCATGCGCCGTTGATCTCGACTGGATCTAACGGCCGACATCTGTCCATACCCCTTCACTCCCCTCCTCTCATTGGCTGTCAGGCCCCACCCCGGAAGTTTAAAACCACACCTCCCTCGTGCTTCCCCTGTTGGGTGGGCCGAATTCCCACGATGCGGCCTAGTTCCCTCAGATCTGGCATAATGACCTTTTTCTTTTATTGATTTTTCATCTCTCTTAAATTTACCTGCTAGAAATAAAACTAAACAAACATGGAAAATTACTTGGAATGGCTTGATCTAAATTTTTACATGTTCCCTAGTGTCTTTTACAATGTGCAGCACAAATATTTGGCCCAAACCTATTTTTGTGATTTACTGGGAATTTATCTTCTAAAGTATGCCCTCTTCACTCAAAATTCAAGATCTAGAGTTGGTCAACTTCAAATCCCTTGAAACCACCTGGTAGTAAAAGGTGTCTCTAATACTTTGCTTATGACCCTGGCCTCATACCAAATAAATCTATATTCCTCTAGTGATAAAAATAACAAAAGTATTACTAATATGACTTCAGTAATTTTCCTAGGGAGAGCTACAAAACCTTTTGAATTAATTCCAACTCTCATTGAACATGTACTTCCACATCTACCATATCATAGAGTTTCATAAATTATTAAGCAAATAATGAATTTTAAGGAATTAAACATAGTTGCATGTAGTTGTTTCACTCAATAAAATCATAACGAGAGTCCTATAACTCTAAAATAGTGAAACCAAATTCTGCAGAAAGGCCCGAGAAATTCCCACACGATGTCCTTAGCCTCGTGCCATTTGGACCTATAGAATAAATCTAAGGAAAAAGACAAAAGGCTTGCATAACTGACTTTGGGAATTACCCAAGGGCATTATGGTAATTATTTTGAAGTGAGACCAACTCCTAGTTGACCAGCAATAAAATACCTTCCTAATCCTAAGAGGAAATTTTTTTTGACTTACCAATATTTTATGGTGATTTAACTACCAAAACCAGGTTTAATTCCACTAGAAAATCATAACTAAATAAATAAAAGTGATAAAAGGGTGAAACCACATTTGGTGGCTTTCTTATCTCAATACCTACCTACTGGTACCACATTTGCATATTGGTATCATACATAACTTGGCTTTGGAATAAAACCCTTATTTAAGGAGTGTTTGGTAAATAAACCATAAGTAAAGATCTAAAAATACAAATGGCATACTTCCAATTACTCAGAAGTCAAATTATCAAAACCTACTGAAGTGTATTGGTATATTTTTTAATTGCTTGTTGTATTATACTGGTGCTTCCCTGCCTTGTGTTGATTACGGTCCCTGCTTGTTTGCATGTGTGCTCTATGACGATGATAGTTGCGATTGTATTGACATCGAGAAGATTATTATTAGAGGATTCCTAAGAAGAAGTCCAGGGACATATTGTTGACCACAAGAAAGCCACCATTCCTGAACCCCTTTTTGTCCTATAGTATTTATGCCTATTTTATTATACTATGCACTACCGTTTACTATCATCTATTAGTCGTGTCCATAGATTGGTTTCTCCAAGACTTGGTATAGTATGATGTAGATGAACCCTTAGAAAGTGGGCTTGTGCTTAGCATCTCATTTCCCTAAGCCTTATTCTAGAAGAATAAAATCTTGGGTTGGGAAGTTTAAAAGCAAAAGTTCTCAAAAGAGTTTTGAAAAACCTTGGGAAGGTTGCCCTTACCGAGAAAAAGTGTTTTCAAAATAAATAGGTTTATAAAGCCTTGCAAAAAGGAGGATGGAAGATTAAGGAAGGTGTTTTAAATGGCACATGATCACTAAGCATTTCCCCGGAGCAACTAACTCGTGCAACCAAAGTTACCCTGGTATGAGACAGGGCATTGTTGGAACCCTGTCAAGCTTGGTATGACGGTCTCACAACTCTCTACGAGGTTGATCACAAGTCTCCTCTGAATCTAGGTATTTTCCCCGCTAAGATCCTGAGAGGATTGGGGAAATTATACACTATAGTTGCCTACAGCCGAATGATACTACGAGCCCTCCATTGAAAGCGCACACTCAAGATGGAGTGAACAATGTGCTCTGGTTGGTCTTTGGTACCCGACGCCCCAGTGTTGGAAGGAACAACTCGTAGGGTAGGCCCCATAATAGGCTGGACAAGGGGAAGACTGTGATCAGTTATCCGACCCCTTCATACTTAGGTATGGCGACCCGAGGAGTAGTCAGGGTTGGGTAATTGAATGTTGTGGGTAAAGTGTATAACCTCTGTAGAGTGTAAACCTATTCGAATAGTCATGTCTGCGGTCATGGACGGTTGGGATGGCAATTCCCTAGCTTGTGTCAAGTTTTGATTTAAAGAGATTTTTCGGACAGCAAAATGGGGATGTGTGGGTCGTGAGACTACCCCGGAGGATTTATGAGAAGGTCACTCATCAAAAGGTTACAACCCTCCCAAGAAGTTTTAGAAAGAGAAACTTGTTTTCAACTTTTTTGCAACAAAGATATGGAGATGCTATATCAACAAGAGAAATTGGTTTTAGAAAAGAACCTCATTGGAGCCCTCCTACTACCACAACCATATAACATACCCTTTTATTGATACTCTCTTTAAGGTGGTTTGAGAGTACATTCAAATGTACTCACTGGCATTTTCCCTGACTATTTACATGGCCAGACTTCGAGAAGGTTAAAGGAGGAGAAGGACGAGTTGACGACTGTGCGAGCTAGGAAGTTCTCCTAGTGAGTTGCCTGTAGGGTTAAGGCATGACTTGGGATCGATGCTTCGATGAAGTACCATTGTTGATGATCGATGTTAGCCTGTCACGGCGTATGTAAGAGATAGCCACAATGGCATTGAGGTATGACTTGTATCCAATTTTGTAATGGATGTTTACTTTGATACTTGTCGATTATGCTCCACAACACACTGAACATAGGATCATGGTTGAATTCATAAGGTATTATCGGATGGATAATCCAGGGCCCCACATGAACCGTCTCACTATAGCATGGTGATCATAAAGGTGTATGTTGGGTATTCCAAAGGAACATCCTGAGACGCAGGTATCAAGATCGGGATTTGTTCTCCTGTGTGATGGGAAGATACACTAGGCCCACTCGGTGAGGTAACAACCATAAGCTTCACAGCGTGTGACTAGGTCACAGTGATGAAATATCATAGGAACGAGTAAAACAACACTTGTCAGTAATGAGATTGAACAAGGTATCATGATACCGATGATCGGATCTCAAACGATTCATGTATCGAAGTAATAAAGGGAATTGGATTCAAAGTTTACGGTTCAAATGGTGTTGAAATCATGGAATGCACAGGGGTCATTATGGGAATCCCGGTCCCGCTATTGATCATTGATCTTAGAGTAATCTTGATCATGTTTGTGATGTTCCTGAACCACAGAGGTAACACACTTAAGGGTTTTACGACGCTTGGAGATTATTCTAAAATAGATGGAATTACAAGAAGAAAGAGAAATGAACATTAGAGGTGTTCCGTGAGAAAACCGGACTCGTTCCAGGAAAATCTGAAGGAGATTGGAATGAACCAAAAAGTGTTTCGGATCAAAAGGTTTTAATAGAATATGTTTTTTATATTATTGTAATTAATAATAAAATCATATTTAAATAAAATAAAATGGGGAAACTTCCCTATTGGGCCAAGTTCTTGGAGGGAACAAGCCCCAAGAGGGAAGGCCACATGAGGGCAGCTGCCGCCACCTTGGAGGCGCGCAGGGTGGGGCCCACCCGATCGCAGCCCACCTCGGGCTACGTGTGTGGGGCCCACTCCGGCCCTAGCCAATCGCGCCTCCTCCTCCTCTTGTGCACCTCCTCCTCCCACCTCCTCCTACCTTTAGTCCCACCCCGAGACTTTAGTAGGTGTCCACTTTTACCCTATATATAGAGGTTTATATGGCAGGGAAAAGTACACCAATATGTTTTGAGGAAATTTTCTTAGATCTCTCTCTCTTCTCTTGCAACTGTGACCCCAAAGTAAGGGTTGCATGAGCGAGAGAAGGCTTCACTACATCATGTCATTGTGTTGTGGTGATTCCAGCTAGAATATCTATTTCCGCAATCCCGGCTGGATCAAGGAGATCGGAGGTCGTCGTTGAGCACCAGACATGTGCAATACCTAAAAGGTACTGCCATTAGGGGCCCGGGATTGTCATGCGAGGATCAAGGGTGACTTGCGAGGAGCTTCATGACCTTGAGGTCAGACGAGTACGGCTACATCATCCATACTCCACATGTGCGTTAAGCGCTTTCGGTCTAAAAGGGTATGTTACCAAAGCCTCTCTCCGTTACAACATTACTTATAGATAGATCTTGGGAAGTTTTGTGTTCGGCTAGTGATGGCTCAAGATATGTAGAGCTTGTTGGGAACCCCAAGAGGATGGTATGATGAGCACAGCAGCAAGTTTCCCTCAGTTATGAAACCAAGTGATAAGAGGTAACCTCGTGGGTGGCCTGATCTTCATGGATCTCATGGTCAAATCGATGGGAAAGCGAGGGGAAAGGGAGAAGGTAGCGGAAGCGGACTCACACCTCGTGAAGAACATGATGAACACACGCAAAACTCACACGATACAAGGCCGATTGGTCTCGCTGGTGGCCACCAGTCCGATAGAATCCTCGCAAGGAAAGATCGGTCAACGTGCTCCTGTCAATCCCAAGCGGAGAGGGAAGAACACCTTGGAGAGGGTCTTGACAACTATGCTCACGCACTCACAAACATATGCCTTGTACAACGAGGGAGGCGCGATGCAAACTCCAATGAGGTGGTGATGATAGTCAATCCCCTTTGGTAGAAGGGGATGAGGCAAAACTAGAGATTCCACAAAGGAGGTTGTCTTTAGTCTATCATCTATGCCTAAGGGATACATGAGGGGGTGTGATGCCCCAAAATATATCGAGCTCGTTGGGGAACCCCAAGAGGAAGGTATGATGAGCACAGCAGCAAGTTTTCCCTCAGTACAAAACCAAGGTTATCAATCCAGTAGGAGCAAGGAAACACCCCAAAGGTGTTGCTAGCTGAACGTTGGCAGGGCGCACTACCGGTGCCAGCAGCAACGTGGAGACCTGCACAACACAACCACAGAACTCTGTCCCCAACTTGCGATGAGGTTGTCAATCTCACCGGTTTTGTTGAAAACAAAGGATTAAACGTATCAAATGGAAGGAAGTAATAGTTTGCAGAAAGTAAACACAAAGCACTAAACAGTTTGTAGATTGATTGTAAAAGAAAGGACCGGGGTCCATAGTAAACTAGAGGTGGCTCTCCTTAAGATAGATAACATACTGGGTGAACAAATTACAGCGGGGCAATTGACAAACATCGAGAAAGCATACAAGCATATACTACTCATCTTGACTCCTTTGAGACTTGGTTAGGCATTACAACATTATACATAGACCGCCATCCAACTGCATCTATGACTAATAATCCACCTTCAGGTTATCATCCGAACCCCCTCCAGTATTAAGTTGCAAGCAACAGATTATTGCATTACGAATTGCGTGTAAAGTAAACAATACGATTGTTCTATGAACAAAGGAATGTTGTTTTCTCCCTAGTAGCAACAGCACATCTAGTACCTTAGAGATTTCTGTCACTTCCCCGGATTACCAGAGGCATGAACCCACTATCGAGCATAAATACTAACTCTTGGAGTTGCTAGCATCTACTTGGCCAAGATAGCTACTAACAACGGAAAGCATGCAAGATCACAAATAACAAAGACATGATAGAATCAATAATCAATCTGAAATAGCATCTCAATATCCATCAGATCCCTGCAAACACAACATGCAGAATTACAAATAGATGATCTTGATCATGAACGGAGCTCACAAGATCTAAACATGATAGCACAAAGGAGGAGAATCAACCATCTAGCTACTACATGGACCCGTAGTCCAGAGATGAAATACTCACGCATCACACCGGAGGCTTGCATGATGATGAAGAAGGCCTCCAGGGTGAATTCTCCTCTCCGGCAGGGTGCCGGGAAGAGCTTCAGATCCCTCTCGATCTGGGGATGGAGATGGCGGCGGCTACAAACTCTTTCGTGGAATTTTGATCGGGGTACTTAGGGTTTCCGTATCAGAGGCAATATATAGGCGGAAGGAGAGGCCGAGGGGGTGCCTGGGCTGGCCATCCCACCCCCTGGCACGGGCCAGGCCTGGCCGCACGGCCAGGTGGTGTGGCCGCCCCCTGGCCCTTCTCCGTCTCGTATTCTGGCTCCAGGTGACCCCTGGTAAAATAATGACTTTAGCTTTTGTCCCGTCCAATTCCGAGAATATTCATTTTCTGACTTTCCTGGAACCAAAAACAGCAGAAAACAGGGAGCTGGCACTATGGCTCTTGTTAATAGGTTAGTCCAAGAATCATATGAAAAGTACTCCAAAGTGTGGACAAAACACAAGAAAGTAGATAAAACCAAGCATGGAACATCAAAAATTATAGATACATTTACAATGTATCAACATCCCCGAGGTTAACTCCTGCTCGTCCTTGAGTAGGTAAGTGATAAAAAGAAAGAATAATTTTTGAGGTGACATGCACCATCATAAACTTGATCAAAGTATTTGTAAAACATTAAAAGCTGGGATCATAGTACTTCAATCATAACATGAAAGACAAAGTTCTAGCAATAAGACAAAGAAACTATGTTGCAACATGAAAAGGCACAAACAAAAGATTCATGAATAACAATGCTTTGCAAGACGTTTGTTTGTTTCACATAAAGAAAACATAGCATAGTAGTATTCAGCTTGTCCCTCATAGAGTAGCAAATATAAATGCATAGGACACCTTCAAATTTCATAAGAGTGACTAGATACAAATAGTATAAAACAAGCAATATCAAGGTATGCATCAATCAACAAGTCTTGGGACAATGCACATAGAACTAAGAATGGCCACTATGCTCTCAAAGTAAGTGCATATAGGTAGAAGGTGGAGACTCACTATATAAGTGGAAGAAAGGCCTTCATAGAAGGAAGCAGAGATTCAAGTTTCATAAAGAGCTTCCAAAAATTATGGTACTTATAGCTTTCAGCTCTCATTGCCCCTATCATAAGCATCTTGAAGTGATTAAGGTTAAAGTGAACAAACTATGGTATACATCCTTGATGAAGTATAAGTTAGAAATCTCATGTCCCTTGAATACGAGGGCCGCTCCTCATGCTACTCAAGTTTAGTCACCGGTAAGTTCTTGTCATCGTAAGTACATGTGTATCATAGAGAACCGCCAACGGGGTACCCCTTGCCCGATGATACGGAAGAATCCCATATCAAAATGACAAGGCAAACAGACAACGAACATCTCAGCAATCTTCTTATTTACCATGGGAATATGGTGCTTTTTTCTCTCTTTCCTCTTTTCATAATCTCTTTTTTTTATTTTTCTCTTTTTTTCTCAATATAGGACTCTTTTTTATAAGAAGAATGCTTCATAGACAGCTCATTATGGTTATGCTGCAGGTTTCCACCATGTCAGCATGGATTAGACCAGCAGCCCAGGCGTTTCTCTAACACATGTATATAACTCCATGGACTTACAAGCTCCCCTTTCATTTCACACCGACGGCACCCATAGACAAAAGAGCATGATATCAACTAGGTAAAAAGTACCCGTGCAATGTCGAAAGCGCTCCCCATGACAGCATGGTTCTGCTAATCCCCAACAAATAAGTGCAAGCATATACAACATAGATGACACAATGGTTCAAGTTTATTAAGGGCAAGAAAAGTACAGTGTGCCATCAAGTTCATGCGAGCTTTAATCAATAGTTTTCTCATAACAAGTTTAATTTGGAAGGTAAACAAAAACATGAATATACTTGGAATAGCATATTCTAATAGGTAGGTACGGTGTCCTCTTTGGAATAACTTGGTTTAGGGAGTTGGATGCATGAGTGGAACTCATACTTGGTTACGGAGGCTCGCAAAAGACTAGGAGCGACAAACTAAGAGAGCAATAATGTCCATAATCATGCAGAGCGACAAAACATCATTGATCAAAGCATAAAGTGATACTACAAGTTGAAAAATAAAGGATCATAAAGGCTATGGTGACTTGGGATAGTCATAACATGGTGTGAGAATGCACCAAGTCAACCCAAATAAAGCATCAAATGAGAATACCACAATACTATGCATTAATATGCTAAAACAACGCATGATTCATCCAAGGAACATTAAGTAATCTCAATTGTTTATAACAAGTCATGCTACAGCAAAGAATACTAAGCATAAAGCCAAAACAATATCAAGCATGGCATGACAAATCATAGGCCACATTCACAAACAAACTCTCTTTACCACTTAAGCATGAACTTTCCTACTCTTTTCCAAACCAAACCAAACTATTTGAAATCCAATGTATGAAAGAGGGGGTCCAACCAATTTATTCAGCAGACTAAGCAAACAAAGCAAATGAAAAACCAAAACGAAAGCGAAAAATAAGACGCTCCAAGAACAACACAACTGTGCATGAAACAATAAAAATAAAGCGTTTGGAAGAAACCTGGGATTTTTATTGATGAAGAGGGGAATGCCTTGGGCATCCCCAAGCTTTGACGCGTGTACTTCTTGGATATTTCTTGGGGTGAAACGTGTGGCATCCCCAAGCTTGAGTTTTAGTCCATCCTTCATCTCATTACTCATTCCATCCATACACCTGAAATTTTTTCTTCATACAAAACTTCACACAATCTTTATTAGCAACATTAGTGCACTCAAGCTAATAGGTCTTTTAGGTTCAGTTCCAAAACCAATAAACCTTCCATTAAAACACTAGATACTGTAGCACTTCTCTACAAAAGCTCAATTCCCCAAAAGAACTCAAAAAGGAACCAACAAGAAGCAAATGCAGAAAATGGCAGAAATCTATCAAAACAGACCAGCAGGTAAAGACGAATTGTTTCGAAGACCTTCTGTTGCTCAAATAAAAAAGTGTTGAACTAACGAAAGTTAGATAACAACCTGGGGCAGAAGCAGAAAAAT
This sequence comes from Avena eriantha, assembly GCA_910589775.1. Taxonomy (NCBI): domain Eukaryota; kingdom Viridiplantae; phylum Streptophyta; class Magnoliopsida; order Poales; family Poaceae; genus Avena; species Avena eriantha. Next base: position 96,047,173 of record OU342744.1, read on the forward strand.
TCATGCCTCAAAAGGACGTACATAGATTTTACACGAATGTTTATGGTGAAGCACATAAATCTGTTTCGGCACAGCAACTTTTCCAATCATTACTTCTCTCTCATTAGAGGTTACTCTTGGCACAAAAAGCAAATAAAAAGGATAAGGAGCGGTTATTACAGAAGTAATAACTTCCAAGACTCATCTAAAACTTTTGGGTTATCTCCCAATAAGTACTTTTCTTTAACGCCTTTAAGTTAGGCATAAGAAGAAAGAAAAACAATCAATTATTCTCAAATGAAGAAGCATTAAGAGCAAATTTTGTTTTCATAGGAGAGAAAAAAGAAATCTTCTCTCTCTTCTTAGGGAAGTGTTTTATATCTTTCTTGAGTGGGAGTTGATATTTAATGGTGCCTTCTTTCATATCAATAATGGCACCAACAGTTCTAAGAAAAGGTCTTCCCAAAGTAATAGGACAAGAAGTATTACATTCCTCATCCAAACATAGAAATCAACGGGGACATAGGCATTGTTAACCATAATAAGAACATCATTTAGACTCCCCATGAGTTTATTTTTACTATTATCATCAAGTGGGACATTCAAATAACAATCTTCAAGTGGAGGCAAATCAAGCATATCATAAATCCTTCTAGGCATAAGAAACACTACTATCAAGATCACATAAAGCTTTGAAATCAAAATCATTCACTTTCATATTAATGATGGGTTCCCAACCATCTTCTTGCTTTATTGGAATAGAAGCTTTATGTTTCATCTTTTCTTCTTTAATCTTTATGAGAGCATCAGTAATGTGTTTTGTCAAGGCCATGTTCGTAGCACTAGAATTAGGACTTTTAGCAAGCTTTTGTAGGAACTTAATAACTTCAAAGATATTGCAACCATCAAGATCAAAATAAAATTTATCATCTAAAGTAGTAGAACTATTACTAGCCTCAACACTAGTGGTGGTGATAGTAGAAACACTAATGTTTCTAGCAATTTCATCTTCTCTTTCACACTTAGCATGTAATTCAGCTAATAGTCTAACATTTTCATCAATTCTTACTTGTATGGCATTAGTAGCTGCAAAGGAATTATCATTAGTTTCAGGTTTAGCAGCCATTTTATTCAAAGAAGTTTGAGCTTCAGCAAGTGATGCTATATTTCTTTCAGCATTAGAGAGTTTTTCCTCAATAGTTTTGTTGAAAGCAGTTTGTTTACTAATAAGGGCCTTAAGCATAACTTCAAGTTCAGAGGGTGCACTCCTATTATGGTTGTAGGAATTTCCATAAGAATTACCATTGTTGGGAGGATATGGCCTATAATTGTTGTTACCAAAATTGTTCATGTAGGCATTGTTGCTAAAATTGTTATTTCTTATAAAGTTCACATCAACTTGCTCTTCTTGAGCAACCAAAGAGGCTAAAGGAACATTATTTGGATCAATATGGGCTTTCCCATTAACAAGCATAGACATAATAATATCAATCTTATCACTCAAGGAGGAGGTTTCTTCAACAGAATTTACCTTCTTACCTTGTGGAGCTCTCTCGGTATGCCATTCAAAATAGTTAACCATCATATTATCCAGAAGCTTTGTTGCAGCACCCAAAGTAATGGTCATAAAGGTACCTCTAGCAGCAGAATCCAATAGGTTGCTTGAAGAATAGTTCAATCCTGCATAAAAGGTTTGGATGATCATCCAAGCAGTCAGTCCATGAGTGGGACAATTCTTTACCAAAGATTTCATTCTTTCCCAAGCTTGAGCAACATGTTCATTATCAGATTGTTTAAACTTCATTATTTCACTTCTCATAGATATAATCTTAGCAGAAGGATAGTATTTTCCAATGAAAGCATCTTTGCATTTAGTCCAAGAATCAATACTATTCCTAGTTAAGGAATTCAACCACTCTTTAGCTTTTCCTCTCAAAGAGAAAGAAAACAATTTAAGCTTAATAATATCTCCGTCTATATCCCTATGCTTTTGCATCTCACAAAGTTCAACAAAGTTATTTAGATGGGCAGCAGCATCTTCATTACCAATACCAGAAAATTGTTCTCTCATAACAAGATTGAGTAAAGCAGGTTTAATCTCAAAGAAAGCAGCTTCAGGAACATGTGGAGTAATAGGTGTGCTTATAAAATCATTGTTGTTGATGCTAGTGAAGTCACACAACTTAGTGTTTTCAACAGTAGTCATTTTTTGTGTTTTCAATAAAGAAAGCAAACTAGGAAAACTATTTTTTTTGTGTTTTTGATAAAGAAACAAGCAAACAAAGCAAAAGTAAACTAAGCAAAACAAAAATAACAAAGTAAAGAGATTGGTTATGAGGGACTCCCCTTGTGAAGATGTCCTTGACTCCCCGGCAACGGCGCCAGAAAAGACTTTGTTGGCGCGTGGTTGACGTGGGCGCTTCTTCTTCTTCAGTCCCCGGCAACGGCGCCAGAAAAAGAGCTTGATGGCCCAAAATATATCGAGGTCGTTGGGGAACCCCAAGAGGAAGGTATGATGAGCATAGTAGCAAGTTTTCCCTCAGTATGAAACCAAGGTTATCAATCCAGTAGGAGCAAGGAAATACCCCAAAGGTGTTGCTAGCTGAACGTTGGTAGGGCGCACTACCGGTGCCAGTAGCAACGTGGAGGCCTGCACAACACAACCACATAACTCTGTCCCCAACTTGCGATGAGGTTGTCAATCTCACCGGTTTTGCTGAAAACAAAGGATTAAACGTATCGAATGGAAGGAAGTAATAGTTTGCAGAAAGTAAACACAAAGCAGTAAATAGTTTGTAGATTGATTGTAAAAGAAAGGACCGAGGTCCATAGTTCACTAGAGGTGGCTCTCCTTAAGATAGATAACATGCTGGGTGAACAAATTACAGCGGGGCAATTGACAAACATCGAGAAAGCATACAAGCATATACTACTCATCTTGACTCCTTTGAGACTTGATTAGGCATTACAACATTATACATAGACCGCCTTCCAACTGCATCTATGACTAATAATCCACCTTCAGGTTATCATCCGAACCCCCTCCAGTATTAAGTTGCAAGCAACAGATTATTGCATTACGAATTGCGTGTAAAGTAAACAATACGATTGTTCCATGAACAAAAGATTTTTGTTTTCTCCCTAGTAGCAACAACACATCTAGTACCTTAGAGATTTCTGTCACTTCCCCAGATTACCAGAGGCATGAACCCACTATCGAGCATAAATATTAACTCTTGGAGTTGCTAGCATCTACTTGGCCAAGATATCTACTAACAATGGAAAGCATGCAAGATCACAAATAACAAAGACATGATAGAATCAATAATCAATCTGAAATATCATCTCAATATCCATCGGATCCCTACAAACACAACATGCAGAATTACAAATAGATGATCTTGATCATGAACGGAGCTCACAAGATCTAAACATGATAGCACAAAGGAGGAGAATCAGCCATCTAGCTACTACATGGACCCGTAGTCCAGAGATGAACTACTCACGCATCACACCAGAAGCTTGCATGATGAGGAAGAAGGCCTCCAGGGTGAATTCCCCTCTCCGGCAGGGTGCCGAGAAGAGCTTCAGATCCCTCCCGATCTAGGGATGGAGATGGCGATGGCTACAGACTCTTTCATGGAATTTTGATCGGGGTACTTAGGATTTCCGTATTAGAGGCAATATATAGGCGGAAGGAGAGGCCGAGGGGGTGTCTGGGCTGGCCACACAACCCCCTGGCACGGGCGAGGCCTGGCCGCGCGGCCAGGTGGTGTGGCCGCCCTCTGGCCCTTCTTCGTCTCGTATTCTGGCTCCAGGTGTCCCCCGGTAAAATAATGACTTTGGCTTTTTGTCCCGTCCAATTCCGAGAATATTCATTTTCTGACTTTCCTAGAACCAAAAACAGCAGAAAATAGGCAGCTGGCACTATGGCTCTTGTTAATAGGTTAGTCCAAGAAATCATATGAAAAGTAATCCAAAGTGTGGACAAAACAGAAGAAAGTAGATAAAACCAAGCATGGAACATCAAAAATTATAGATACATTTGCAATGTATCAGGGTGGGGGCTCTATTTATAGGCCAGCCACAAGTTCAGGGGTAGTTTGGGCATAAAACTAGGGTTTGGTGCGGAATAGAGGTGTACATGGGCCAAGGGCCCATATGTTGGCTCGCAGGCTCATCACTTAGGCCGGATAGTCCGGGTTGGGTGGGTCGAACAGTCTGCGGTAGCCGAACACTCTGGGTAGTGTGCCGGTAGAGTCCGATGTAGCACACAGAATGCCCGCGTCAGGATGGGGCTGGGGTAGGCCGGACACTCTGGCATGGTCGGGCCAGACACTCTGGTAGCGTCGGACATTCCGGCTGGCATCAGGCAGACTCTCCAGGGCGAAGACGGTGGAGACTCCGATTCTTGAGCTGTCTGCTCCTGGTCCATCTTCTTGGCTGACTTGGGGACGATCTTGGGGACTTGGCAGACTTGGGAATGATCTTGGGGACTTGGCATTGTAGATGTAGTAGCGTCCGTAGGACGGGCTGCATCAGTTCCCCCCTCCTTCAAAAAGAGTCATCCTCGACTCTTCATGCTCATCTCTAAGAAGAGAATGTCGAGAGACCTTCTTGATCCTGGGGTTCACCATATAGTCGTCCTTGAGAAGCTTGATGTGGCAACTCTTCGATGATCCTTCACTTTACATGTAGCCTAGAAAAGCGAAGCAACACTCAAAGAGTAGCCAATTCATGAAGATTATAGCATTAGTCCTCAAGTAGAAGGAAGTCACCTTTTGGTGTAGAGATAGCTTGATGAAGGGCATCCATAGGTAACTCTCTTCAATTCGTCTTGTCAACTCTTTGTCCATAGAGGTTGACGCAGAGGCAATTGTACCTTCACACAACAAAGACCAAGCAACATATGTTTGTGTGCGATAGAGGATCATGTCATCTGTGGCATGTCCATTCTTGTTCACAAAACTATTAGCATAACTCAAGTATAGCAAATGAGATGCATATGCAAGGTCAAAGTGCATGGAAATCATTTGAACATCATCCAAATGTGGGAACTCAAAAACTCCATATAACGTCTTAGTGTGGCACTCAAAGCAATGGAAAAAATATTGGTCAACATCTTTGATGCAAGAATAGGAGAATTCGACAAAAACACATGCGGAGAATATCCAAAGCAGCATCATTATGTGTGCAAACCAACCATTGGAAAGAACAATTGTTCAATATGTTGGATGCCATACACATATCATCAAAAGCCAAAACCATGGGGGTATGAGTATCGCAAGCGGAAGCAAAAACAACATGTTTGCAAACAAACCATATGAAAGAGCAAGTGGTCCTTATGTTTGTTGCAACAACAATACGAGAGACTTGGAAGCTCTCATGACAATACATGCTCAAAATGGCATTATGGTTGCACACAAAACATTGGAAAGAGAAATTGTTCAACATTTTTGTGGCAACACACAAAGCATCAATATCCAATAGCAATGAAACATGATTGTCACAAGGTGAAAGAATACCATCAACATGCTTGCAAGAAAACCATAGGAAAGAGCAATTTGACAACATGAAAGATGCAAAGCATGCAAAAGGTATCAGAGCTAGGTTTGATCTTGAACTCACTTGGGGGATGCTCTCTAGAGCTCTTTTTGTCAACTCATGCTCAATCGAGGTTGACATTCTTGTGCGGGTACCTACACACATAAAACACAAAAGGAAGAATGTGTGTGCATGCTAGAGAAACACATCATCCATCATGATGTATCTCTTCTTGTGCACATCACCATGAGTGTCAATCAAGTATGAAATAAATGCATGGTGAGTATGCAAGTGGGGAACATGCTTATCATGGCAATCATCAAAATCTCCAAAATTTGAGAAAGCTATGGGGGCCATCTCAATAGAAACCATATGAGAATTATTGTTGCAAGCAAAACAAGTGAAAGAGCAATTATTCAACCTATTGCAAGCAACGGGAGAGATTATAAAACATTCATGACAAAGCATGGTTCGAGGGGTACCATTGGTAACATCATTGCAAGTAAAACATTGGAAAGAGCAATTGTTTAACAAAGTGCAAGCAATGATATCATCAACGTAATGTTTAGAGCATGGCATGTCTACGGCAATATCATGACAATAGAAGGATTCCACATGGTCATCATGATGCATAGAAAAATCAACACATGGGAATAAGAATGGAACATATGTCATGTCACAGGTATCATCCATAGCATGCAAGTCATCACAAATCATCATGTCCACTAGTGGGATCATGCCATCATCAACACCCGTATTCTTACCTTGTTCATACCTCTCATATGAAGTGGGTGTTGTGGTAGTATTGGCCTCCATGTGGGCGACTTCTTCTTCTTGTATGGGGATGGCCATAGCTTCATCCACCATGTTCATCTTCTCCATTTGAAGCATCATCATCTCCAAGCTTGGCGCTTCTTGATCCATGGAACCTAGCACATCATGATAAAACACACTAGAGGTAGAGGGTAAGTCGTTAGAAATCAAAGTGGTCTCACATGAACTATCAACTACCACTCTCAACTCACTAGGTGTATCGCCCATGCCCTCCAAGTGGAAGCACTCAATCTCACGTATGGTGGAGTCACTCATCTTACTCTTGTTTTAACTCAAGTGGGTTAAGTGGCTCTCATACTCACATGGGATTGGTACCACATCATCACTCAAGCATGTAGGGATATGCTCGGTGTGCTCAACTCCATGCGCCTCCTTTGGTGAAGGGAAAATCCCATGCTCACCATTCTCGTCCTTGTTGTTGCCATCTTGTAGCATAGGCTCTTTACTTGGAGCTTTCTCACCCTTTGCCATGTCCACCTTGGCTTGTGTAGCCATCCTCTTGACATACTCGTCCAACTTGGCAAAGTAGAGGTCTTCATCTTCCTCCTCCATGAGGTTGCATGCGTCATCTAGGATGTCAAGTTTGGGCGTTGAAGCTTGATTGCGTGGAGGAGAGATTGCTCTTGGTGCCATTTTGGTGGTGGCACGAGTAGTTAAAGTTGCCTTATTATGGTATCGATGGAGGTCATTGGCGTGCCTTGCCAAATGTTGATGTAGATGGCGCACTTGGTCATCCACATGACGCTCGCGACGATGCTCCTTGTCCTTGGCACTCTTCTTGGTGAGGCATTGTAATGAGTGCAAAGCATCATTAGTCTTGGCCATCATGCTCATGGTTTTGGCGAAGTCGTTTTCCATGTCGCACTTGAAGTTGTCCATTTGATGGTGGACCTTGGTGCTCTCGAGGTGGAGGCTATGTCTTGGTCGACGCAACTTGAGGAGCTTGTCGGTATCGTTATTGAAGGCGTCCATGCTTGGGGAGTTATTGTTGTTGTAGAAATCCATATCACCCAAGCATGTGGAGCCGTTGTCGGTGTAGTGCTCCATCATGTCATCCATGCTTGTGGAGGCATATGCATAGTGGCTCATCGTGGATTTTTCATAGAAATCATCCTCGGTTCCGGAGTCCCTAGACATGTTTCACAAGACCAAGTGGTGTATATGAAAGTGGTAGAGAGGTTAGGGATGCAACATCAAACCTTACTTTACCTTGGAAGATAGTATCATGCAAGTGGCAACAGTTGAGAGCAATCAAAACCAAGCAAAATGAAGTTCACGCGGAACACCAAAACCAACTAACCACTAAAAAACACACACACAAAGCTTATGGTGGATAGGTATGGAAGGTGGCGTGTCCAAGAACAATCCGAAATCAAGATATTGTAATGGCAAGTAAAGAACCACGATGATCACAAAGCAAAACTGGCGAGGCATTGTAATGAGCGCAAAGCATCATTAGTCTTGGCCATCATGCTCATGGTTTTGGCGAAGTCGTTGTCCATGTCACGCTTGAAATTGTCCATTTGATGGTGGACCTTGGTGCTCTCGAGGTGGAGGCTCTGTCTTGGTCGATGCAACTTGAGGAGCTTGTTGGTGTCGTTATTAAAGGCGTCCATGCTTGGGGAGTTATTGTTGTTGTAGAAACCCATATCACCCAAGCATGTGGAGCCGTTGTCGGTGTTGTGCTCCATCATGTCATCCATGCTTGTGGAGGCATATGCATGGTGGCTCATCATGGATTTTTCATAGAAATCATCGTCGGTTTCGGAGTCCCTAGACATGTTTCACAAGACCAAGTGGTGTATATGGAAGTGATAGAGGGGTTAGGGATGCAACATCAAACCTTACTTTACCTTGGAAGATAGTATCGTGCAAGTGGCAACAGTTGAGAGCAATCAAAACCAAGCAAAGTGAAGTTCACCCGGAACACCAAAACCAACTAACCACTAAAAAACACACACACAAAGCTTATGGTGGATAGGTATGGAAGGTGGCGTGTCCAAGAACAATCTGAAATCAAGATATTGTAATGGCAAGTAAAGAACCACGATGATCACAAAGCAAAACAAGTCAATCCACAAGATAGGAATTATATAGAAGGAAACACACACGGTGGGATAAATAGGACTTGTGCGATGGAGAAAATGAGCTAAGAACCAAATGATTACCTAGCGAATACTATAAGCTCGTGTCGCACAAGTGCAACGAGAGACGCTAGTTCGATTTCAATAAAATTGGTGGGCTACAAGATATGCACAATAAGTACCACCTATTTGATGTTCATCGAGCGTGCGCTTCCTATTCTATGAGGTACTTGTTTCTTTCTTTATCTTTTTCTTCTTTTTATTTTTCTATTTTTTTTCTGTTTTTCTTTTATTTTTTCACTTGCCTCTTCCTTGTGCCAACAACTATACAAGATAACTATATGAGATAGCGCTCACAACTTTTGCTCGGAAATCTACAAGGTATCAAATGTGCATAGCCCAAGCAATCATAGGAGGAACTAGTCTCAATAGGTGTTTGTTGAACGCAAAGATAGTGTGGCTCACAAAGGGATGCAAGTGGGGAGAAGTCGTGGAATTTATATACCTTTCGTCATCGATCTTCACCCTTTATTGGTGGATTCTGCATTGCTCACGGAATTTGGATGGATTAGATAGCATGAACCATAGATATGATGATGTAGAGCTCCTTCTCCTCTTCAAAACGAGCTAAATAACACTAAAATCCGAGTTCGTATGCAAAAGCTATGCTCAAAACCGTGAAACGGATTTGCTGTCTGCACGGGGGTGAACATTCCGGGGCGCGCAGGCCGGACAGTCCGGCCGGGGCGGAGATTCTGGTCCGTTTATGCCAGATACTCCGGTGGGGCGGATATTCCGGTTGGTTTAGGATGGACAGTCCGGTCCGGTCGATTCCAGAAGTTCCAGACCACGAACAGGACGAGTTTTGGCCGAAAAACTCGAACCAAAACCTCAAATTAATGGGGGAAAACAAGGAATTAGGCTATAGAAACACAGGGGAAGGTAGATCAATAAGTTTAGCAAGTAATCCAGGGATCAAAACCTACCAAAACGCACTCAAATCACATATCGATCCAAAACATGAATTGGGGCTATTTTTGGTGGAAATTTCGAATTTATGGGGAAAAGACCAAATCAATGAGAAATCTGTGGCAACCAAAAGCTTCTGATACCAAATGATAAGGGGTAACCTCGTGGGTGGCCCGATCTTCACGGATATCGTGGTCAAATCGATGGGAAAGTGAGGGGAAAGGGAGAAGGTAGCGGAAGCAGACTCACATCTCGGGAAGAACACGATGAACACACGCAAAATTCACATGATACAAGACCGATTGCTCTCACCGGTGGCCACCGGTCCGATAGAATCCTCGCAAGGAAAGATCGGTCAACGTGCTCCCGTCAATCCCAAGCGTAGAGGGAAGAACACCTTGGAGAGGGTCTTGACAACTATGCTCACGCACTCACAAACATAGGCCTTGTACAACGAGGAAGGCACGATACAAACTCCAACGAGGTGGTGACGATAGTCGATCCCCTTTGGTAGAAGGGGATGAGGCAAAACTAGAGATTGCACAAAGGGGGTTGTCTTTAGTCTATCATCTATGCCTAAAGGATACATGAGGGGTGGGGGCTCTATTTATAGGCTAGCCACAAGTTCAGGGGTAGTTTGGGCATAAAACTAGGATTTGGTGTGGAATAGAGGGGTACATGGGACAAGGGCCCAGATGTTGGTTCGCAGGCCCATCACTTAGGCCGGACAGTCTGGGTCGGGTGGGCCGGATAGTCCGACCTGGCCGGATAGTCCAAGTAGTGTCCGGTAGAGTCCGATGTAGCACACAGAATGTCCACGCCAGGATGGGGTTGGGGTAGGCCAGACACTCTGGCGTGGTCGGGCTAGACACTCCGGTGGCGCCGGACATTCCAGCTGGCATCAGGCGGACTCTCCGGGGCGAAGACGGTGGAGACTCTGGTTCTTGAGTTGTCTGCTCCTGGTCCATCTTCTTGGGTGACTTGGGGACGATCTTGGGGACTTGGCTGACTTGGGGACAATCTTGGGGACTTGGCGTTGTAGATGTAGTAGTGTTCGTAGGACGGGCTGCATCACCAAGGTTATCGAACCAGTAGGAGTAAGGAAACAACTCCAAGGTGTTGCTAACAAATTGGAATCCTGCACAACAGAACCACAAAACTTTGCCCCAACTTACAGTGAGGTTGTCAATCTCACTGGTTTTGCTGAAAACAAAGGATTAAACGTATAGTCTGGAAGATAGTAATTGCTTGCATAAAGTAAATAGTAAACGGTAAACAGTAGATGGTATATCGATGGTAAAGGAATGGACTGGGGTCCACAGTTCACTAGAGATGTTTCTGCTTAAGATAAATAGCATGTTGGGTGAACAAATTACAGCGGGGCAGTTGACAGATTGAGAAAGCATAACAATGCATATACTAGACATCTTGGCTCCTACGAGATTTGATTGGGCATTACAACATAATACATAGACCGTAATCCAACTGCATCTATGACTAATAGTCCACATTCAGGTTATCATCCGAACCCCTTCTAGTATTAAGTTACAAGCAACAGATAATTGTATTAAGCAAAGTGTGTAAAGTAAACTATACAATTGCCCCATGGACAAATGATTGTTGTTTTCTCCCTAGTAGCAACAACACATCTACAACCTTAGAGATTTCTGTCACTTCCCTAGATTACTAGAGGCATGAACCTACTATCGAGCATAAATACTCCCTCTTGGAGTTGCAAGCATATACTTGGCCAAGATAGCTACTAACAACGGAGAGCATGCAAGATCACAAATAACATAGACATGATAGAATCAATAATCAATCTGACATAGTATCTCAATATCCATCAGATCCCCACAAACACAGCATATAGGATTACAAATAGATGATCTTGATCATGAACGGAGCTCACAAGATCTAAACATGATAGCACAAAAAAGGAGAACCAACCATCTAGCTACTGTATGGACCCATAGTCCAAGGGTGAACTACTCACGCATCACTCCGGAGGCTGGCATGGTGATGAAGAAGGCCTCCGGGATGATCTCTCCCATCCGGCAGGGTGTGAAGAAGAGCTTCGGATCCCCCCGATCTAGGGATGGAGATGGCGGTGGCTACAGACTCTTTCGTGGATTTTTGATCGGGTACTTAGGGTTTCTGCATCGGGGTACTTTTATAGGCGAAGGGGCGAGGTCAGTGGCCGCCCGAGGGCCACACCAGGGTCTGGCGCGTCCAAGGGGGCCGCGCCACCCTATGGTGTGGCCGCCTCATAGCCCCACTTTGGCTGCCCTTCGTACTCCGTGTTCCTTCTAGTAAAATATTGATTTTGGCTTTTGTCCCGTCCAATTCCGAGAATATTTCCTTACTAGCTTTTCTAAAACCAAAAACAGCAGAAAACAGGCAACTGGCACAGCGGCATCTTGTTAATAGGTTAGTTCCAGAAAATGTATAAAAATACCTCAAAGTGTAAACAAAACATAAGAAAGTTGATATAAAACAAGCATGGAGCATCAAAAATTATAGATACATTTACGACGCATCAAGCATCCCCAAACTTAACTCCTGCTCATCCTCGAGTAGGTAAGTGATAAAAAGAATAATTTTTGAGGTGACATGCACTATCACAATCTTGATCAAGGTATTTGTAAAGCATTGATAGCTGGGATGAAAGTAATCTAAACATAAGCATGAAATATAGAGTTCTAACAATAAGACATAGCAACTATATTGTAACATGAAAAGGTACAAACAAAAGATCATGAATAACAATGCATTGAAAGACGTTTGTTTGATTCACATATAGAAAACATAATAAGAGTGGTATTCATCTTGTCCCTCATGGTATAGCAAAACATAAATGCATAGGACACCTTCAAAGTTCATAAGGGTGACTAGATACAAATAATCTTAGAACAAGCAATTTCAAAGTTATGAATCAATCAACAAGTTTTGGGACAATGCACATTAAACTAAGAATGACCAATATGCTCTCTCAATTGGTGCATAAATATATAAGATGGAGACTCAACATAAAAGTAAAATGAAAGGCCCTTCACAGAGGGAAGCAGGGATTTCAAGTTTCATAAAGAGCTTCCAAAAATTATGGTACTTATTAGCTTTCAGCTCTCATTGCCCCTATCATAAGCATCTTGAGGTGATTAAGGTTAAAGTGACACAAATATGAGTATATGCTTGACAAGTTATAAGTTGAAAATCTCATGCCCCTTGCTTACGAGTACCGAACCTCATGCTAATCAACTTTAGTCACAAGTAAGTTCTTGTCATTGTAAGTACATGTGTATCATTGAGAACCGCCAACGGGGTACCCCTTGCCCCATGACACAGGAGCTTTCCCATATCAAAATGACAAGGCAACAGACAATGAGCATCTCAATGATCTTTTTATTTGCTATTTCCATAGGTTTTTATTGAGGATGCTTCACAGAATGCTCACTATGGTTATGCTGCAAGTTTCCACCATGATTAGGCATGGCTTAAGCTAGCCGCCCAGGTGTTTCTCTAACACACATACAAACTCCATGAGCTTACAGGCTCCCCTTTTATTTCACACCACCGGGATCCATAAACAAAAGAACATGATATCAACTGAATAATAAGTGCAATGTTGAAAGTGTTCCCCATGGTAACAAGGTTTTGCTAATTCACAACTTATAAAGTGCAAGCATATAAGCAACACAGATGGACACAATGGTTCAAGTTTATTAAGTGCAACAAAATAAAGTGTGCCATCAAGTTTGTGAGAGCTTTAATCACTAATTTTCACATAACAAGTCTAATTTGGAAGATAGATAAAAGCATGAATATACTTGGAATGGTGTAACACACCATGCATAGGAATTTATAGTGGACTCTTCGAAATAACTTGGTTTTCTTGGAGGTTGGATGCATGAGTGGAACTCATACTTGGTACAGGTGGAGGCTAGCAAAAGACTAGGAGCGACCAACTAAGAGAGCAATAATGGCCATAATCATGCAAAGCGACAAAACATTATTAATTAAAGCATAAAATGATATTACAAGTCAAAAACTAAATAATCATAGAGGCTAAGGTGACTGGTTCATAGTCTTAACATGGTGTAAGAATGTGCCAAGTCAACTCAAATAAAGCATCAAAGGAGAATACCATAATATTATGCTTTGTATGCTAAAACAACGTATGATTCTTTCAAGACACATTAAGAAATCTCAATTGTTTGGAACAAGTCATGCTACAACAATAATCACTAAGCATAAGGTCAAAGCAACATCAAACATGACATGATAAAGTCTAGGCCTCAGTCAAAACAAGATCCTTTTGTACCACTTATAAGCATGAAGCTTCCTACTCTTTTCCAACACCAATCAACTTATTTGAAGCAACATATGAATGCGGGGGTCCAACCAATTTATTTAAGAAAACCAAACAAATAAAACTAAAAAAACAAAGACGCTCCGAGAACAACACAATTGTGAATGAAACAATAAAAATGAAGTGTTTTGGAAGAAAAACCTGAGATTTTTATTGATGAAGAAGGGGATGCCTTGGGCATCCCCAAGCTTTGATGCTTGTACCTCTTGAATATTTCTTGGGGTGACACGGGTGGAATTTCCAAGCTTGAGATTTTGTCCATACTTCATCTCATCACATTATTCTTCCCTACACTTAAAATTTCATTCATACAAAACTTCACACAATCTTCATTAGCAACATTAGTGTATTCAAGATAATAAGTCTTTGGGTTTAGTTTCAACACAAGTAAAACTTCCATTAAGACACAAGCTATTTTATCAATTCCTTATAAAATCTCATGTGATCAAAGAGAACTCAAAGAGAAAAAGATTAAGAGGCAAATGCAAATAATGGCAGAAATCTGTCAAAACAGACCAGCAGGTAAAATCGATTTTTCCAAAGACCTTCTGTTGCTCAAATCGAAAAGTTCTAAACTAACTAAAGGTAGATAATAACCTGGGGCATAAGAACAGAAAATTACAGCTCAATCCGACGTACAGGGATTTTTCACGATTTTTTATAGTGAAGCACAAAAGTCTGTTCCGGGACAGCAACTTTCCCAAGTCTTACTTCTCTCTCATTAGAGGTTATTCTTGGCACAAAAACCACACAAAAATGATAAGGAGAGGTTATTACTGAGGCAATAACTTCCAAGACTCAATAAAATAAAAACTTACTGAAAGTAAAAATAATTTGGGTTATCTCCCAATAGTGCTTTTCTTTAACGCTTTTGAGCTAGGCTCGGTAATTTGAGAAGATGCTCACATAAGAAATATGAATTGAAGCAAAAGAGAGAATCAAGGAGAAAATATGAAACACATTTAAGTCTAACCCACTTCCTATGCATAGGAATCTTGTAAGAAAATAAATCAAAGAAGCACATAGTAACAAGAATGGGTAGATAAAACAAGAGCAACTTCGGAACTTTCAATATAAAGAGAGGTGTTTTAGTAACATGAGAATTCCAACAACCATATTATCCTCTCTCATAATGATTTTCAGTAGCATCATGAACAAACTCAACAATATAAATATCACACTCATCCTCCTTTGGTAAGCATGGAGGCCGATCAAATAAGCTAGTAGTTAAAGAGTTACTCTTATTGGGAGGTAGACATGGGTAGCTGCTCCATTCTTCCTCCTCTTGATCATCACTTTCCTCTTCTTTTTCATCCAATGAGCTTTCAGTTTCAGCAATTTCTTCTTCCATAGGCTCCTGCAAGGCATTAGTCTCTTCCGTTGGTGGAGAGCATCTATTAAGATATTTAAGAATATAGCCATTTTCTTCCTTGTAATTATCAAAGCAAAATTTAAGTATATCATAAACCTCATATTTATAAGGTGCATCATCAGTATTTTCAAGCAAATAAGCAAGTTCGAATGCACCCTTCCAAGCAATAAATTCTTCAATTTGTTCCACATCATAAAAGTCATAATTTCCCATAACATAAGAAGATATGGTAACATTATCATTATACTCACATTGAAAAGGGAGGTGTTTATACCTCCTACAGCAACAAGATTTATCAAAGCAATAAGTAACATTATAAGTAGAGCACACATTTCTAGCAATGGTATACAATTTATTAATTTATTCCCATAAGTGTTTTCCTTTTTGAGACAAGCGGTGTTCCTCATAATATTTTTGTTCTTCCATGAACCCACCTTGCCAATAAGATCTAGTTTCAAAGAAACCAACCATTGATAGAAAGCATGATAAAGCAAGACAATAACAGACCAACAAAAATAACAACTGTAGTAGGAACTTTTTTTTTTGATAAAAAGTAAGCAAACAAAATAAAGTAGAGAAACTAAGCAAAACAATAAGAAAGTAAAAAAGATTGGTTGTGAGAGACTCCCCTTGCAAGAATCTTCTTTCTCCCTAAAAAGTGATTGACGAGGAGGAAGAGATTGAAGTTGTCCTTAACTCCCCGGCAACGGCGCCAGAAAAGTGCTTGATGGCTCAAGATATGTAGATCTCGTTGGGAACCCCAAGAGGAAGGTATGATGAGCACAACAACAAGTTTCCCTCAGTTATGAAACCAAGGTTATCGAACCAGTAGGAGTAAGGAAACAACTCCAAGGTGTTGCTAACAACTTGGAATCCTGCACAACACAACCACATAACTTTGCCCCAACTTACAGTGAGGTTGTCAATCTCACTGGTTTTGCTGAAAACAAAGGATTAAACGTATAGTGTGGAAGATAGTAATTGCTTGCAGAAAGTAAACAGTAAACGGTAAACAGTAGATGGTATATCGATGGTAAAGGAATGGACTGGGGTCCACAGTTCACTAGAGGTGTTTCTTCTTAAGATAAATAGCATGTTTGGTGAACAAATTACAGCGGGGCAATTGACAAATTGAGAAAGCATAACAATGCATATACTAGACATATTGACTCCTATGAGATTTGATTAGGCATTACAACATAATACATAGACCGTAATCCAACTGCATCTATGACTAATAATCCACCTTCAGGTTATCATCCGAACCCCTTCCACTATTAAGTTGCAAGCAACGGATAATTGCATTAAGCAAAGTGTGTAAAGTAAACAATACAATTGCCACATGGACAAAGGATTGTTGTTTTCTCTCTAGTAGCAACAAAACATCTACAACCTTAGAGATTTCTGTCACTTCCCCAGATTACTAGAGGCATAAACCTACTATCGAGCATAAATACTCCCTCTTGAAGTTGCAAGCATCTAATTGGCCATGATAGCTACTAACAACGGAGAGCATGCAAGATCACAAATAACATAGACATGATAGAATCAATAATCAATCTGACATAGTATCTCAATATCCATCGGATCCCTACAACACAACATATAGGATTACAAATAGATGATCTTGATCATGAACGGAGCTCACAAGATCTAAACATGATAGCACAAAGGAGGAGAACCAACCATCTAGCTACTGTATGGACCCATAGTCCAAGGGTGAACTACTCACGCATCACTCCGGAGGCTGGCATGGTGATGAAGAAGGCCTCCGAGATGATCTCTCCCCTCCGACAGGGTGCCGGGAAGAGCTTCGGATCCTCCCGATATAGGGATGGAGATGGCGGCAGCTACAGACTCTTTCGTGGATGTTTGATCGGGTACTTAGGGTTTCTGCATCGGGGTACTTTTATAGGCGAAGGGGCAAGGTCGGTGGTCGCCCGAGGGGCCCACACCAGGGCCTGGCGTGCCCAGGGGGCCGCGCCACCCTATGGTGTGGCCGCCTTGTGGCCCCACTTCGGCTGCCCTTCGGACTCCGTGTTCCTTCTGGTAAAATATTGACTTGGGCTTTTATCTCGTCCAATTCCGAGAATATTTCCTTACTAGCTTTTCTGAAACCAAGAACAGGAAACTGGCACAACGGCATCTTGTTAATAGGTTAGTTCCAAAAAATTTATAAAAATACCTCAAAGTGTAAAGAAAACATAAGAAAGTTGATATAAAACAAGCATGGAGCATCAAAAATTATAGATACGTTTACGACGTATCATCTAGTCAGTAATTTTTTTGTTTTTTGCTATGAACCCTTTCACAAACATCCAGATGTGTTGTATGAAAGGATAGAGATTTCTCCTTGAGGGGGTGAATAGGAAATTTCAAAACTATTACGGTTTTAGCTTGATAGAATGCAGAATTAAACTAAAGTTTATTTTACAAGTGCACCAACAATAAGTTAAGCTAAACAAGATAGCACAAGATAAATATACCACAAGTCAAAAGCAAGATATAAGTACTTCAAACTCGATGGCTATCACAAGGAAAGTAAACTTTGGTATAGAGATAACCGAGGCACGCGGAGATGAAGATGTATCCCTGTGTTCCCTTACAAGTAAGGTACATCACGTTGGAGAGGTGTGGGGTTCCACGAAGAATTTCCCAACGCCACGAAGGCTCACCTTCTTCTCCGAGTCTATCCCACGAAAGAATAGTCCCTTTCCTTATGGCTAGCTTTTCCTCCACTCTGGAGATGGCAAGCTCCACAACCACTTCACAAGCTCCACGAAGGATAAGCCCGGGTCTCTTCACAATCTTCTACAAAGAGCATACCACGACACCAACCACCAAACCAACTAGGAGGTCACCCTCCAAGAGTAACAAGCTCACGGTTTCTCACTCAAACACATTGTAATGGAGATCTCAACACTTATGCAAGAATGCAAAGCAAGAACACCAAGGGTGTTAAAATCCCTCACCCTCAAATCCCACCAAAGCAACAAGTGCTAGGGAGGAATTAGAGAGGAAGAAAAATGGTGGAAATCAACCAATGACTTCAAGATCTAGATCCAATGGGTTCCCCTCACTTAGAGGAGGAATTGATTGGTAGGGATTATAGATCTAGATCTCCTCTTCCAAAGCCCTCAAAAAGATGCAAGAATAAAAGGAGGGAGGGGAGAGCAAGCAAGCTCAAGGGGGTCAACAATGGAGGACAAAAACATGCTCAAGAACCCTAGAACTTTGGGGAAGAATCCCCCCCTTTTATACCCCTTCAAGGGGGATGACCGTTGGGGTCTAAACGAGCAGTACCGGCATGTTCCGGTTGGCAAAGTGGTCCCACTGAACCTGGGCCAGGATTTCTGGTTGTTAAGAACAATTCCGGTTTATTGGAACACTATACTGAATAGATTTTTGGCGGGAAAACTAGTTCGCCGGACCTGGCGGCCGGAACCCCAGTTTCAGCCAGGTCGAACCTGCCACCGGAACCAATACACGGCAGATGCAAATGGCGATAACTTTTGCGGTCGGACTTAGATTTTAGCAAACTTCGGCTTTTTTGAGAAGCTAAGAACAAGCTACATATATTAGAGACTAGAAAACACAATAAAGAGCAAGAGGTAAAGTAACAAATAAGGAGAGGTATGATACCTCCCTAAAAAGAACTGGTAAAACATCCAAATTCGAAAACGCGATAGAAGATGCATACAAATTATGTTTTTGGTGAACTTGGGCTTGTTGAAGAGCTAGTAGAAAGCTCAATAGCCTCACACAGAGAAACACCGAGAAGCAAAAAAATAGGGAGAAATAAAGTATGCGAAGGATTAAGGTCCCTAAGACGATGTAATCAAGTTACCCAACCAAATCCCCCTCTTGACAGTGAGGCTATCTATATAACCTGGTCTCCGAACAACCACCTTGAGAGCGGTAAAGGGAAAACCTACCAAGGCAATACCTTTGCCTTGCACATCCCACTTGATCTTGATGACAACGCTTCAAGTTCCATTCAAGACGGAATGCTTCACTTGATCATTGTTGCTTCATGAAGACTCATAATTTGCTCCCCATACAACACTATGGGATAGATTAATTAAGGCACATATTCACATGTCCATTATCACCAATATGGACAACAAGCTTAAAACATATGATCTTATTGAGATGCTTATATTGAACTTGTACTTCTCAACCTTGATGACCATCACCACTTGATGTCACCCTCTCATCGGCTATATGGAATCATCACTTTTAAAGCATGCCCATGGAAACATACCTATCCCATATAGAAAATGCAAAGGCACATATATAATGGGTTAGTTCGTGAAGCATAATTGATAAGGCTTACCATACCCCAAGATCCATGTGTACATTCTTTATGCTTCATGTGTTGCTTTAATTCACTCTTCACTCTTTGTATTGGTCAACCATGTATCTTCTCATGCTCTATCTCAATATCTTGAGGAACATAAGGAACTCCTCGTTTGATTACATCCTCTAAATCTTAGTCAACCATAACTCAACTCATGAGGCTATCAAGGCACCGACTTAGAGCCATAACTTGAATTATTATACTGAGATCAAACTCTCAAGATCTTGATCATATCATATTATTCTCCTCGACTCAATGATCTTGATGCCAATATTCAAGGTATATATTTATCTTCATGGCATCCATTGACTACAAGCATGACCTATGGCATATTCCTACATATAAAACTCAAATGAAAACATTAGACCATAGGGATTGTTATTAGTTACCAAAACCACACATGGGGACAATTACCCTTATAGTGTCCCCTTACCATTATAAAAGGAGGCCTAGACTATGGAGTGAAGGGAGAGCAACTTGGAGAAGGACTAGCTAGCTTAGAAGGGAATGAATTGGTAGATCCTTCACCGAGAACAACACGTGTAACTAGTTCATCATCCACCATATACACCATAGTTGCAGGATATAGGGTTTCACACAATGCGGTCTAAACCTGGGTGAAAAAGTTGTGTCTCTGTGTGATTGTGTGTTCTTCCTGTTTGCCGATCGAGTTTGCCACGCATTGCGCCCCTGGCCGAACTAAAAAGGGGGTGTACATCCCTACTGTCAAAATCTAGGACACAACATTTGACACGCCAGGTAGGGGCCCATTCATGTCAATATTAGTCGGTACCCTCCTTCATCGACTTCCAAAATCATGCCAAGGGGCTCAGGAGGAGACACTTAGGGCATGATGGGACCCATCACCTACGCTAGTGCCACCCGAGAGCGGACCGAGCGGCAGCATCAAGAATAAGAAGTTATGAGCATCGCATCATTGGACCAGGAGTCCCACTGGACCGAGCCGCCAGTGGGAGATGGTTCTCGAGAGCATTCGACTCTGGTCATGCAGCATTCTGAGGAACGCGTGTCTTAGCACCCATTTTGGGAAGATAGAAATTATAGAGGTTGAAAGCCAAAAAAGGGTGGCCTGCAAATGGACGCATTTTTATAATTACCAAAATCTAGCCCAAAACCGAATACTGAGGTTAGTCAACTATGGACTATTGGAATAACCAGCCCAAGATGAATCATCGGTGAAGCCAGCTAACGAGAAGCTTCTAGAAACCGACGGTGAAACCGACTTATGCCCAAGACCATGACTTAGCTAGCTAGTAACAAAACTCAAAAACCATGATGATTACGCCAACTCGGAAGGAAAAGAACTTCACAATAAGTCAACCGGACGCTTAGAGACCAGATCCAGTACGAAGCCGGTGGTAGTTACCTAGTTTAGAGTTAATTTCCTATTAAGGAATCTGCATTGTACTCGTCTAATAGTCTCCTATACTTATACGAAAATATCAGCCGCCCCATATAAATTGTGAGGGTGATGGCCGATTGAACTTAAGCACACAAAATACACAATCGTCAAACTCATTACATTGCCTTTTCTCCTTACTTTTCGCCTACTTTCGACTAGTCAACCCTTGTACCTGCTTCCGTTTCTTCGGTGAATTTGCATTACAAAGGATCGACAATCGAGTTAGGGTGGTCGGGCCAACTAACTCAGCCAGTAGCCGCTGGAAACTCAGATGGGGTCACTCCCAAGAAACTAGGGCTTCCAGTTTAAAGTGCGCCAGCTTAGCGTCACCATTTCCAGGCACCTAAGTAAGACATTATACATTATTCGTTCAAACATATTGGCGACTCCAATCATTCGACTAAGTGGATCCATCCTGCAAGTGTGCAGCCACGTTTAAAGCACAACACACTTTTTAGTTACTCACATCAACAACGGAGGGAACATGGGATGCGATGAAAACGACATGGGGCTAGACGCAATGGGCCATGGCGGTCGGGGCCACCACCGTTGAAGTAGCACGTGCTACTGCCGATAGATGTTCCTTTTACATGGATGGAGAGGAGGGCAGCAAAAGTAGGAAGAGAGAGTCGATGTATGGGTCCCACACCGCTAGTGGTCTCTATTTCTATTTTGACGGCTCGGGTAAATGCCGCCAGTTCTTGACTCTTGACACTTGCCACGCTAGCCTCGTAGCAGACCCAACTAGTCAGTTTGGTTGTCTACCAAGGATGAAAATTGAATCAGTGTTTTTCATGTGTTAGTGCTGAAGTGGTGGGTTTTTAAAATCCTACTATAAAGTGGTGGTTTTTGAAAACCCTTACCTGAAATGTGGTGGTTTTTTATAATTTTTTTTGTTTCACATGTACTTATACTCTCCTTTATCTTGGCCCCACATGTCATATGTCTTAGCGGGGATTCGCTAGTACCAAGTACGGGGAGTGCTCGACTGAACCCGTCCACATTTTATTTGATGAGGAGGGTTTTGTTTTTTATATCAGCACCACAACGATTAAGAATCTATCATAATTATTCTCTAATAGGTGAATTAACCACGGGGAAATGGGAAATGGAGCGATTTACCCGAGAATAACATCATGATTCAGCATTCAGATGTAATTTTAGTTTGTGTGGGAGAAAAAAGAGGCGGCGGCTAGGGTGAAAACCCTAGCAGCCGCCACGATCTGCTTCGTCCTCGTTGTCTGCGACCGAGCATCGACAGGTCATCGCCTCCTCTGCTTGCCGCTCCGGCGGCGGGAGGAGGTGGGGACCTCGGACCTGCGCTCGGCGGTGTAGAAGGGTCCCTAAAGTTAGAGTTTGGTCATTTGACATCGTCTTATGGTGGCTATGGTGGCATTGTGCGGGACAAGAATAAGGTATACCCGCCTCCTCTTCCACCTCGTCGGCGACGATCCTGCTGCTGGCGTTGAGGAGGGCGAGGATTCGTCTGGTCGCCGCTTCTATGGAGTGGTGGATCTCGTCTAGTCTACGTGTGTTCTAGATCTCGTCCAGTCTACGTGTGTTTTAGGTTTGGTGTTACAAGTTTCAGATCAATTCAAGGGTTCAATGTCGATAACTTTATCTCCGGGACGCCGGTCCTTAGGGGCACGTGCATGAAGACTTCCCGACTGTCATCATCAACAACGGCATGCCGGCTCCGGTAATGGAGCGGCGACATCGGCGCGTCGGCGGCTCGCTCTGGCGGTAGTAGTGGTCGTTAGGTGGTCTAAAGATCTCGATGTAATTTTTATTATGTTTAAGATATTTTATACTTTTTATGAACTCATGAAATCGATCCGGATCTTTTCCCGCAAAAAAAATTAGTTTGTGTGTAAAAGCCTCACGCTGGTGTCCTACCAACATATCAGGACTCGCTGTCCCAATGTCATTTATTTCCAATCCTACCGCTCTAGCTTCCCACCCCTTTCTCATAGCAGAACAAATAACCCAGCCCACATTTTATCAGCCCACATGAGTCCTAACTCGAAGGATAGAAGGGAAAACTGAAAATTTTAGCGGGAGGAGAGGCGCGGGAAGCAGTTTTGGTGGGGAAGTCTGGCTGATCGAGTATGCTCTGTTTGCTATGGCAATCATCAGGCCGATCGACCGTCACGCAATCATGCTTACAATCTTCAGGTAGCACATGCAAATCTCCACTATTTGACTTGTAACAAAACTAAAATTTCACTTGTATTTGTTCATGAATCCTGTAGTATTTGTTGAGTTTGTGTCTTCCAATTAAAATTCAATGGCAGATACCAACAAGTAAGTTAGGCTTACATTCAAATTCGTTTTCTTTTAATTGCATCTAGTTTTGTAGTAATAAATTGTCCATTTCTGTAGGGAGAATGTGATTCCTATTTTCTTACCTCTAGTTGGTCAGAAATTGGATGATGCTTGGTCATTTTGGGTAAAATATGGAGGTCGTGCAGGTTCTGATGTTAGAAAAAGGTCTAGCTGGAAAAGTAAAATGGATGGAAAGTACACTTCATGTCGATATGTGTGTGTGAAGGAGGGTCGTCGAGCACAAGATAAGAGGGACCATCTCACGAAGAACCCTCGAGCTGAAACAAGAACATGTTGTGATGTTCATATGTGTCTTACATTAGATCGAGTGACAGGACATTATGAAGTGGTGGAGGTAATGCTCGCTCACAATCATGGTGTTTACTTTCCATAAACTTTCCATTTGATATCATCACAAAGGAGGATTAGAGAATTACAAGCTTTTAAAATTGAGACTGTCGATGACTCCGGAATTAGGCCAAGAAATGCACATGAGTTGGCTAGTCCCCAAGTTGGAGGATAAATGAATCTTAGATACACTTGTCATGATCATAAAAATCACTTGTGGAGCAGGCGTCAAAGGGAGTTGTCATATGGTTAGGCAGGAAGCATGTTAAAGTATTTTCAAGACAAGATCTCTAAGAATTCCTCTTGTCAATATACTTTGCAATTGGATTGTGAGGAACAAATTGCTACTATATTCTAGGCTGATGCTAATATGTGCATTGATTATGCACATTTGAGATGTTGTCACCTTTGACACCACTTTTGGCACAAACAAAGAATATAAGCAATTTGGTCTTTTGTTGGATTCTCTCATTTTAGAGAGACCTTTATTTTTGGTGCTGCTCTTTTGTTTGATGAAACATGTGGCTCTTTCAAATAGCTATTTGAGGCTTTTCTAGCGGCACACAACGGAAAGCAACTTAGAACTATATTTACCGATCAAGACACAAGAATGGGAAAGGATGTTGAGGATGTATTCATAGAAGCATGGCATGGATTGTGCACCTATCACATCATGCAAAATGTCGTCAAGCACTTGTGCAATAGAAAAGTTGAAGAATCAAATTCAAAAAAAGAGAAAGATGAAGAACCTCATATCCTCTTAGATTTTAGTGCTTGTAGGTATAATATTGAGGATAAGGCAGTCTTTGAAGAAGCATTTTACATCATGAAGAATAAGGTGGACAAGAAGAAGGCATCATGGCTAGATAGCATTTACAAGTTAAAAGAACAATGGGCTGAATGTTACATGAGGGATGTTTTCACATTGGAAATGAGAAGCACACAATTAAGTGAGATTTTCAATAGTGATTTGAAAAGACATTTGAAATCAGATTTTGACATCATTCGGTTCTTAAAACATTTTGAAAGGGTTGTGCAAGGAAAAAGGGACAAGGAACTATTTGTAGAATTTGAAGCTAGGGAAAAAACTACCAAGAATAAGAATGGTGACCCCTATGCTATTGCAAACAAGCAAACTTTACACACCCACCATATTTGAAGCATTCCAAATTAAATATGGAAGAACCATGGCTGCATGTACTAGAGCATTGGATGGAGATAATGCATACGCCATTGCAACTGTGAGGGATGATGATGATTTGAGTTCCGAACTAGATCACATAGTTGTCGGTGACTTTTGGAGCGAACAACTTCTAGTAGTTGTTTTTAGTTTAAAAGGACTGGAGTATAGTGTGGGCATGCTTTGAAGTTCTCGACTTGATGAATATCAAGTTATTGCCAAACCATTATCTCCTGAAGAGATGGACAAGGGAAGCAAAACAAGGAACTATACAAGACACCAAAGGAAGGGACATAATTGAAAATCCAAAATTGGATGCTATGCTACGCTACAAAGTTGGGCTCGTTTGCTCCCTAACGGGCTTTTATGTGGGCCGCCCTGGCTGCTGTGGCTGGCCTATTGTAATTAATGATATGTCCTTTCAAGATCTTATTTAGGTTCCTATTTTACAGCCTGCAACCACATGATGGTCTACCATGTTGTGTTTGGCCTGAAATGTGTTCAGCACTTGCTGAAATTATGGAAGAAACGATGCAAAAATGATGTTCTTTTGCATAGATTCAGTAGCTCTAGTAGTGGCTCTAGCTTGTTGGAGGTTATTTTGGCTATGTAGATCATGATTATTGTTTGTATTTTGCTTGAGTTCTGCTGGAAAACAGAGCTTGAATATTCAGTCTACTATGTACCTATTATGTTCTCTGCTACTGTTTGAATTCAGCAAACTGTTGATAGGGATGTCCCCTGGAGCTGGGCTCGTTTTGCTCCCTAACGGGCTTTCTATATGAGCCGGCCTGGCTGCTGTGCGTTGAGCTAGGGAAGAAGGGAAGCAGGAGACGTGCGACGAGTGGATGGCATCGGGCTAGCTCAAGACTGCCTCTGACTTGTCGCTGGCAAGGTAGAGAATCCGAGTCGCGACGCCCGAGACTCTAGACACACGATGCTAGATGCGTGTGTATATAGTCCAAGGATTTGGTTACGGGTCATCCCGAGCACCCTTAGAAAACCGAGTGACCGACCAAAAAAAATTGAGCTTTTTATAATTTAAATTCCTTCATATAGATAAATACATAATATCTCGTAGATTTATTGTTACACGGTGTGGCGCAGTAGTTTGTTGTTAGTGACGCGTGCTTGGAACCGTAAGATCACAAGCTTGAGCCTTGCGTTCACGATTATTTCTTTTTTTACAGATTATATAAAAGCTGACTAAACTTAATTCCGTAAAACCACAAAAAAGATTGTCAATTGGTATTGAACACGCGACCTACGACTCAATTGACGTGTTATTGTTGAGTTTAAAACCTATTAGACAGCTTTGACAAGAATTTGAATTTAAAATTTGTCCGGTAACCACTCAGCATTTCTCAGTAACCGCGGTAACCGAGATTCCCGAGCCCCTTCGGGATTTTTTTTCTGCTTGGTAATCAAAATCTTGATATAGTCTAGAATGAACTCGTGTTCCTTTTTTTTGAACGATTAACAGGGTCTAAAACCCAGAAGCTGCGAACAGATACACGTGGCAGGTACAAATTGCAAAGAGGCCCTTGACATAAAGCACTCTAGCTAAACTAGAAACAACAAAAAAGGGCCTCCAACTTACAAACAACACCTAGGACTAAAAAATAAAAAGCAATCAAGTCCCTAAGCGTTTCCACCACCAAACTCCGGCGAGCTCCAGCCGGCGGCGAGGTCAAAAGGGTCTCTTGCTCGTGACGCCCATTGAACTGGAGAGGAAGCGAAATCACCAGCCCTCACACAGCAGGGACGAACCACTTGCCAGGAATGGGAGGTCGAGCACCAGCGGCACTTTTTTTTGGGACGTAGGAGGCTCCAAAAATCCGTCCACCCGCTTCAGTGTTCGCTTTTTTTTTGTGAAATATAAAAGAAGATTACTCAAGCTAAAAGACGAGTGTTACGCAGAGGCCGGGGTGTTACTCCCCTTTTTGACAAAAAATTTAATAAAAGTACTATGCAGCTTATTATGCTACGCTGGTACAGTAGTATCTAGGTGTACCGCTAGAATAGATGGTGCTATCATCGTCGTCTCCACCTATATAAACCGGTTCGTTGTACCCTTCTCCTATGAGAAAGCGACACCATTTTCTCTTTCTTGTCAAACCCGATCCTCGTCAAGCTCAGCTACAGTAGTCGGGTACACGTCGGCGACTCTCACTCATCCCCCGAAAGCGGATGCGCTGCCTGCCGTCCGGCCGGCCCGCCCAGCCGCGAGGCGCGAATTATTGCCGGAATCGGTTGGAGCGCCGGTGCGTGGATGCAACCCCACCGGCCGAAAAAGAGGCCCTGTGCCATGGGGGGCACGTCGCGTGCGCCACCCACCGATGAATGATGATGCGATTCCAGCGGCCGGCAAGGGGACAAGCGGGAAAAGGCGACGCCCATACAGTAGTACGTATTCTCTACCCGTCGACTCGACGGTGAGGTGAGGGCGAGCTCGGTACTTGTTTCCTGTAGCCGAAAGGTGCGGCCGCGCAGCCACCACGTTCGGTGCATCTGCGTGGATCGATCCTTCGGCTGGTCGGTCAACGCACTGCGCTGCCGTGACTTCTTGGAGTACTCGGTATGCGTGTCAGTCAGTCAGTCCTTGGCCCGGGTCGTCGGCGGTGGACAATTCTAGACCGCCGCCCGCCGCCCGACATCGACACCGTATTGCCGCCGCCGGCAAGCCTGTGCACGGCGAGTGGAGCACCCGCACACGCAACGCAACGAATGGATTTCCTCGTCAATAGGTTCACTCTTCCTTGACAGGTCCTGTAAATTAGTAGTGCCAGCTGACGCAGACACGATATAAACACACAGACTAACCAATTCATCCCTCCACAATGCCAAGCAGAGCAAGTGTACAGACACGAGGAATTCTCTGCACCAGCAAAAGCACATCGACAATAATCGGCTTTGGCTTTGCTGGTACAGCTTTATCTACTAGTTAAATCCAACAATTGTTAAATCCTAACTAAAGGAAGAATGAATATATTCCTATTGGATGGATCGCCCAGACGAATTGGATCTATGCCACGCACCGCAAATGCGCTATTGGAGGCGTCGTTAACCAGAACGTAAATGGAGTATTACGTAGCAAGGAGCCAAGGACCAAGATTAATGGCAGCAGACAGTGACCCGGCCTCCAGGAGCCGGAAAGAATCTAGTACTAGTTCGCACCGGAAATTAAGTGCCCAATGAACCGCAGTTACTGCTAAAATCTGGTGTATTTGTAGTAGTGATAGTACTAGCAGAGCACAAAATCTTAAATCTCGGGCACTATGCACAAAAAATCTGATACGTAATAAAAACTGTAACAAGAAAAGGAAGAAGAGGTGTGATGTGAGCTGTAAAAGGAAAGGAGGAATGGGCGCCGTTACGTGGAGGCCACCAACGGCGTCGGCGTCAACGACGTAGGAGCCGGCGGCGTTGGGACCGGGACCGGGAGCGGGCTGGGCGTGACGTTCTTGGTCCCGCCGCCGACGGAGAGGGAGCGGAAGAAGGTCTTGGGCCTTGGCGCGGCGGCGGCGGCGTGGCGCGCGGAGCGGCTCCTGATGCGGGCAGCAGGCTCCCGGCCCTTGCCGCGCACCTGCTGCTTGCCGCCGCCGCCGCCGCTGCTGCCAGGGATGACGCAGGTGAAGACGACCCCGATCTTGGCGAGGCGGTTGACCCAGCGCGGGATGCGCGCTCGCGCCACGAGGCGGCGGCACGCGGCGTCGCAGAAGTGGTTGCAGTTGCGGGAGACGAGGTTGTAGGCGTCGCCGGGGAAGTCGGCGGCGAGGTCGGCCATGAGGGCGCGCACCTCGGCGCGGGTCAGCTCCGTGGTGCCCACCAGCACCGCCTCCCGGAAGGCGTAGCCGGGGCAGCGCCGCGGGGACACCTCGAAGATGCCGCTCCCGGTCCCCTCGTGCGCCCCGTACGCGTACTCCACCCCGTGGACCTGCACGCCCGAGTGGTACACGCCCAGCCCCAGCCACCGGGCGTACCCGTTGGCGGGGGTCACGTCGTAGACGTTGAGGAAGACCGGGGACGCGGATGCGGCGTGAGGTTGCGGCTGCGGACGGGGCGTCGAGGTGGAGGCCGCGGAGCCGGCCGAGGAGGAGGACCAGGAAGAGGACGAGGAGGCCATTCGCTGCCTGCCTGGGCGTCGGTGCGCCTCTACGTTACCTCGCGCCGCGTCGGCCCACCTTGACCTTGTTCGCCGCGCGGCGTTCCGGGGGGCTGTGTCTGTTTGTTTTACTACTAAACAGCTAGCTTGTCCGCGGCTCGGCTTTTCATTTGGCAGGCAGGCTGGCTGGCTGGCGAGCTCCATCCAAAGGACTTGACTTGGGTGATTCAGCGCCGCCGCAATGTACAGGCTGCACAGTGCACAACAAGGTGGGGAAGCTCGATGTGGGATTCGTTCCTACTGGGTCGATCGATTCGAAAGGCGAACCCGACCTGGGAAATTGTGCACGACTGCCAAGTCGGGTCAACATTTCACAACCACATCGTCTTTTCTCACCAGCAACTAAAATCACCTCTGCTCTCTTCTCATCACTTCGTCACCATGCCTTGTGACTGCTAGGGGGCTGCGCCACGGACCTCACCCTCACTCGTCGCGATGGTCAAGCGTCTTGTCTTATCAGAACGTGAAAGCCCGACACGGAATTTTTGCTTGGCCGCAACCTACCGGTGTTGTTTTCCTACCCCAAGATACATGCCGCCGCCTATACAACCTCCTCTAGGAACATGTCCACTCGTTGGGCCTTCCTAGCCGAAATTCGGCGTTATTTAGCGTCGAACGGAGCTCGATTTTTCAGGCCGGGTTCCTAGACTAAGCAAGAAACGATGATATATTCGAATTTATTCGTTTTCGTCGGCAAAAACTCGGCCAAAGGTGTTCGACAGAAGTATAGACGCAAAGTTCGGTGATAAATTATTACAGAACAAGAAGAAATAGGTCGGCGTCGATGGGGATAGCCTCCTCCGGCGTGTCTGATGCGACGGGGATAAGGGCATCGGCGTACTGGTTGGAGGAGGTCGAAGCTGAACTCGCCGAAGCGGTCGCGGCGGATGTTGCCGGCGTAGGGTTTGGCGTGTTGGCGGCGGCGTCCTCCTGGAGGATGGCGTTGCGTCGCGTCATTTACCAGGCCTTGACTGTCGTGCTCATCGCCGAGGTGTCCTCGCCACCCATGAGGAACTAGAGATATGTATTCCTCTTCTTGGCGGCGTAGTTTGATTTGAGGATGTCGAGCTTGCGGTCTTGATTCTGGAGAAGCTGCGCCCATCTCTCGTCGGCCTTCTCCTCCCTTTTCTTGGTATGGGCCTTGGTGTCGGCAATACACTTCTCGATGGAATCCTGTAGACGCTCGGCGGGAGGTCCTGTCGCTTTGAGCATCTTCGCCTTCTTCTGGCCGACCTCCGGCCTTCCTTCGCCGGCTGCAGGGGTGGAGTCGCCGGGTTGTACACGCCATCCTTGGTCTTGATGAGGGTCACGCGGGTGTCCGCCCATTTCTCGCATTTCTCTATCATGGAAAATACATGGTGGAACTTGAACTCTGTCTTGGTGTCGTCCCGGTACATGCCAAGTGCACGGAGGAGCTGCAAAGACAAGTCAAAGTGTGTCGGGATAGCCATGAACAAGCACAGGCCGAGGAGGTCGACGAGGATGCTGACGAAGTACCTTGCCATCTATGCTTTCACCGCTGATGAGTGTGCGGTCGACCTCCTCAAGAATGTTGTGCCACTTGCTGCACGCCTGTTGGATGAGCCCCCAGTGGTTGATCATGGCTTTCTTGCCACGCTCCATATGAACTTTGCTATACGTCAGGTCACAAAGGTTGCGTTCGTCAAACGCCTACTTCACGCGCTTCCAGTAATTGTCCGAGTTTTGGTTGGCGCCAGTGGTGGGATCCATGCTTACCGCTTTCCAGGCGTCGGTGAGGCAAAGGTCCTCAAGTGATGTCCACTTGACCCGGGGCTCCGTCGCCGAGGTGCCCGCCTTCTTCTTGCCTTTGGCTTTGGACTTCGCCGGAGCCACGGCATCCTCGTCGACCTCCTTGGCTTGGGTCTGCTCGGCGAAATCCTGGGACTCGATGTGAAGGGAATATGCCCGAGAGGCAATAATAAAGTGGTTATTATCTTATTTCATGTTTATGATAAATGTTTATTTTGCATGCTATAATAGTATTAATTGGAAACATTAATACATGTGTGTTTAATAAACAAAATACAAAGTTCCTAGTAATGCCTCTCATATAAACTAGCTCGTTGATTAACAAGATGATCAAGGTTTCCTGATCATGGACATTGGATGTTGTTAATAACGAGGTCACAATATTGGTGGAATGATGTGATGAACATTTATCCGAAGTATAGCATTACGATCAAAGTCATTATGTTTATATTGCTATATATCATACGAAGTAATCTTAGTCCTTAGACCATGAGATCCTGTTAATTGCTAACATCGGAAGAGTAACTTGATAACATCAAACATCACGCCGTAAAAATGTGACTATAAATGTGGGTTCAGATACTCCGAAGGTGTTATGTTGAGGCTCATGGATCAAGACTGGAATTTGTCAATCCCGATGACGGATAGATATACTCTAGACCCTCTCGGTGATATC
The DNA here is from genome assembly GCA_910589775.1 of Avena eriantha. NCBI lineage: Eukaryota > Viridiplantae > Streptophyta > Magnoliopsida > Poales > Poaceae > Avena > Avena eriantha. The sequence continues at coordinate 96,078,571 of OU342744.1, forward strand.
ACATTAAGATAGTTTGCAAGCAAGTGATGTGATCACTAGAATGTTATATCACGGGAACGAGAAAAGAGTGCATGTTAGTAACGAGATCAAACTAGGTATTTGGATGCCGATGATCGAATCTCGGACATGTAATATATCACGATACAAAGGGATTTAGTTATGACGTTAAAGGTTCACACGATCACAAGAGTCATCGTTGAATATGTGGGAGTCAGTACGGATCTCTAGGTCCCGCTGTTGATTATTGATCGAAGAGGGGTCTCGATCATGTCTGGATTATTCGCGAACCGTAGGGTGACACATTTAAGGGATACCGACACCATTTAGGAGCAAATATGTTTCAGATAAAGATTAAGAAAGCGTTGGAATCATTTCGATGGAAACCGGAATTGTTTCGGGGTGAAATTGCTGAAACTGGTTCTGCATGTGATATTGAAATATTGTAGGGAGTTTTATGTGAATGTTTGTTAATTAAAGTAATTAACAAAATTCTGAATAAATAAAAGTGTTTTATTTAAAGAGAAAATGCATTTAATTTGGTGGATATTAAATGCAAAGTGAGTGGAGTTGAAATTGATGTGAGTGAGCTTAGTGGAAGCTCCGCCCACATGAATGAGGGAGAGGTGGGGGCACCCACCATGGCCGGCCAGCCATGGCCTTGGGGCTGCGTGTGGCATCCCGCTAAAACCACTACTAGAAAATCGCTATGTTTTTGTGCATTGCATCATCATGACCGCATGCTCATGTCATCATGCCACATTGCATTTGAGCATCGTCATCATCTTGCATGGTTTGTTCAAAAACTATTTTCGAAACGCCTAGTTTTGTTTTCTAAATATTCATGTCTTTATTCAAATTACAACCTCGGGCCTCCAGATTATTTTGGTTTGTCTATAAACGGATTGTCAAAGCCTCGTTTTAAATAAATAAAATATTTATAATATTTTTAGAAGGCAGCCCGCCAGGCCCGAAAGCCCGGCCGGCCACCTCCAAGCCCTAAAATAAAACCCAAGCTAAATCCCTAACCCTAGTTCCACCTACTCCCTCTCACCCTACCACCCCGCCAGCCACACCCACACATAGCCGCCGCCGGCCTTAGCTAACCCCAGCGCGCAGCACACACGCACACACGCGCTGGCACACAGCCACCTCACCCCCTCCACGCCTAGCCTTCCACCTCACCCCGCGGGTCCCACCTCCTGCCAGCCACCACTCCTTTCTCGCCCATTCCCCAACTGGTCCTCACCCCTCACCCCACAGCCCTCCACCTACCACCCACTTGGTCAACTGACCGGCCACCCTGCCCACATCCCCACACCACCTGGTCCGCCTGGCCCCACCTCCTCCTTTCTCCCGCCCAGACACCACGCTGCACGCACGGACACGCTCCCCTTGCCCACCAACCGCGACCGGCCCCACCCCGTGGGTCCCACCCCCACCGACGCCACCCTGTCCCGCACGTCTCTCCCTCTCGCTCACCAACCACCGCCCCACCCCATCGTCCCCGTCGTCTCCCGCATCCCCGCGACTCTCCCTCCCTGGCTCCTCCGTGCCCCTCCCCGTCGAGGCCGCGCCACCGCCCGCCGGAGCCACGTCGGGCGCCTCCCTCCTCTCTGCATCGTCCCCGTCGCCGCGACGACGGTGAGGGATCCCGCGTCGCCGCTCCTCTCTCCCCCTCACCTACCCCGCTCGATCTCCACCGCCGCTAGCGCTCACCAGCACCGTCGCCCCGAGGCCGCCTGTCCCCAGCCGCGCCGACCCCGCCTCTGGCCGGAGCCCCGCGTCTTCGCCGTTCGACGCCCCTCTGCTACCCCGCATCGCCGACCCCGTCCTCGAGTCGCCGGCGGCCCCCTCTGCTCACCGCCTGGCCGTCGACCGCCCTGCCGGCCCTGCGCTGAGCCCGCCGCCTCCCTCTGCTCACCGCCCCTCCGTCGGCCGCCCTCCTCGTCCACCTCGGTCGCCTCCATCCAGGAGCCCTGAGCTCCGCCACCAGTCGTCAGCAGCGCTCCGCTGCCGCGTGAGCTCGCCCGCGTTGCCGACCGTCCTCTCCTCTCCGTGGACCTTGTCTCCTTCCCCGTGGAGCCACCAACCCCACTGCTTCGAGCCCTTCTCACCGCCAAGCTCCTTCCGGCCGTGCGCCGCCTCCTGGTGCTTCGCAAGGCGCGCCGAGCCGCGTCTGCTTTCATCCTCCCTAGACCGCATGGTCGCCCCCCTCACGCGCAGGTGCCGGCCTCCGCCACCGGCCAGCGACGCCAAAGCAACCACTGTTGCTGTTGTTCGTCCTTGACAACATGAGGTGCCACAACTTGTGCCCTTGCGTATGCCTACGGCTGTTGCAGGTTTGGGACTTTGTTGTGTACAGAGGCATTTGGTCGTGTCACTGTTTGTCCCCTCTTTTGTTGACTCCTGGAATTGGTTCCTGTGCAAGTGTCCAAGAAGAAACCAAAGTGAGGATATGGTGGTCGACGTGTGACCCTTCAATGGGTGTGTTTCAACCCCTCATCGACCAAGATCTGCCAAGACCATCTGCACAAGATGTGGAGAACTTTGGCCAAGGACCTCGACAAGACCTCCACCGCGGATCCGATGGTCGAGACCCCGATCTCGGACCCGAAGACCACCAAGCTCTCCGACCCGGTATCCGAAGACGCCGAAACCCTGGACGCCAAGATTCCCTCACGGATCCTGGAGCCCCGTTCTCGGAGTCCGAAGACCGATCCCGCCAAGACCGAACCCATCGACCCCGGTGAACCCCAAGATCGTCGATCTGACATGTGTGACCCTTTTCCGAGCCCTATTTTATAAATTGACATCTATATAAATTGTTGCATATCAATAATACATGCTTGCATACTTATCTTCGCGGGTTTGGGTTGTATAGTCGAATCACATCATAATTAGATATGGAGACCATATGCGGACTTTTCTAGTCTTATATTGTCCCCATTTAAATTGGTGTAGCGAATCGATGCCATGATCTGTCTTATTAAGACAACATTTAAATTGCGAGATAGATAAATAACTTGAACCATATTATTAATTATCGGGACCCCGGTTCCGCTTAATATTGCCTAATTGCACCGTATCTGTGCCATGCCATGCATCATATCATAAGCATGGCGGATCTTCTACCGTAGTATTAAATATTGCATCCGGTGTTTCTTCTAGTGTTTGCCTCTTCACAGATTAGGCCAATGAGTTGATGCGAGTATCAACAAGTTCTCCGGATATGATCCTTTGGCAGTGTTTCCCAGGCGAGCATTCTCCCCCTTTCTACCTATTTTGCATTTATAGTCTTCCTCCGGTTGATCTATTGCTATCTGTGTCGCGATGCTTTAGTGTTCCATACCAGATATATCCCTTGCAGCCTTTATATTGCCTTGGACACATCCTATTGCCTGTTGCTTGATAGATAGTCGGCCTTGCGAGTCGTAGTTGCTTGCTCAGGTGCTGCTTCGCGTCGTTGTCGTTCCACCGTTAACGGCAAGTTGGCACATGATAAATGGTGGAGATGCTTAATGGTGGAGATGATCATGACTTTAAATACAACTATTAAATTGTTGGGATAACTAATGAAAGAGGCACCGGTGGACAGTATATGCTATTTGGTTTTTATGTCCACTTGTGTCCCGTAGGCCCCGAGTACTTGATACCTTTTCCTTGACTATTCGCACTATCCACATCCGGGAGGCCTTATAGACCTCCCTGAGCCAGAGCTTGATTCATTTCTATTTCTTGGGGCCACAAACTAGTTTGGGGTTTTATTACTATCCTGTACTTATGCCATGCTTTACCTCTTTATTTACGATTGTGCGTGGCGCACCTGTACTGTTTTGGATCGTGACACGTTTTCGCTGTATCGACAAGCCCGGTCACACTTTCGGGTTCCCAGTCGTTTACCGCCATCCATACAAACCCTGGGTCCGTCTCGGAGCCGGCCAACTTCGTCGCGGGTAGCTTAGTGGGGTGGCCCCCTGAAATATTTTATGAATCCTGTGATTCCTTTGTCGTGAAAGCCTCGTTGGGTTTTGAGTTGGTTTTTCCGAGGTTGATCGAGTGTGTGTTGCTATTTGTGCACCCCTGCAGGGTAAAACTTTCTGAAAGTCGTGTCCGCGGTTATGGACGACTTGGAGCACAGTATCTCGATCATAGACAAGCATAACTAAAGTAGTGCTATAAATTTGACTTAATATGTGACTAATAATCAGATCTATTATAACGGAATGGATATTAAAAATGCCAACAACTGGTGGATCTTGGTCGTATCGTGTTTGATATACCTGCCTAGTAAGTATTGCAACTTCAATGGAATGTGATAAAGTGTCAACCAATGTTGGGTTTTGGGATTCCTCAGGAAAAATACATCTGACTAGTAAATGTTCCAACTACAATGGAATGGTGATTAAAACTGCCCACTACTTATGCTATCAGGATGACTCATGAAATCTATATCTGACTAGTAAGTGCTTTAACTATAATGAAATGAATAAAACTGCCAACTGTGTGAGTTCCTCGGTTTGACTTCCTCGTTTGGTCTCGAGGGGGAATACCAGGATGGGTATGTTTAGTGTTAGTATCAGGTTGGATCCGAATAGGTCTTTCTTATCCCTCTCTAATAGCCGACAGTTGTACTAAGTCTCTATAGGTTGTTTACTGCATGCTGCGTTGCCGCTTCAGCCCACCATACCTATGTAGGCGAGAGCCGCCGAATTCTAGCCTCGCCGTGTACTGGCCTCAGTACTGACGCTCCTCTTTTTCCTTTGCCCTTTGTCGGCACCCCTTTTGTTTTAGCAGGTTTGAGATCGACGTCGTTAGCAGGGTTACCCTTCCGGCTTGGCCTGGGCAGGGTTATGGACGCCATTGGTTATTCTTCAGGGCTCTTATCCCAATTTGCATCTTGTCCGTACTCGGACGCTGTATCGTTTTTGAGCTAGTTTGGATCTTTGTATCGTATATCTGTATTCTTGACTCATTGAGTCACTGTTGTATATATATTTGTTCTGTGGGTCCCATCGAGGACTGTTGTGTAATGGTATTACTTCATTTTCCACCTGCACGAAAGTGCCTGGTGGGCGTCCTTGAATCGTTTCTATGCGGGTTTGGCGGAAAGGGCTAAAACTTACATAGGGCCGATTCGAGGGTGTTACACTGCGCCCTCTCCCCTATAAAAGGAGCCCCATGGCTCCTCTCCTCTTGCCCCACCTCCTCGTGAAGGTTCTCTTCTCCCTCTAGTTATTCCCCATGGTCTCGGATTAGCGAGATACATGTTCCCGATGGCTTTATCTGGAAAGGAGTTGCTGCTTCCGCTGCATTGCTAGAGCGAGGAGGCGGAGGTTGTTCGATGGACCGAACATGTGTGCGATCACGGATGCACTGCTACTTTGCGGTGCTGGACTTGATGGTGTTGGACCTGATGGTGCTGGAACTGCTAGACCTGAAGGACTTCATCACGATCTTAAGATCGACAAGTGTACGACTACATTATCCACGAGTTTCATCTCGTTAACAAAGCTTTGTTGTCTTCGAGGGTAAGTTCTCTATGGATGTATATCCACCCGTTGCTTGTATCTAGTAGATAGATATTAGCGTATAGTTCCCATCGTAGATTTTTTTTTGTTTTCTATGCTGCGAACCCAACAGTGGTATTAGAGCCTGATCTATGCGTAGGTGCTTTGCACGGGTAGTACACATATATTTATATGTGGGCGATGATGATCATGTTATTGCATCTTCTATGTATTTTGGATATTGGTGGCATAGTGGGATGAAGCGGCCCGAGCTAACTTTACATGTTCTCACACATGAGACCGGTTCCACGACTGACATGCAACTAGTTTTGCATAAGTGCTAGCGGGTGTCTGTCTCTCCTACTATAGTCAATATCTTATTTAAGCTAAATCAAAGTGAATTTGCATAATTTGTTGTAGTCATTGGCATCTGTTCACTACCTTACGCTTAGTTTTAATTGAGATAATAGAACTATAGAATTCTGGATATTTACTTTACGAACTGGTATCGTATTGTTTTGAATGTCAATTTAAAGTTTAGAAGTCCTATTGCAAACTTTCAGCAAACTCTATTTACTCCATGCAGTTTAATAAGTAGTATTAAATCAAGAGTAAGAATTTCAATATTAGTATCTAAAGTATCATGTTTACCTCCATGATTATTGATATTCAAAAGTTATTTTAATATCAAGATTATCTAGGAGCTAAAAAATTGTTTCAGAAACCATCATGTGTGGAAGATATTGTGATATCTGAAAGAATGTTTTTGGTTGCATTATGATAGAGTATAATTTAGCAAAATACATGTTCTCATATTGTATGAGAATTTGTGAAGGATGGAGATGCTAGGCATCCGGATCTCCTAAAAAGGTTTTGGGAACTAACATTATACTCGCGATTCTTCCTTATAGGCTATAGTAGCTTGATCATGAAAGTTGTCATGATAAAGATGAATAGAAGATGTAAGTAAAATGTTTACTACACTAATAGATTACTAAAGAATGGATTTTGAAAGAACACCAAACATTTGATGATGGTGATCCACTTCAAAGTGCAAGTCTAAAGGTATTAGTATTTGACTATATACACTTTGTACTATGTGTCATGTGAATGACACCACTATTGATGTTGATAGATTCTTTGAAAAGAAAAAGGAATTGTTTAAAGAGAATCTATAAAATATTTGGCAGAAAAGAAAAGGTTGGAGATGTCCGACTTAGGTATATAGAAGATATACATGTTATGGTTGTATTCCTTGCTTGTTAAACAATGTGGTTCTGAGGTATTGTATACATAATTGGTTGGTGTGAAGTGTCATACAGAACAACACAATTCATGAACTGCAACGACCTAAGTAACTGGCAAGAGAATAAGTGATGATGTTCATCGAAAACAAATAAAGTGTTATTGTGTTTTTGTTGCTGTCAAACCTAGCCTTCAAGATTTGTTTTAATAATTGTTATTTTGTTCCAATATTAGGAGAACAATGGTTGTTCAAATAATTACCGTATTCTATAAAGGATGGATGAACTTTTACAAGTCCAGTTGGAGAAATCACATCCATAACATTATTGCTAAAATGTCGTAAGACAAATGATTGGAAGATCACTTATGAAGTGACACCGCTGTTTGGATTATATTGGAATGTAAACATGAAGAAACTCCATGTTGATGGATTTTTGGAGTCTTTTAATTTTGATCAATTAACGCTTGTGAAACTTTCCTCGAGATAATTGAAACTCCGTCCATAGGCCAAAGAGGAACGGATGACTAACTTATTGAATATTATGCATGTTGATGTATATAGTCCATTATATGTAGCCATATGCGATGGATCTTTTTGCTTCATATGCTTTCTCTGGAAATTTGAGTGAATATATCTATATATTTAATTAATAAGGAAGAAGTATGAAACATTTGAAAATTGTTCAAAGACTTTCAAGATGAAGTGAAAAATCATTGTAACAAGAAAATAAAAGAGTTTATGATTTGATCATAAAGGAAGATATTTGAGTTACAGGTTTAGCAAAACACCTAAGATTTCAGGAATTGTTCCATGAATTTGCATTTCCCTATAAATCACAGGAGTATGGTATGTTCGAGAGATCAAATCAAACCTTGTTTGACATGGTAAGATTAAATGTGTCATTTATAAAACTGCCATTATGTTTTAAGGATTAAAGCTTTAGAGACTACCGCTTTTACACTAAAAAGAGCACCATCGTGATCCGTTGAAATGACACCATATGAGTTATGGTTTGGGATAAAACCCGAACTGTCTTTTCTTAAATTTTGGTACGTTATGCATAAGTAAAATGTTTACAACCAAAGTCGGATAAGCACGTCTTTGAAGGTTATCCCAAAGAATTTGTTGGGAATTCCTCCATAACACCGAGGACAAAAGATTTTGTCGCTTGAAACGTCAAGTTTCTTGAGAAGGAATTTTTCATGAAAAGTTAAGTGGGAGGACAATAAAACTTGGATAAGGTAACCTTAGCTATATGTGCTAAGTAGCGCAGCGCCGGAAAGTGTCCCAGTGGCGGCCCCAATGCGCATGGCTCCCGTGATTACAAAGGGTCTGATCTTGGAGATTAGAGTTCCTATTGAACCATGTGGGTCGGTAAGAATCAAATAGTAAGATTTGAAACAGAAGTCGTTATTGTTTTGACAATGATGAACCAACTGCATGCAAAGAAGCGGTGATGGGCGCTGAATCCATAAAATTACTATAAGTCATAGAATCCGTGATAGTATCCATACACGAGAAATCAAGTTTCTAAACTTGGAAGACCCTCTAGAAAGGCGTGAAGCCTATCGGTCATGTTTGGATCTATAAAGAAATAGACATGGATGTTTAACATTTATGAAATAGTCGACATGTCAGAAAGAAGTGTACGACAATGTTCAAGGAGTTGACTATGACAAGATTTGATCTTTCATAGCGATATTTAGTCTTGACAGATTAATGTAGCAACCACTACATATAATTTGATATATGGTAGTTGAATAAACAAAACAAGGTTCTTCTAATAGAATGGTTACCTAGGACGTGTACATGATACGGTCCGAAGGGCTTTGTTAATTCATAGGGTGCTAAAAGGGCATGCAAATTTCAATAGTTGAAGTGAGCATAGCGGAGTTGGAATCTTCACCATGATGAAAATGTTAAAAGAGTTTAATTTCATCAGCGATGATGAATATGCTTGCATTTGCAAGAAATTAAGTGGGAGCGCTCAGACAAATTTCCAATACATTATGCAGAGTACATATTGTTGATTGGAAGTGATGTATCTTTTATTAACACAAGTTAAGAATTTCATTAAAATAGGATTTCGATGAAAGACTTGGGCAAAACCAGAATATTTGGCATCAATGTTTATATGGATACATTGATGCGCTAATATGGTTATGCCAGACGTACATATATGAGGTATTGAAAGGGTTCAATATGGAAACAACAAGAAAGGTTCTTGCTGCATGGAAAGGATTGTATCAAGATTCAAGTGTTTCAACACTTGGTGAGTAAAATCACATGAATATTTTGATCCATTATACTGTGATATGTATATATCCAGATATGTCCTATGCTCTAAATGTTATGAGCACATACCAGAATGATTCATAAGATGATCATTGGATGATAGTAAAGATATTCTTATGAGCTTTGGAAGAACTAAGAATATATCATGTATAAGTGACAAATAGTTAAAGGTAGTTCATTGTAAAGTGTTTCATTGATACTAGTTTTGTCACAAGATACAAATTAAATTTATCTCAATTTAGACTATGGGTGGCACAATGTAATAGAAAGGATGTTTCATGATGGATTTGGATGAGTTCCAAAGTTGACACATTGTAACGGATACTATAACAAAAGACTAAGTATATGACTGCTATAGTAGCAACAAAGGAGGACATTTGTGTTAAGTAGTTTGGTATCAAACTAGGTGTGGTTCAAAGTGGGCTAATACTATGAAGATATATTGTATGAAAATAATATCAATATATTTTAACCCAAACAAACTAAAGGTCTCACCAAGGACCAAATTTACACAATGTCATCTCATTTGAGAATGAGTGATGCGTAGAGACGCAAAGACATGCAAATACACACGGACCTGAAACTGTCAGATCCAGAGATTATGTTAACCACTAGCAATCGCGTATATGCAACACCAGAAAGCCATAGGTGTTCAATACGCAAAGTTTTTCAAACTAGATTATTGACTCTAGTGCAAGTGGGAGACTGAAGGGAATATGCCCGAGAGGCAATAATAAAGTGGTTATTATCTTATTCCATGTTTATGATAAATGTTTATTTTGCATGCTATAATTGTATTAATTGGAAACATTAATATATGTGTGTTTAATAAACAAAATACAAAGTTCCTAGTAATGCCTCTCATATAAACTAGCTCGTTGATTAACAAGATGATCAAGGTTTCCTGATCATGGACATTGGATATTGTTAATAACAAGGTCACAACATTGGTAGAATGATGTGATGAACATTCATCCGAAGTATAGCATTACGATCAAAGTCATTATGTTTATATTTCTATAACATCATACGGAGTAATCTTAGTCCTTACACCATGATATCATGTTAATTGCTAACATCGGAAGAGTAACTTGATAACATCAAACGTCACACCGTAAAAGGGTGACTATAAATGTGGGTTTAGATACTCCGAAGGTGTTATGTTGAGGCTCATGGATCAAGAGTGGAATTTTTCAATCCCGATGACAGATAGATATACTCCGAGCCCTCTCGGTGGTATCACATTAAGATAGATTGTAAGCAAGTGATGTGATCACTAGAATGTTATATCACGGGAACGAGAAAAGAGTGCATGTCGGTAACAAGATCAAACTAGGTATTTGGATGCCGATGATCGAATCTCGGACATGTAATATATCGCGAGACAAAGGGATTTAGTTACGACGTTAAAGGTTCACACGATCACAAGAGTTATCGTTGAATATGTGGGAGTCAGTACGGATCTCCAGGTCCCACTACTGATTATTGATCGGAGAGGGGTCTCGATCATGTCTATATTATTCGCAAGCCATAGGGTGACACACTTAAGGGATACCGACACCATTTAGGAGCAAATATGTTTCAGATAAAGATTAAGAAAGCGCTAGAATCATTTCGATGAAAACCGGAATTATTTCGGGTGAAATTGCTGAAACTGGTTCTGCATGTGATATTGAAATGTTGCAGGGAGTTTTATGTGAATGTTTGTTAATTAAAGTAATTAACAAAATTCTGAATAAATAAAAGTGTTTTATTTAAAGAGAAAATGCATTTAATTTGGTGGACATTAAATACAAAGTGAGTGGAGTTGAAATTGATGTGAGTGGGCTTAGTGGAAGCTCCACCCACATGAATGAGGGAGAGGTGGGGGCACCCACCATGGCCGGCCAGCCATGGCCTTGGGGTTGCGCCCCCTCCCCTATAAAAGGAGCCCCATGGCTCCTCTCCTCTTGCCCCACCTCCTCGTGAAGGTTCTCTTCTCCCTCTAGTTATTCCCCATGGTCTCGAATTAGCGAGATACATGTTCCCGATGGCTTTATCTAGAAAGGAGTTGCTGCTTCCGCTGTATCGCTGGAGCGAGGAGGCGGAGGTTGTTCGGTGGACCGAACGTGTGTGCGATCACGGATGCACTGCTACTTTGCGGTGCTGGACTTGATGATGCTGGACCTGATGGTGCTGGAACTGCTGGACCTGAAGGACTTCATCACGATCTTGAGATCGGCAAGTGTACGACTACATCATCCACGAGTTCCATCTCGTTAACAAAGTTTTGTTGTCTTCGAGGGTAAGTTATCTATGGATGTATATCCACCCGTTGCTTGTATCTAGTAGATAGATCTTGGCGTATAGTTCCCATCATAGAAATTCTTTTGTTTTCTATGCTGCGAACCCAACACGATGCCATGTTTAGCGCCGGCCCGGGACTGTTCTTGAGTGAAGAGAGATGCATTGCCGGCCGTCGTCGACCCTGCGGAGATCATGCCTTGCATGTAGTCTTCAGCCGACATTCCGCCAAACATGTTCTGGGTGTCCACCTCGCCGTAGGTTGCAGGCGATGAACTTCCGGCGAACGGAAGAGGACCGCGGCGCATGGACGACGAAGAAGCGTTGTACGACGGAGAGATGGAGTGGGGAACATTGATGTCGACGTTGAAGGCCGGAGGGGGGCAAGGTGCGGGGCAGGGGAAGAGCGTGTTGGGGTTGAACCCGCCGTTGAACTCGGGGGAGGAGGAGTACCTCTATCGCGGGTTCGCTTGGCTCTCCTGGAACATGGACGGCGAAATTGACGAGAAGCCGACCGGCGAGGCGACGGTTGGCTGGCTCCCCCAAACGCCACCGTACTGTTTACGCGACGTTGCCGTTTCCCTCTTCGCCTAGGCCTCGGCCGCCGCGTGAGCCTCGGCGAGCGTCTTTGCCTCCTTGGCCCTTGTCTCCATGTCTCTACGGCTGTCGGATTCGACCTTTCTCTTCCGGCATAGGGCCAACCACGCGGCGTCGGTGATGCCTGCAGGTCTCGGCGTCGACGCTCTCGTCTTCCTCGCCTTCTTCTCTGTTGGTTCGCCGGCGACGGATCGGGGTTTGACGAAACCCTTTCGTGGCATGGCGGTCGGAAGCTCGGCGAACTGGCGGGATATGTGGGGAAATGGAGAGGGAAGGCGGGAGGGAAGAAGAAAAGCTTCCACTCGCCGACAAGGTTGGCCCACCAGGTTTTTCGCTACGTCTGGCGTTCCCAGGGCGTTCCAGCACCGCGGGATCGGCCTGGGAACGACATCCTAGTAACCCGAGTGGAGATGCTCTAACCAAAGGCATGAACCAACACCCATGCGGAAATGCCGGGTGGGTTCAAGGATTGAAGGGGCTAAGGTAATGGCTGTGAGGCAATCATGATGTTTTACTCACTATACTCTGACTAGATGACATGTTGTTAGCACGCAATAGGACGAGACAGATTACAAGACATCCCTCCAAACTCAGCCTCACAGTTGAAATGATGGCGCAACCTAAACTGTAGCGGCAGTTGGGAACCAAAAAGCAGATAAAATATATCTTTTGCATACGATATCATAGCCGATGTTGTGAGATTTCAGTCACCTCATGTGCTTTTAATTCGCAGTGTGCGCTTGGACGATCATTAGGCATCGATCACGAACAAGCCCAAGGTTTTATGTAGTACTCCCTGTCTGCTATGATTGTAGTCGATGTTGGTTCAGCTCATTTGGGAACTCGGGTTTATGTGAGGTCTCGAATGATATAGCAGCAACTCTACCGAAAACCGTCAGAACTGTAAAATAACCGCTCATTTTCTGTTTCTATAAAAAACGGTCGCACTAGCAATACCTGTAAAAGGTGACGAAACCGTAAACAGGTTTACCATCCGCGGAGAAACTGCTCGCCCAAACCCTACATGTGCCGTGCGCGAGGCCGAACCAAGTGAGCCCTGTATTGCTAGAGCCATTCGCCCGAGAGGGACATTTCGCCTTTCTCCTTTCCCACTTCCGCGCCGCCGCCGTCGATCTCCCCCTCCCCTCCCCCACACTCGCTCTCCGGCGCCCCCGTCCACCGGATCTGGCCGATGGACCTCATAGAGGTTCCACTAGCCGCTGTCGAGGTCACGCCATCGCACCAACCCTCGCCGCCGCTCGATTTGGATCTGGTTCACCCGCCGCCAGAGCCGTACCTAGCCACCCCGGAAACGACAAAGCTTTGAAGAGGAAGAGGTTGGGGATCACCGGCGCGTCGCTGACCTATGGTGCGTCCTAGAAGCGCGCGCGTGCGGGGGTCAGGAAGAAGACCTCCCTGACCAAGCAGGTCATGCACCGCGCAGGCCTCCCTCCCGTGACCGCCCAGCCTCCTCCCGTCGCCGATGCGATCGCCAAGTATGCCCACCGTCTTTTCCCCGATGCTTTGCTCACAATTACTAGTAGCACATGACGCCTGCATCTGACGCAGCTCCAATGCTCACGCGGCCCCCCAACTCATTCGTGGATCTACTCAACGCGAGCGGGGTCGACATCACAAACAACCACCTTCCCCATTGGATTCATCATGGCGAATGTGTATTTTGGATCATATGGTTGAACATTGCATCGTTTGATGTAAAAACTATGATAGATTGCATCGTTTGATTGTCCTAGTATTCCTCACCGTTGTTTGAAATGTTGATGCAAACACCTTTTTTTTACAGGTCGCGTTTGCAGTCTTCATTCTACGCCGGCTCATTTCAAACGGTAAAAAGCGTTTTCCGTGGCCTGTATGCAGGTTTTACAGTTTGCGAGTTAAAAGTTGCTACTCCCTCCGATCCAAATTAATTGACTTGGATTTGTCTAGATTCGGATGCATCTAGAACGTTTAGATACATCCGAATCTAGACAAATCCAAGCCAATTAATTTGGATCGGAGGGAGTATATTAACAAGCTTAATTCCCAATCTTCAACTCAGTGTCAGACATCACCTACCGAAATCTAGTCCCTGACGCATTATCCTTTTCTGTATGTAACAGAACGCAGAACCCAGTCGAATTGATATGCCGCAACTGTCCAAAACATATCTCCGTATGTAATTACTCTTGTATTCCAGAAAGATAGATCTGGCAAAAAATGCTTCAAAGTTTCAGACATCCCAAGCAGGAACTGATTGGAACACCATACAAACAGACATCTTTTGAGAGCACATATTTGTTTCATGCACGGAAGTAGGCTTCATCTTCGCATGATTGCATCTAAAAGAACTGAATATTTTGCTGGAACTTTTGTGGGGCATACATCTATACAAGCAACGTAGAATCTAGTAACAGAAGACTGTACATGGAAAATGCCTAAGAAAACCGCCCTACGTGTACAAGAGTAAGAAACTTCTGAAAGCGCCAGTGTGTCAGCAGCCATATGATGCCCCCTCCAACAACCACCATGTGCAACGACCCAACACCAAAGTAAAACAAACCTGGAGCTAATTTCTGCCACCTCCTCCTATCCTGTGATTAATCTTCCTAGACCTAGCTCAGTTCTGCTTCTTCCCGCCAGCCAAGATGCGAGAGATTTGGAGGCCTCGGGAGAATGCCTGGTTGAATAACAACCTCGTTTGGAACTCCGAGACAAATGGGAACCATGCCAGCACCGCGACTGGCACAAAGATGACAATCCCCATTAGGTACTCGTACCCCCTCGATAATGCCTTGACAGAGCCCCATAAGCCCAAAGCCTTCACCACCGGCTTGCTTGCCTGTGATATCTGTTCCAATGATGCCAAACAGAATAGAGCCAGTGAAAGATGTCAAATTTTCTCATGACGATCTTGCAGCATGTAAGAGCAGAAAATAAGTTTAGGAGCAAGTAAACTGTAAGTTTGCCAAGAGTTCTCCAGAAACGAACAGAGTCCACAAATTTGCTCATAGCCATTTTAATTGACCAAAATCCTCTCTTTTCTTTCTCTTCTTTTCAATTGATACTCTCATGGTAAGCTGGGAGTAAAACCGTAAAACAAAACAAAAGGGAAGAGAAATGTTGGTAGGTGCTGATGTACCTGCAGAATGGCCCATCCGGTGGGTACAAAGGCAAGGAAGCTGGCGAATATGTCACCAACTGTAAGATGGAGAAGGGTGAAAAGAATGGCCAATGTTCCAACAGACCCAATGAACAAAAACAACTTGAGGAGCCGGAACATAAGCTGGAAATCTGCACTAAATTTTTTCCTTCCCATAGATACCACCTAAGGAAATGGCACCTGATCAGCAACATAACAAGGACAGAAACTAGAAGTACTCCCTCCGTTTCAAAATATAAGATGTTTTAACCTTTTTCTGAAACAAATGTATCTAGGCATCTTTTAGTGTGTAGGTCACTCATTTTGCTTCGAACCTACACACTAAAAGGCGTCTAGATACATGCGTTTCAGAAAAGACTAAAACATCTTATAATTTGGAATGGAGGGAGTATATGTCAACCAAAACAAACTAATTTATTTCATCAAAGACAAGCGAATGCAATTTACCTTGAGGAGCAACACTACTGCTACAATGACCAGCCAAGACAGACCATAAACCTGAAGCCACAAAATCAAATTTGAAGGGGACAGTCATGAATCATTTAGCAAACAGTACTTGTAAACAAAGATTATGTAATCGCAATATCAAGTACTCCCCCTCTGTTCCCTTTTGTAAGATTTTTTTACAAGCTTAACTAGCTTGCCAAGACGTCTTATAAAAAGGAACGGAGGGAGCAATTCATTTAGTTCAACTAGAGTTCTAAAATTGCTCAAGTAAAGCGGACGACTTACTGATATACTTTTGTTTCCATTGGAGATATTCAGATGGTACATGATACCATACTGAAAGATGAAGAATCGAAAAGATATTATGATTTCCCATATGCGGCCCAATAGACCTGTTGACTGCAGATGTTCCTGCTCCTCTTCCCACCAGGACTCCCAGGCCTTAGTAGCCGGCACACCAATCCCACCACGGCTGCTTATCCATTTGTTCCAGTCATCCCAATCATCCACCACCTTTTGCCATTCAAATCCTGATGGATTGAAGAGGAATGGAGCAAACAGCCATGTGATTACCAAGAACCACATAGATGATGTCAGAAGAACGTAGGCAGTGGAATCTGTAGCCACATCACCATACAGCTCATACACTACTAGTAGTAACATCAGCTCAAGTCCTTTAACAAAATGACTCCTGCTATACATTCTGTAGTTTTCTGCAAACTTTACATGGCGAACAACAAACCCTCTGCCAGTTGCTTTATATTTTGCACCACCGTGAAGGATTGTGCGGCCAAAATAATGAGATTTTGTCCCGAGGGAAAATGTGAAAAATACTGCACATAGCTGAAGCTGCATGATGATGAAATCCCCCAGGGCGCTTCTAAAACCCCTTTCCAGTCCAATCTCCATGAACATAGGTAAGGCCATCAAAAGACCTAGCTGCACAATTGATTGGGATCCCATAGCTGCCTGAAGAGCACGGTTACCTCTCATGCGTGCTTGCTTCATAATTGCAAACTCAAGCCCACTTAGTGCTAAATAAATTCTTCCGTACAAGAAAACATAGACTATTATGACAACCATCTACAACAATAAAACAAGAACATTTTAGAAGACAGGCATGATGTCAAATCAAGACATAAATGATGAATGCAAATGGTTTCGTACCATTGAGCTGACATAAAATCCAACAGTTGTGAAGTAACAAGAGAGCATTCTGAAGAAGTCAAAGCGGTGACCCAGACGGTAGATATCTCGGCTAAGCACTTGCTCTCCATTGCCACATGCCACTTTGGCCTCAAAGAGTGAAATTTGGTTCAGACCAACATCACGGCCTTTTCCAACTTGAATGTACTCGTGATGGGTGACATTTCCTCGCCTCAGAGTTGAGTTGAAACCTGGAAACAAAATTTAAGTTTGTGCTGTTCAAGAGAACAAATTGGTAAAGTTGGTGCGTTGGATAAGAGCAGCATTTGTCTGTTGGAGGCCCATATAGCCCCATGTTTGGAGTCAGTTGTTGGTTACATATATGAGGATGTCAAGGTCCAAGAGACCTATCCATAAGATATTTCCCCAAAAATCCACAGGTAACAGTTAGAATAGATGGAGAAGCACATACCAGCAAAAATGTCTTCACTTAAGTTTATACCACAGGAAGCCTTGCTAATTCCACCTCTTGTAATGTGAAAAATCCTATCAAATACATCAGGATGTCCATAGTGAAAACGTACCCTGCGCAATAGAAAATGTCAGATATACAGATCATAATACATACTTCAAACAGATGATCCGAAGCTTTCTTTTATTTGCTAGGAGATAGTCAGCACTTCCAACTTCATATTGCAACATACAAATGACAATGTTCCATATGATAATTGTGGATTGTTCTTAGTTCAAATAGGGCATATCAAAGTGATTCAGACTTACTTCAGTGGATTGGCAAGAACCCTCTGTCCTATTGTCACAAAACTGGTTTCCTGGTTTGACATAAACCATGCGAGAGATGACACACTACAATCCAACAATGTCAGATTTTAGGCACTGATTTGCAATTCTGACAAAGAAAACTAAGTAAAAAGCATTGTAAAGCTTACAAACACACCTTCCGGTGAATATGTGTTCACGTACTCCAAGAATGGTAGGAGGGCGAACACCATGGCTTTCGTTAAATTCTTCCAGTAAATTCCGCATTTTGAGAGCTTCTTCGAGATAATTGTCCTAAACACAATTGATAAGTACTCCCTCCGTTTCAAAATATAAGATGTTTTAGCTTTGTGAAAGGAGTGTATGTAACGGAGGGAGTACAAGATATCAAATGCAAATGTACTAAGAGGTATCATAACTAGGAAGTTCACCTGATTCATATCGATCGTTTGCAAAGCCTCACCACGGGTAAAAATAATTGCATGATTTTGATTTTCAGGTTTCCCTTCACCTAATTTCGCTGGTCCTGGCAATTTGATACGGTATATTTCCTTCACAGGAAAGAAGTCCATAAGAACTACTGAGTACAGAGATTTATATCAGACCCAAAAACCAGAAAGTTACGGACACCTCATTTTACAAAAATGATTACCTGATCATGATTGTCAAGAGCTTTTATTAACACCGAATAAAAGACCTTCTGCACCTTCTCACCCTCCCTCTCTTCAACTTCATCAATGTATGCCACGCGGAGACCAGGATAACTGTAGTTTCAGATTCAAACTGAAATTACTTTGCACAGAGGGGAAACATAGAATAAGCAAGTTCAGCAATTCTTACTCAAGAAACATGCCATTATTAAATGTTAACTGGTACTACAACATAAACGTAACCAAGGCATGCAGTCTCCAAACAGTTACAAAAGGAGAAAAATTTGCCCATTGTGGCGTGTCTTGTGATTGGCCAAATGTTGTATATTATGTTACAGAAAATGTCATCGATATCACTTACTTCACCATCAAGTTCAAAATATCTGTTGCATGCCGATCACCCGACTGTTTCTGATTTCCATAGATCTGGCATGTTGCAACGTATGTAAATTTCATATCTGCTATAGCTTCAAGTTGAGAAGACAGAGATCTTTGGCTTTTCTTCTCTTCGTCTGCAGGATCTGCAACTGCTTTGTAGCCTTCTAGTATCTCTGTAAACAAAAACAAAAGGTATATGTTGTATAATTTGCACAAGTTTCCAATAAGAGTGGTAGTAAAGTCCTAATGGAGTTTAGATAGTCTGTTGGAGGGCCATGTACGACTCCAGTGTAAGCCTAATTTGAGTGTTTATACTGTTGAAGTGTGTGGATTGCACTAGCCATTTCCATCAGATCGTACTTTTGGTTGCTGTAGGTTTTGGGGGGGAAATTCTGGATGGGCTTGGTCCCTTGTACCTCCACACCCTCTTATATATAGCTCAGCTTAGTATTACATCTCCACTCATACACTAGAATAGTATAGAATCTAGTAGGACATACTACTAATCTACTAACACTCCCTAGAATACTCTAGACTCAACTCGGACACCAACATAGACTCCAACACTCCACTAGAATACTCTAGACTCTCCTAGGACAACACTACTACACTAACTCATATTCCAACACTCCCTCTCAAGATGGGCATGGGTTAATCACCATGGCCATCTTGCTACAACTCCATGAAACTTACTACAACCACCACACATCTAGCTTGCAAGCACACAAAGATACGTAAGAGCATTTTACTCTAGCTCTTGCTCATCGGTCTTTCACCATGTGCGGTCAAGCACCCATTCGACACTGAAAATTCAAGCACACAAGCTAGCCACCTCCAATCCTTCTTGTGTTGGTCCACCGTGGCCTCTCCAACCATGCGCCTTCTCACACCGGCGCGTACAACGGCGGCACCACACGCCTTCCCTCATCAGCTTGAGCATCGTCATTGCCTCTTCATCAACTCTGGTTCCACAGAACCACGGCAGACTCACCTCAACAACAGCTCCTACACGACCGCCTGCATCGCCTCTGCATGTGGCCATCTCCGACCATATCAGAGGTCCTCCACCTCCAGTTTCTCTTGGTCCCCAAATCCAGCCTCACCAACTTTCTCTCCTCCTATCAGCACCTCAATTGCACCATTTAACTAGCTTCTTGAGCAACCCCCCTGGGGAAAGCAGCAAGCAAGCCTCACAAAATGCATCATGCAACATGAGGTGGCTACTGCCCGCAGAGAGCAACGGGGTGTGGCCTCCCGCCGCTTAGGTGACTACAATGTGCCCGGTGTTGTCAACAACAAGAGCCAGAGTGGGTGCTGCAGTGGTGAAACGGTGGTAGCTAGGTTTAGGAGGAGCCTAGTTCTGATACCATGTATGTTTTGGGGGGGAAATTCTAGATGGGCTTGGTCCCTTGGACCTCCACACCCTCTTATATATAGCTCAGCTTAGTATTACATCTCCACTCATACACTAGAATAGTCTAGAATCTAGTAGGACATACTACTAATCTACTAACACTCCCTAGAATACTCTAGACTCAACTGGGACACCAATATAGACTCCAACACTCCACTAGAATACTCTAGACTCTCCTAGGACAACACTACTACACTAACTCAGCTTCCAACAGTTGTGTTGGCTAGTGCATGAAGCTTGACATGGTATCAGATCCCAGGGTCTCAAGTTTGAATCCTGGCTTCCGCAATTTATCCTAAAATTGTTGTTGCCCCTCGGTGTCCATGTATAGGCATCTTGAGCCATACATCTGAGTCGCCATTCCATGTACTCCCGCCGTCTCGAAATAGATGTCACAGTCTTGTAAAAATTTGGATGAATCTACATACTAAATAGCGTCTAGATTCATCCAAATTTTGATAATTCTGAGACGTCTATTTTGAGACAGAGGGAGTACTTGAGCCTACCTCTGAGTCTACACATGTTGACTTATCTTCCCGCCACACGTGAGAGGGGGTGTTGAAGTTTATAAGTGGGTTGCACTAGCCCTTTCCATCAGTTTGGACTTTTGGTTACGTTGGCTAGTGCATGAAGCTTGACATATACATAAGGGTGTGGGGGTCCTGAGAGCATTCTCAGTGTAAGCACCCCTTTCAAGGTGTCATTCTAGAGTGGTTCGAACTTCTATAAAATTGCGACGATGTGTAGACCTAGTTCTCTTCTCTTGGTGGTGCCTACATAGAAACTATATTCATCTTACTCCTAAAATTCATCCAGAAATTCTCCCAATTTCTACAGTATGAAATCAGCAACCATTTATTAAAAAAAATACCGCCGAGGGATGCTCAGCTTGGAAGTCAAACAAGCTTACCAGATTCAGAAGCCATGTCTAGGAATGCTTGAAGCTTCAAAGCCTTCCTATAATACATCATGCCTCTAACTATTCACAATAAGAAAGACATGTAACGTGGAATCAACCAAATTATCCATATTTGATAAGGTGGATGGGTATGGCCGAAATACCTGTCCGACAGAGTGTTTGCCCTCTAAGAGAAGCCCAATGGCGAAGTTGAAGAACATTTTCTTCATTTACCCAAACTTCACTTTCTCTTTCGCAGTTAATTCTTTCCATGAAATTATTCCATTCATCTAGAATGAAGAATGTAAGTCAGAAATCTGGTGATCAAGTTCATAAAATGTAAGCATAAAAAACGCATCCAACAGGACAGGAACCTGGAAAGATCTTCTGGAGGTAGAATATAATTGATACGCCATCCTCATTATCCAGATCAAGATCATTTCTCGAATATACAGTTTCCTCACTGTAGTAGGGTGTCATTACACTGCAAAGAACAGAGGGTTAAACAGATCATCTAGAGCTTAACCTTTTTTCCTGAAACTCTTATGATGGCAGACCAAATTTATACATGTTTATCAGATATTTATACACGTTTATCAGCTCAAAAAATTATACACATTTATCAGATATTTGTTGCTTAACTGATATAATATATTTTTGCTGCTGACATTGTCGTTTTGATTATGAGATGCGCCTCAACATGGATGGTGCAGAATATTTCTATCCTACAGGCCTCTATCTTGAAGTTCACAACACTGCTGAATACAAAGGAGAGCTGCGCATTTTTCATAAGCTGGAAACAGATTTTCAAGTAACAAGAGTACAGAGTGACAGTCATTGTGGAAGTTCAAAAAAATTACAAAATCAGTTCCCCGAAACAGAAGGATTTATATTCTTTTGTTACCATCAAGCGAATGTGAGCTCATGAACAGAATCAGGATTAATATACTTCAATTTTAAACGAAATCTCAGAAAAACTGAAGATGAACTTATGTTCTAAGTTGATCATGGCACCAATGTATTAATTTGTCAAGACTAAAGACTATAGAGTCTGTAGTTTTTTACTTAAGTCAGAACAAACTAATATCAGAAGGGGCATGCAAAGCTTGCTGAGACAGTGAGAATGACTGACTCATAGAAAGTTCCAATAGCAACTCAGTACCATTATGGCATCAGGTCACTTATGCTTCTATTTGTATATAGCCTAAATGATACATCAAATGACACTGAGAAGTTTGTAGAAATTACAGACCACTCATGCTTCTATTTGTATATAGCCTAAACGATACATCAAATGACAGTGAGAAGTTTGTAGAAATTACAGATCAACTGTGATCAAAATAACAATTGGTAATAAACACAAATTTATAAACTTATCATAGAAAATAAATATGAATTCGTCAAACAGAAACAATTTCAGTTAAAATTCCAATACTTGTGATAATTCTCTCCATGGTCTTAATGGTGTTTTTCCTCTTTCCTGGCTAGAACTTTTTCGAATTTCCAGCTGAAAACATTCACAATTGATTCATCAAAAAATCATGGTTTCTATTATTTAAAGCACATTGATCAGAGTAAGGGACAGACCAGGATTTGACCCAAAATACTTCTTGACAAGAAGATATACAACATAAAATATTTGAGAAGCACAGTAAAAAATTAGCCGGTAGCCATCATACTCCCAATGAATCCAGCTAATTTAGTTTAGAGAAACAATGTTTTTCGATGATGCAGTATATTTTAGAAAAAAAAAACACTGCGATATGTTAACAAGTTAATATATGAGACAAACCTGAAAGAGAGCATTTTGCGTACTCTAGGTGCGCGTGGCATGTCCATAAACAGTGAATTAGTGAAAAATGATATTCTCCGGCGGGCTTCCAAATTTGTAGGCACATCCATGGCCGATTCTTTCACAGTCAAAAGAAGGTATAATCGTTTAATCTGCAGACAGGTGAAGTTAGTGTACCTTCTTAGTAAAAAAACCATTTAAGAATCTGCTGCTTTTACCTGTTCTTCCCATTGTGCTGAAATTGGTGGAGGGAAAACTATTGCAGGCTTTGTGCCAGTGCCCGCGAAAAGTTGTCTTCTTGGTACCAAGTCCTTGTTTCCATGACCAAATTCAGCTAGCTCTCTGTAAGCGACACAAGGTAAAGAAGATGGTCACCAGTACAAAGAAGCACATTTATGATTATAAATAGTGCAAAAGATGTTACTTGATCTCATTGACCATCATATCTCTTGTGATCACTTCCAGCATATCTTGAAGAAGCAATACCACATTATCAAATTTTGAGGCGTCTCCTTCTTTCTGCAGATGTGACCAACATAATCTTAGGAATAATTGGCAATTGTTACTGGTCTCAAAAAATTTCAAGCAATGCAACCCTCAAATAGGATTGGAGTGGAGTTCAGTCGAAGTAGTAAAACTGCTTACCAAGGTGGATACAAGCTCCACAAACTTCTTGCAAAGGACTGGCAGTGTGCTCATCCTAAAATTGGCAAGGAATGTATTCTTTGCAATGTTAGCTTCAATTTCTTTGATTATAATTCCAATAATCCTGTTGAAGTTAACGAACACACATGTTAGTAGAAGATCAAAACAGCAGCAAGCATGCATTATAAGGTACTGTACATACTACTTCTGATCCAAAATAAGTGTCGGAGATGTAGGATAAACTTTGTACTAAAACAGTACTAAATCACCGACACTTAGTATGGATCGGAGGGAGTATAAATGTATAATAAATAGCAATGTAGTTAAAGAAGCCAACTAATACGACAGATAGATGCACAGATGACTTCAGTAGTATTAAGGCTGCCCTATCTAGCAGAGTTACACATTTAGAAGTTACAGCCGGTCATGGTTTTCCTTCCATGTATGTTGCAACAATGTTGGTAGCTTGGTATTTCT
The DNA here is from genome assembly GCA_910589775.1 of Avena eriantha. Lineage (NCBI taxonomy): Eukaryota > Viridiplantae > Streptophyta > Magnoliopsida > Poales > Poaceae > Avena > Avena eriantha. The sequence continues at coordinate 96,102,283 of OU342744.1, forward strand.
TCCTAGTTCATTTTGGAACATCCTGTTTTCTAAATTTGGAAGTGATGATGTGCTTCCATAGACAACTGCCCAGTTACAGATTTTTGGTAAAAGTAATCAAAGCTTTAACCTTGGACTTGCAGCACCATTATCATACATGGTTGTAGATTTTTTTTGTAACATAAAACTGGTATCCTTATATTGATTTTGGCATCATTAACAAGATTGGAAATCTTGCACGTTCAAAGTACAGAATACTCCAATAGTTGGCCATAGGCCATATGTTACCACTTTATTTGTTCATACTTGCCACCACATGTTCCCCGGTGTATGTTCAACTGGAAGAGCAGTTATCAAGGATGCATTGATCACACTGGAACAAACCAAATGTTTTCCTAGATTATCCTGTCTTGTTCAAAATTCGCTAGTATTGGTCAATAGAGGAGCATTAGAATATCATAGCAGTTACAAATTAATAGATACTACTATTGATGTATTTTGAAGAAAAATAGTAAGTACTGTCTGTTCCAGATGCAAGTATTTATTTCATCAAGTGTTACCATTAAACTGCACACCGAATAGCTATGATAAAAAATGTCAATGCCTTTTATCATGTAGAGATACATGAAACAGTGTGAAGAGTGAAAGTATTAGAAGATACCTTTTCTCATTTTCTCCCACCACTACTAAATTAAGAACAAGTTTGAATGACTCGTAGCATTCAATTACAGCGCATTTCATATACTCGTCTGCACATATACGCTTCCATAGATCACTATCCCTCGGTCTAAATTGTGCTGCCATGTCTAACGCTATAGGTATCTGCAAATTTTGAATCCAATATAGTTTCCAGTAAGAGCCAAACACAAAAAAATTACTAACAGGGTAGAATGGACATTTTTTATTAGTTCTGTCAAACCTTGCTAGCAAGCAAGAACAATGGCCACTGCATTAATTTTAGGCTTGGGTCTGATGAGTATGGAACCACCAATAGGTCCATCTCCCTGCATAACAAAAAATCAATTAGCTGAATTTAAATGATAATATTCTATAGGTAAACATGATCTATGGGTCTCACTTATCACTTATAAAATCTTCTTCCCGGAAACTGCAAATTACTTCATTCCACAGTTGAGCAAACTTGGCAGCCTCAGTTCTCTTGTTGGGGGAAACCTGTGCATTAAATTCTTCATTATATTATGAATTTTCAGTGGTTTATAAGTGAAATCGTGACAATAATTATTGTTACTGTCATTTGGTACCTCAGCGAAGCGTTTTGAGAGTGAAAAGCGTCTGCTTCTGCCTTTATCTGACGGCACCAAAAATGTATTGAATGCTCCAGGCAAAGAGTGAAATCGTGATCTCAGCATTCCTAATGTCCGAATCTGGGCCACAGAGTGTAAACCCCCCGTCAGAAACTAGAACAGTATGAAGCTCAGCTTCGAAAAATAGGTTACACGTCCCAGAAGGGCAATATAACATGGAAAAAAGGAGAGGTAGTTCAATGATGTCTACAGCTAATGATGTCTACAGCTAAAGAGGAGAATATCCAATAGTACGAGCACCAAACCATAAGTAATAAGTTTATTTGCTCCATTTCATGATATAAAAAAAGGTTGTCCTGTAACATATGGTAACTAAGCCCTTGAGCAAATGAGCATAAGAGAAACAAGAGTGAAGTGTGATGCCCAGACGATCCTCCAAAAAATGGAAAACGCATTTGTATTGTGAATAATAATCAACAACTTCCACATGTATCTACTTATAGTTAGTTTTATAATGTGATGTAATTTATTCTGAATTCTCAGTGCAAAAACCAAAAGCTAATTTCCGCTTTTTAGATATACTTCGGTAAGCCTTCTCATACAAATTATTCTGCATACAATTTATATAAGCCCGTTATCTGTTTAGATATTTGGTTTTATGCAATTGACTGAGACCTCTACACATTCAGTTCCGTTTTCTGATAAAAAAAAGAGCGCCCCAAAGGTGCTCTAGATCTGTGTACGACATATTGTGACACTTATGGTCATTATGTTCTAAAACCACAAAACAACAGGTTAGAGAGAATATTTTAGATTTATTATCACCTCTCCAAGTCGTCCAAGAGCCCCAGACATACCGCCCGATATTGTAGAGAAGATAGCATACCATATCTGGGTATCCATAAAATAGACCTACATAGAAGGCATTATAGTTGACAAATAAAGATTTAGTAGTATACAATTTCAAAACAAATGAGAAGAGTGAGGCAAGTTTTCAGCTAATATATGTAAGTTGGATAGGCACTGCACTAGCAAGCTGGATAAGCGCATACCAACAGAACAGGGGCCCAGAGTGATAGGATGGCAGGGATATTATATGACGCTGAAAAGGCAACAATTTATCAGTAAAAAGGGTTCCACAATGAAGATAGCACCACAAAGCACTGGAAATACCATTTGGAAAGAATTCATGCCACTCATAACGAATATTATGAACACTCATTATATCCTTGGTCGGCTTTATGAGGGGTTCTATCTGCAAATTAAATTGAGCTTCAGATCCATCTCTTCAAAGCATGTTTGCAAAATATCTAAGCGTAAGTTACCTGGACAAAGTAACTGAAGGAAAGCTTCGAGCATAGCAGCAAAATCCAAAATAATGTATACCTGTTCAGTTGAACAGAAGAGGATGAATTTTTCTGCAGAATAAAGCTCTGGCTGCAAAACATAGAACACAGCAACTTACTTGAAAAGTGCAGCCTGGCTTTCATGCATTCCACGGCCAACGTAAATTCGTTTCTGCAATTATTTGTGCAATTAGTGTGAAGAGCAAGAACAGGGAAAAAAGGACAATGTTCAAAATAAAGGAAAAAGGAATATAAATGGACATGCCCATTAGGGTAGTGTAGCAAGCCACGGCGCAAGCAAGAAATACGGAAAAATAAAGAAAATGTGCAGCACCTTTTGATTCGAAAAATTCATCTAGCTATTTTAATTCCAGGCACTGCATACAAAATGCTTCTGTTGCATACACTACATTTGGTTCCTTCACCGTTTTGTCCATATATACCCATATAATGTCATTTTTATTTGCTTGGATAACAGCTGTGCACACAATCTCCTTAATTAGCTATATAGTAGCTGTAACAATGCAAAGTATTGCTCAACTGAGCCCATATTGTTACAGGAGTGAAATCTTGTCAATCTTTGCAAGCATTTAAGAACTACTCCCTCCGTTTCAAAATATAAGATGTTTTAGCTTTGTGAAGTGAATGTATCTAGACCTTTTTAGTGTTTGGGTTCACTCCGAACTTACACTAAAATATATCTAGATACATTTGCTTCACAAAGCTAAAACATCTTATATTTTGAAATGGAGGGAGTATCAAACTACGCATAACATGCTTTTTTCAAACTAATGATAAAATTATTATTGGGTAATTTCTGCTCTGGCATTAGAAGTCACTAGATTATTTCTCTTATTTGCAACAGTTTACTACTCCCTCTGTCCCACAATATAAGATGTTATTACATCCAATATACTTATCTATTTGATGTACTCCCTCTGTCCCGAATTAGATGTCGCAGATTTATCTAGATTCACATGTATCTATACACTAAGACGCCTCTAGATACATTCATATCTAGAAAAAACTGCGACAAGTAATTCAGGACAGAGGGAGTAATAACATCTTATATTATGGGACAGAGGGAGTATTTATCAGTAGTTTCTCAATCACTAGGGTACTACGACAAATAATAAACTGTAATATGGGAACGCCAGGTTATCGAGACAACTGCCAAGTGATTAGCAGGTTAAGTGATCTGCAAACTAATGGAGTTGATAGTCCGCATTCAAAGATGAAGCTCTAGAGTATTCAACTCGGTCCTTTATTGAATAAATAACCCTTCCAGATGCTTCCAAATTATTTAAAACTCATGATGGAAAGAACACATGACATGCTGTGATCAAATTCATTCTACAACATCCAGTTCCATCTTATCATGCATCACCTTAAGTAAAAATTGTCTCACAGCAGAAATTTCGAAATTAATATTTACAACAGGCATAAACTACAGAAAATAAAATGTTGAATTGAATACCTGAGACCACCACAGTAGTAGTCTAACGATATGCCAATCTGAGTTCTCTATCCACCTTCGGAACATCGGGAAAAGGAAGAGCGCCGCACTAATCGTATTGGGTATCAGGTAAACAGCCACAGCGAGGATATATAGCGTTGGAACTCCTTTCACATAAGCAAACAATTTTTCCAGTCCTCTCAGCTGTAACTTGACTTTGTTGCCTGCAGTGCTGATGTAGAAAAATGGAAGAATCACAGCCCACGCAGCACTAACTGTTATCTTCAGAACATTTCTCACAATATCAATGAACTTGCATCTAATGTGACCAGGGAAGTTCAAAATTAAGTCCAAAATACCTGCCAACAATGAAAAAATATCAGTTTCATTTGGGTAACGAATATTTTATTATACCAGAACATTCACAAGACCACAAGAGTTCCAGAGACATAGTCTTATGATAATGCCATTGAACAAAAGAAGAAGATAGTACATGCATAAGGGGAACAGATCATCCAATGGAAATCCATTGACAGAAAATATTAAGCCAACATGTATCACCTACCATACTACAATTATCATGTTTATCCCAAAATAAAACAAAATACTCCCTCCGTCCCAAAATGCAAGGCGCCTAAGCTTTAGTCAAAAGTCAACATATTTTAAGTTTGACCAAATTTATACATAAAAATATAAACATTCACAATACCAAATCAATATCAATAGATTCACCATAAAGTATAGTTTCTCAAAATGTCCATTTGATATTGTAGATATTCATATTTTTTGGTATAAACTTAGTCAAACTTAGAAAATGTTAACTTTTGGTTAAAGCTTAGGCGCCTTATATTTTGGGACGGAGGGAGTACATGCTTTAAAGAAATGAAATGCATATAAATCAAGCATATAAAATGGGAAACATACTTTGGAGGAACTGTAGAAATGCCGCGGTGACAAATATGCTTGACAGAGAATATAAGAGGTCCTTCTGAAAGATTTCAGTCACTGAATAACCACTCCAAGCAAAAATCAACATTGCCTGTTTTGGTTTAGTAATTATAGGGTTCACATTCTGAGAGTCAAAGCATAGTCCAGAGAAAAAGTTCATCTAAAATTTCAGCCCAGTACCTGTAGAGCCAAGAGATAGAAGGTCCACATTCGGTCGAAACTACGGAAGATGTGCCAAAATGATCTTGTCTCCACAAAATTTGTCTTCCCGGTGCTTTTACTAGAACCCTTCGGTGACGAGCTTCCAGCCTATAAATAGTTATTTGTCAGTATTCTCTTCCTAACCAAAATCTTTGGTAAGAGCTATTGACAGACTGATGTCGAATTGTACCACAGTTACACGCCTTGAATCATGCACAGATTTGAAAAATTCACCATCATCCCGCATTGGCCATCCCAGTGAAAAACAATCGGATGTCCTGCAACAGAGTAGGATTTTTTTAGAGAAATGGGGAAAGGCTGTCATTATGGGAGCAGAAAATAAGGCTAGGAACAGACCAGAAGTACTCATTTAGATCATCGTAATTACACCATGCTGAATGTGGTGTTTTTCCATGTTTGCTTTTTTCTGCCTCCTACAAAATCACCACAATTATGTCTATAACCAACTAATTTGGGATTTCGAATGTCCGCGGGTTTATCCAAGTACCTTTCTGACGACACGATAGATAGGTGTTACCACTTTCTTTAAGAAAGAGTCCTCATCCCCACCATAAGATGGCCTGATATTTTCGCCAGTCACAATACTAACGTTTCCAGCAAGCAACCCATGCAACTCATATGCCATCTGAACACAACAAAAGATATAGTTTTGTTCAAAGATATATTCTTGAACCAAGCTCTGCTACTTGGTACGATAATTAAAAACATTCAATTACATTGTGAAAAATGTAGCAAAGACACTCTGGCATAAACCGTATATTTGCTGATTCACCCCAGATGAGAAGATAAAGGCCTAGGTACAAAATCCTTCGCTGCTGAACTTCTTGTGCTTGTGCACCCGGAGGATTTCTGCAGTTGCAAGATTATCATCATAATAATGTACACAAAAAGGAAAATGATGCAAGTAATATATTACCTCAAGCTATGTTTTCGTGACAAAAATTTGCACCACTTCCTGTAGTTGTTGAATAACTTGTTCATCAATACGTCAACAGCTCGATCATCAAGCTGTTTCATGGGTGAAAGAGCAGTTGAGGTTAATCAACAAGCATCAATGAACACAAAGTAGAAAAGGAAAATATGGAAATGTAGTGTGCAATTAATATTTTTTAGCCAAGCACTTTGTTCGTAGGAAGCATACAGAAAGTTTAATCAATTAAATTTCATGATAATAATCTTCATCATGTGATGGAAGGCAATAGAGTCAGCTGGATTTTTTTTTCACGCAGTTGCACCAAAAGTCCAGCAAATTCTAATGTCAAGGCAAAAGTAATGTCAAGAGAAAAAAATTAAACTGCATGTGTATGTTTTTGCAAATTGCACAAACAATCACAGTATAGAATTGAACAGAATTAATTGACTACTGAACAAATGAGAAATATATTTTACGTTTATTTTTAAACCATTATACACACTGAAACAAATATTCTGTTCTGGTCAAAGGTTACCATTTCTTATGTATGGAATACCCACTGATCTTATGCGTATTATGTTTATATCCATAGTCAAGATGTCAAAGTAAGTATCGATAGAGGAGCATGCCTTGCTGAGTGGATCAGGCTTTGGCTCAAGTCTAATGTGCACATTGGCAAGGAGGAGAATCAAATGCTCCCGTTGGTTGCGAACACTGTCCCGCTGCACAGAATAAGACACGCTGGTGTTAGCTTAGTAATAGAATAGATTGAAATTGGTTCCTCCAGAGTGGCTAGCACTAGCAGACCTGAAAGCCAAACATAGCTCTCAACCAATCCAGCAAATCAAGTTCACCCCCCTTCTGCCTTTCTGGCTCGAATGCAGAAGGCCAGGTCAAGCCCTGTATATACCGCAGCGCTTTGACTGCTGCTTTGATCTGTTAAAGTTGCATTTGACGACCATATCAGTTGCTTTCTTTGAACCAGTACGTGATGCAATGGTTACATGATTGTGAGTCGTACATACCTCCTCCAGCTGCATGATGGACTGGGATGCACTGGCAGCATCAAGGGGCAGAATATTGAACGGCGTGTAGATGTCTTTCTTTTCTTGTACCTCTTTGTGGAAGCGCATAATCTGTGCAGAGGAAATTTAGAGAAACTCGCTGCATTAGAGGGAACCAAGATTTCACTTGAAAGAGAACAACAATTAGGGCATAGACAGGAGTGAGCACAAACCTCCGGATTCATCTCCTCAACCTTCTCGTTCTTATTGACAGCACAGAGCACCTCAAAGAGGACTCCTGCCGTCTGGTAGGCCTTCCCAAGTTGAGCCCTGCAGGAGACATTTACATGAGACTGGATTTATGAGGGCGGGGATTAGGATTATAGAGGATATTGCAGAATATGTTAGGGACTGGGAATTGCCTGTCGGCTTGTTCCCCTTTGTCGAGGGCACGGACATAGTTCTCATAATATTGTTGATAGTAACTCTCAATTTCCCGGGCATCACTCTTCTTCAATCGCTTCGCCAGGCTGGGGCTATTGTCCTGTTGGATTGGGCAAAAGCAAAAGCAAAAAAAAATATGAGAAGATCTTTGGATCCAGTAGTAGGTTATGCAAAATTTTATTTGAAAAAAAGGAACTGAACCCCCCTGTTCCACTTCCCTATTTCTAAATTTCTTTTGGCCATTTCAAGCAGGAAACAAACCGCTAAAACTGAACTGGATGATTTAAAAAAGGGCGAATAAATACATGAGAATGTGGCTACCTCATTTTATCTCTAATAAACAAGAATTTTTCTTAGGGAACTGATCAATTGAGGAGAATCATGAGGATGGTACAATCTGAAATCAGTTCAACCTACCCCCCTTCCCGACAACACACGAAAAAATAATTTAAACGTGCACTGGAGTTTTGGTGGTAACTTAACAACCAAAAAATTAGAAGTTTAGAACGAAGCACAACATTATATTGCTGGAACAAAAAAAAAATCTACCAGGTAGGATTTAGTCAGCTTGCAGGTTTGTTTGGTTGATCATAACTCCAACACGGTCACAAGAAAATATCCAGATTGACTGTCAGCAGTTGTCAACTTATCACTAAGCAAATAATAAATACTCACCCTGTTCTAACATAGATAACATTTTGATTTTTGTTTAGTCTTAAATGAACAATATGCAAGTAATTGTTTTATTCTGAGACTATTTTGCATTACAAATCTAATGGTACGGTTTTTATCAAGAAAACTAAATAGTTTGTTATCAACTAGTGGTCAAAGATAAGACAGCTTTGACTATACACTTCGGCATCATGTATTTCGGAATGGACCTAGAAAGCTTATCTTGAGACAAACATGTATTTCACTAAAGTCCAGTGACCATACTCTTCATGTTAAAAGGTCATGTAATATATAGTGCAACACAAAAGTGAAAAGTAGGAAGACATTTTCACAGCTTAAACTACATGTTCCCTATTTACCTTTGGTTTATCTGAGCATTTGGGCATGGTAACTCGGACCACTCCTACATTGACAAATTAAATTAAGATAGGAGCAATCTGTATTTGTTTCCAGCAAGTTTTTAACTCTGGGACTCTTAGTAGCCAAAAACATTAACCCATGTCTACCTATATATCCTGCAAGCATTCAGAGCTCAAATAATAGCAACAATTCACAACTTGCATAACATAACCATGAAGCCCAAATACAGTCACCGAATCACAGGCTAGTCAAAACCAGCAAGGGAACATGAGCAAATTGAAATGTATCATACTAACAAAAGAAACCCTCGTGCACGCCAAGCCAGCTAGATCATGCAGAAATTATGGAGGGAAAGAGACAGAGAGGGATGTCTCTCACCTTCTCCAAGCGTTGCAGCAAGGCCGTTTTGAATTGGCGGACGCCACGGCCGGCGGAGTTCTGGTCCAGCCGGTGTGCCTTCTCGAATGCATAGAACCGACCTAGTTCGCAAAGAAACAGTTCAAGTCGCGAGAGTCCAAAATACAGGCTAGAAACCGAAGAACCCATTCGTGACACATGATTCCAACAACACAACAAACGCTCAAAACTAAACAGTAACGAGGGGGAAATATTGGAAAACGTGAGCCATGAACTGAATCAAATCTGCACTCCCAGAACAAGAGTGATTTGGTACAAATACCGCAGCATACAGAAGCGAGCCTGCTCAAAATCAGCTCCCGGTAAAGGAGAGGACACACCAGATCCGAGATCTAACGCAGCATGTATATGTAGCCTGAACATACACGGATATATCTCACGTATAGAAATGGAAGAACCCAGTCGAGCTACGTGACATATTGATATCAAATACAGTACTAAACTCAAGCAAAAGGAACACAATCGAGGGAGAATGCTGGAAACTAAATCTATTATGCGCTCCCAACAACACAAATGATCTCTCATCTGATACGACCACACCTCAGACGTGCTTCATACATACAGGAGAGAGAAGCTAAGCTAGCAAGCTGTTTCCAAAATTCAGCCTCGCGAATGAGGAAAAATATAGCAAATCTGAAAATCTAGCTAACGCAGCAAACCCAACATACGCGGAGAAATCTCAGGCATGCCCCCATTAAACTCGTATAAGAACCAAAGCAACCGACGCACGCGCCTGAGAAATCTTAGCCCGAAATTTCGGAAACTTGTGAGCACAAAACCTCCGAAATACACGCTACACATACAGGCAGTGCGGTTTTTTTTATTAGACGCCAGCCAAACAAATCACAACGCGTTGCTCGTTTCGTTTGGGACACCAAATGCACCAAGCTGTACCAAAAAAACTTGCCCAAAATGGCCACGGGGAGATGGTTGAACTTACAGAGGTAGGCGACGCGAGGGCGCTCGTGCTCGATCTCGGCGGCGACGCGCAGGATCGGGGCGATGCTGTTGAGCGCGGACGGCACGACCTCGTTGTCGAACACCTCCATGGAGAACGTGGCCATGGCGGCGCTCCTCGACCCCCGCCGGTTCAGCCCCGACGTGTGCCCCGACGTAGGCGTGGTGGGATCGTTACCCGCGGCGGCGGCGGCGGCCGACGACGGCTCATCCGCGCCACCGCGCGGCGTCGTCATCTCCGCCTCGGCCGCCTCGCGATCTCTGGGGCTTCCTCCTGCATTCGGACCAGGGTCAGCGCTAGGGCTGATTCGGACGGAATCGAGGGAGAAAGGGGGGAGACGGCGCGCGGACGAACCCTAGAGCGAGAGGCCGCGAGCGCGCTCCGCTTCCTTCTTTCCGCCTCCTCCGCCCCGCGCGCGTCCCGCCGTCCTGATGGAATGGAACGAAAAGGGAGAGGTGGTCGGGTAGGCAAGTACAGGAATAGGCACGGCTCGGGTGCGCGTGGTTATTTATACCCGGATCCGACGGCTCAGCCTGTCTTCCTTACGCACGCGGGCGCCATCGGAGGCGTGAAGGTGGTGCAAATGCTACGCTCCCTCAGTCGCGGGATGGGTTTCTCTCTCTGCAAGTGGACCGAGCCTCCTGGCTGGCCACTGGACAGCAAAACTGCTGTTTATCACCTGGCAACCCACTTGCGTGACACTGCGTATTACAATGACAACTGTGTCCCACCGCTTTTAGCACTGCAAAGAGGGTACATATTTATGTACAGAAATGATTACGAGCTCCACCATTTCTTCTTTGCTGCCTATCGGGTCCAGTGTCAGCGAGGCGTGATTTTCCCGTGTGAGCTAGTGGGGTGCGGGTTGGAAATTCCGTGGAAAGCGGGGTGATCAGATTTTTGTCTCTTGCGGGCAATCCAGGAGAGGCGCAGCTGTCCTGTCACGTGGGCCATGCGGTTGAACGGGTCGCTTGACCCCCAGAAACGGCTAACCTCTGGTCGTTGCACGTAAGGTTTGCATGGCTTCTTTGCATTTGCATTAAGCAGTCTTAAGCAAAACCAGCCAACGAGATACGTCATGCTTTTGGTGTGATCCATCATTAATTCATTATTATACTCCGTACTACATATATTGTATTTTACATTTCAGATTCAGATATACAAGCATAATTCGGATAGCAGGTCCATCTACACGATTTGGGGCCTGGCCCTCAAAACAAATTGGTGTTCCGGAATGAAACTCAGACCTTATAATTTGACAATTGTATATTACAGTATTTTTAGAGCAACCGCCAGAAGCGCTGTCTTTTCTATTAGAAGATGGAATAAACGGTCCAATACAAAATGGGATGTTCAAATTAAGGTGTAAGAAAACACCACAAAGAGGCAAATCCCAAAAAGCTAGTATGTCCGGATAGGCCCGTGCACAGCAAAAGCACTCGTCCGTTGAAGGATGGCGTCTCTAGCAATTGAAGCGACCTCTACGTACGTTAGATGTCGGCACGTGAAGATTCTTCGGTTATGTTCCTTCCGCATTCCACAGAACGTATAGCATGCGGCCACTGAGGCGGTTTTGTTTCTTTTTTGCTTTCTCGACGATCAAATCATCCCACCAATCCGAAATGGAGGGGAGCGACTGCCCGGGGCTGCCGATTGTGTCGTTGTCCCAAGTTTGCGTTGTGTTCCATACAACAGTCGTGAAAGGATAGTCTTTGCATAGATGGTTGGCAGTTTCCGGGGTCGATGCGCAAAGCAGACATGTGGGGTCGTGAGGCCAGCCCCTGATGGCTAGCATGTCAGTGGTCAGTAATTTGTTGTGGAGGGCCAGCCAAGAAAAAGCTTGCATTTCGGCTCGGCGTGGGCATACCAAATCTTCCACGCCTTGAATTTGGGAAAACATCCATTGAATTGTGCGTGGTAGGCCGAGCTGACAGAGTATACTCCATCAGCGATGTGGGTCCATCTGATGGAGTCAGGAAGCGTCGTACTCAACTGAGTTTGTTGGGCGATGTCCCATACTTCAATGTATTGGGCTAGCTAGATCGGTGTGTTGAGTGTGGTAACCGTGTGAATCCAATTTCCATTGGCAATCTCTTTCGTGCTAGTCTTCTTTTTCCTGGTAGAGATCTTGTAGAGGTCGGGAGCCCACTGCTTGAGAGGCTCGCGATCACACCAGCTGTCGTGCCAAAAAGAAGCGGTTTCACTATTCCCGATTATGATCTTGGTAAATGCTCTGAAAAGGGCCATGTCAGCGGAATTACAAGGAAGGATTGATCCAGCCCATGTGCGTGCAGGGTCAGTCCATTGGAGCCAAGGCAAGCGAAGCCTCACCGCTCTTCCAGTGCGCTCGAGATTAGGCATCCTGAGCCCACCCAAGGCCTTAGGTTTGTAGACGGTCTTCCAATTTACCAACGCTTTCCCTTGAGCTGTGTGCTCACCTTCGTCTCTTGCCCAGAAGTTTCTTACCATATTTATAATCTTCTTGCAATCCCAATTGGATAGCAGATTTTTTGTGGAGTGGTAGATCATAGTGGCCATGAGCACTGACTTGGCCAGGGTGATTCTTCCAAGGCGCGTAATATGTTTCCCAAACCACTCAGGGAGTTTTCCAGCAATCTTATCAAAGAGAGGTTGGAAGTAGACTTTCCAAAGGCGGCGGAAGTACAAGCGGAGGCCCAAGTATTTTCTAGGAAAGGTAGTGAGTTTGGTCGGGAAGGTAGTGATCACTCCGTAGAGATTAATTTGTCCACACTGCATTGGGAAGATCTCCGTCTTAGCCATGTTGGTGACAAGGTCGCTCGCTTTTCCAAAACAATCCAGGATGGCTTTGATTGTAGTAAATTTGCTTTTGATAGGGTTAACAAAATTTATGGCGTCGTCCACATATAGAGATATTTTGCATCTAGGCGTTCTTGACCGAATGGGGTTGAGGATCCCGTTGGGCGTGGCCTTGGATAGGATGCGTTGCAGGGGTCGATTGCCAAAATGAAGAGCATGGGTGACTGATACCTAGAATATGTATACCTAGGTTTATCAAACCTTGTGAAACACTTGCTAAAAGGAATTGAAGAACTTGTACAAGACTTGCTAATTAATTTTATTTTTTGATTGCTAGACCTTTCCAGTTTACTTTATATCTTTGGTTGTTTTCAAAGATGGAGGTAGACCAGGGTTAAAGATTCACCTACATCTATGCATACAAGTGTGATAAAAATAAGGTTAAGCACATTCATGTGTAAAATGATCTAATAGTGATAGGAATTGTGGGTAGCACATCCTAAGCTAGTAGATCCCCTAAAACCACAGGTGACAATAGTCTCTTGGTCCAACTATTTACACGACGAAACCACGGGTCACAACAATTATTAAGTAAAATAGACCAAAACCTTACAATTAATGACATTGTTGTAGATCCTAAGCAGATCACTAAGCGGATATTGTACTCATCCTTTTCTATCACTGGGGTTTCACGCGTCTGACGTCATTCTCCACTCATATCACCTCACACCTTGATCAATCCGTGGGGTCTTGGATACCTACAAGTCCTCAGATCAAGGTAGAGGCAAATATACAAGATAACAAAGCTCCTATTCAATCACTACACAATATTTCCATGAAATTAGATGCACATAGACGTTGCGAGGCTTCACCCCAACCCGCAGCCCGTGAGGACTAATCACTCATAATAATAAGATCAAGAATATGAATCGTTGTTGAAATACTTAGATTGAAATAAAATATTTTTATAATGGTCGCCAATTCGCAAGAACATCTCTATTACAAGATAATAGCTATGGCTATGAAGGAGGTGAGATATGGAGGTGATGAACTATGGTTGTGTAGATATCCTTCGGTGTGTCATGGATGAGATCTGAATGGTGAATGTGTTTTGTGGCGGCTGGAGGGTGCATCTCTCCTCGAATGATCTCACTCTCTTCACATAAGTAGTTATGTTTGATCTAAGAAAGGCATCGGCGTGTAGTACGGGCGGACTGTACAAAAGGGCTTCGCCCATACCAATGCTCGTTACACCTCTTGGAAATGCCTTTTCGCCCCTAGTTGAGTTGGTTGTGTTGGTAATGACATATTCTTCAGTAATTGCTCCTGATCTCGCCATAAAAGCATGATTTTCTGTACATCAGAAATCAAGAGAAGAATTTACACATCTTTGCAATAATTAGTCATTAGTAGAAAGGCTAGAAATATATTTAGTCAATTTCTTTACTTAAAATAAGATTTAGATGCAGATAAAGATGGCTATTTTCATAGCCATCAACATCCCCAAGCTTAAACCTTGATCGTTCTTGAGAAAGAAATAAAAAATCGTAAGGAACTCAGTGTTTAAACTGAAATAACGAGAATGTAATTTCACTTACAAGAGATAGCCATATGAGACCAGAACTTCTTCCATTTGAAATCTTATAGTGCCAATAATATCATACTAGCTCTGGTAACTCAAGACAATCAAAGTAAAGTCTCTATAAACATAAGTAACTAGTAGTGTATGATGGGTTCGTAGCATGGAAAACAAAAAATTTCTACCGCAAGAACGAACAAAACCCAGATCTAATTTAGATAAAAGCCAAGATCAAATCTATTAGACATGTGCAACGAGATAGATCTGTACTAACCCTTGTAGATCCGAAAGCGTTACGAGATTCGGATCTCGTGGTTGATGTAGTCGATCACTTGCCGATCTCAAGATCGAGTGGACGATCCTTCCGGCGCCGCGTTCCGGCAATGCTTCCGCAGTCGGTCACACGTGCGGAGTCGAAGCAGACCTTCCTCTCCCCGTTCCAGCGAGCAGTGGAGGTAGTAGATCTTCTCCACGGAATCCCAGCAGCACGACGGCGTGGTGGTGGTGGTGGAGTAGAGAATTCTGCAGGGCTTCGCCTAAGCCTGAGCAGAAGAAAGGAGGAGGAGAGAGGCGGCTAGGGTTTGGAGTAGTGGAGGGGGCCAGGGGGTGGCGCCTCCACCCCTCTATTTAAAGGAGGGAGGCGCCATGGGGAGGTGGAGTCCTTCTAGGACTCCCCTCTCCCTTGGCCGGTGGATTGGGAGGGGGAGGAGTCCTCCTCCCCCACGACTCCTTGTCTTTCCCCACAAGGACTCCTTGATCCTTTCTTGGTTTTCAAGCAAACTCCAAGAAATCTTCCAGAACCTTCCGGAACATTCCGAAACCTTCTAGAATCCTCATACAAATACTCCGGAACATTTCCTAACTCAGAAAATGATCCCCAATATATGAATCTTATTCTCCGGACAATTCCGGAGCTCCTCGTGACGTCCCGAATCCAATCCGAGACTCCGAACAACATTCGGTTTCCAACGCACATTCCATATCTACTTAAAACAACTTCGAACCTTAAGTGTGTCACCCTACGGTTCGTGAATATGCAGACATGATGGAGACACCTCTCCGATCAATAACCATCAGCGGGATCTGGAGATCCATAATGGCTCCCACATACTCAACGATGACTTTGTGATCGATAGAACCATTAACATACGAAACCAATTCCCTTTGTCACGCGATACTCTACTTATCCGAGGTTTGATCGTCGGTATCTCCATACCTAGTTCTACCTCGTTACTGATAAGTACTCTTTACTCGTTCCATGATATGTCATCCCTTGTGACCCAGTCACATGCTTGCAAGCTAATTCGATGACATTCCACCGAGAGGGCCCAGAGCATATCTATCCGTCATATGGATGGACAAATCCCAATCTTGGTCCATGCGCTTCAACACATACTTTCAGAATACCCAATGACACCTTTATGACCACCCAGTTACGAAGCGGTGTTTGATGTCATCAAAGTACCCATCCGGTGATGGTGATTAACATAACCTCATGGTCGAAGGATTAGGTTACTATGTATTTTAAAGCTTATAGCAAACGAACTTAATGACTTGATCTTATGTTATGCTTACTACGGGTGTGTGTCCATCACATCATTCTCCTAATGATATGATCTTGTTATTAACGACATCCAATGTCCATGATCAGGAAACCATGATCATCCATTAATCAACAAGCTAGTTTAACAAGAGGCTTACTAGGGACTCTTTTATGTTTACAAAACACACAAGTATTAATGTTTCCGGTTAATACAATTATAGCATGGGATGTAAACATTTATTATAAACATAAAGATATAATAATAGCCACTTTATTATTGCCTCTTGGGCATATCTCCAACAGTCTCCCACTTGCACTAGAGTCAATAATGTAGTTAAAAAACTTGTGCATTCAACACCTATGGCTTTCTGGTGTTGTATAGACACTATTGCTAGTGGTAAACATAATCTTCGGATCTGACACTTCCAGGTCTGTGTGTATTTGCATGTCCTTGCGTCTCTACGCATTACTCATTCTCCAATGAGATGGCATTGTATAAATTTGGTCCTTTGGTGAGACCTTTAGCTCCTTGGGATTAAATTATGTTGATACAATTGTCATACAATGTATCTTCATAGTATTATCCTGCTATGAACCACATCTAGTTTGATAACAAACTACTTAACACAAATGCCCTCCTTTGCTGCTACTATAGCAGTTATATACTTATCCTTTTGTTGTAGTATCCGTCACAATATCTCAACTTTGGAACTCATCCAAATCCATCATGGAACATCCTTTCCATTATATCGTGCCACCCATAGTCTAAATTGAGATAAATTTAATTTGTATCTTGTGACAAAATTAGTATCAATATAACACTTTACAATTTAACTATTTGTCACTTATACATGATATATTCTTAGTTCTTCCAAAGCTCATAAGAATATCTTTACTATTGTCCAATGATCATCTTATGACATGTCGACTATTTCATAGATTTGAAACATCCATGTCTATTTCTTTATAGATCCAAACACGACCGATAGGCTTCACGCCTTTCCGGAGGGTCTTCTAAGTTTAGAAACTTGATTTCTCGTCTATGGATACTATCACGGATTCCTTGACTTCTTGTCATTTTATGGAGTCAGGGCCCATCATCGCTTTTTTGCATGTAGTCGGTTCATCATTGTCAAAACAATAACGACTTGCTTATCAAATCTTACTATTTGATTCTTACCGACCCACACGGTTCTATAGGAACTCTAATCTCCGAGATCACACCTTTTGTAATCACGAGAGCCATGAGCATTGTGGCCGCCACCGGGACACTTTCCGGGCTGCGCTACTTAGCACATATAGCTAAGGTTCAACAACCTTATCAAAGTTCTATTGTCCTCCCACTTAACTTTTCACGAAAAATTCCTTCTCAAGAAACTTGACGTTCCAAGCGACAAACTCTTTTGTCCTCGGCGTTATGGAGAAATTCCCAACAAATTCTTTGGAATAACCTACAAAGACGTGCTTATCTGACTTTGGTTGTAAACATTTTACTTATGCCTAGCATACCAAAATATAAGAAAAGACAATTCGGGTTTTCTCCCAAACCATGACTTATATGGTGTCATTTCAACGGATCACGATGGAGCTCTTTTCAGTGTAAAAGCGGTAATCACTAAAGCTTTAATCTTTAATATATAATGGCAGTTTTATAAATGACACCTTTGATCTTACCATGTCAAACAAGGTTTCATTACATATCTTGAACACTCCATACTCCTATGGTGTTTTGGGAAATGCAAATCCATGGAACGATTCTTCAAATATTAGGTGTTTTGCTAAACTTGTAACTCAAACATATTTCTTTATGATCCAATCATAAACTCTTTTATTTTCTTGTTACAATGATTTTCCACTTCATCTTGAAAGTATTTGAACATTTTTCAAATGTTTCATACTTCTTCCTTATTGAGTAAGTATATACATATACTCACTCAAATCTTCGGAGAAAGCATATGAAGTTGAAATCCATCGCCCACGACTACACATAATGGACTATATACATCAATATGTACAAATTCCAATCAGTTAGTCGTCCGTTCCTCTTTTGGCCTACGAATGGAGTTTTAATTATCTCCAGGAAAGTATCACAAGCGTCATTTGATCTAAATCAAAGACTCCAAAAATCCATCAACATGGAGTTTCTTCATATATCCTTTCAATATAATTTAAACGACGATGTCACTTCGCAAGTGATCTTTCAATCATTTGTCTTGCGACATTTTAGCATTAGTTTTATGGTCGTTATTTCTCCTACCAGACTTGTATATTATCCATCTATTATGGAATATGGTAATTATTTGAATAACCTTTTGTCGTCATAATACATGATCAAAATAACAATTATTGAAACAAATCTTGAAGGCAAGCTTTGATGTTGACGAGCAACACAACAACCCTTTGTTTGTTTTCGATGAACATCACATTTTCTCTTGCTAGTTACTTAGGCCATTGCAGTTCATGAATTGTGTTATCCTGTATGACACTTCATACCAACCAATTCGGTATCCAATACCTAAGAACCACATTGTTTGAACAAGCAAGGAATACAACCATAACATGTATATCTTCTATATGCCTAAGTTGGACATCTCCAACCTTTTATTTTCTGCCAAATATTTTATAGATTCTCTTTCAGCAATTCCTTTTCTTTTAAAAGAATCTATCAACATCAATAGTGGTGTCATCAACATGACACATGGTACAAAGCGTATATAGTCAACTACTAATACCTTTGGACTTGCACTTTGAGGTGGATCACCATCATCAAATGTTTGGTGTTCTTTCAAAAATACATTCTTTAGTAATCTTTTAGTGTAGTAAACATTTTACTTACATCTTTTATTCATCCTTATCATGACAACTTTCATGATCAAGCTACTATAGCCTATAAGGAAGAATCGCGAATATAATATCAGTTCCCAAAACCTTTTTGGTAGATTCGGATGCCTAGCATCTCCATCCTTCACAAATTCTCATACAATATGAGAACATGTATTTTGCTAAATTATACTCTATCATAATGCAACCAAAAACATTGTTTCAGATATCACAATATCTTTCACACATGATGGTTTCTGAAACAATTTTCAGCTCCAATATAATCTTGATATTAAAACAACCTTTTGAATATCAATAATCATGGAGGCAAACATGATACTTTAGATACTAACATTGGAATTCTTACTCTTGATTTAATACTACTTATTAAACTTCATGGAGTAAATAGAGTTTGCTGAAAGTTTGCAATAGGACTTATAAACTTTAAATTGACATTCAAAACAATACGATACCAGTTCGTAAAGTAAATATCCATAATTTCTATAGTTCCACTATCTCAACTATAACTAAGCGTAAGGTGGTGAACGGATGCGAATGACTACAACAAACTATGCAAATTCACTTTGATTGTGTTTATGATAAATTGAGTTCTACTAATCCAAATTACAAATGAACTCCCACTCAAAACAACATCCCTCGAGTTGTTTTAGTGATTACACGAACCAAATCTACTACACCAAGTCCGGTCATCACGTGAGATGATGTAGCTTTAAAGGCGAACAATCAACATGTTCATCATATCATCCATATGACTCATGCTTTACCTTTCGGTATTCCGTGTTCCGAGACCATGTTTGTACATGCTAGGCTCGTCAAGGTTAACCTTAGTTTCCGCATGTGCAAATCTGGTTTGCACCCATTGTATGCACACGTAGAGTCTATCACACCCGATCATCACGAGATGCTTCAAAACGACGAGTCTTAGCAACGGTGCCAACTAAGGACGAACAATTTATTACTTGATATTTAGTGAGAGGGATCATCTTATAATGCTACCGTCGCGATCTAAGAAATACAAGATGCATAAAGGATTAACATCACAGGCAATTCATAATATGTGATATGATATGGCCTTTCTTCTTGTGCCTTTGATCTCCATCTCCAAAGCATGGACATGATCTCCATCATCACCAGCGTGGCGTCAAGGTCCGTGGCGCCGCTTCATGGTTGTCCATCACCAACAGCAACTATTACAACTACTTAGAACAAAGCTATTACAAGATGAATAGACACGCAGGTCTTAACAGAATTGAAGACAACCATTAGGCTCCTGTCGGTTGCCATATTACAACAAGGATCATTGCATACTTCAAATATAATCACAATCACATGATGGCCATATCACATCACAAAAACCCTGCAAAAACAAGTTAGACGCCTCTAATTTTCTTTGCATATTTTACGTGGCTTGGGGCTTTCGAATAAGAACGGATCTTACCTACGAACATGAACCACAACGTTGATACAAGTGCTATCAAGTGCAAAGTGTAGATTGGATCTATACCATGGTGGGAGAGACAGACACCCGCAAAGCCACTTATGCAAAGCAAGTTACACGTCAAGCGTGGAGCAAGTCTCATGTGCGATGACATGTAAGGTTAGCCCGAGCCGCTTCATCCCACCATACCGCAAGATGCAAAGTACACAAAGCAAAAGACGGCATGAGCACCAACGCCCACAAAACCATTGTGTTCTACTCGTGCAACAGATCTACGCATAGATACGGCTCTGATACCACTAATGGGTTCGTAGCATGGAAAACAAAAAAATTCTACCGCAAGAACGAACAAAACCCAGATCTAATCTAGATAAAAGCCAAGATCTAATCTACTAGACATGTGCAACGAGATAGATCTGTACTAACCCTTGTAGATCCGAAAGCGTTTCGAGATTTGGATCTCGTGGTTGATGTAGTCGATCACTTGCCGATCTCAAGATCGAGTGGACGATCCTTCCGACGCCGTGTTCCGGCAGCGCTTCCGCAGTCGGTCACACGTGCGGAGTCGAAGCAGACCTTCCTCTCCCCGTTCCAGCGAGTAGCGGAGGTAGTAGATCTTCTCCACGGAATCCCAGTAGCACGACGGCGTGGTGGTGGTGGTGGAGTAGAGAATTCTGCAGGGCTTCACCTAAGCCTGAGCAGAAGAAAGGAGGAGGAGAGAGGCGGCTAGGGTTTGGAGTAGTGGAGGGGGCCAGGGGGTGGCGCCTCCACCCCTCTATTTAAAGGAGGGAGGCGCCATGGGGAGGTGGAGTCCTTGTAGGACTCCTCTCTCCCTTGGCCGGCGGATTGGGAGGGGGGAGGAGTCCTCCTTCCCCACGACTCCTTGTCTTGCCCCACAAGGACTCCTTGATCCTTTCTTGGTTTTCAAGCAAACTCCAAGAAATCTTCCAGAACCTTCCGGAACATTCCGAAACCTTCTAGAATCCTCATACAAATACTCTGGAACATTTCCTAACTCAGAAAATGATCCCCAATATATAAATCTTATTCTCCGGACAATTTCGGAGCTCCTCGTGACGTCCCGAATCCAATCCGAGACTCCGAACAACATTCGGTTTCCAACGCACATTCCATATCTACTTAAAACAACTTCTAACCTTAAGTGTGTCACCCTACGGTTCGTGAATATGCAGACATGATGGAGACACCTCTCCGATCAATAACCATCAGCGGGATCTGGAGATCCATAATGGCTCCCACATACTCAACGATGACTTTGTGATCGATAGAACCATTAACATACGAAACCAATTCCCTTTGTCACGCGATACTCTACTTATCCGAGGTTTGATCGTCGGTATCTCCATACCTAGTTCTACCTCGTTACTGATAAGTACTCTTTACTCGTTCCATGATATGTCATCCCTTGTGACCCAGTCACATGCTTGCAAGCTAATTCGATGACATTCCACCGAGAGGGCCCAGAGCATATCTATCCGTCATATGGATGGACAAATCCCAATCTTGGTCCATGCGCTTCAACACATACTTTCAGAATACCCAATGACACCTTTATGACCACCCAGTTACGAAGCGGTGTTTGATGTCATCAAAGTACCCATCCGATGATGGTGATTAACATAACCTCATGGTCGAAGGATTAGGTTACTATGTATTTTAAAGCTTATAGCAAACGAACTTAATGACTTGATCTTATGTTATGCTTACTACGGGTGTGTGTCCATCACATCATTCTCCTAATGATATGATCTTGTTATTAACGACATCCAATGTCCATGATCAGGAAACCATGATCATCCATTAATCAACAAGCTAGTTTAACAAGAGGCTTACTAGGGACTCTTTTATGTTTACAAAACACACAAGTATTAATGTTTCCGGTTAATACAATTATAGCATGGGATGTAAACATTTATCATAAACATAAAGATATAATAATAACCACTTTATTATTGCCTCTTGGGCATATCTCCAACAGTGTAGCAATCATTCCAATTCCTCTAGTTAACTCTCAGCTTGCCAAGGAACACTAGGAAGTTTCATAACATCAATTTAAGTGTGAGAGATCATATCAAAAGAAGCATAATAATCAAGTGTCTCATTAACACCCACATCAATGAATCAAGTCCATCAAAACACTTCTTTCTATTTATTGCCTTTCAAGAAAATTCATATAATAGTAACGATACCATGTCAAATACTTTGTAGGCGATCGCGTTGGATTCTATAATAGTTTCCAATTGAAGTCATTAATGACTCTTGTAACATTTTGCATAGTCCTCAAAAGCACCAATACTTTTTCCCATAGGTAGCTAGCTACCATGTCATTAACTCATGACCGAAATCAGGATTTGTACCTAAATCGTTCGAAGGCTAGCATAGTTGTTAGCATGCCAGGGCGTGGATCAATAATTTTGTAGACAAGCTTTCAAACAATATCATACTTTGGATCCACATTTTATTTTCGGCATGCATCTCAATCACTACTAGACTTCATTTCAATCAAACAACTCATTTTGAAAGTGATATCTGATGTCTGCAAGTGCACATATCGTTTGTAGCTAGTTTCGAAGTTCATATATCAATCCCATAGGGAGCCCAAAGGTAAGTGTTTATTGGTGAAGTCTCTGTCACACCCGAAGTTGTCACAGGTCTTCGAGTGAATTGACTGCAAGTGTTGAAATAAGAATAGGTTTTGATTAAATGCAATAGATTTAAATAGAACTAAAATGTAAACTTCAGAAATAAAATGCATAAAAGTAAAGAACGACTTTGCTTGTTTGTTGTTTTCTGCAGATGATGAAAGAAGGCGTAGGGAGATTCAGTTCATGGTGATAGTGAATGTGCCAGGTGGACGAGTGTAAATATAACAATTATAATCTTATAGATATATGTGTAGGCGAGCAACCCATAATTATCCAAAACTCCTCTTGGTAGATTTCATCCCAACTTCAATAACCTACTAGCCTGCTACCAAAACCATGGTTAGACACTAGACGATTAAGACCCTTCAGGTCGCTTAGCGATTAAGCTCCTTGGATCGGACTAATGCAATAAACACAGTGATTACTCGTTATCCTCGAGTCAACTAGCTTTCCATTGATAGCCCTATGTCACCCAGGGTCGCCGGTCCACTAGCGAACAAGATCTTATTTATGTAGAACAAGGTATCATGTTGTCTGGACCCTTAATTGGACAACAAGCATTAAGCATCCCACGGATAGTCAAGCACACATAATATAGTAATTAGAATCAATCACAAACTAATGAAAAATATATGACGACACATCACATCTCACCAATCCCCTACATCTCCCACGCCCAAGGCAATTACTCACACATGAGAGAAGAACAGATCATCAATATAACAAATAAAGGGAATTCGTTTTGGTATTACCGTGGAGATCCACAATAAAAAAATATCCAACACCATTCAAGATGGGAAAAAACAATATCAAACCCTAGTCTTGCAAGGTGGAGATCACTCTCTCTCTCAAGTACAAGTAGTGGCTATGGGGGTGTATTGGCTAGGAGGTTGAAGATCGTGGAGCGAGATGAAGAACGTCTTCTCCTTCTTCTCTGGATCCTTTCTTTCTCCCTTCTGGATGGTGTGGCGGCTGCTGTGTTGTGTTTTTGTCCCTCGTCCCTTCACGGAAGTTGTCCCTTTTGACAAGACAGAGGCAGCGGTAGCTATATGGCAGGAACTATACGACCATTCTCATGGTATAGTTGGTCGTTAAACCGTCTGTGAGCTCCCCTCGCGTGCTTCCAAAGTGGGACTTGCTTGTTTTCTCCATAATATTGTATTTCTCTAGTTAAATCCTTCTATTGACGTTCAGAACCTAAAACACACATTAAAATCCATGTTTTCTTCGCTACCAAAGTATTAGCGTTAGGTAAAGCCAAAAAAGATCAAATCCGAGAGAAAGCCATCAATAAAAGCCATCAAAAATGTGTCGAATCTCAGAACTATCAACTCCCCCAAGATTAGATGTTGCTCGCCCTCGAGTGACAAGGAAATAAGGAAGAATAGCAGAGATTCAAGACTGAAAATAAAGGAACTCACAAGTTTGAATTGGTGTCAAATTCTGTTCTTCACAATTTCTGCAATCTTAAATATGATCATACAAGTATTCACAAGATTGCACTGAGTCCACTTCCTAACCATGTATATCTTGCTAGCAAATAAATCATGTGCCCAAACAAGTGTCAAAAGTTTAGCTAGGAAGGTGAGACAAATTCTTTTGGTGCCTCTCTTTGTTGAGAGATAATTTTTTTGTTCTTGTTCATTTAACCAATTAAGAGTACTCAAGTTGGCATTAAAACATTTAATTTAAGAACAACTCATCTATTCCCATGTCAAAATTTCAAGACTCTGAAAGCACCTTTTTCTTTCTCTTGTCTTTCAAAAACTTCAGCTCTTTCATAGAGAAATCATGCCACTGTTTTTAACATGTTAATTGGGGCTGTGTTGTGCACTCGTGGCCATGTCAATAAATGATGTTGAGCAATAATGGGCCAGAGGAGTACTACAACATGACTTGGAACGTGAAGCCATGAGGAGACTAAATTTTTTACACGTTATAGCATTGCTGCTACAGACGTTTACATAACTCAATAGCCAAAATCAAGTGGTTTCCCACATTTAGATCACTCGTTGGCCAGCGGAGTTAATAGTTCCCCATGGAGCACGACAGAGTTGTAATGACACGCATAAAGCAATATCTTACGGTAATTATTAGAAAAAATAGTGGCATAATTTCTACTACTTCGAAGCATCCATTTAATCAAACAATTTTAATCAAGGGTACTATCGAGTCTATTTATATTAAGCACAATTGGGATGAAGTAGTTCTAAAATCAAATTCTTTGAGCTAAGCATGGACTCAAGTCATCTTTCAGATGTTTTTCTTATTGTAAAAATATAGGAAGTATTTTAACCAAGTTCATTGCTCATTGTTTCAAAGCTAAAAAGGAGACACTTGCAAAGGAATAACATTTGTAGGATAA
This sequence comes from Avena eriantha, assembly GCA_910589775.1. Taxonomy (NCBI): domain Eukaryota; kingdom Viridiplantae; phylum Streptophyta; class Magnoliopsida; order Poales; family Poaceae; genus Avena; species Avena eriantha. The sequence continues at coordinate 96,127,477 of OU342744.1, forward strand.
CAAGCTAAGTGGGGAGTGACTCCAGTGCAAGCAAGTAAAAAATTGTAGGATCAATTTAAGGTTGCAAGGAGTGTGATGAAAGGAATATGATACCTCCTCTTGCTTTCTTCGTTCTTGTATTCGAGTCAAACCTCTCCTATATTTCCGTATTTCCAAGTCACCTGAAATTAAGCAATCTCCGAGAGAAACAAAGAAACAAACTTGCAAATAAAATTACAACTATTATTTTTTGTATTTTTGGTTTAGGAATGCAAAACTGAAAATAAACATGCAATTTTTGAAGAAATGAATCAAAATAAGAAATAAAAATATGAAGGCAAAGTTTGGAGGTTTTCAAACCTCCCCCAAGATTAGGCTATTGCCATGCTCAGTTGTTGCCGTTATTTGGCGGCTGGTGTGGGTACTGCTGGTAGAAGTCGGGGAAGTGGGTCATGAAGTGACTGAAGTTGTGAGTCAAAGTGTTCACATCTTCATTCACATACTGAAGAGTGTGGTCGATCTCCCCAATGCGCTGGTTGAGCTGCTGAACTCCTGATAAGGGACGTAGCCATACCCCTGTTGTGGCTGGTTGGGCCACAGTTCCCAGGCTCCTCTCGGCTACTACTGCTGATGTCCTTCCCAAGCAGGGTTGTTCCCCCCGTTGTCCCTCCTTCTCTTTCTCCTACTCATCCTGTTGCCCTTCATCTTCCTCCTCATCAGGCTGGTGCTTGGCCAAGATCTCCGTCACTTGGTCCTTGGTGAGGATCCAAGTGTCCTCCTCCACAATCGAGATGGCTTGGGGACATGACAGCTGAACTTGGTCAACCTGTGTGTCATCAAAATAACTAAATTGATATGCTCGGAGCCTCCGGTTAGCATGGTAAACACAAGGGAAGCCACAAGCAGTCAAATACTTGACGTCCATAAGTTTGGAGCCGTCAACAGGTTCCATGAAAAGTAGTGCAATGTTCAATGCATAGGCAAGGTGGGTTACCAATCCACCAATGCGAATATGACCTTTTGTCTTGTTGCTTTGGTGGCAAAAGTGCTGGATGAGTAGAGCTGCAGGACTAGGCTTTGTGTAGCATTGGGGAAGAGGGCCTTGGTGATCATTGCCATGTCCGCATTGGCCATGGAACCAGTATCACCCTTCCCAACATCTTGTTGGCGAGGAACAAAGCAAAGTAGCGAATGATTGGGTTCTGAATGGTGGGCATATTCTTCTGATAGAAGTGACTGCCACCATTAACAGAAATAACCTCCTAGGTCTCTACACTTGTGACGCTGTAGAGGTTAGTAATATTGGGCTCCCCGGTATGGGGGAAGCTGAAAGCATTACAAAATTGCTCGAAACTCACATCATATCGCGTACGGTTCATGGTGAAGCTTATGGTGCACAGGTTACCTTTCTCCTTGTGGTCATCGTAGATGAGCTCGACATAGGTGTCATGGCTTGCAAAGCCAAGAACCGCCAACCCCGACCTGCTGCACATGAGGTCGAAGTCCGTCTTCAACCCGGCCGCGGTGAGAAAGTTGTTGTCGGCCCAACGTGTGGGTAGCACCCTCCTCGATGCGACAATGTCCATCTTGGATTTACACGAGGCTCGGGCCCCCGAACTTGAGCCCTCTCCCCGTCGGCACTTGTTCAAACGAAAGAGGCTACCGATTTTGTTCATCGTGATGCACTGAAAAATTTCACCATAAAACTTTAGGCATATAGTTTCTATATGATATATGAACGATTCTACGTGGAAAAATTCAATCCTAACGTGAGAAATTAATAGGAAAAACTAAATAAGCTTGATTTCATCCACTATATCAATGTGAGAGTTTCAACCATGGAAATCTGAAAATGAAGCATGGATAGGGAGAGAAACATACCGATCTACTGATTGCCCCACTCAAACGAATGAAATCCGCGAAGAATCAAGAGTTCTAGGTAAATTTTGAGAGGTTTGGAGAGAGAATATAAGAGAAATAATGAGGAGAGAAGGAAGACCTAGCCGTCCTAGTGCGATTTTGTGGTCGCACCGAACTATACGACCGGAACTATACGGGCGGGTGATGGTGCTCCACCCGTATAGTTGTGGCGGTGCCACCAACTAGGGTTTCTTTATACAGGAAAACAACTATACTGGCGCAACTATACAGCCGGATCAAAGTGATCCCGCTATATAGTTGGTCGTTAAACTGTCTGTCTCTCGAGATAGATTTCTAAAACTGGCATCAATATCTATACGGCCGGAACTATACGGCCAAATTTTTTATTCCTGCTGTATAGTTAGTAGTTAAACTCCGAGTACTTTTGGAATAAAATTCTACGAAGGCATTGATATCTATACGTCCGGAACTATACGACCGGAATTTTTACTCCCGTCGTATAGTTGGTCGTTAAACTCTCAATACCTTTCAAAACAAATTGTACAAAGGCATCGATATCTATACGGCCGGAACTATACGGCCGAATTTTTTTTGTTCCCGCCGTATAGTTGGTCGGCAAACTGTCTGTGCCTTCGAAGAAAATTTGTTGATGGCAAAGATAACTATACGATAGGAACTATACGGTCCGAATTTTTATTTCCACCATATAGTTGGTCGTTAAACCATCAGTAACCATCAAAAAAATCTATTTCTTCGAGGATACCTTCTTATCCCATAACTTAGTGAAATACCAAGTTTTTAACAGAAAATTGATAGTAAAAAATTTCGACCAACATTAGCATATTAAAAGCAAAATTTTAGCTTTTTTAAAATAGAAAACTCAAACTTTTATTCTTATTATTATTCTCTACTCATTCAATCGACACTTCTACTACTTCTTGACAGCTGCATCTTCATGGGCGTGCTTCCGCAAGAATGTCTGTGAAAAAGTGGTGGGAATACGATGAACTTTTATTCTCTAATCTACTAAATTGACGAAAATGGGTTGACTCCCATTAAGCATTTATTAAGTATGGTTGAATCACTCAACCTCTTCTCTCTTCTCGAATTCTTACCTTTGGTTGCCCCTTATCAATGACACTTACCACATGAACTCGTTTAGACGGTGGAACATATCTTTCTCCTGCTTCTAGCTTCTTTTGAAAATATTGGATGATTTCAGCATCATAAACATTGAAGATTATTTTCCCTTTTGCACAATCTACTGACGCACCTGCAGTACCGAGGAAAGGTCTTCCAAGTATTATAGATAATCTTTCATCTTCTTGCATTTCAAGAATGATAAAATCAGTGGGAATAACATGCTCATCTATCCTAAGTAAGACATCCTCAATCATACCAACAGGTTGTTTAGTGGACTTGTCAGCCATATGTAAAGTGATAGTAGTAGGAGAATACTCCCCTAATCCTAATCTTTTATAGAGGGAGTATGGCATTACACTAACTCCTGCTCCTAAATCACATAAGGCATTATGAATATCTGTTTTACCTATTGGGCATGATATAGTTGGTATTCCAGGATCTCCAGGCTTAGATAAAAGCTTCCCATTAGAAGGATAGCTAGTTACCATGGCAACAGTTTCAGTTATTTCTTTCTTTCTACTAAGAATATCACGAAGGAATTTACCATAAGTAGGAACTTTGATTGCATCCGCAAATGGAATTTCTAGACGAAGGTCACTAAGTGCCTTTGTAAAAGAATTATAAACTACCTCATCCGGTGCTTTCTTTTTTCGATCTGGATAAGGAAGATTTTTCTCACCTGGCTTACTCTTGTCTTCTACCTTTTTCGGGGGGGGGTCAGGCTCTTTCATTGCTCTCTTTTGTTAACAACTTCATATTCTTTACTTGTTTATTTATCTTCTCTTGGATCATACGTTTCTGCATCAGAGTCATAATGATCATCATGTGCACCGTTGTGGTCCTCCTTGGTTTGCTCTTGCGTCCCAGCTTCATCTTGAGGATCCACCGACGTATCATCTTCTTGACTAGCTTTGAGCAAGGCTTTTTCCTTACACTCTTTTTCAGCTTCGTATTCCGGTGGTCCTAAGGGTCCTGTAACAACTGCACCCCTCCTTGTGACACCATTAGTAGAAACAGAAATATCTTTATCATCATGAAGAAAAATTTGATAACCAGATGCTATTTGTTCACACTAGGTTTTAATCATACTAAGATACTTATGAAATGGTTTTATTTCTTGGCCAATCTCATCATAATGTTCGGTGAGTTTTGCCAAAATATTTTTGTGTTTTTGGAAATGCTTATGCAAGTTATTATGAGATTTTACTTGTCAATGTTTTAATTCTTAAAAAAAATTATAGTTTCATCTTCTTCAGTTAAAACTTGTAACAAATCCTCTTTGCTTTCCTTAGCAAGTTCAGAAGGTATACCTTTTTCTTTCATAGTTTTACGTACCTCAGGCATAAGATCAGGAGTTATCCGAAGTATCCCTTTTTCCGGCTTAATGCCAAAATCAGGATTATATAAAGAATCATTCTTAGCCCTAGTAGACATTAATTCCAAACATTCTTGAATAGTTAAGGTATTTATTGATCCTCCTGCTAAGAAGTCAAGAAATTCTCTACATTGAGTATTGAGACCATGGTAAAATAAATGGCAGATTGTTAGTTCAGAATAGCCATGATTAGGAATACTATTGATCATTCCAAAGAATCTTTCCTAGGCTTATGGATAGTTTTCTCCCACGTTCTAACTAAAGTTGCCTATGTTCTTTCTTAGTTCAGTTACCTTTTTAAAAGGAAGAAACCTGTTTATGTATTTAGTAATGCAGCTTTCCCAACATTTAATGTAATGGCGAGGGAGAGAATATAACTAGTCTAGAGCTTTACCTTTAAGAGACCATCGAAATAATTTAAGACGAGACAAGTCTCTTGGCAAACCTTTTGGTCCAAGTGATGTTATCACATCGTTAAACTCTCTAATATGCCTTCCTGGGTCTTCATCTTCCCTTCCACTGAAAGCTTTTCCCTGCAAATTTTTAATAATTCCACCATCAAATCGATATTCTCTAACTCTAGGATTAGGGAACTCTATTGGTTGTTTAAGAAATTCAGAACATGGAGCACTATATTCATTGAGAGTTTTCTCAGGTTTTAGAGGAGTTGTCCTGTAAATAGACATGATTTCCATAATATCACTCAGGTTTTCAACTTCAACTTTATTTGATCTTAAAAGTTTTTCAATAATTTCTTCACACCTCTGAGCAGAAAGGCGCTCAATATAATCCGGCAGGTAGGTCCTACCAGAGCGTGTAGACCCTTTGTCTCCTAGGGAGAACATTTTGTAGTAGCAACACCTGAAATGTCAAAAGGCATACATATAGCGCTTAGCTCCTCGGCAACAGCGCGAGAAAATAGCCTGATGTATGTATGCAAGTGCATAGATTGTTTGTAGCTAGTTTCGAAGTTCAGATATCGATCCCACAGGGAGCCCAAAGGTAAGTGTTTATTGGTGAAGTCTCTGTCACACCCGAAGTTTTCATAGGTCTTCGAGTGAATTGACTGCAAGTGTTGAAATAAGAATGGAGTTTTTATTAAATGCAATAAATTTAAATAGAACTAAAATGTAAAACTTCAGAAATAAAATGCATAAAAGTAAAGAACGAATTTGCTTGTTTGTTGTTTTCTACAGATGACGAAAGAAGGCACGGGGAGATTTAGTTCATGGTGATAGTGAATGTGCCAGGTGGACGAGTGTAAATGTAACAATTATAATCTTATAGATATATGTGTAGGCGAGCAACCCATAATTAGCCGGAACTCCTCTCGGTAGATTTCATCCCAACTTCAATAATCCTACTAGCCTGCTACCAAAACCATGGCCAGACACTAAATGATTAAGACCCTTCAGGTCGCTTAGTGATTAAGCTCCTTGGATCGGACTAATGCAATAAACAGAGTGGTTACTCATTATCCTCGAGTCAACTAGCTTTCCATTGATATCCCTGTGTCACCCAGGGGTTGCCGGTCCACTAGCGAACAAGATCTTATCTATGTAGAACAAGGTATCATGTTATCTGGGCCCTTAATTGGACAACAAGCTTAAGCATCCCATAGATAGTGAAGCACACATAATATAGTAATTAGAATCAATCACAAACTAATGAAAAATATATGATGGCACATCACATCTCACCAATCCCCTACATCTCCCACGCCCAAGGGAATTACTCACACATGAGAGAAGAACGGATCATCAATATAATCAAATAAAGGGAATTCGTTTTGGTATTACCGTGGAGATCCACAATAGAAAAATATCCAACACAATTCAAGATGGGAAGAAACTATCTCAAACCCTAGTCTTGCAAGGTGGAGATCCCTCTCTCTCTCTCTCTCAAGTACAAGTAGTGGCTATGGGGGTGTATTGGCTAGGAGGTCGAAGATCATGGAGAGAGATGAAGAATGTCTTCTCCTTCTTCTCTGGATCCCTTCCTTTTCCCTTCTGGATGGTGCGGTGGCTGCTGCGTTGTGTTTTCATCCTCCGTCCCTTCATGGAAGTTGTCCCTTTTGACAAGACAGAGGCGGCGACAGCTATATGGCGGGGAATGGCCGTATAGTTGGTCGTTAAACCGTCTGTGAGCTCCCCTTGCGTGCTTCCAAAGTGGGACTTGCTTGTTTTCTCCAGAATATTGTATTTCTCTAGTTAAATCCTTATGTTGATGTTCAGAACCTGAAACACACACAAAATCCAAGTTTTCTTCGCTACCGAAGTATTAGTGTTAGGTAAAGCCAGAAAACGATCAAATCCGGGAGAAAACCATCAATAAAAGCCATAAAAATGTGTCGAATCTTAGAGCTATCACTATCAACACCACTAAAAAATACCCTGTATAACCGACGGATTTTTTAGGCGACACAAGCAAAAAGTACCCGTAATAGTTGGATGCGCGACGAATGGGATGTCACGGCACCATTTTGTTGTGGCGGCCACTTATATGATGTGGATTCGATACCGGCAGATTATGGTGCAGTGGTATGTGACTGGCAAGTCCGGTGGCACCGAATGTTGTGGTAGTTCGATGGAGGCTATTACGATTGCGCTGTGGATGGTAAGCACCATGTTGACTGGTCAAAGACATCACACTAAGTGGTGAGATCCACCACTAACAAGTTGTTTCCTGTTAGGCTCAGTTGTTTACATTTTTTTATCATAGACCTGGAATGAATGTTTTACTTTTATTCTCATGCTGTTTTTGTTTTTTGAGGGATCCTCTCCCCAATTAAAGCAAGACCGTCCATCTCCTCCAATCCTTCTCGTCTTTTTGTTTTTAGATTACGCCAATCCTTCTCGTGTGCAGCTATAGGGAGAAGGAAAGTGTTATGCAATTTTTTATGGGCCCTTGTGAATGCGTCCCAAAAAGTTGGATGTCTGGACCACACTTGCTCAAATTGCCCAGACTTGCTACTCTCCATTCTATATAATATAGAGGAACCCTAGCAACTAATCCCATTATCAGTCCCTACGTCACATAGACACCTCCAACTCAAGAACTCCACGTGCATCATCTCAAATAGGTAGCGCATGATCTAGCGCGCCCGTCCCATCCCACGTCTTGTGTGGTCATTGGCTCGCAAGATCTTGCACGGCCCAGCTGCGCTAGATCTTGCACGGGACCGCCGTTGGCTTGTCTGATCTGTAGGTTTGGTCCTCATCTTCTGTACACATCTTCTTTGTCTTGCTATTTTAGATCCACTGATTTGCTCTTTCTCCTTTTAATCATCTTTCGTGTTCTTCTTTCAGTTCCAAGCAAAGTCACCAGCATATGACATGTGCTCAAAGTCAGATCTGTTTTGATGATGTTGGTGATCATAGACTCTCTAGAAACGACATGATATTGATGTAGATCAGAATAGAGAAGTGCTCAAGAAGTCTAGGATTAGATAGTTTTTTTCCTAATTAGGTGTAGTTTTAGGTTTTAGAGGTATATTTGCAGAATAGAGAGGGGATCAAGACCTACTTTGCAGGGGCTCAAATCAAGTGTAATAGTAACTACACTCCATTGTGTAGCTCACCGCAAATTCCAGTGTAATAGTAACTCCACCCAACGTCTCGTGCATTCTAGGATATACAACTTCTTCCATATATATTTGTTAAAATTACCTGGATAGTTTATATTTGCTGAAATTCTAAGAAATACTTTGTCATTTCATTGTAGGCATACTTGTTTAATGCTTTCTTGTCCTGTTTGTTTGACGTGTTGGTCAATAATTGAACCATGGACTAGTAGTAAACTCCAGTTCATAGCTCTTGTCATATCAGTCAAATGAGTAATTTAAAATTGTTTGATAATGAAGATGGTTGTTTGTTTGCCTTGTTTGCTATATTAACTTGTTATTACCTAGTTTCAGCCTTTAATTATTGCTATCGCCACCAAAGAGGGGACTGCAAGATCATGTCTCAAGGTGGTTTTCCAATGTAGCTGCTGCACTAAGGGAGATGTTGTTGTAGATTGAAAAAGCAAATTGAGAAGGGTCAATCTTGATTGGCAATTGAAATGCTAAATTGAGGCAAGAGAGGATATTAGAATCATCATGTCATACAAACTAATACATGATCCTGTCTATGATAAATAACATGCACAAAATCTATATGGCTAGGCCAAAGCCCTTAGCCCAAGGAGAATTACTCACACATAGAGATGAGATCAAATATCATAAACATTGTAGTGGAAATAATGAGATTGATAACAATAGTCTTACAATGTCGCTAATCGAAGAAGAGATCTACTATTACAAGTGGTGTAATATGGCTATGGTGGTGGAGAGATTATACCTAAGTCTATTCCTCCGGCAGCTCTTCGGTGTTGTGGATGGAGATCTAGATGCGGCTGATGGTCTGGAAGCGCTCTCTTTTCTCGTCGCCTGAGGCCTCTTTATATAGGGGTCCCTTCACATAATTTGTTCTATTTGACCTAACGGTGTTGATGACAACTATACGACTGGAACTATATGACCGGAAATTTATTCCCGTCGTATAGTTGGTCGTTAAAGCGTCTGTCTCCGCTTCACGACTCTTGGTTTCTTCTAGTTGTTGGAAATCTCGTATCTTTGACTTTAATGTAGTGATTCCCATCATCAAACATCATTATCTGCGCAAGGAAAAATAGAAAGAAAGAATTGCATACCCCTTTGATCAGTAGACATTAGTGGAAGGGTTTAGAGAGATATTTCATCAAAAATATGAATAATATCCAGTTTAAATGTGGGTGTGGATGGCTATATTTTAGAGCCATCAACCTCCCCAAGCTTAAACTTGATCGTCCTCGAGCAAGAAAACCAAAAACAAAAAGGAACTCAACATTTAAACTGAAATAACGAGATGATGATCATACTCATGATTGGTAGTCTCATGTTTCCTCCACTTTATAAATCTAAAAAACTTCAGCATAGATAGAGTAATGGCAAGCATATCATATGGGTTTTTATGCATCCTCATAGCGCAACAAAATTATTGTTAAAATGGAGGATTCAAATGAGTAAACTTTATTCCATGTCATGCAATCAACTCATAGGCTTGCCTTTGAACAATAAAGTATAATCATGTAAAATTGAGAGTGTGAGAGTTGTCAAGAAAAGCATATACACTAGAGTATCTCAATTGTCCCACATCAATAAATCAAGACTATTCAAGCACTACTTTTCTATTCGTTGTCCTTTAAGAATTTCAGTTCTTAAGTAACTGAGAGCATGCCAAAGATTTTAATTAGTTTATCAGGTTGTGATGGACACTCGTGGCATCACTAAGGTTTTTGTTCCTTTTGTACAATGATTACTCAAAACAACCAGAGGAGTGATTCCATCATGAACATAGCTACCCGGGAGTGCCAAGAATCTTACCCATTGTAGCATTGTTGCTACATATGTTTAATCAACTCATAGTCGAAATCTATGAGTTTCCTCCATGAAGATCGTTCGTAGGCTAGCGGAGTTGTTGGCATCCCATGAAGTTTGACACGCATAAAGCTATATCATTCTTATGATTCACAAGTCAAACTTTGGCATGCTCACAAAAAACCTAAACATTAATTCAATCGAACAAATCCTTTTAAAGGGAGCTATCAAGTCAATCATTATATTCCGTGGTGTTGAGTGTCTCTAGACATAAGCCTTCAAGACTAAACACTACAACACCCAAGCCTTCAATTGTGAGAATTTTTCTTATTATAATTGTTTAGCAAATTTTTAGTCAAGACTTGGTTAACTACAAGAGCTATAACAAAACATACCCAACTAAATACCCATGCAAACAAAATTTAACTACAATACAAAGACTCACTCTACCAATATAATATCTCAACATTTACTACTAACTAGCATGGGTTTATCAAACTTCAAAAGTGGGGAGTCATAAGGCATACCTCTCATGTTTGGTTCCACTTCTCTCTTCCTTTTTGATTCATTTCTTGGAAACTCGAAGTCAATCACTCCTCCTGCAAATACACGAGAACCTCGAGGCAAAAAGAAAACAAAGAACAGGGAAAATAAAGATAAATGGAGAAACCTTTTTGTTTTTTAAGAGTGGGAATTAAAGAATAGAAAATTGGCGACAAAGCTCGGCTAGAAAATCTCAAAATCAAATAGAAATAAATAAAGATAAAGTGTTGGGGAAACCAACACGAGCGCTTATAAACTCGAATTTAAAAACATAACCTCGAAATAAATAAAAGCAAATGAATGCCAAATAAAGATAATTGAGGAAACTTCCCCAAGCTTAGGCTTTTGCAAGCCCTTCAAATCATTGTGGTGGCGGGAAAAAGTCAGAACTCCAGTTCGCAAATTGAGTTGATAAATTACTAGTTGATTCTCAGAGGTTTAAAGAGAGGCTATGCATCCTCTCCACAGTCCCTCCAAGTTCTTGGAAGTCTTGGTATGTAGCGAACTGGGTTGATTGCTGCTTCTCTAGATAAGGAACTTCTTGATCCTCTTCTTGGTCCTCATCCTCGTTCGGAATCTCCTCCTCGGGTTGGTGTTGCTCAACATGCAAGTCATATAGCAAACTCCCTTCCTCGATAGAGAAAAGACCATTAGGCATAGGAGCAAGGTAGATACGCCCAACTCCAGCAATATGCAGGTAATAAACACCACCTCTCCTAGGGAGCATTCCATAAGCTTTTAAAGTAGAGAAACCAACACGTCGCTTACCTAGCACAGGTTGCAACTCACCTAGGTTGATGCCTAGGGCAGTGGAAAGCACGGTGATGACGCCTCCACATGTGATTGGTCCTTGGCTTCGGGAGGATTGGTGCTCTAGGTAGCGCACAAGGATTCTGCCCAAGTTGAGTGAAAAGTTGCAGTTGTTGAAAGCAGGCTTTGCAAGGACTAAGATGTCCTCCTCATTGAGTCTCATGAACTCATTACGTGCCTGCAAGGTGTTAGCAAAAACATAGAACAAGTAGCGAATTGCAGGATGTTGAATATTCTTCCCCTTGCTCACTCTAGAAGTGAAGCTCATTATATTATAGTATTGTTCCGGGAAGGGTCTAAGCCAGTAAAAGATGTGCACAAGTCATTATCATTATTGTTTGGAAAATTAAAGCATGCCCACCATTCATCTAGTGATAAAGTATAATTGTTGTTCATGAGCCTAAAAGAAATCCGGTCTTCTCCATGCCATAGTTTAACGATGGTTTACAAAGAACTTAAAAATTCAATGGTTAACCGGCCATAAGTAGGCACGTCATTGAATACAAAGTTTTGCAGGCTAACCCTATTGCAAAGTAAATTAAAGTCATCAGAAATACCGAGTTGGTTCAATATAATGGGGCAAGCCCACTTGGTTGCCTTCACTTCTCGGTTCTTGATCCTGTCAAAGCGATCACGTTGGAGCTCATTCCTGAACCATATCCCCATGCATTCCTGAGTGACAGCCCGAGAAGTGCTAGCGGCGACACGAGCATGAGTTTGGCTCCTTGTGTTCATCATCTAAAAATAACAAGGAAAGATAAAACTTTTTGATCTAAAAATAATAGGCATAACATATTCCTCATCATAGCACACTAAAGAATCCCCTCAAAGAATAATCCAGGCAAGAGAATCATGGCAATTAGTTCATAGTAGGTGTTACTCTAGATTGATAATGACTATAGATCGAAGATGAATTTGCAAAAAGTAATTGGAGGATCGGAGGAGAAACATACTGCAGATCACTTGTGTGCAAGGAAATCGAACAAAATTGAGTAGAGATGAAGATCTCTTAAGGTTTTGAGAGAGTTTGGAGGTAGAAGAAAGAAAAAGGATTGAAGTTTTGGGGTTGGAAGTACCTCCCGAGGCGTTTTTGTGGTCGGACGCAACTATATGGGCAAACTATACGACCGGAACAATGTGATCCCGCCGTATAGTTGGCCTGCTGTCAAAATTTTAGGGTTTCCACCTGGCGGCACGGCTATACGGCCAGAACTATTTATTCCCGCCATATAGTTGGTCGTCAAACCGTCTGTACCTGGAAAAGAATTTGTACAAAAGCATAGATATCTATACTACCGGAGCTATACGGCCGGAATTTTTATTCCTGCCGCATAGTTGGTCGTTAAACCATCAGTACTTTTGAAAGAAAAATTGTCGATGGCAAAAGTATCTATACGGCCGGAACTATACGGCCGAATTTTTTATTCCCGCCATATAGTTGGTCGTTAAAGTCTCTGTAGCCATCAAAAAATTTCTGTTTCTTCAAGAATTACTTCTTATTCTATAACTTAGGGAAATACCTTGTTTTCGACACAAAGTTGATAGTAAAAATTGTCGACCAACAACAACATGTATATAACAAGATTTTTAGTACTACCGAACTTCTTATCCTCAATTGGAGTTTTGTAGCACTCTTTATTAAACATAAGCATAAACTAAAACTTAAAACTTAACTCAAACCTTTATTTCACATGGGTTGCCTCCCATGGAGCGCTCTTTTATGGTCAATAGCTTGGCCTTGATGTTACTCACTTAGGCCAGATGAGTGGAACACCCACTCCAAAATAGTTGGCCTTCAAAGTGATGGCCTCCTTTTCATCACTCTTGGCTTTCTTCTTCCTGGGGAAATGAATAACAAAAGGATCCCACGAAGGAAATTGAAGCTTCACGTTCCCTTCATGGAGATTAATCAAAGCCTTAATAGTTCTTAAGAAAGGACGTCCCAATATAATAGGAGCAGTAGCATCTTCAGTCATGCCAACAGTAACAAAATCAATAAGAGCAGGACAACCTTTCATTTATACTAAAGTATTATCCTTAATTCTTACAGCTTGTTTGTAGGTGGAATCTGCAAGATGTAATTTTAACTCGGTGATTTCAAAAGAGCCAAGATTTAACTTATTAAATAGACTCTTTGGAATTGCTGAAACGCTTGCACCTAGATCACAAAGTGCAGCTATCTCATTGGTCCCAATTTTAATCTTAATAGTAGGCTCAAATATATCATCAAGCTTAACAGGTAATTTTTCAGCAATTTTCTTATATTCTTCTTCAAGCTCACATACCTTTATTGCTACCTGATTAACAAAGTGTTGACACATGGCTTCATCATTTCCTTCACTTACCGGAATCTGATGTTGATCCTTTTTACAAGATCTTCAACGGTGTAACTTGGTGAGGGAGCATTACTATATTCAAGTTCCTCAGGCTCCTCCCTTTGGACTCTCATCGTCTTGAGGTCTTCAACAGGATTGGGCTTAGATTTACCTGCAAATTTATCTAGAATGAGAGTTTGACTCTCGGTTATCTTACCTAGCTGTGCCTCAACAATCCTCGTTCTTTCTTGGAGGGCCTGTAAATCATTCCTCAGACTTACAGCTGGGTTAGATAATTTACCAAGCATAGCATCATGGTTCTCTGTTATTTTAACAAGGATATTGGTTTGCTCATTTTGTGAGTCTATGAAAGATTTAAGTGTTTCTTGGAGATGGTTCTTCATTTTTTGTGGTGAGACGGAGTTCACCTTCTTTGTGTTTGATCCATCCACATGCCATTGGGCATAGTTGTCTTGCATATTGTCTACCAGGTGCTTCACTTTGGTAATATGTTACCCATAAATATTCCTCTAGCTGTAGTACCAAACATAGACTTAGATACATGATTAAGTGTATTATAAAATAAATGGAGGATTAACCAATCTTCCATTCCATGGCTAGGACAATTTCTTAAGCATTATTTCATCCTCTCCCATGCAAGCGCTAGTGGCTCACGCTCTTCCTGTCTAAAACCAGTAATATTAGATCTTAGTTGCATAGTATTTGCAAGTGGGAAAATTTTAGTCATAAATAAAGAAGTACATCCCACCCATAATGTAACAGTATTTCTAGGCAAAGCTAGCAGCCATTCTTTTGCTCTTCCTCTCAGAGAGAAAGGAAATAAATGCAATTTGACCGCATCGGGGTCAACATCTTTTAAGCGCATCATATCACATATTTCAGTGAAAGTATGCAAGTTTCATACATGCGTACTCAATAGCAGAGCATCCAAATTGATTCGGTTGAACCAAACTTAAAGAATGGGACTTAATTTCATAGTCATCGGCAGTAATTGTTGGCTGAATAATAGGAGTACGCAAATAATCATTATTGGGAGTTGCAAACTCCCAAGCTTCTTTTCAGCCATATTTCCTATGTTTTTGGGTTTTCTTAAACAGAGACTTATGATAATAATAAAAGCAAGAATTTAAAGACTAACTAAATTTTTTTGGATTTTCAAATAAAGACTGAAAGCAAACTAACAAAATTTAAAAAAACAAGAATTAAAACTAGCAAGGTTCCTACTAACCTCACCAGGGTAGCTATTGCTTCCCCCCAAACGGCGCCGGATTACGGATGTACTATAGCTCTTTTTCCCTAGTAGACCTAGGTTTATCGAATCCTTGAGAAGCAGAAGCGTAGTGAAGTTACTTTAACGGACCTTCGGGAGTTTTAGAATTCCTTTTGTCTTTTTACCGGACCGAGAGTTTGCGTCTTTTTGTTGTTGTCGATGATGGAGGGAGAGGGCCTAGGGCGTTCGGTTTCACCAGTAGCTATGCAAAACATCTGATGGGAATAAAAGATAAAATGTTGGGGGGATACCCCCGGGTAGGGTGACGCCGGGGCATAAAGGCCGAGTTAGCCGGGGTACGGTGTGGTCAAAGCAAGTGCTGACCGGGTCACCTCAAGGCAGGCCGAACCACGGAGTGAGCCGGCCCGTGGAGCATCTCTTTAACTGTAGTCCGACCGGCATAAAATATATGCCAGCCATGTTTGTCTATCTGTTTTGCAGGTATCTTGGTAGCCGGATTAGCCACATGCTAGCCGGACTATCCTATGACTTCCAAGAGAAGGAAGGAATCTCCCGCTGGTCAAAAGGTGGCTTTATTAGCTGTAGCGTGAGCGAAGCAAAGTAAAGAGGAGGACCGGCGGGTCAGGGGCGACCAAGGTGACGCGGGCAATGTCGGCCGACGTAGCCCATTTGGTGATGCTTAAAGACAAAGATTATGCTGTGGGTTACGTCCAAAGCCTGGACGAGCCGTTAAAGAGAATAAAGAAGCATCTAGCTTTAGGCGAGGCGTATATCTCTGAATATGCTGCCACGTGTGCCCTAACATTGTAAACCGGGCTCCCCTATATAAGGAGCACCGAGGCCTCCATAGAGAGGGATCGATCATTTTTCTCTGTCTAAGGTAGAACTCTAGAGCGAGTTGGTAGGGAGTAAGAGACATAGTCTCCTTACCAAGATATTTAAGAGGACTTGTAAACACCATTGATAGAGAGAATACAAGAACATCTGCGCGTGGAATCACCACGTTCTCCCTCCCTAGATTCCCCTAGCACTCATTGGCCCCATCTTTAGCCTATCCATGGCATCTGACGTGCCACCACCACGACAGTTGGCGCCCACCGTGGGGCTAGCGGTGCTAGCAAGGGTGAAAATCCAGATGGGGAGCTTCTCCAGCACCGGCGAGCGTGTCGTCTCCGGCCTGGTTCAGCGCTTTGGAGCGCTGGACTACGTCAGCGACAATGCGGGAGCTTCGGCAGGCACCCCCCACCATGCAATGGCGCCTTCATCAAGCTTGGCACACACAAGATCTACGTTGGTGTGGACGATTCCTACGTTCATCCGCGACACATTGTCGAGGGAGGTGAACCACCTCCCAACGCAGCTCGTGGTGTGCGTATGACTCGCCCCACCAGCAGCATTGAGGTCCTGATGACCGCGCCTGACGCGGAAGCGAGCAAGGGCTTGGCACCAGAGCCGGAGGTTACGCCAAAGCAGACCAGATCTAGGTTCCCCCACTAGAAAGGCCAGAGAATATGCTCCAGCTAAGTTAGAAGAAACAAGGTGAAAAATGTTAGTTGGGGCAAAGATGGTAGAAGAGCTGCAGCAGTCCTTGAACATTACTTTGAGGGAATATGCAAAGGCAAACTGCATAGATGGCGTGAAAATCCAAGGTAGGAACCTGATTACTGAGATTGACAAGGAATACGAGCCTAGGCCGGCTCAGACAGCCACGATAGTAACAGGAGGGCTGGATAAGTACAGTACCCCGACAAAGAACCTCAGGGCAGCAAATGCGGCCGCATCCGAGTTAGAAGGTTTAACCGGAGAGGCCCAACAAAGGCAACAAGAGAGGGTGAATCACTTGCTGAGAATCGCTGCCAGCAAAATGAAGAAATGAACAAGGCAAACCCGGCACCACCAGCAGCGTCGCATGCGGTACATTCGGCTAGGAATAACCTAGCAAGATCTAGAGGAGCCACGTCATCTCCGGGTCACAATCCCAGGAGAGAAGAAGTTGTAAACTCCAGGAGAAGAGACAAACAGATGGTTCCCTACGATCCAACAAGGGCCGAAAAAGGCAAAGCAGTGCAAGTTGATGAAGATCGACACATTACCAGCCGAGGTAACCGCGACCAAGGCAATGCCGATCAGAGGAATGTTGCCAACGACAATGCTGGACAGCGTGATCCCGTGGGAACAGGGCAAAATGTACCTCGGCGGCAGCAACAACACGAACCTCGGCAGGAGGGAAGTGCAGGACAAGCAACACAACAACAAAATGCTTGCCCGGATCAGGAAAGATACAATGATGGTTATTCCACTATGATCAACGATGGATACCCCAGACCGGATCACCACATAATTGGGTCAAGGCTAGGAAGCAGGAACTTGCATCCAGATGATGCGAGGCTGAAACTGGATAGAATTTATAGGTCGGAGCTAATCGAGGTACATGGTCCACTGGGTCTGGCATGCTTTGGTCCCCGAATCATGAAGGAGCCACTAGTGCCAAACTTTCAGCTAGCCAGAGGAACTAGAACCTATAACGGTAGTACTAGGCCAGAGGATTGGCTGATTGATTACGCGACGGCGGTCAAGATCGCAACAGGAAATTTGAGATGGGCACTAAGATATGTGCCACAGATATTGGAAGGACCAACGAGAGTTTGGCTGACCAATTTGCCGCCAGGAAGTGTCAACAGTTGGCTGGATTTTGAGGAGTTGTTCGTTAGCAATTTCTCGAGCACCTACAAGAGGCCCAACATGCCACAGACTCTGGCGCTATGCCGGCAAAGACCGAATGAGCCAGACCGGGATTCCCTGACTCGGTGGTGCAACGTGTGTAACTCGTGCGAGGGAGTAATTGAATCATAGGCTATTGCGTGGTTCGCCCAGGGATGCAGATATGGACGTATGTTGTGGCAGAGGCTGCAGCGAGATATGCCAACCACTTTGGCTAAGACGATCCGGATCGTGGATTCGTATGCCTTGGGAGATCCGACGCAACCTCGGCTAATGTCGAGCGAAGAAAACGAGGCTACAACCGAGATGGATCTGGGTCATCGAGGAGGAATGATTTTCGAGGAAAGAGAAGGGACGAGCGCCCGGATTACCGATATAACTCGAAGTAGGTGGCAGCGGTAAACCGAGACCAGCCCAATGCCGGTGCCAGCGCCAAAAAACTGGAGGACAAAGCTGGCAACAGAAAAACGAAGGGAAAAAGCCTTGGACCCCGGAACAGAAAAAGCAATGGCAAGAACGGAAAGATAGACCGAGGTATACGTTCGAGTCTATGTTGGATCAACCTTGCAAGTTCCATACACCAAGTCCAAACAGTCCGGAAAACCATACAACCCGACAATGTGAGTGGATGAGAAAGTTAGAGCAAGGCGATTCGAGGAATGCTCAGGCACCTCGGAACAAGGCACCTAGGAATGAGCCACCACGACAACCGTTACTAACAGGGGGAATGGACAACAACTAATTTTGCCACCACCTCCGCCGAGGTACGAGAATAAGGAAAGAAGGGATGCAGTACATCAAGTAGGTATTAACCAGCAACAAGGTCAAGGTTACCACGAGAATGAGGGACAAAACTAGTACAGGGAGCATCATCAAAGTTACTGTGTGTTTATCATGGAATAAAATGACCAGAAAAGCTTGCAACGCCAGCATATGGAGGTAAACACAGTAATGCCGGCAGTAGTGAGATACATGCCCTAGGGAAATCAGGAAATCACGTGGAGTATCAAGGATCACCCAAAGATCATGCCTAGCCCTGGTACCTATGCATTGGTCCTGGATCCAACGTTCATCGGGCCGAATCTCAATGTGAGGTTTTCCAAGGTACTGATTGACAATGGCAGTAGTATCAACATTATGTATAAGGATACCATGCACAAGTTGGGAATAACAGAGAACATGTTGCAAGCAACGAGGACCACTTTTCATGGCATTGTACCGGGTATTTTCTGTGAGCCCATTGGTAAGGTCCGTTTTGATGTGTTATTCGGCATGAGAGATAATTACCGGACTGAAAATTTAGAGTTCGAAGTGGTGAATCTGGAGAGCGCTTATCACGCGTTACTCAGTAGGCCCGCACTAAACAAGTTCATGGCAACTACTCACATCAGCTTCCTTAAGATGAAACTGCCCAGGCCAAGGGGCGTGATAACTGTATCAGGGGACTTTCGGCATTTGATCGAGTGCGCCTCAGCCAGATCTAACTTAGTCGAGTCACTCGTGATAGCTCGAGAAAAAAGGAAGATACTGGAAGTAGTGACATTGGCTCAATCCGTGCAACAACATATGTCGGCTTTGACCAACCTGCACGGAAGCGTGTCATTCCAAGAAACCAAGGACACAAAGAAAGTGCCAATCGATGAACAGTTCCCAGAGCGCACCGTAACCATTAGTGTCGGGTTAAGCAACAAATAGGAAAGCGGGCTCGTCAACTTCCTCTGTGAGAATCGGGATATGTTTGCTTGGTCTACTCAGGATCTGCAAGGTGTACCGTGGGAGTTGGCTGAGCACTCATTAAACGTAAGGCCCAGGGCTAAGCCGGTAAAGCAGCCTCTCCGGCGTTTCACCGAGGGCAGAAGGAAAGTCATTGGGGATGAAATAGCTAGGCTCCTAGCGGCCGGATTTATCATGGAAGTACTCTATCCGGATTGTCTCTCTAATCTGGTGCTTGTGGAAAAGAAGAAGGATGATCCGAACGTGGCTGTGGTATGGCGCATGTGCATTGATTACACGAACCTGAATAAGGCATGTCCCAAAGATCCATTCCCACTCCCTAGAATAGATCAAGTCATAGACTCAACAGCCGGATGTGAGCTACTGTCATTCATTGATGCGTATTCTGGTTTCCACCAGATACCCCTGAATCCGGATGATCAAATAAAGACTGCGTTTATTACCCCGTACGGGGCTTATTGCTATCGCACTATGCCGTTTGGACTACATAATGCAGGAGCAACATACCAACGATGCATGCAAAAATGCTTACAAGACCAAATAGGTCGGAACGTGCAAGTTTATGTGGATGATGTGGTGATAAAGACCAAGGAAAGCAATACGCTCCTTGACAATATCCGGCAAACATTTGCGAACTTAAGAAGGCTCTGAAAGAAGCTCAACCCGGAGAAGTGCACCTTTGGCGTGCCCGCTGGAAAGTTGCTCAGTTTTTTAGTGTCTAGCTGAGGTATCGAAGCTAACCCGGCGAAGATTCGGGCCATAGAAAGAATGGAGCTGCCAAAATGCCTTAACGATGTGCAGAAGTTCACTGGTTTCCTGACATCATTAAGCAGGTTCGTATGTTGGTTGGGAGAGAAGGCCTTGCCCCTCTACCAGTTAATGAAAAAGGCAGACGAATTCACATGGATGCCACAGGCGGACCTTGCATTTCGAGAATTAAAAAAGATGTTATCTAATGCACCGATCCTAGGAGCACCACTACCCAAGGATCCAATGTTGCTCTACGTAGCCGCGACAAACCGAGTCGTAAGTGCAGTAATCATAGTGGAGCGCGAGGAAGAAGGAAATTCGGTGCAAAGGCCGGTGTATTATCTGAGCGAGGTATTGTCTGCTTCAAAACAAAATTACCCTCACTATCAAAAGATGGCGTATGGCGTATATATGTCGGCCAAGAAACTCAAACATTATTTTGAGGAACATCCCACCAAAGTGATATGTGAGGCACCCATATTAGAGATTATGAGTAACAAAGGTGCAAGTGGCCGGATAGCAAAATGGGCAATTGAGTTAGCCCCATATGCGCCACAATTTGACAGAAGAGATGCTATAAAGACGCAGGCTGTGGCGGATTTCTTCGTGGACTGGGATGAAATGCAATATGAGCCACCTCTGCCAGACTCCAATTATTGGCGAATGCACTTCGATGGATCGAAACTGAAAGATGGGTTGGGCACCGGAGTAGTGCTTACCCCGCCCAAGAAGGATCAACTGAAATATGTCCTTCAAATCCACTTCAGTGCCTCGAATAATGTTGCGGAGTATGAAGCATTGGTACATGGTCTCAAGGTAGCGAAAGAAGTGGGGGTACGTCAGATACAATGCTTTGGAGATTCGGATTTGGTGGTGCAAGTGTTTGGAAACTGGGATGCCTTGGATGCTAACATGACCCTATACAGACTCCATGTTCAAAAGATAATTGGGTTTTTCGAAGGGTGTGAGTTCCATCACATATCTCGGAATGAAAACAAGGCAGTAGATACGCTGTCCAAGTTAGGCTCATCCCGGTAGCCAATCCCACCAAATGTTGCTTTAGAGCACCTGAGAAAACCATCTATCACGCATCGCCTGAATCAGACTCAATTTATATCCCGACACTCTCCGGATCAGGAGCTGAACCTATGGAGATAGAGTGGGGAGGCACATCACCAAACCCAGGGACTGCTTCGGCAAACCTGGGGACTGCCTCAGCAAACCCGGAGACTGATTAGCCTGACCTGGCTGGAGTTATGTCGGTAGATGCAATGGAAATTGATGAGGAACCATTTGCCGTCCGGACTATACCAACTTGGGCCAAGCCAATTTTTGATTTCCTGAAGGAGGGAACCTTGCCGAATGACGAGGTAATCTCAAGACAGATCCAGAGGAGAGCAATGTCCTATACTATTATCAACGCCGAACTATACAAAAGAAGTGTGAGAACAGTGCTGCAGCGGTGCGTTGACCCGGAGGAAGGACTTGAAATACTCCGAGATATTCACCAAGGGGAATGTGTCCATCATGCCTCGTCAAGGGCCTTAGTGGCAAAGGCTTTCCGCCATGGATTTTATTGGCCCAGTGCTTTGGAGCAAGCAGAGGATCTGGTGACAAAATGCAATGGCTGTCAAAGATACGCCACAAAACTCATTTACCAATGTCAGGGCTGAAAACTATCCCCATTACTTGGCCATTTGCTGTATGGTGCCTAGATATGGTAGGGCTATTTAAGCCGGCTAAAGGAGGGATGACGCATATCCTAGTTATGGTTGACAAGTTCACCAAGTGGATTGAAGTGAAACCAATCCGAAAATGTGATGGGGAAACAACAGTAAGATTCCTCAAGGATATAATTCTGAGATATGGCTATCCCCATAGCATCATAACTGATAATGGAACAAATTTCGCTGAAGGAGCATTTGCGAGATTCTGCCAAGAAAAGAAGATCCGGCTAGATGTCGCCTCAGTCGCCCACCCCGCATCGAACGGGCAAGTGGAAAGGTCCAACGGACTGGTATTGTCCGAGATAAAACCCCGGCTCATAGAGCCGCTGCAAAGATCAGTGGGGTGCTGGATAGAAGAACTACCAGCGGTACTGTGGAGTTTAAGAACAACTCCGAATCGATCAAGGGTCACCCAATACACGGAATCTGTATTACCAGCCGACATAGAGCCATACTTTCTGGTATATGGGGCAGAAGCTGTATTACCAGCCGACATAGAGCATGATTCGCCAAGGGTCACCCAATATACAGAAGCCGAAGTGCGCGAAGCCTGGCAAAATGATGTTGATCTCCTGGAAGAAGTGAGAGAATTAGCCTTGTCTAGATCCGCCATATATCAGCAAAATCTCCGATGCTATCATAGCTGGAAAGTAACCCTTGAGTCTTCCGGGAAGGTGACCTGGTACTACGGTTGATACAGCACACTGCTTGTTGGGTTCGCAACATAGAAAACAAAAAATTTCCAACGGTGGGAACTATACGCCAAGATCTATCTACTAGATACAAGCAATGGGCGGATATACATCCATAGAGAACTTACCCTTGAAGACAACAAAGCTTTGTTAACGAGTTGGAACTCGTGGATGATGTAGTTGTACAAATGCCGATCTCAAGATCGTGATGAAGCCAGCAGGTCCGGCTCCAGCACGTCCTTCAGATCCAGCTCCAGCAAGTCCAGCATCACCAAGTCCAGCACCGCAAAGTAGCGGTGCATCCGTGATTGCACACACGTCCGGTACCCCAACAACCTCCGTCCCTCGCTCTAGCAAAGCAGCGGAAGCAGCAACTCCTTTCTAGATAAAGCCACCGGGAACATGTATCTCGCTAATCCGAGACCATGGGGGAAAATACTAGAGGGGGAGAGAGATCCTTCACGAGGAGGTGTGTGAAAGAAGGAGTGAGAGGGGGCCTTTTATAGGAGGAGGGGAGGGTGTCCCTTCACCTCCCCCATTCATGTGGTGGTAACCCCCTCCACATTAAAATGCCCCTTCACATTCTCTTTTAAAGTCTCCACTTTAAATGCATTAAATTTCTCCAAATTTAATGATCTCTCATTTAATAAAACTCTTTTATTAATTTTATTCAGAATTTTGTTAATTACTTTAATTAACAAACATTCACATAAAACCCCCTGCAACATTTCAATATTACATGCAGAACCAATTTCCCCAATTTCACCCGAAATAGTTTTGATGTCTATTTAAATAATTCCAGCGCTTTCTTAAATCTTTATCTGAAACATATTTGCTCCAAATGGTGTCGGTATCCCTTAACCTACGGTTCGCGAATAATGCAGACATGATCGAGACCCCTCTTCGATCAATAATCAGTAGCGGGACCTGGAGATCCGTACTGACTCGCACATATTCAACGATGACTCTTGTGATCGTGTGAACCTTTAATGTCGTAACTAAATCCCTTTGTCTCGCGATATATTACATGTCCGAGATTCGATCATTGGCATCCAAATACCTGGTTTGATCTCGTTACCAACATGCACTCTTTTCTCGTTCCCGTGATATAACATTCTAGTGATCACATCACTTGCTTGCAAGCTATTTCAATGTGATATCACCGAGAGGGCCCAGAGTATATCCATCCTTCATCGGGGTGGACAAATCCCACTCTTGATCCATGAGCCTCAACATAACACCTTCGTAGCACTGAACCCGCCTTTATAGTCACCCTGTTACGGTGTGACGTTTGATGTTATCAAGATACTCTTCCGGTGTTAGCAATTAACATGATCTCATGGTCTAAGGACTAAGATTACTTCGTATGATGTTATAGCAATATAAACATAATGACTCTGATTGTAATGCTATACTTCGGATGAATGTTCATCACATCATTCCACCAATGTTGTGACCTCGTTATTAACAACATCCAATGTCCATGATCAGGAAACCTTGATCATCTTGTTAATTGTAACACCCTCGAATCGGCCCTATGCAAGTTTTAGCGCTCCCCGCCAAACCAGCATAGAAACGATTCAAAGATGCCCACCAGGCACTTGCGTGCGGGTGGAAACGAAGTAATACCATTACACATTAGTCCACGATGGAACCCACAGAACATATACAACAATGACTCCTTGAGTCGATAATACAGATATATAATACAAAGATTCAAATCACCCTGAAAATGATACAACATCCGGGTACGGATAAGATGCAATTGGGCTAAGAGCCCTGAAGAATAACCAATGGCGTCCATAACCCTGCCCAGGCCAAGCCGGAAGTTTAACCCTGCTAATGACGTCGAACTTATACCTGTTAAACAAAAGGGGTTCTGACAAAGGGCAAAGGAAAAAGGGAGCGGTCAGTACTGAGGCCAGTACACGACAAGGCTAGAATTCGGTGGCTCTCGCCTACATAGGTATGGTGGACTGAAGCGGCAGCGAAGCATGCACTAAACAACCTATAGAGACTCGATAAACTGTCGGCTATTAGAGAGAGATAAGAAAGACCTATTTGGAACCAACCTTATGCTAACACCAATCATACCATCCTGGTATTTCCCCCTCGATACCAAACGGGGAAATCAAACTGAGGAACTCACACGGTTGGCAGTTTTATTCATTCCATTATAGTTGCAACACTTACTAGACAGATATACATAGAATGAGTCATCCTAATAGCATAAGTAGTGGGCAGTTTTAGTCAACCATTCATTTGTAGTTGTGGTACTTACTAGTCAGATACAATTAGCATGTGACATCCCAAACCTAGCAGTTGTTGGCACTTTTATTTCATTCCATTGGAGTTGCAATACTTACTAGGTAGGTATAACCTGACATGATACACCCGAGTTCCACTAGTTGTGGGCACTTTTATTATCCATTCCATTGTAGTGAAGTTGATTACTAGTCACATATTAAGTCAAATTTATAGCACTACTTTAGTTATGCTTGTCTATGATTGAGATACTGTGCTCCAAGTCGTCCATAACCGCGTACACGGCTTTCATAAAGATTTACCCTGCAGGGGTGCACAAATAGCAACACACACACGATCAACCTCGGAAAAACCAAACCAAAACCCAACGAGGCTTTCACGACAAAGCAATCATAGGATTCATAAAATATTTCAGGGGGCCACCCCATTAAGCTACCCGCAACAAAGTTGGCCGGCTCCGAGATGGACCCAAGGTTTGCGCCAATGGTTGTAAACGACTGGGAACCCGAAAGTGTGACTAGGCTTGTCGATACCGCGAAAACACTCCGCAATTCCTAAACAGTACAGGTGCTCCACGCACAATCGTAAATAAAGCAGTAAAGCATGGCATAAGTACAGGATAGTAATAAAGCCCCAAACTAGTTTGTGGCCCCAAGAAATAAGAAATGAATCAAGCTCTAGCTAAGGGAATTCGTGGTCCCACATGCGGATAGTGCGATAGTCAAGGAACAAGTATCAAGTACTCGGGGCCTACGGGACACAAGTGAGCGGTTAAAAATCAAATATTTGCTATTGCCCACCGATGCCTTTGCATTAGTTATATCTATTCCCAGCAATTAATCAAGTTGTATTTAAAGTCATGATCATCTCCACCATTAAGCATCTCCACCATTATCATGTGCCAACTTGCCGTCAACGGTGGAACGACAACGACGCGAAGCAACACATAAGCAAGAAACTACGACTCGCAAAGCCGACTATCTATCAAACAACAGGCAATAGGATGTGTCCATGGCAATATAGAGGCTACAAGGAATAAATGGTGCACGAAAACTAAAGCATCGCAATACGGGTAGCAATAGATCAACATGAGGAAGTAAAGACTATAAATGCAAAAAAGGTAGAAAGGGGGAGATTACTCGCCTGAGAAACACTACCGAAGATACATATCCGAAGGACTTGTCGATACTCGCATCCACTCAACGGCCTAATCCGCGAAGAATAAAACACTAAAAGAATGCACTATTTAATACTATGGCAGAAGATCGGGCATGATGCATGTATGATGTATGGCATGGCAAGGATGCGATGCAACTAGGCAATATTAAGCGGAACCGGGGTCCCGACAATTAATTAGGAGGTTCATATTGTTTAGCTACCCCGCAATTTAAATGTTGACTTAACAAGGCAAAACATGGTATCGGTTCGCTACACAAATTTAAATCAAGACAAAATAAGACTAGAAAAGCCCGCATATGGTCTCCATATTTAATTTAGATGGATCATCAAAAAAGCCCCAAACACCCACAATATGTATGCCAGTATGATCAATTTAATATGCAACAATTTAATATCATGTTATAAAGATAGGGATCTTGGATAGGGGTCACACATTGACGTTTGGCGCTCTTGGTTCGATGTGGTTCAGGTTTGGTCTCGCTGGGATCGGTCTTCGGATCATCGAGACCATGGTCTTGGTCTTCAAATCCATGTCGGCATACTCGGGGGCTCGGCATCTTTGGGCTCGGGATGAAGAACTTGGCGTCCTTCTTGGATTTTTCGGGTGACGATGCCGAACTCTTGCATAGCCCTACAGGTACCGGAGATCTTGTCGATAGGGTGGCTTCATGACGGTCTCACAGAGGCATCTTGTTGTTAGCACCGTGAAGGAGAACTTGTCGAACATCTGCTCCGTCTTGCCGATGTCCTCCGTCTTATCGATGCCAAAGCCATAACAGATTGGCAAAAGCAGCAGCACCAACGTCACACTAGGAACCAACCAGCCACAAGCGCATCCGCACGGCGACAGAGAACTAGAAGCAGCGAGGAGGCGTGCGCATGGTGATCTTGGTAGACTCGGCGCAGAGGGTGATGCAGGCGGCCTACGCACAGGAGGACAGGGCGGCGGAGGCATACAACAACGAGGAAGGGCCGAGGAGGCCGTGGACGGAGCTCGCTACCGATGGCGGTGGTCGGGTCAAGGAAGGGCTCATCGGCTCGAGGGGGCTTGCGCGGGAGCATGCCTGGTGACGGGGACATGGACCTCAGGGCCACGGCAGGGCATGGGGCTCGAGGAGGAGAATGTCGAGGTGGTGGTACCTGGTTCGCAGACGGAGGCGATGACGGGGCTTGCGGGACAGCATGGGGATGTAGGAGAGGCCGGAGGTGGCGGCGCTGTTGGCAGACGAGGTCGCGAGGGACGGCGCCGTCGCGGGGCTCGGAGGGCCGGAGGAGAGGGCGGGCCGGCGATGTAGGCCG
The DNA here is from genome assembly GCA_910589775.1 of Avena eriantha. Taxonomy (NCBI): domain Eukaryota; kingdom Viridiplantae; phylum Streptophyta; class Magnoliopsida; order Poales; family Poaceae; genus Avena; species Avena eriantha. The sequence goes on from OU342744.1 coordinate 96,154,540, forward strand.
CGCAGGGTCCAGGCGGCGGTGCGCACGAGCCTGGGAGGGAGGTGGCGGCCGCGGTTCCTCACGAGCAGAGAGGGCGAGGGGATTGTGAGACGAGGGATGGTGGCGGACACTCGGAAGCGAGGTGGGGCTGGGCGTGCGATGCGACGGGGTCAGCGGGGTAGGTGGGGATGCGGGTTACGGACCGTGTCGGTCGTGGAGAGATGGGGTGGCCCACGCAACAAGGCAGGGGCAGCGGGGTGGGTCGATCATGTCACGTGCATGTTGTGTGCTCGCGTCGCGGTGTGGGATGCGCGCGCGTTGCGGTACTGGGTGGCGGCTGGGTAGATAGGTGATACATTGCAAATGTATCTATAATTTTTGATGTTCCATGCTTGGTTTTATCCACTTTCTTGTGTTTTGTTCTAACTTTGGAGTACTTTTCATATGATTTCTTGGACTAACCTATTAACAAGAGCCATAGTGCCATCTGCCTGTTTTCTGCTGTTTTTGGTTCCAGGAAAGTCAGAAAATGAATATTCTCGGAATTGGATGGGACAAAAGCCAAAGTGCCTATTTTTCCGGAAGTGATCAAGTGCTAGAATACGAGACGGAGAAGGGCCAGAGGGCGGCCACACCACCTGGCCACGCGGCCAGGCCTGGCCCGCGCCAGGGGGTGCTGTGGCTAGCCCAGGCACCCCCTCGGCCTCTCCTTCCGCCTATAAGTTGCCCTCGGGACCAAAACCCTAAGTACCCGATCAAAAATCCACGAAAGAGTTTGTAGCCGCTGTCATCTCCATCCCTAGATCGGGAGGGATCTGAACCTCTTCCCGACACCCTGCCGAAGAGGGGAATTCACCCTGGAGGCTTTCTTCATCACCATGCAAGCCTCCGGTGTGATGCGTGAGTAGTTCATCCTTGGACTACGGATCCATGTAGTAGCTAGATGGCTGGTTTCTCCTCCTTTGTGCTTTCATGTTTAGATCTTGTGAGCTCCCTTCATGATCAAGATCATCTATTTGTAATTCATACATGTTGTGTTTGCGGGGATCCGATGGATATTGAGATGCTATTTCAGATTGATTATTTATTCTATCATGTCTTTGTTATTTGAGATCTTGCATGCTTTCTGTTGTTAGTAGCTATCTTGGACAAGTAGATGCTAGCAACTCCAAGAGTTATTATTTATGCTTGATAGTGGGTTCATGCCTCTTGTAATCTGGGGAAGTGACATAAATCTCTAAGGTACTAGATGTGCTATTGCTACTAGGGAGAAAACAACAATCCTTTGTTCATAGAACAATCGTATTGTTTACTTTACACGCAGTTCATAAAGCAATAATCTGTTGCTTGCAACTTAATACTGGAGGGGGTTCGGATGATAACCTGAAGGTGGATTATTAGTCATAGATGCAGTTGGATGGCGGTCTATGTATTATGTTGTAATGCCCAATCAAGTCTCAAAGGAGTCAAGATGATTAGTATATGCATGTATTGCTTTCTCGGTGTTTGTCAATTGCCCCGCTGTAATTTGTTCACCCAACATGTTATCTATCTTAAGCAGAGCCACCTCTAGTGAACTATGGATCCCGGTCCTTTTTCTTTACATACAATCTACAACTGTTTACTGCTTTGTGTTTACTTTCTGCAAACTTTTACTTCTTTCCATTCGATACGTTTAATCCTTTGTTTTCCGCAAAACACGGTGAGATTGACAACCTCATCGCACGTTGGGGACAAAGTTCTGTGCTTGTGTTGTGCAGGTCTCCATGTTGCTACTAGCACCGGTAGTTTGCCCTGCCAAAGCTCAGCTAGTAACACCTTTGAGGTGTTTCCTTGCTCCTACTGGTTCGATTAAACCTTGGTTTCATAACTGAGGGAAACTTGATGATGTGCTCATCATACCTTCCTCTTGGGGTTCCCAACGAGCTCTACATCAACCACGAGCCATCAACACTTTTCTGGGCGCCGTGCATTGAGCCATCAAGCGATTTTCTGGCGCCGTTGCCGGGGAGTTGAGGACATCTTCACAAGGGGAGTCCCTCATAACCAATCTCTTTACTTTGTTGTTTTTGTTTTGCTTAGTTCCTTTTTGCTTTCTTTGCTTGTTTTATTATCAAAAACACAAAAAATAGTTCTACAAGTTTGCTTTCTTATTTCAAAAACACAAAAAAATTAGTTCCTTTCTTAAGTTGCCTTTATGACTAGCTCTGCTCCAATCACTATTTCATTATGGATAGCTCACTCAGTTTCCTATTTGGGAACAGTATTATGACTGCTAAGGTAATAGATGAACCACCGCCTGCTAGAACCTCCATGGAAGAAGAAATTGCTGAACCTGAAAGCTCATTAGATGAAAAAGAGGAGGAGAGTGATGGACAAAAGGAGGAAGAATGGATCTACCCATGCCTACCTTCTAATGAGAGTAACTCTTTATCCCTTACATTATTTGATTGTCTCCCATTCTTATCAAAGGAGGGTGAATGTTATGTTCCCGAGGATTCTTTTGAAAATGTTTATAATAAAGCTCTAGTGCTTGTAGATCATGAAAAGCATGCCTTATGTGATAGTTATATTGTTGAGTTTATTCATGAGGCTACTGAAAATTATTATGAGAGAGGAAAATATGGTTGTAGAAGTTTTTATGGTAATGAAACACCTCTCTATGTGCTGAAAGTTTTGAAGTTACTTTTGTTTTATCTTCCTATGTCCGTCACTTTGTTCTTTGTGCATTTATTTGCATACAATATTCCTATGCATAGGAAGTGTGTTAGACTTAAATGTGTTTTGAATTTGCTTCTTGATGCTCTCTTTTACTTCAATTCATGTTTCCTATAAGAGCATCTTCTCAAATTTTTATGCCTAACTTAAAGGCGTTAAAGAAAAGTAATTGTTGGGAGATAACCCAAGAGTTTTAGTTGAGTCTTTGAAGTTATTACCTCTGTAATAACCGCTCCTTATCCTTTTTATTTGCTTTTTGTGCCAAGAGTAACCTCTAATGAGAGTGAAGTAATGATTGGGAAAGTTGCTGTCCCAAAATAGATTTATGTGCTTCACCGTAAAAATTCCTGAGAGAGCTCTATATGTCGCTTTGAGCTGTAATATTTTGTGCTTCTGCCCCAGGTTGTTATATAACTTTCGTTAGTTCAACACTTTTTGATTTGAGCAACAGAATGTCTTAAAAAAAATCGTCTTTACCTGCTGGTCTGTTTTGACACATTTCGGCCATTTTCTGCATTTGCTTCTTGTTAGTTCCTTTGGGAAATTGAGCTTTTTGAGGGAAGTGCTACAGTAGCTAGTGTTCTAATGGAAGTTTATTTGGTGTTAGAACTGAACCTTGAGACTTATTTATCTTAAGTGCACTAATGTTGTTAATGAGATTGTGTGAAGTTTTGTATGAAGGAAAATTTGCAGGTGTATGGAAGGAATGAGTAATGAGATGAAGGATGGAGTAAAGTTAAAGCTTGGGGATGCCACGCGTGTCACCCCAAGAAATATCCAATAAGTACAAGCGTCAAAGCTTGGGGATGCCCAAGGCATCCCCTTCTTCATCAATAAAAATCCCAGGTTTCTTCCAAACGCTTCATTTTTATTGTTTCATGCACAGTTGTGTTTTTCTTGGAGCGTCTTCTTTTTTGTTTTCGTTTTGGTTTTTAGTTTGCTTGGTTTGCTTGGTTTTCTTAGTTTTCTGAATAAATTGGTTGGACCCCCTCTTTCATACATTTGGTTTGCAAATAGTTTGGTTTGGTTTGGAAAAGAGTAGGAAAGTTCTTACTTATGTGGTAAAAGAGCTTGTTTTTTACTGTGGCATATGCTTTGTCATGCCATGCTTGATATTGTTTTGATTTTATGCTTAGTATTCTTTCCTGTAGCATGACTTGTTATAAACAATTGAGATTGCTTAATGTGCCTTGGATGAATCATGCGTTGTTTTAGCATATTAAAGCATAGTATAGTGGTATTCTCCTTTGATGCTTTATTTGGGTTGACTTGGCGCATGCTCACACCATGTTATGACTATCTCAAGTCACCATAGCCTTTATGATCCTTTAGTTTTCAAATTGTAGTATCACTTTATGCTTTGATCAATGATGTTTTGTCGCTCTGCATGATTATGGCCATTATTGCTCTCTTAGTTTGTCGCTCCCAGTATTTTGCTAGCCTCCACAACAAAGTATGAGTTCCACTCATGCATCCAACTCCCTAAACCAAGTTTTTCCAAAGAGTCCACCATACCTACCTATTATCTTATGCTATTCCAAGTATATTCATGCTTTTGTTTACATTCCACTTGTTATGAAAAAACTAGTGATTAAAGCTCTCATGAACTTGATGGCACACTTTACTTTATTTGCCTCTAATAAACTTGAACCATTGGGTCCTTCTTTGTTGCGTATATGCTTGCGCTTTATAAGTTAAAATTATCAGAACCATGTTTCATGGGGAACGCTTTCAACATGCACTTGTACTTTGTACCCCGTTGATATTATGTTCTTTTGCTTACGGATCCCGGCGGTGTGAAATAAAAGTGGAACTTGTAAGATCATGGAGTTTGTATGTGTGTTAGAGAAACGCCTGGGCCGCTAGCCCAAGCCATGCCTAATCATGGTGGAAACTTGCAGCATCACCATAATGAGCACTCTATGAAGCATCCTCAATAAAAACCTATGCAAATAGCAAATAAAAAGATCGCTGAGATGCTCATTGTCTGCTTGCCTTGTCATTTTGGTTATGGGAAAGCTCCCGTATCATGTGCAAGGGGTATCCCGTTGGCGGTTCTTAATGATACACATATACTTACATTGACAAGAGCTTACTCGTGACTGAAGTTGAGTAGCATGAGGATCGGTCTTCGTAAGTAAGGGGCATGAGATTTCGGTTCATAACTTATCAAGCATATCCTCTTAGTTGTGTCACTTTAACCTTAATCACCTTCAAGATGCTTATGATAGGGGCAATGAGAGCTGAAAACTACAAGTACCATAATTTTTGGAAGCTCTTTATGATACTTGAATCCCTACTTCCTTTTACAAAAGGCCTTTTTTCCACCATTATATTGAGTCTCCACCTTCTATCTTTATGCACCTACTTTGAGAGCATAGTGGCCATTCTTAGTTCTATGTGCATTGTCCCAAGACTAGTTGATTGATGCATAACTTGTTATTTCTTGTTTGAAACTATTGTATCTAGTCACTCTTATGAACTTTGAAGGTGTCCTATGCATTTATATTTGCTACTCTATTGAGGGACAAGTTGAATACTATTATGCTATGTTTTCTGTATGTGAAACAAACAAACGTCTTGCGAAGCATTATTATTCATGAATCTTTTGTTTGTGCCTTTTCATGTTGCATCATAGTTTCTTTGCTTATTGCTAGAACTTTGTCTTTCGTGTTATGATTGAAGTACTATGATCTCAGCTTTGAATGTTTTGCAAATACTTTGATCAAGTCTTTGATGGTGCATGTCACCTCAAAAATTATTCTTTCTTTTTATCACTTACCTACTCGAGGACGAGCAGGAGTTAAGCTTGGGGATGTTGATACATTGCAAATGTATCTATAATTTTTGATGTTCTATGCTTGGTTTTATCCACTTTCTTGTGTTTTGTTCCAACTTTGGAGTACTTTTCATATGATTTCTTGGACTAACCTATTAACAAGAGACACAGTGCCAGCTGCCTGTTTTCTGCTATTTTTTGGTTCCAGGAAAGTCAGAAAATGAATATTCTCGGAATTGGACAGGACAAAAGCCAAAGTGCCTATTTTTCTGGAAGTGATCAAGTGCCAGAATACGAGACGGAGAAGGGCCAGAGGGCGTCCACACCACCTGGCTGTGCGGCTAGGACTGGCCCGCGCCAGGGGGTGGTGTGGCCAGCCCAGGCACCCCCTCGGCCCCTCCTTCCGCCTACAAGTTGCCCTCGGGACGAAAACCCTACGTACCCGATCAAAAATCCACGTTAAAGAGTCTGTAGCCGCCCTCATCTCCATCCCTAGATCGGGAGGGATCTGAAGCTCTTCTCGGCACCCTGCCGGAGAGGGGAATTCACCCTGGAGGCTTTCTTCATCACCATGCAAGCCTCCGGTGTGATGCGTGAGTAGTTCATCCTTGGACTACGGATCCATGTAGTAGCTAGATGGATGGTTTCTCCTCCTTTGTGCTTTCATGTTTAGATCTTGTGAGCTCCGTTCATGATCAAGACCATCTATTTGTAATTCATACATGTTGTGTTTGCAGGGATCCGATGGATATTGAGATGCTATTTCAGATTGATTATTGATTCTATCATGTCTTTGTTATTTGAGATCTTGCATGCTTTCCGTTGTTAGTAGCTATCTTGGCCAAGTAGATGCTAGCAACTCTAAGAGTTAGTATTTATGCTCGATAGTGGGTTCATGCCTCTGGTAATCTGGGGAAGTGACAGAAATCTCTAAGGTACTAGATGTGCTGTTGCTACTAGGGAGAAAACAACAATCCTTTGTTCATAGAACAATCGTATTGTTCACTTTACACGCAGTTCGTAAAGCAATAATTTGTTACTTGCAACTTAATACTGGAGGGGGTTCGGATGATAACCTGAAGGTGGATTATTAGTCATAGATGCAGTTGGATGGCGGTCTATGTATTATGTTGCAATGCCCAATCAAGTCTTAGAGGAGTCAAGATGATTAGTATATGCATGTATTGCTTTCTCGGTGTTTGTCAATTGCCCTGTTGTAATTTGTTCACCCAGCATGTTATCTATCTTTAGGAGAGCCACCTCTAGTGAACTATGGATCCTGGTCCTTTTTCTTTACATACAATCTACAACTGTTTACTGCTTTGTGTTTACTTTCTGCAAACTTTTACTTCTTTCCATTCGATACGTTTAATCCTTTGTTTTCCGCAAAACACGGTGAGATTGACAACCTCATCGCACGTTGGGGACAAAGTTCTGTGGTTGTGTTGTGCAGGTCTCCACGTTGCTACTAGCACCGGTAGTGCGCCCTGCCAAATCTCAGCTAGTAACACCTTTGGGGTGTTTCCTTGCTCCTACTGGTTCGATTAAACCTTGGTCTCATAACTGAGGGAAAACTCGCTGTTGTGGTCATCATACCTTCCTCTTGGGGATCCCAACGGGCTCTACATGAACCACGAGCCATCAACACTTTTCTGGGCGCCGTGCATTGAGCCATCAATAGGTGGTGTGGCTGGATTGATTAGGGTTAGGGTTTGGAGGTGGCCGGCTGGACTTTTGGGCCTGGTTGGCTGCCTCCAAAAAAATAATATAAGTTTTATTTATTTAATGATCAGACTTTTTGTAGTTAGTTTGTAGACACTTAAAATATCAGAAAGAGACCAGGATTTTTATTTGAATAAAGACGGGGGATATTTTAGAAAACAATACTAGGCTTTTAGAAAATAGTTTTAGGCAAACCATGCATTATGACATGATGATGCTCAAATGCAACGTGGCATGATGACATGAGCATGCGGTCATGATGATGCACAAATTAGAAATAGCAAGCGATTTTCTAGTAGTGGTTTTATCGGGGCGCTACATTAATCAACAAGCTAGTTTATATGAGAGGCAGTATTAGGAACTTTGTATTTTGTTTATTAAACACACATGTATTAACGTTTCCAATTAATACAATTATAGCATGCAAAATAAACATTTATCATAAACATGGAATAAGATAATAACCACTTTATTATTGCCTCTCGTGCATATTCCCTTCACTGCTGGCATGCATAAGCTATCCCCTCCATGGGAAGGACCTTTCATTGTAAGCAAAGCCTTGCACAATGATTCCTACTATCTTATTGATGCACAACCCCAGGAAAAGAACAAGGCAGACAGGTCCGGAGAGGAATCTAAGCGACCGTGGAATGTAGCACTACTTTGCCCTTTCCACACCTAACAAAGAGGTGAATGTATCCTAGCTACTCATATGTCGGTATGTAGGTCGGCAATGAGCTTATTAATAAAACTAAGAAGAGACTCGGGGACTGCCGTAATAATTGTCTTTCTCATTTTCATATATTTATGTCGGTTGGGTTAAGTCGCTTATATCTTAGTCGGGCTAGTAATGTGTGAGCACCAAAAACCCAACTCTTCGACTTTGCTGTTGTCCAACAAGAATTGGCTTCATGGCAAGCAAGAGAACAAGTTTGGAATGGCAAAGCACATGAAAAACGACTAAGGAAAAGAACTTAAGCGAGCCGACATTGGTTATTTCAACTAACCCTTGGTTTATTGTATTTATCTAACGCAGGATCATTTTGAGCTAGTCTCAAAGTTTCAAGTATTGTTAAATCAATTTTTTGAACCTCGGACTCGTAAGTCAAAAGGCCGAATCAAGGTAGACGCGAGCCGAGTCAAAAATTGGGGGAACAAGAGAACGGAACTCGGGGACTTCGCCCACGATAATCCAGCATTAAGAACTTAGTTCCAAACGATAAGTTGTAGCACAACCAAAATAAAGTACTTAAATACACTTCCGCCTAAAATTTCGGGGATCTGACAAATGTGATAAGTGTTTTTAAGGAGCAGGGGCAACAGATGAATCATCTGTCGATGAAGGAGGTACATCGGAATTCAGGGGAGGGGCGCTAGCCTCGGGTTCATCCTCAGGGTTAACCTCGCCATCCTCCGGGTCTTCAGCCTCGTCGCCAAGCTCGGAGGTCTCACCCTCACTCCCTTCATCCTCTTCGTCTCTAGAAGCAACTTCATCATCAAAAACGTCGAGATAACTCGGCCCTTCGTTCCAAGCATGGCAGAAGGAGTATTGAATAAGCTTGTTGGCACAGGCTTTGCGGCGCGCAACCCAATCCGGATCTTCGCACCACTTAGATCCGGTGTGCATGCGGGTAAGCAACCCCAGATCAATTGCTTCATAACACGAAAGGATGAACTGCAAGGCAATGTCAGCCCCAGCCCGTGCGGCAGATTCACGCCATAGATTCGGTCGATGCTCGCACTCCATCAATTTGGCTATGAAAGCTGAACCTCTTTTAGGAATGGGCTCAGTGGGCCAGAGGGAGCTAAACATCCGTGTTGCTGCCGATATAGTGACTGCGCCGTGGTTCTTCACTAGCTCAAGGCGAGCGGTGAGGCTCGCCAGCAGATCCTCTGTATTATACGGGATTGGCTTGGCGTCAGGGCCTGCAAGAATACCACGTTGTTCGTGGGACTGGATTACGGCAGCAGCACCAAGCGTATCACTTTCTGGAAATTTGCCTGAGAATAGAGCAGAGGAGACAGTGAGCAAAAGAACCAAACCCGAAGGAAGGAAAATTAAGCAAGGGCAAAGAACTCACGTGTAATCTAGAAGAGGAGTCGCTGAATCTCGGAATGGACATTAGCGCTGTGGGCATGGAGTTTCTTGTATTCAGAGGTCACCGATGTAAGTTTGATGTCGGCTTCCTGTTGTAAGCTTTGGTCCTTGGAAATTTGCGTGGTTAAACACTCTTTTTCCTCGGCAAACTCCTGGTCAGCCTTCTCCAATTCGTACTTATGGAGGCCCTTGAGCATCTGAATTTCGGCATTCAGCCGAGTGATTTCTGAGTCCTGGAGCTGCAACCGAGCTATCTCTTCATCCTTCTTCTTCAGCTCAGCCTCATGCTTCCCTGCTTGTTCGAGGAAATGGGTCATCATATCATGCATTGTAACACTATCTTCAAGAGCAACTGCAACTGTGGCATAATCCGGAGAAACCGAATTACAAATGTCTACCGGGTAAAGAAAGGAGCGTATAGTGATCGTGCGAAGGAGATAAGATTACCTTTGATCTCAGCTAGCTTCTTCCGCATGATAATATTCTCAGCTTCAACCTCGGCTGCATGGTTCAGATAACAAATTAATACGGATCACAGACAAATCGAATGAATGAAAATGGAAGAGGGAAAAGTCTAAGTAAGGAACATTACCCTTCTTCTGGTGATCCTCTAGGAGTTTGCCATAACGCGCACGAATGTCTTTATAGGAGTCCAGCAGCCGTTGGAACTCAGCGGATCGGCGGTTAGTGGTAATCTGAAATAAGCAACGCAATGTCAAGATCAAAAGTAAGGTAAAGAAATATTTGAAGTCTACAAGATTCGGGGCAAGCGGAACTTAACCCGGCTCTAGGTGTGTGGATATTCGAAGTTTACAAGATCCGGGCCAAGTGGAACTTAACCCGGCTCTAGGTATGTGAATATTCGAAGTTTACAAGATCCGGGCCAAGTGGAACTTAACCCGGCTCTAGGTATGTGGATATTCAAAGTTTACAAATATCCGGGCCAAGCGGAACTTAACCCGGCTCTAGGTGTGTGGATATTCGAACTTAACCCGGCTCTTGGTGTGTGGATATTCGAAGTCTACAAGGTCCGGGCCAAGTGGAACTTAACCCGACTCTAGGTGTCTGGATATTCAAACTGTACAAGATCCGGGCCAAGGGAACTTAACCCGGCTCTAACTTTGTTAAATTTTGAAGTTGCTAGGAACAGAAACCAAATTCTCTAAGGAGCATCCGACCGAGTAACAACTTACTCCCTCGGAGGCTCGGGGACTAGGGGATATATCTACATGTGCTCATCTATACAAAGTACTAACATCAGAGGAAAAGAATTACCTCCATCATCCGGCCAGCCAAAGAGATGGCCTTGGTAGCGGAGTTCATCTGTGCGCTGAACTCGGCTAGGCCGAACTTCTCCGGTAGATCATCTTGTGGGTCGATGAATTCAGCATTATTCCAGTTCTTCACGTACTCCATGAGCAGTGGACTGTAACTTTCGCTGTTGGGAGAGTAGTTCGCCACAAGGCCTTTGATGTGGGCCTCTCGCCTGGCGGATTGAGCTGCAGCAGGGCTGGTATGCAGAACCAGCTGCCTGCTACCCTTTGATCTGGCAGCGTGTGACCCAAAGGAGATCCCTTTAGCTGATCCGGCAGCTTTCTTGAGCTTGCCGGATGAAGCTTGAGGAGCTGGCGGGAAGATATCCGCAATTGATGTAGTTGATCCGGAGGGAGCTGACGGGGCCTTCCTCTTGGGAGGCTTGGTGGAGGTTGCTGAGACTGTTGCCGCTGCTGCTGGTGCTGTTGCTGTTACTGGTGTTGCTGCTGCTGGTGTTGCTGCTGCTGGTGCTATTGCTGCTGGTATTGCTGGTTCGGAGGAAACTAGAACAAGATAGAAACTTGATTGGGGCGGCGCCGATGGAGCTGGCACCTTAACACTTGGCGCTGGGGCCGAAGACGAGCTGGGGAGATCCGACATGGCCGTATCCAAAGCCGCCCCGCTACCCCCCATGCCGAGGGCTCTGGTCAGGCGCAGCCATGGAGCCCTCTTCAATAGGGCTGAGCAGGCGAGTAACGTCATCGCGGGGGGGGGGGGGGGGGAAGAAGGGCTGCTCCAGATTGGAGAAGCTATGCCGGAGCCGCTCTGAGGGATGACCCTAGGAGCTCTAAGAAGAAGAAAAGCACCAAGTCAAAGAGAGAGAGAACCAATAAGAGACAAGAGCAAACACAGAAAGGCGAAAACTTAAAGGGAAAACACAAAGAGACTTACTCATCAGAGGTTGGGGGAGCCCGAGGTTTGAGCGTCCTCTGGACCGTGCTCTTGGCGGCCGGCTTAGTCGAGGTTTTCACCCCGGACTTCTTCTGCCTCTTCTTGGGCGGCGGCACCTCCGAAGCTGCGGCCGAGGCAGCCGCGCGCTTCTGGGAAGAAGCAGGGACCAGACCACCAGTGGCGAGGGGAGGAACCTCGTGGACCTGACCGGCCGGGTTAGCTGAAGATTCGGACATCACCAGATGCGCATAAGAGATGAGAACTGGATCAAGTACCTCCAGGACCTCAACGTTCGAGTCATCGTCATCTGGCCAATCCCTTAGAGAAGAGGCCTTACCAGTGCTGCGCTTGACGATGTCCGGAGTAGGCAGGAAGGTCTCCGAGTCAGGCTCCTCCTCGTCCTCCTCGGCACGGTCCGATACCCACTTGCTTGCTAGTACCTCGCCATCCTCCAGTGGCTACTAGAGGAATCGCTGAGAACAAGACAACAATTGCCAAGTTACAAAAGTAAACCAACATACAGACAAGATCCGGAAAACAGTAAGAAGTAAGTTTACCTTTGGAGGAGGGTTGTCCCGGGTGAAGGGATCGAGCCCCCATTCCCAATCTTCAGAGAATTCCTTCTCCACATTGAAAATGGCCTTAACCCGGCGGTAAACCGCCGAGTTATCGAACTCAAAAGATGAAGTCCGGTGGGGGTCGAGGGGGCCTCTCAAGTAACAAATCTTGTGGGCACGCTTCTGAAGGGGGGAGACCTGGCTGCTAAAAAAAGTGGTCATGATGTCCTCCCCCCAAAGCTTCTCCTTGAGCAGCTTCTTGATCCGGCGCTCCACCTGATTTGCCGGGGCCGTGGGTCGCTTGGGAATGCTCTCCCAAAGCGAGGTATCTGGAGGGACAAGCTTGAAGGGGAGGATCTGGATCAAGTCTTCCTCGGTGGTGTTCCGGACGTAGAAGAAAGTCCGGGCCCAGCCTTTGCAGGACTCGTGCGCGGTGACCCGAGGAAATGCGGAGTTCTTGCGGGGAGATATGGAGGCAGCACCACATTGGGTCAGGTACTTGTCCTCCGGAGCAAGCTCCTTGTCCGTAACCACATTCCTCTGGAGACCAAAGAATTTGATCCACAACTCTTTGGTTGGCCAGAGGCCGATATATCCCTCAATGCTAGAGGCAAAAGAGGACAAAGAAGTGATGGCATTGGCAAGGAGATGATGTGGTTACAGTTTATACGTAGAAATGAAATCGAAAAAGAAATCTGAGGTAGGAAGGCCGAAGCCACGCTAAAAATGTGAAAGAAAAACAACATATTCCCCAGGATTGGGGGAAGGAGAAATCTCGTCGAAGGCGAGGCGACAGGCGACACCGACGGGGATGCGGCGCGTGGCACGGAGCCAGTCCAAGTCGTCCTCGCAGACAAATGCGCCGTCCCAGCAGCCGTGCTCGTGGCCTTCAGCTTCATCCTCCTGCTGCGCCAACACGGCCGCCTCCTTCTCAGTCATGTTGGACTCAAGGTCTTAGAGAAGGAAATCAGAATAGAAATAACCGGAGGAGGGGAAACAGGAAGCGCAAGGCCCCGTGATGAAGCTCTTGAGCGGGAACGGCGGCGCAGGCGCAAGGTGTTGCATGTGCACGGTCGCGACGATGCTGGTACGACGAGAAACTAGCGGCGGTAGAGAGGTTGCAGTGAGAGAGAAAGGAGGCTGGGAAGCGCAAAGAAAATGGGGAACTTCCCCAGAGATTGCCCCAGGCCTTCTACTTAACCGTGCAACGGGCATGTAGTGGGATCCTTTGCGGTTGCCACACCACATGCAACGGGCGTGTACGCGGTCGAATCAGCCAATCGGAGCGTGGCCACAGCAAGGGCCACAGGGGCAGAGGATCCCATGACGCGATGTAATGTTACATTTAACGAGGCGCCGCAATGAAGGGACGTGCGCAGCAGTTATTCCTGACATTGTGACAGTAACCGGTGCATTAAATGCGCATAACCCTTAAAATGAGGCGAAATGATGATTACCCTCCACGTAGGATGTGGGGAAGCGTACAAGAGAAGGAATGATAACCCGGATAAACAGGCAAAAACCCGGCCAGCGAGGAATAACTCGGAATGAGCCAAGGGATCCCTAGAAGAGAAGCCCCGGGTTACTGGATAAACTCGGCCAAAGAGGCAGAGATCCAGATATGGGAACCTGCTGTGTCCTTAACAACTAAAAGTTGCTAAGACCGCACCAGCTTCGAGGACTAATGTTGGGGGGATACCCCCGGGTAGGGTGACACCGGGGCATAAAGGCCGAGTTAGCCGAGGTATGGCACGGTCAAAGCAAGTGCTAACCGGGTCACCTCAAGGCAGGCCGAACCACGGAGTGACCTGGCCCGTGGAGCATCTCCTTAACTATAGTCCGGCCGGCATAAAATATATGCCGACCATGTTTGTCTATCTATTTTGCAGGTATCTTGGTAGCCGGATTAGCCACATGCTAGCCGGACTATCCTATGGCTTCCAAGAGAAGGAAGGAATCTCCCGCTGGTCAAAAGGTGGCTTTATTAGCTGTAGCGTGAGTGAAGCAAAGTAAAGAGGAGGACCAGCGGGTCAGGGGCGACCAAGGTGATGCGAGCAATGTCAGCTAACGTAGCCCGTGTCTGGTGACGCTTAAAGACAAAGATTACGTTGTGGGTTACGTCCAAAGCCCGGACGAGCCGTTAAAGAGAATAAAGAAGCATCTAGCTTTAGGTGAGGAGCATATTCTCTGAATATGCTGCCACGTGTGCCCTAACATTGTAACCCAGGCTCCCCTATATAAGGAGCACCAAGGCCTCCATAGAGAGGGATCGATCATTTTTCTCTGTCTAAGGTAGAACTCCAGAGCGAGTTGGTAGGGAGTAATAGACATAGTCTCCTTCTTACCAAGAGCTTGAAGAGGACTTGTAAACACCATTGATAGAGAGAATACAAGAACATCTGCGTGTGGAATCACCACGTTCTCCCTCCCTGGATTCCCCTAGCACTCATTGGCCTCATCTTTATCCTATACATGGCATCTGTCATGCCACCACCACGACATAAAAATAAAGTATGCATGTAATAGTTAGAGCAAGATAAATTATCTGTGGGCAGTGCATCCATAATTTCTATTGCCTCCGCAACTACTTATAGCAATAACCTACTAGTCTCATCCATAGAAGAAAGAGAACTAATAATATGCATAGTGACGTCACTATTAATCCCAAGTAAATCCCGCATATACAGCCGTACTACCCTTCTATCACTAGGGTTCTGCTGACTCGTGTATTAACGAGCTCGTTGGGAAACCCCACGAGGAAGGTATGATGAGCACAGCAGTAAGTTTCCCTCAGTTATTAAACCAAGGTTATCAATCCTGTAGGAGCAAGGAAACACCCCAAAGGTGTAACTAGCTGAACGTTGGCAGGGCGCACTATCGGTGCCAACAGCAACGTGGAGACCTGCACAACACAACCACAGAACTTTGTCCCCAACTTGTGATGAGGTTGTCAATCTCACCAGTTTTGCTGAAAACAAAGGATTAAACGTATCGAATGGAAGGAAGTAATAGTTTGCAGAAAGTAAACACAAAGTAGTAAACAGTTTGTAGATTGTATGTAAAAGAAAGGACCGGGGTCCATAGTTCACTAGAGGTGGCTCTCCTTAAGATAGATAACATGCTGGGTGAACAAATTACAGCGGGGCAATTTACAAACATCGAGAAAGCATATACTAATCATCTTGACTCCTTTGAGACTTGATTGGGCATTACAACATTATACATAGACCGCCATCCAACTGCATCTATGACTAATAATCCACCTTCAGGTTATCATCCGAACCCCCTCTAGTATTAAGTTGCAAGCAACAGATTATTGCTTTACGAATTGCATGTAAAGTAAACAATACGATTGTTCAATGAACAAAGGATTGTTGTTTTCTCCCTAGTAGCAACGACACATCTAGTACCTTAGAGATTTCTGTCACTTCCCCAGATTACCAGAGGCATGAACCCACTATCGAGCATAAATACTAACTCTTGGAGTTGTTAGCATCTACTTGGCCAAGATAGCTACTAACAACGGAAAGCATGCAAGATCACAAATAACAAAGACATGATAGAATCAATAATCAATCTGAAATAGCATCTCAATATCCATCGGATCCCCGCAAACACAACATGCAGAATTACAAATAGATGATCTTGATCATGAACGGAGCTCACAAGATCTAGACATGAAACCACAAAGGAGGAGAACCAGCCATCTAGCTACTACATGGACCCGTAGTCCAGAGATGAACTACCTCACACATCACACCGGAGGCTTGCATGATGATGAAGAAGGCCTCTAGAGTGAATTCCCCTCTCTAGCAGGGTGCCGAGAAGAGCTTTAGATCCCTCCCGATCTAGGGATGGAAATGACGGCGGCTATAGACTCTTTCGTGGATTTTTGATCGGGTCCTTAGGGTTTTGGTCCCAAAGGCAATATATAGGCAGAAGGAGAGGCCGAGGGAGTGCTGGGGTCGGCAAGACCACCCCCTGGCATGGGCCAGGCCTGGCCGCGCGGCCAGGTGGTGTGGTCGGGCCCCAGCCCTTCTCCGTCTCATATTCTGGCTCTAGATGTCTTCCGGTAAATTAGCGACTTTGGCTTTTGTCCCGTCCAATTCTGAGAATATTCATTTTCTGACTTTCCTGAAACCAAAAACAGCAGAAAACAGGAAGCTAGCACTGTGGCTCTTTATTAATAGGTTAGTCCAAGAAATCATATGAAAAGTACTCCAAAGTGTGGACAAAACATAAGAAAGTAGATAAAACCAAGCATGGAATATAAAAAATTATAGATACATTTGCAATGTATCAACATCGCCAAGCTTAACTCCTGCTCGTCCTCGAGTAGGTAAGTGATAAAAGGAAAGAATAATTTTTTAGGTGACATGCACCATCATAAACTTGATCAAAGTACTTGTAAAACATTCAAAGCTGGGATCATAGTATTTCAATCATATCATGAAAGACAAAGTTCTAGCAATAGGACAAAGAAACTATGATGCAACATGAAAAGGCACAAACAAAAAGATTCATGAATAACAATGCTTTGCAAGACCTTTGTTTGTTTCACATAAAGAAAATATAGCATAATAGCATTCAGCTTGTCCCTCATAGAGTAGCAAATATAAATGCAAAGGACACCTTCAAAGTTCATAAGAGTGACTAGATACAAATAGTTTAAAGCAAGCAATATCAAGTTATGCACCAATCAACTAGTCTTGGGACAATGCATATAGAACTAAGAATGGCCACTATGCTCTGAAAGTAGGTGCATAAAGGTAGAAGGTGGAGACTCAATATATAAGTGGAAGAAAGGCCTTCATAGAAGGAAGTAGGGATTCAAGTCTCATAAAGATCTTCCAAAAATTATGGTACTTATAGTTTTCAGCTCTCATTGCCCCTATCATAAGCATCTTGAAGTGATTAAGATTAAAGTGAACAAACTATGGTGTACATGCTTGACGAAGTATAAGTTAGAAATCTCATGTCCCTTGAATACGAGGGTCGCTCCTCATGCTACTCAAGTTTAGTCACCGATAAGTTCTTGTCATCGTAAGTACATGTGTATCATAGAGAACCACCAACGGGGTACCCCTTGCCTGATGATACGGAAGAATCCCCATATCAAAATGACAAGGCAAGTAGACAACGAGCATCTCAGCAATCTTCTTATTTACCATGGGAATATGGTGCTTTTTTTCTCTCTTTCCTCTTTTCGTAATCTCTTTTTTTTCTCTTTTTTTCTCAATATAGGACTCTTTTTTTATAAGAAGAATGCTTCATAGACATCTCATTATGGTTACGCTGTAGGTTTCCACCATGTCAGCATGGATTAGACCAGCGGCCCAGGCATTTCTCTAACACATATACATAACTCCATGGACTTACAAGCTCCCCTTTCATTTCACACCGACGACATCCATAGACAAAAGAGCATGATATCAACTAGGTACAAAGTACCCGTGCAATGTTGAAAGCGTTCCCCATGACAGCATGGTTCTACTAATCCCCAACAAATAACTGCAAGCATATACAACATATACGACACAATGGTTCAAGTTTATTAAGGGCAAGAAAAGTAAAGTGTGTCATCAAGGTCGTGAGAGCTTTAATCACTAATTTTCTCATAACAAGTTTAATTCAGAAGGTAGATAAAAACATGAATATACTTGGAATAGTAAATGCTAATAGGCATGTACGGTGGACTCTTTTGAATAACTTGGTTTTATTTGGAGTTGGATGCATGAGTGGAACTCATACTTGGTTATGGAGGCTAGCAAAAGACTTGGAGCGACCAACTAAGAGAGCAATAATGGCCATAATCATGCAAAGCGACAAAACATTATTAATTAAAGCATAAAGAGATATTACAAGTTGAAAACTAAATGATCATAGAGGCTATGGTGACTTGGTATAGTCTTAACATGGTGTGAGCATGCGCCAAGTCAACCCAAATAAAGCATCAAAGGAGAATACCACAATACGATGCTTTAATATGCTAAAACAACGCATGATTCTTTCAAGGCACATTAAGCAATCTTAATTGTTTATAACAAGTCATGCTACAGAAAAGAATACTAAGCATAAAGCCAAAAAATATCAAGCATGGCATGACAAAGCATAAGCCACAGTCAAAAACAAGCTCTCTTTACCACTTAAGCATGAACTTTCCTACTCTTTTCCAAACCAAACAAAACTATTTGAAAACCAATGTATGAAAGAGGGGGTCCAACCAATTTATTCAGCAAACTAAGCAAACCAAGCAACCGAAAACCAAAATGAAACCGAAAAAGAAGACGCTCCAAGAACAACACAACTGTGCATGAAACAATAAAAATGAAGCGTTTGGAAGAAACCTGGGATTTTTATTGATGAAGAAGGGGATGCCTTGGGCATCCCCAAGCTTTGACGCTTGTACTTCTTGGATATTTCTTGGGGTGACATGCGTGGCATCCCCAAGCTTGAGATTTAGTTCCATCCTTCATCTTATTACTCATTCCTTCCATACACCTGAATTTTTTTTCTTCATACAAAACTTCACACAATCTTTATTAGCAACATTAGTGCACTCAAGATAATAAGTCTTTAGGTTCAGTTCTAACACCAATAAACTTTCATTAAAACACTAGCTATTGTAGTACTTCCCTCAAAAATCTCAATTCCCCAAAAGAACTCAAAAAGGAATCAACAAGAAGCAAATGCAGAAAATGGCAGAAATCTGTTAAAACAGACCAGCAGGTAAAAACGAATTTTTTTGAAGACCTTCTGTTGCTCAAATCAAAAAGTGTTGAACTAACGAAAGTTAGATAACAACCTGCGCAATAAGCACAAAACTTCACGCCTCAAAAGGACTTATAGAGATTTTACACGAATTTTTACGGTGAAGCACACAAATCTGTTTCGGGACAGCAACTTTCCCAATCATTGCTTCTCTCTCATTACAGGTCACTCTTGGCACAAAAAGCAAATAAAAAAGATAAGGAGCGGTTATTACTGAAGTAATAACTTCCAAGAATCATCTAAAACTTTTGGGTTATCTCCCAATAAGTACTTTTCTTTAACGCCTTTAAGTTAGGCATTAGAAGCAAGAAAAAGAATCAAGTGTTCTCAAATGAAGAAGCATTAAAATTAATACCAGAAATATCTTCAACAAGGCAAGGTATCTCATCCAAATAAGTTCTAGAGGATCCTCTCTCAATGCTCTTACGTTCACTATTTTCATCAAACGGGTTTTCGGGAACGATCCAATCAAGATTCTTTTCTATGGCTTCATGCATCGCTACCAGTTTAAAGGGTATTGGTATCTTAGTTTCCTCCCTATTAGGTTCAGTTTTGTTCATCTTTTCTCGTGTACCAACAATATCTACACATGATCCTAGCATATTGAAATGCTCAAAGACTTTTCTAGAATAAAATCCCTCTTTTCAGGGTCCTCAATTTCTTTAAGCTTGAGAAACATTACTTGCATTAAGGGGTTGAGGTTAACAAACCTAGCTTCCAACATGTGAACTAAAGAAGCTGCAGCAATCTCATAGTTTGGAGGAAGTTCTGCAAGGGATCTATCCTCAGTATCCTCATGTTTACTAACATGATTAAAGAATTCTTCAATATTATCTTTTCCAATTATTGAACCACTACCTATTGAAAGGACTTTCAGGGTGAATTTAGGGATCAACATGGTGTGCTAAGGAAGGGGTAGCCACTATAGAAGACTTAATTTTTTTTAATAAAGAAAGCAAACTTGTAAAACTAATTTTTTGTGTTTTTGATAACAAAACACGCAAACAAAACAAAAAGAAACTAAGCAAAACAAAAATAAGAAAGTAAAGAGATTGGTTATGAGGGACTCCCCTTGTGAAGATGTCCTTTACTCCCCGACAATGGTGCCAGAAAAATATTTGCTGACTCGTGTATTAACGAGCTCGTTGGGGAAGGAAGGTATGATGAGCACAACAATAAGTTTCCCTCAGTTATGAAACCAAGGTTATCAATCCAGTAGGAGCAAGGAAACACCCCAAAGGTGTAGCTAGCTAAATGTTGGCAGGGCGTACTACGGGTGCCAGCAGCAACGTGGAGACCTGCACAACACAACCACAGAACTCTGTCCCCAACTTGTGATGAGGTTGTCAATCTCACCGGTTTTGCTGAAAACAAATGATTAAACGTATCGAATGGAAGGAAGCAATAGTTTGCAGAAAGTAAACACAAAGCAGTAAACAGTTTGTAGATTGTATGTAAAAGAAAGGACTGGGGTCCATAGTTCACTAGAGGTGGCTCTCCTTAAGATAGATAACATGCTGGGTGAACAAATTACAGCGGGGCAATTGACAAACATTGAGAAAGCATATACTAATCATCTTGACTCCTTTGAGACTTGATTGGGCATTACAACATTATACATAGACCGCCATCCAACTGCATCTATGACTAATAATCCACCTTCAGGTTATCATCCGAACCCCCTCTAGTATTAAGTTGTAAGAAACAGATTATTGCTTTACGAATTGCGTGTAAAGTAAACAATACGATTGTTCTATGAACAAAGGATTGTTATTTTCTCCCTAGTAGCAACAACACATCTAGTACCTTAGAGATTTCTATCACTTCCCCAGATTACCAGAGGCATGAACCCACTATCGAGCATAAATACTAACTGTTGGAGTTGCTAGCATCTACTTGGCCAAGATAGCTACTAACTACGGAAAGCATGTAAGATCACAAATAACAAAGACATGATAGAATCAATAATCAATATGAAATAGCATCTCAATATCCATCAGATCCCCGCAAACACAACATGCAGAATTACAAATAGATGATCTTGATCATGAATGGAGCTCACAAGATCTAGACATGAAAGCACAGAGGAGAACCAGCCATCTAGCTACTACATAGACCCATAGTCCAGAGATGAACTACTCACGCATCACACCGGAGGCTTGCATGATGATGATGAAGGCCTCTAGGGTGAATTCCCCTCTCCGGCAGGGTACCGGGAAGAGCTTTAGATCCCTCCCGATCTAGGGATGGAGATGACAGTGGCTACAGACTCTTTCGTGGATTTTTGATCGGGTCCTTAGGGTTTTGGTCTCGAAGGCAATATATAGGCGGAAGGAGAGGCCGAGGGGGTGCTGGGGTCGGCCAGACCACCCGCTGGCGCGGGCCAGGCCTGGCCGCGCGGCTAGGTGGTGTGGCCGGGCCCTAGCCCTTCTCCGTCTCGTATTCTGGCTCTAGATGTCTTCCGGTAAAATAGCGACTTTGGCTTTTGTCCCGTCCAATTCCGAGAATATTCATTTTCTGACTTTGCTGGAACCAAAAACAGCACAAAACAGGCAGCTGGCACTGTGGCTCTTTGTTAATAGGTTAGTCCAACAAATCATACTCCCTCCGACCCAAATTAATTGACTTGGATTTGCCTACATTCGGATGTATCTAGCACTAAAACATGTCTAGATACATCCGAATCTAGACAAATCGAAGTCAATTAATTTGGGTCGGAGGGAGTATGAAAATTACTCCAAAGTGTGGACAAAACATAAGAAAGTAGATAAAACCAAGCACGGAACATCAAAACTTATAGATCCATTTGCAATGTATCAGGTTCCCAACCTGTAGATTAGTCATTACTCATACTCCCTATACCTGGCTCAATCCTCGGGGTCTTGGGTACATGACAAGTCCTTTGACTGAGGCAAGAGAGGATACAATAATCATCATGTCATACAAACAAATAAATGATCCCATCTATGATAAATAAGATGCACAAAAGCTACATGGCTAGGCCGAAGCCCTTAGCCCAAGGAGAATTACTCACACATAGTGACATGGGTATAACCTACAGGTACTCGAGATTGGTATATACGGTCTGAATACAGTGGAAGCCCACGGTGTCTCCAAGGCCCAAATGGAGAACTCGATTAACCTATGGACTCTTGATTGCTTGTGGAATAAGAAGAAGCTAAAGATAGAAAGTTTAAAGGGAAACCCTAACGTGTAACCGACTCGACCTGCTACCTGAGACCTAGCCTATCTATATAAGGGCTAGGAGGGGGCGGCGAGGAGGACACACGCAACCCTAGTTTCCACAACCCTCGCCAGATTGCATCTGCGCACCATTGTAATCTTCGATTCCTCTGTTAATTCCACGAGCAGACAAGCAGGAGTAGGGACCTCTACGAGGCCTGAACCTGGGTAAATCTTCGAGTTCCATGTGTGCTTGTTTGCTAGCCGATTGATGCTTCCAGCGCTCCCTTCTTCTCCAAAACCCAAGTCCATAACAATGGGCATTGATGAGTTAAACCCTCGTCAATTGGCACCGTCTGTGGGAATTGGGAGTGCTGATGTTGCGGCTTCTTCGGCCCCATCAACTGCGATCTACAACTCCACAATAGCGGAGATTTTCTAGCCCTTCGGCACGTTCGACTACACCGTCCACACGCCAGCCACTCGCCCGGCTTTCGAGTGCGTGGGCGACGGAATTAGCCTGGCGATCGGGAGCTTCCGCTTCCAAGTTGGTTAGATGGGCACGCTTCACATGCCTGACCAGCCGACAACACCATCGATTGCTCCAGCATCGTGGTTCCCTCCGCCGATCGGCACCCTCAGTAAGCTTAATGCCTCGACAACAATCGAGAATACGGACAGCGACAGCAGTCGCGAATCGGATTTGGGCGATCTAGCAACCGAAGATGGAGTCTAGGGCTCCGGATCTGAAAGTTGCGAAGCAGCAGCTTCCCCAACCACTTCATGTGCGCCGTCATCAACGCAGGTGATTCCTCCACCAATCGCGATAATACGGGCAACGGTGGCAATGGAACCAACCCGCCAAGGGTGGCATACCTAATGGTAGACCACCCAATGGCGGACCACCCAATGGCGGCGCCACCAACGGCGCCCCCATCAACAACAGAGGGGCAGCCAAACTCCCCACCATGGTGAATGAACAAACTGGCAAACACGTCGTGATCAGGCTCAACGATCTCGAGTGGGCTCGTTGCCGTGAAGCCCTACAAGGCCACCCACTACCCTTCGGCTCCCTGCAAGAACTGCTGATGGGTTACCATTGGCTCCTGAAGGAGGAATACAAATGCCAACTACAAACAATCATGCAACTCGAGGCGCATAAAAAGTCCGCAGACGAGTCGAGCTTCCGGCGAGCTGGGCTCTCCTCCCACGGAGGATCCTCCTCCAAGTGCAACGAGTACGTCGCTAACAAGAGGTGATCTCGAATGGCCCACCTCACCGAACAAGAGCGTGTAGAAGCCGCAAAAGTCCTCGACTTCGGCTCCATGACGGTGCATACGCGTGGCAACGTGCTTCCAAAAACGCCGCAAGTTGCGGTAACGGTGGCCACCATGTACCTCCTCAACAACCAGCCGCCAGCTGGAGATCCTCGAGCTGCCATGCACCAATCTACAATCGCAGGCTTGGGGTTAATCGAGGCTGCTCTTGACAAAGATCCGACACCGGAGCCGAAGAAAGGCAAGGCTCTAGCAAAACGCTATTCCTCGCCCCCATCTAGCAATGACAGTCACGATCTGTCTCGATGCCACCGCTCACGGCGACACGACCACGACTACGACGCGCGTGATGACATCTTGCAGCACAAGATCGACAAGTCAAGGGCGCGACGTGCCCAATCGACTGACTCAGAAGACAAAGATGTGGAGCTCTATGGCGCTAGATGCTTCAGCAGGGCCATCAGGAAAAAGCGAATGCCCAAGGGGTTTAAGCTCCCATCAGAGAACCCAAAGTTTGACGATCTACAGGACCCGAAAATCTAGTTAGAGGACCATATCTCCTCCGTCAGGATCCACGGCGGGAGTCGAAGCACGACCATGCAATGCCTGCAGCTACAGCTACAGGGTGCCGCCCGGGCATGGCTCAACAACCTCCCACGCGGATCCATTCGCAGTTGGGAAGAGCTGGTCTACAACTTTGTGCGCAACTTGAAGGGCACCTACAAAAGGCCCGCGTTAATCGAAGAACTGAGGTGCTGCCAACAAAGGTCGGGCGAATCGCTACGCTTGTACATCTAGAGGTGGTCCATCATCAAGAACTCCACGGAAAATATCTCGGAGGATCGTGCAATCGATGCATTCAACGTTGGCGTCCGCCGCATAGAGCTCAGGGAGGAGCTGGGCCGCTCGAAGCCCAAAACCATTGACCACCTGATGGAAATCGCGAATCGGTGGGCAGATGGAGAAGATTCGGTAAAAAATCGCTTTCACTCCGACAATGAAGCAGAACTCGAGCGCAGACACGGTCGCCGAAGCAAACGTCGAATGCACATCTACGATGACCGCGACGACATCAACATGGTCGCAGCCGGCTACGCCGACAGATGTGACGACAACCGCAACAGCAGCTACCGCAGCGGTGGACACCGTGACTTCGGGAAAGCCACGCAAGTATGGAAGCGCCACACTCACGATGAGACACCCGCAGCATCCATCAAGGACAAGTTGTCCGGGCCATGCACCGTGCACTTCTACATCGACAAGCATGACGACAAAAAGAAATCCAGCCACCTCCTCAAGGACTGTCGCGAGTTCCTCAAACTTCATGAGGGTCTGGCTCGGATGAATCACGACGTAGTCAACAGGGGCTACGGAGCCGCCCCAGGCGCGGTGGCACATGGAGCTCCTCCACCACCACCTGGACCACCGCCAAACGCAGCTGCGCCGGACCAGCACCACGGAGGCGAGCTGTACCCACGAGCCATGGGTACCATGATGATCCAAAAGGGCCGCCCCTCTAATCGGGTGCAAAAGGCCATCACTCGCCACGTGAATCTGGCGACAAACTCACCACCATCCACCACTGAATACCTTAGTGGAAGCGACTCATGCATCACCTTCGACAAGCGCGACCATCCGCGCCAAGTACCTCGTCCAGGCCACTGTACCCTCGTACTCGAGGCACAAATTGGAGGCTTCGACATGAGCCGCGTCTTCATGGACGGCAGAAGCGGCATCAACCTTATGTTCGCGAGTACCTTGCGAGAAATGAGGATCCCTCTGACCTGCCTAGAGGCCTCGGACACAACATTCCACGGCATCATCTCAGGCAAGGGCGTATATCCCCTTGGCAAAATCAACCTCGACATCATCTTTGGCACGCAGAAAAACTTTCGACGTGAGCGCATCGACTTTGAAGTCGTCGACTGGCCCTCACAGTACCAGTGCATCCTCGGACGTGTCGCGTTCGCTAGGTTCATGGAAGTGCCACACTACGCCTATCTGCAGATGAAAATGCCAGGCCCTAACGGCGTCATCACAATTAACAGGAGTTTCGAGAGGTCCAACAGTTACAACAGGGAGTTCAACAGAATTTCTTAGTCCTTCGGCATGCAGGAGGAACTCGCAAGATTGAAGGAATTGACAGACAACAGTCTGCCTCCTCTGAGCCGGCCAAGTTCACCCAACATATCCTTCGACTCATCGGTGCACACGAAGAAAGTTCAGGTCCACCCATCAGATCCCGCCAAAACGGCCCTCATCGCCAACAACTTGAGTCCCGCATAGGAACTCGCGCTCGTCGAATTCCTCCGTGAGCACTGGGAAATCTTCTCCTAGTGTCCTGCGGACATGCCAGGAGTTCCCAGGCAATTCGCCGAGCACGCACTCAATGTCAACCCAGACGCAAGGCCAGTCAAACAAACAATTCGGCGACTATCTGAACCAAGAGCAAAAGCAGTCGGAATGGAGATCAACAGACTCCTCGACACTAAATTCATACGCGAGATCAAGGAAAGCACTTGGCTCGCCAAAACGGTGCTAGTACCAAAAAAGGACACGGATATCCTACGGATGTACGTGGATTTCACCTCTCTGAATAAGCACTGCCCGAAGGACCACTTCCCGCTGCCACGAATCGACCAGATCATCGACTCCACTGCAGGATGTGAGCACCTCTGCTTCCTCGACGCCTACTCAGGCTACAATCAGATTCGAATGAAAGAGGAGGATCAAGAGAAAACGGCATTTACAACGCCTTTTGGTGTGTTCTGCTATAACACAATGCCCTTTGGGCTAACAAACGCAGGAGCCACCTACCAGCGGTGCATGCAGGCTTGCCTCAAGAACCAACTTGGTCGCAACACCCAAGTCTATGTTGACAACATCCTAGTCAAGACTAAAGAGGAAGCTTCACTAATCGACGATTTACATGAAACCTTCGCCAACCTCGACCGCTACCGGATCAAACTCAATCCGGACAAGTGCGCCTTCGGCGTACCATCTGGGCAACTACTCGGGTATCTCATCTCCGCGAGAGTGATCGAGGCGAACCCGAAGAAAATAAAAGCCATACTGGCCATGGAGAAGCCGAAGAACATAAGAGGTGTCCAGCAGCTGGCTAGACGAATCGAGACGCTCAATCAGTTCATCAGTCGAATGGGCGAAAAGGCACTGCCCTTCTACCAACTTCTCCGTAAAGCTGACAAGTTCGAGTGGACCAACGAGGCACAAGAAGCATTCGAAGACCTCAAGCGCCTACTGTCCACCTCGCCAGTACTAGTGACCCACGCGAAAGGGAACCATTGTTGCTATACATCTCCGCCACCAACCAGGTGGTCAGCACAGTGCTCGTGGTGGAATGAGCCGAGGAAAACAAGGTCCACGGGGTGCAGCGTGATGGGTTCGTACCATGGAAAACAAAAAAATCTACCGCAAGAACGAACAAAACCCAGATCTAATCTAGATAAAAGCCAAGATCTAATCTATTAGACATGTGCAACGAGATAGATCTGTACTAACCCTTGTAGATCCGAAAGCGTTACGAGATTTGGATCTCGTGGTTGATGTAGTCGATCACTTGCCGATCTCAAGATCATGTGGACGATCCTTCCGGCGCCGCGTTCCGGCAGCGCTTCCACAGTCGGTCACACGTGCGGAGTCGAAGCAGACCTTCCTCTCCCCGTTCCAGCGAGCAGCGGAGGTAGTAGATCTCTCCACGGAATCCCAGCAGCACGACGGCGTGGTGGTGGTGGTGGAGTAGAGAATTCTGCAGGGCTTCGCCTAAGCCTGAGCAGAAGAAAGGAGGAGGAGACAGACGGCTAGGGCAAGAGTAGTGGAGGGGGCCTAGGGGGTGGCGCCTCCGCCCCTCTATTTAAAGGAGGGAGGCGCCATGGGGAGGTGGAGTCCTTGTAGGACTCCCCTCCCTCCTTGGCCAGCGGATTGGGAAGGGGGGAGGAGTCCTCCTCCCCCACGACTCCTTGTCTTGCCCCACAAGGACTCCTTGATCCTTTCTTGGTTTTCAAGCAAACTCCAAGAAATCTTCCAGAACCTTCCGGAACATTCCGAACCTTCTAGAATCCTCATACAAATACTCCGGAACATTTCCTAACTCAGAAAATGATCCCCAATATATGAATCTTATTCTCCGGACAATTCCGGAGCTCCTCGTGATGTCCCGGATCCAATCTGAGACTCCGAACAACATTCGGTCTCCAACGCATATTCCATATCTACTTAAAGCAACTTCGAACCTTAAGTGTGTCACCCTACGGTTCATGAATATGCAGACATGATGAAGACACCTCTCCGATCAATAACCATCAGCGGGATCTGGAGATCCATAACGGCTCCCACATACTCAACGATGACTTCGTGATCGATAGAACCATTAACATACGAAACCAATTCCCTTTGTCACGCGATACTCTACTTATCCAAGGTTTGATCATCGGTATCTCCATACCTAGTTCTACCTCGTTACTGATAAGTACTCTTTACTCGTTCCATGTTATGTCATCCCTTCTGACCCAGTCACATGCTTGCAAGCTAACTAGATGACATTCCACCGAGAGGGCCCAGAGCATATCTATCCGTCATATGGATGGACAAATCCCAATCTTGGTCCATGCGCTTCAACACATACTTTCAGAATACCCAATGTCACCTTTATAACCACCCAGTTACAAAGCAGCGTTTGATGTCATCAA
Source organism: Avena eriantha (assembly GCA_910589775.1). Classification (NCBI taxonomy): domain Eukaryota; kingdom Viridiplantae; phylum Streptophyta; class Magnoliopsida; order Poales; family Poaceae; genus Avena; species Avena eriantha. Next base: position 96,182,535 of record OU342744.1, read on the forward strand.
AGTACCCATCCGGTGATGGTGATTAACATAACCTCATGGTCGAAGGATTAGGTTACTATGCATTTGAAAAGCTTGTAGCAAAACGAACTTAATGACTTGATCTTATGCTATGCTTACTATGGGTGTGTGTCCATTACATCATTCTCCTAATGATATGATCTTGTTATTAACGACATCCAATGTCCATGATCAGGAAACCATGATCATCCATTAATCAACAAGCTAGTTTAACAAGAGGCTTACTAGGGACTCTTTTATGTTTACAAAACACACAAGTATTAATGTTTCCGATTAATACAATTATAGCATGGGATGTAAACATTTATCATAAACATAAAGATATAATAATAACCACTTTATTATTGCCTCTTGGGCATATCTCCAACACAGCGCCCAGTCTACTAACTCAGCGAGGTACTCACGCCAACAAAGCAGCGGTACCCGCACTACCAGAAACTAGCGTACGGCGTCTTCATGATAGCCCGGCGACTACGCCACTACTTCCAGGAACACCCAATCGTGGTAGTCAATGACACCCCGCTTGGGCATATCCTCAACAATCTCGATGCCACCGGACGAGTCGCGCTTTGGGGGATCGAACTATCTCCACGAGACATGACATATGAAAAACGCGATGCAATCAAGTCGCAAGTCCTCCCTAACTTCCTCGTGCACTGGATGGAGAACCAGCTCCCTGAAAAACCAGATATGTCCTACCTCTGGATAATGCACTTCGATGGATCCAAGTGAAAGGATGGAGCTGGCGCAGGTGTCATACTGACATCGCCCCAGGGAGACAAGCTGAAATATATCCTACGAATGTAGTTCACCGCCTCCAACAATGAAGCTGAATACGAGGCCCTGCTACACGGGATGAGGATGGCAAAAGCCTGCGGCGCCAAGAGGCTCATAATATACGGCGACTCCAAGCTGGTCGTCAACCAGACAATGCACAAGTGCGACACACTAAACGACAATATGATCGCCTACCACGACCTCTACGACACACTCGAAGGGGACTTCAACGGCTGCGAGCTGCGGCACATAGGCCGCGAAAGCAATGAAGAGGCGGATGCACTCGCCAACATTGGCTCTACCTGTGCCCCCATACCACCTGGGGTATTTCTCGAGCGCATCTGTGAACGCTCCATCAAGCCAAAGGCCGTAGAGAAGAAAACAAGCGCAACAACGGACTCGGGGACTGCGCCGCCCAATGAGCCAATGACACTCGATGACCTGGAGCTTGACATAGGACTCGAAGGACCAATGAGTATCATGATGATCGAGCCATCTTGGACTCAACCGTACATCACGTACCTTCTCAGCAAAAGGCTACCAGACGACTCGACTGACGCACGACACATTGCGCGGCGATCCAAAGCATTCGCTATTATCAACGGCAAACTGTACAAGTGCAGCATCACAGGAGTACTCCAACGATGCGTCTCCAACACCGATGGAAGAGATGTTCTACTTGACATCCATGAGGGGACTTGCGGGCACCACGCTGGCAGTCAAGCCCTCGTCACCAAAGCTCTACGAGTTGGATTCTACTGGCCTACGGCCATGCATGACACCAAGGACATCATCCAAAAATGCAACGCTTGCCAGCGATTCACGGACAAGCCACACGCACCTGGCGCGGAGCTCCGGCCAATTCCATTGGCCTGGCCCTTCACGCAATGGGGACTCGACATGGTCGACAAGCTCCCAAAGTCCTCACGAGGAGGCTACGTCTACCTCCTGGTTGCAGTCGACAAATTCACCAAGTGGATAGAGGCCATGCCAGTGACTAACAAGTCAGGATACAGCGCAGTCAAATTCCTCGAGTCTATCGTCTATCGCTTTGGAGTACCACACAACATAATCATGGACAATAGGACGAACTTCACATCCAAGGAGTTCCAAGAATTCTGCGAGAATCTGGGAATCAACGTAAGTTATGCCTCCTTAGCATATCCATAGACCAACGGTCAGGTCGAAAAAGCCAACGGGCTCGTCTGCGACGGCATCAAGAAGCGACTCCTCCGGCCACTCGAACAAGCCGCAGGCTGCTGGCCAGACGAGCTGCAATCGGTACTCTGGAGCCTGCGCACACCTCCAAACAGTGCCACGGGGTACACCCCGTTCTTCATGGTGCACGGTGCTGAAGCGGTGCTACCCGCGGAGGTACGATACAAAGCACCGTGAGTGGTCGCTTACAGCGAGCAGGAGTCAACTCTTGCACTCGAAGACTCCGTCGACCTCCTTGACGAGGCACGGGAAATCGCCGCGGAAAGATCAACGATCTACCAGCAGAACTTGCGCAACTACCACAGCAGAAGGCTACGCCCCAGGTCCTTCGTCGAAGGAGACCTGGTCCTGCGACTGAAACGGCAAGGGCAGCTCAAGCTCGAGTCCCCCTGGGAAGGACCATACGTGATTGCAGAAGTAATCCCCGGTGGCGCCTATCGCCTCAAAGATTTCGAGACAGGAGTCGCGTACTCCAACCCCTGGAACGTCGCGCAGCTGCGATGCTTCTACCCTTGGTCTTCCTTTATTTTTACATTACAAATAAGGCTACTCAGTCAAGGCTACTTAGCCACACATTGTACCCCGTACTATCCTGCGAATAAATAAAGCTAAGTGCCCCAAAACTCTGTGTTCTTTTATTTTTTGCAAATTATCCACTCGAGGGCTGCGCCACCCTATACACATCTGTTCTACGAACCAACGCGATATCCTGAGTAGCTGACGTACTAATCGAAGCCTTGACAAACACCAACCCAGTTGCAATGCATCTGATAGGTTGGCAAGGTGCTGAGATAAACACAAGTCAGACTAACGAAAAGGAATCGCATAGTGCAACACACTCGCAAAACATACACGCTAACAAGCTCTTTATATACATCAATGTTAATCAATTACACACAGTATATATATTAACTTTACAACACTGGTGCAACTATGTGCAGGATACAAACTAAACTACTGTTGCAACAAAGGAACGTTTGTCTGCTCCTCGAAGAAGTCGACGATCTCCTCCGCTGGGCGATCAACCGCCTGGTAGTGAGGAACCATATTCCAAGTCGAACCTGCTGGCAGCGCTGGAGGTCCGGCAGCAACTGCTGCCACATCCACATTAGGCTTGTGCAGTCGCACTAGTGATAGAGCAACCTTGGCACCAGCCACCAACTGTTGTCGAACACACTCGCGGACTACACTCAAGTCTTGAAATTTGGCAAGGAGGGCTAGCAGGCTCGATGGAACAACGTCCAGTGGGAACATCATCTGATAAATATTCCTCAAGCACGATTATGACTTCTTCAGTAAGTGAAGCACTCATGAGGCACGATCCTGCAGGGTCGCAAGTGCGATTGCACGATCATGATCCACCCAGAAGTAACCACTCGCCTGCAACTGCTCTTGGGTCAGATCATTCATGCGAATGGCAATCATGTCCTTCTCATCCTGCGGGTGGCGTGCACTGACAACTATACCAAGCAAAGGCAGAAGTATGAAGACAACGAACTACCATGAGTGACTACAAGAAAAAGATAAGGAAGAAGAAAGCTAACACTTGAATTGGTCGCCCAGCTGCGTCACCTCCCCCAGCAGATATTGCTCCCGGGCGACGGCTTTCTCTGCCCTCGACTTCCATACATCCGCGTTACCACGAAGCACGGGCGGTTCGCGCTCCAACTGCTTCACACGGTCACGGAGTCACGAGAGCAGATATAATTCATCCACCCTTGAGCACGACTGCGCCAAAGTATCATCAGTGGATGGCATATTCCGAGGTTCACTCGAAGGACCACTCGATGTGCCCTATCACAAGCCAAGCAAGAGATAATAAGAAGACTAAGGCGATGCATGGGTAAAAGACTCGACTGCATTCAAACACAATAAAGTATCAACAGATACATTCACCAAAGGCATGTTCTAGAGAAAAGAGATAGGCTATTTAACTATTACAGACATGACTACTGAGGAGAAACTGGCTTCTTCGACTTGGACTTTGGTTTTGGGGGCGTCATTGAGTCTGTGGTAGTATCAGACGCCACAGACTTTCCGCCGGCCCCTGATGCCGCAGCCTTCGCCGCCTTCTTGGCTCGCTGCAGTTCCTCACAATACTTCGGAATTGTATTGATCAGCTGCGGCCCGTACTTGCCACATGCAGCTACGAAAGGAGTAAAGACTACCTGTTGGCCATCCGCGTTGATAGGCATTGCCTTGGAGACCACAGCAGGATCAACCTCGACTCCATGGGCTTGAACCATCGCGAGTGACATTGAAGCACCAGCCGCACGGAGTGAGTTCTTGAAGCCTACAGGAATGCCTCCAGCAAGGGACTCCACCAGATCGTCTACATTTTCGATTAACTCAGCCTTGGGCGCCAGCTCCTCACGGAGGCGACGGAGCACGCCCTTGGCCTTGGTGAGCGTCCCCTGAACGACAGCACTATGATCTTTGACTGCCGAGATGGCGCCCGCCAAGGCATCATCATGATGAAGTGCCTGGGCGTCGAAGCTCAAACCGCTGGAATTTACACAAGAATCAAGCATTGGCGCAAAAGTCAGCACAACAACAAATTCGAAAGAAGGGACACGGCAAAAATCCAGACAAGGGAATACCTGAGAGAGCCTTGGCAATCGAGAGAAGATGTTCTTCGAACAACTTCTCCTGAGCTACGATGGAGGCGCACAGATCCTCTTCGCGTTTCCGCGATTCGTCATGTGCTGTGATTGCCTCATCGCGACTCTTCACCGCCGCGGCGATCGCCTTTTTGAGGGCAGCAGTGTCATGAAGGAGTGCATTATGCTCAGTTGTGCAACAAGCAAAGATAGACCGTCAGTCGAATGTATCACAAGGATGAAGAAGAAGAGGCAAAAACACTCACTTTCAACCACGCGATGGCGATTGTCCAGCATTGCATGCTGGCGACCCATCGCAAGCACCTGCTCCGCCAAGCGAGCAGCTTCCTTCACAACAAGATGCGACAGAAGAAAATAGCAAAGGATTAGCAGATGATAGGGACGATACATTTGACTGCAAAAAATCAGACGAAGCAACATTACACATACATGATCCTCTAGTGATTCTGAGATCGATTGCCGCGCACTCGTCCGGAGAACAATCTGATGCTCCACATCGTGTGGAGAACTTGATGAATTGTGCCTGGAATGGGTCGCCAATGGAGGAGAAGGAGTCCGCTCAGCCGCTTTCTTGGCCTTGGAAGTCGCGACTCCAGATTCTTTCAAAAATTGGACGTCGCCAGAAGATAACGACGCCGGCTGACTGCAGAACAAAACCAACATCAAGAGAATACAACTCCAAAGAAGAACCAAAAAAGAAGACTCGTATACTTACCAATCAAACTTGTCAAAATCGAAGGTTTGATCCCCCAACTCCGACGACGACTCCTTTGGCAGCTGCATCTTCTTGCGGGAAGACGGCACCACATCACTCACATGAACGGCAGGTATCAGCGACTCTGCACCAATAGCTGCACCTTTCGGAGTTGAAGGAGATGATGCATCTGAATCCTTGCTGCGTGAACGCTTGCGAGTGTCCAGACTACTCGACTCGGGGGCTTCCTCCTCCACATCACATGGGACGGTCGACTCCGACTCGTCTTCTTCCAAGGCTTCACGAGGAATAACCCCCTCTGGAAGAGGGGGCATACAGGGCATCACCTTCCAATCCTGCATACGGGAAACAAGTCAGCACAAGTCAAGAAAAAATAAGCATTCGACAAACAAAGCTACTTCATAGCACAAATGTACCTCAGGAGGAGGATTAGTAGCATCGAATGGAGGTACGACTGGTTCACTGGGGAGCACATCCTTGGCGGTGTACTTGGTGAGCAGTCGCATCCTCTTATCTACTTCACTCGCGGAAATGCCATCGACAGATACGCGAGTGACATCGTCTGTGCCAGCCCACTGGAACATAGGATGGACTCTGGCCTGCAGGGGCTGGACGCGACGGTGCAGACACGTGCGAATGAGGGCGCAACCTCCCTCTTCTTTACCCATGCGACTCTCGAGGTCGCAAACACACTCGTACTACACATCTGTCTCCGCGGACTCGCCGGGCATCACTACGTTCTTCCAGGAGCGCCTCCTCTTGCACGGCGTCACGGGATCGAAGGGCGCGAGTCCGAAGTGGTCCCCGTCGGCCTTCTGGTCGCGGATGTAGAACTACTTGTCCCTCCACCCTTGGACTGACGCCATGAGTTTGATGTCGAAGTACGTAACGGAGGAGTCGACGTGGATACCACAGCCTCGTACATCGTAGACTACGGAGCCAGACGCCGATTAGCGCTTTAGCTTGAAGAGACGTTTGAAGAGACCGAAGTGTGGCTCGATTCCGAGCCAGCACTCGCAAAGTGTAATGTAGCAAGCTACATGGAGGATGGAGATGGGGGACAGCTCATGCAGCTGGAGCCCATAGAAACAGAAAAGGCCCCTGAAGAAAGGATGCAGGGGCAGCGAGAGACCGCGGATGATGAACGCTAGGAACATCACCCGAAAACCGGCAGAAGGACAAGGGGTTACCTCACCACCTGGCATTCGCGAGTCAGTGACCGTGGGAGACAGAACTCCGTCTGGGCGCAGGAGACGGAGCTCAGATGACTTGATAACGGACGTGCGCGACGCGCCATTGGTGACGCGAGTGCTCGCGCCCTTCTTCTTCCTGGCGGCGGCGATGCTGGTGCCCGCAGTGGCGGAGCCGCCCTTCTTCTTGGAAGTAGCAGTGGTGACGGCGGTTTCAGCCATGACACCTCCCTTCTTCCTCCCCATCTTGCGGCGGCGATGCGACCGGAGGAAGTAACTAGGGAATACGCGGAGCTGGTCCAGTACCATGATAAAGATGAAGTCTAGGAAGCAGAGGAGCAGCAACAATGGCGACGGAGGCAAATGCAGAGAAAAGAGCAGATGGGAAAATTTACCGTCGCAGCACTTCTACTTAACCCCCTGGAAGATGTAATCCAACGGCCAGCAAAAACCCTATCAGACGCGTGGTGACCATCGTGATTTACACGTGGAGGACCCGAAGTGCGAACCGTCCCCCACTACCCCCATTACGCGCGGAAATCGAGGAGGCGCAGTTAAAACAAAGATTACGCACGCCCGGTCAAGTCAGGGTCAGAAAATGGGACCCACTGCTCGTCATGTCCCGTCAAACCCGCTCACGCGAGCAATTGAGATCATCACATCATCAACACTGATGTCATCCAAAACTGAGCAGCAGAAGACTCCGACTAGTCCTTGTTCGAGTCTTCGACTCCACTAAGCACTTGGGGGCTACTCCCATAGGGAGCGCTGGCCGCGCACCCTATGATTTTTTCTTTTTCTCTTTTGCAGGAATATGGACTCCAAAGCATACCCAACCACTCGAATCCATGATTCGACTATGGACATGGGTTACTCCCATAGGGAGCGCCAGAAATAAATTCGACTGAAACAAGCAAACAAAAGACGACAGCAGTCGCAAAAGTTCTTTAGTCCCTGCCTGAGTCTTCGACTCAACCAGGCACTCGGGGGCTACTCCCATAGGCAGCGTTGGTCACGCACCCTATGATTATTTGTACATCGTACTGTGTGTCGCTAACATCCACACTCGAAACTTATGGCGACACCGCCTCATAATTTTTTCCTACAAAGAGACTGCCTCTCCTAGGTCACCCGAATCATCACCGCGATGACAAAATTCGGATGCCGCGCTTGCAGCGTGAAGATAAGACCTGAATAAGGCCTGGCAACACATTTACTGCGCACTACCAGAAATATATCCGTGTCTACAGGTACGATGAACATGCCTTGACGGACGCGTCGAGTGCTCACACCCATATACTGGAATTCGACTCCTGTAAGACCTCCGCGACTTGAGTCGAATTACACCAGCACTTTTCTGAATTCGAGTCTGGGGACTCAAGTTCGATTAGATTGCGTTGTTTTACCCTAAGGTAGTTAACTGATACCGATACATCAGTTAAATCAGGCACGCACATCAACAATCCCTATGACACAAATAGAGCAGTCGAAAAAAATACTCAGTCATGCACTCGAAAGGCTTCATAAAGTCCCTAGTCGAATCTACGATTCTACTGGACACTCGGGGGCTACTGACATGGGTATACCCTACAGGTACTCGAGCTTGGTATATACGGTCTGAATACAGCGGAAGCCCACGGTGTCGCCAAGGCCCAAATGGAGAACTCGAGTAACCTACAGACTCTCGATTGCTTGTGGAACAAGAAGAAGCTAAAGATAGAAAGTTTAAAGGGAAACCCTAACCTGTAACCGACTCGACCTGCTACCCAAGACCTAGCCTATCTATATAAGGGCTAGGAGGGGGCGGCGAGGAGGACACACGCAACCCTAGTTTCCACAACCCTCGCCAGATTGCATATGTGCACCATTGTAATCTTCGATTCCTCTGTTAATTCCACGAGCATACAAGTAGGAGTAGGGACCTCTACGAGGCCTGAACCTGGGTAAATCTTCGAGTTCCCTGTGTGCTTGTTTGCTAGCCGATTGATCCTTCCAGCACTCCCTTCTTCTCCAAAACCCAAGTCCATAACAATGGGCATTGATGAGTTAAACCCTCGTCACATAGAGATGAGATCAAAGATCATAAACATTGTAGTGGAAATCATGAGATTGATAGAAATAGTCTTACAATGTCGCCAATCGAAGAAGAGATCTACTATTACAAGTGGTGGAATATGGCTATGGTGGTGGAGAGATTAGATCTAAGTCTATTCCTCCAGCGGCTCTTCGGTGTTGTGGATGGAGATCTAGAGGCGGCTGATGGTCTGGAAGCGATCTCTTTTCTCATCGCCCGAGGCCTCTTTATATAGGGGTCCCTTCACAAAAGTTGTTCTATTTGACCTAGCAGTGTCGATGGCAACTATACAACCAGAACTATACAACCGAAAATTTATTCCCGCCGTATAGTTGGTCGTTAAAGTGTATGTCTCTGCTTCACGACTCTTGGTTTCTTTGGGTTGTTGGAAATCTCGTATCTTTGACTTTAATGTAGTGATTTACATCATCAAGCGTCATTATCTGCGCAAGGAAAAATAGAAAGAAAGGATTGCATACCCCTTTGATCATTAGGCATTAGTGGCAGGGTTTAGAGAGATATTTCATAAAAAAATATGAATAATATCCAGCTTAAATGTGGGTGTGGATGGCTATATTTTAGAGCCATCAGCCATGTAGGCATTTATTTGATGTTGTCCCCACCTAGCGGTAGGCTATACCATTATGGGTCGATTGGGTTTTGGTATTGGCCCGTTATGTTCTAAACTGATGATGAATAGTAAATGATGTTCGTTGATGGTCCATACATGCCTTTTTTGATTGTTGCGATTAGCACTGGCCTTAGAAAGGCCGAAATAGTAAAAGGACAAAAGGGACACCATGAACGGGCTCCATGAACAGTAAAAGGCTCGAGCAATATAAGTCCAGAATCATAGCAGGCCGCAAAGCGGTAAAAAGCTTACGTCCTTACGGGGCCGAACAATGAATGAAAGGCTTGAAAAGTAACATGCTGAATAGGAAAAGGCCAGAATTTTAGAAGGTCAGAACAGTATCGGACCTTCTCACAAAATGGGATGTTAGTAGGCGGCTCGCCACGGGCAGGCTTGAACAGTAAAAGGCTAGAACAGTTATAGACCTTCTCGTACATAGACCTTTAGTGGGCGATCGTCCACGGGCTTTAAGAACAGTGATGGGCGTAGCTTAGGCCTCTAATCGGCCGCACAATTATGGACCAATCTGGGCCTTATGCAGACCAAAACAGTAATAGACCGAAAAGTTAACAGGCCACAGCTAGGCTGCAAAGTGATGGGACCCTTTAATCAGCATAGGTCTCGAGGCAGGTCGAAACAGTAATGGTCCATCTTCTTATTGGGCTTGCCTCATGGGCCATCCCACTTAATAATTAGTAGGCCTTGGCTTCCACCACGGTTTTGTGACTGTTAACAACGGTAACCGTCTGTTAACGATGCTTGTCACGTGGTAGTTTGCATGATATCAGCAGGCAATGGGCTGGCGAAACCGATCTACCACGACACAGATTTCCGTGGTTGAAGGGTGCGATCCGCCATGGTCAGGAAAAAAAACCGTGGTAGATTCTTTCGTGATGGGTGTAATACTCTCGAATCGGCCCTATTGGTTCCCGCCAAACCCACATAGAAACGATTCAAAGATGCCCACTAGGCACTTGCGTGCGGGTGGAAAACAAAGTAATACCATTACATAATAGTTCACGATGGAACCCACAGAAACATATATGTACAACAACGACTTCTCGAGTCAAGAATACAAATATACAATACAAAGATCCAAATCATCTTAAAAACGATACACATCCGAGTACGGATAAGAAGCAAATGGGGCTAAGAGCCCTGAAGAATAACCAATGGCGTCCATAACCCTTCCCAAGCCAAGACAGAAGGGTACCTCTGCTAACGACGTCGAACTTATACCTGTTAAACAAAAGGGGTGCCAACAAAGGGCAAAGGAAAAAGGGAGCGGTCAGTACTAAGGCCAGTACACGGCGAGTCTAGAATTCGGCGGCTCTCGTCTACATAGGTATGGTGGACTGAAGCGGCAGCGAAGCATGCATTAAACAACCTACAGAGACTCGATACAACTGTCATGTATTAGAGAGGGATAATAAAGACCTATTCGGAACCAACCTGATACTAACACCAAACATACCCATCCTGGTATTTCCCCCTCGAGACCAAATGAGGAAGTCATTCTGAGGAACTCACATAGTTGGTAGTTTTATTCATTCATTCATGGTGGTTATCCAACTTACTAGTCATATCATATCCACGTCAAATTATAACAATAATCCTTTAGTTATAGTTGTCTATGATCAAGAAAATGTGCTCCAAGTCATCCATAATCGCGGACATGGATTTTCGAAAATATTTAACCCTGCTGGGGTGCACCAAAGTATCCACACGCACTTCAACCCTTGTTGTCAGATCCAATATGAGCAAGATCATGAACATACACCCAACGGTATGTCGATAGGGCTTCGGGCACGACATTTCCTAGACCCGAAGCAAGTACATGGGGTCACCCCGCTAAGCTACCTATAACAAAGTCGACCGGTCTCCGAGATGGACCTAGGGTTTGTGTCGACGGTTGTAAACGACTGAGAATCCGAAAGTGTGACTAGGCTTGTCGATACAGTGGAGACGTGGCACAGGGTTCCTAAACAGTACAGGTTCTCCACGCGCAATCATAAATAAATAAGTAAAGCATGGCATAAGAACATGATAGTAATAAAGCCCCAAACTAATTTGTGGCCCCCGACATAATACTTTGAAATCAGGTAGTAAGCCGATGGGTGCCCACACACCCACCCGTGGTTAGCGCGCTCGATCTCGGAACATGTGTCAAAACTCGGGTCCTAGGTGGACATAAGTGGGCGGTTAAAAACCAAATGTTGACTATTACCCACCGGTGCCTCTGTATTATATATATTTCTAGCATTTAAATTAATAAGTTGATGAGTCCAAAATTGATGCATATTTAAGTATAAAATTATTCATATTTTCACTCATTACATGCTACATCTTTATATAACTACGCCCATTGTGTTTGATTATTAGTTTTCATTCATTTCCACATGGGTTTTGCACAATATTAGTTTTATTAGGATTTTATTACCTTTTTCTTGTCTTTGGTATGTGTGTAGATGCTATGTAGAATCATGGATAAAAAGAGCGAAGAGGATTCAATATGTAGGAGTTGCAGGCACCAAACTTAGCCATTTGAGGGGAGGAAGAAGTGGATTTTTCCATAAACTCCAAATGAATATCCAAGGCCATTTTGATGTATCCCTCGTCCATACAAATCCAACGAGCCAAAGAACACCTCAATCGGAGTCTGTATGAAGAAATGGCGGCCAAAATACTACAGAGTACCGAAGGCATAACGACCACTGGTACAGGCGGAGCTCGCCCGTACCGTACGGCCATACCACCCTCCGGAAGATTTGTTTCGTCAAATGGAACAACATTTTTAAGGCCCAATGGGCATATTCGTCTCCTAGATCTATCAGTTCGTAAAACCGACCTCTAGATGCCTATTTAAAGAGGGGGAAACCCTAGAACAAGGAGAGAGTCCACACACTCCTAAGGGGCGGAGCCCTGCCGCTCCGCCACCTCCATAGATGCCGCCCACAATATCAACATCACCATAGCACTCAAGGGAGAGAGGAGACTACATCTTGAAGGGATATGCATCGATCTTCATTGCCATCTTCATCAACATCATATTCACATAATCCCCTTTGTTTACTTTGTTGTAGTCCAATCTCTATTGTGGATTTGCACTTGTATTCAATTGTACCTTCATATTGCATCCATACAATTGCCATGATGTTGATCCCCTTAATGTATGAGTAGTTGCCTTGTTCTTCGGGATAGATGGTGAAACCCTAGTATTATTATGCATTGAAATTAAGATGATCTATTACTTGTGTACAAAGATCCATTTATCTATGAATTGTGTTTGATCTCTCTCTCTTTAGATGATATGTGAAAGTCGACCACATATCATTTTCCCTTGGGACTAAAGGGAGGGATACATCCTTTGGACGTGTCTTGGAAGCATACCTGGAATGCCCCGTGATAGATTGGCGCCGGCTCATAACCTACACAGTCAAAGTAGGATTAAAGAGAGACTCCCTAAGCTAATTATGATATCCACAGGAAACCCTTAATTGCGGTGGTTTGTATGGGTGACTGCTCTCAGACATCGCAGTGGTTATTTAGAGGTGACCTCACTCTTGGCTCAACAAAGTGGCTTCCTACGAGCCTTGTAGTGAACATCTTATTATGGAGCTCTCTCCACACATGTCATGACATAAGGCATAGGTTATTCTAATCATTCATAATTACTCCATGCTAGTGGTGAATCCTACACTCCTTGAGAACCCCTCAATCATATTACACAACACTTCATAGATACTCTCTTGCTTTAGTTTACTTTTGTTATTTACTTTATTATTGTTTACTTTGGCACTTAACACACTCTTTACACACCCTTTACTTGGAATTAAAGATAACTTACAAGTACTCTCTAGTGAATAGTAACGAGGGGCATAAAGACCTTTACCAATAGCTCTCTATGGGTTCAAGATCTTTACTTCGAAACTAGCTATAATTGATCTGTGCACTTGCAGTCATCAAGCTATTTTCTAGCGCTATTGACGGGGAGCTAAGCGCTTTTGTCTTTGTCTTTAGTTGCTAATTTATTGTTGTTATTGTACTAAAAGTTATTAACGAGTTTCACGTTATTTATGTTTATTACTTTTTGCTGCTTTTACTTATTTGAAAACAACAAAAAATTATTAAACCAAAAACCCATAAAAATTTATAAAACAAAAACTATAAAAACATTTGCTACTAATCATGTCTTCCTAGATTGCTATTTTTGAACAGATGAAGCTCACAATGGAGGAGAAGAAAGTTGGAACTTTTGGATATTATGTTACGAGGTAAGACACATTAGAATAATGGTTGGAATGGTTGAAACATTATTCCTCCATGTTATGTGCCTCATACAAATTTGTTTGTGAAAATTGCGGATCCATAGATCATATTAATTATCAATGTGAGTGTAGCATTGATACCACATTAGCATCTTACAATAAAAGTAATGAAGGCTTTGTTGATGTGGAGGTTTTAGAATATGTGCTTTTTACTAGTAGTTGTGAGTTGCTAGCTCGCATGAGAAATATAAATAAAGAAAATAAAGCACTAGATAGAGTCTATGGAGTAGTACATCATATATACTCTTATTGTTTTGATATCTTAAGTAGTAATGCATTATTGACGACTTCTGTTGTGGAAGAGACTAACCTTTTGCAGGACTCACGGAAGAAAGAAGAAAAGAATGTACACCGCAGTGAACATACTACTGTCGCTGGTATGCGTTTGTTTAACTTGTATGACCTGTTAGATGGTTGTGCAAAATCATTTTGTAATTCATATCATGAGATTTGTGACAAATGTATGGCAGTTGGCCACCTTACTTTTCAATGTCCCATTACTCTTAAAGAATCCTTAGTATCTTAAACTAGAGTTGAAGTCTTAGAGTATTTGGTTATAAAGGTGTCCATGATCTACTCTCAAAAGATTCAATTATGAGAAAGAGTAGTGCTAGTATGCTTCTTATGTAACTTCCCAACTTGGTGCCAAAGTTACAATCTTATTGCCAAGAACGTCTTAGTGATAATCCACTTATGGTAAAGAGTAAGGCATGGTCTAAAACCATAGTGCTTGAAGATAACCATTTGCAGGAACCACAAGATAAAGAGGAGGATCAACAAAAAGGTGAGGTTGACAAAGATTGGCACATTACAAATACTACATTTGTTTATGATGCCTCTCTCTAGTAATGATTCTTATAATGCTAAAACTGATTGTAATTTATCTGCGGGGGCCTTGTGCCTAGACACTCATGAGGAGAGCATTACTATTGATCAACTAGAGATAGAACCTTGCTATGAATCTTTCGATGCTAATATGCATGGACCTGATTTACTCCCTATTGCAAAGGAATAATATTATGAAGTGTTCCCCTACAATGGTAACCAAGGTAAAAGTTCAATAAATATATTTCAACCTATAATCCTCTTGTTGCAGCTATATAAGGAGGCATGCTCACCACACTTGGTGCATCCACGCTCGCTTGTAAGCGAGAGCTTATTTATCTATATGATGCCGATGCACCGCAAGAGGGTACAACTTCGACGGTACTCTACTATGAGAAGCTCCAATCCTTTGCTAGAGGTAAGTACAATCACACCTCAAATTGATATCCCCTGGGATCCAGGTGGATGATTTAATGGAGCATCTAAGCCTAGCTATATAGCTTTAAAGAAAGCTCTTCCCGGGAGGCAACCCAGAAGTTTTTAGGTGTCTTTCTTAATTTTGTGTCTTGAGTCTAGTTCCATTCATGTTCCATTGACACTTGTATATATCAATGATTTCCTATTAGAGTTGGCTTGGGACTATTTTCCATAGGTAGAATTATTTGTTGCTCTAATGATGCATTGCATATCTTGGTTAAATCTTCTCATCATAAATATATGTTTGCTTTGTTTGGATGTTGGACTAACATTTCAGGTCCTTAGTAAAATTTTCGGGAAAACTAACTCGTTCCGGAGTTTACTGCAAGCTTAACGAGCAGCAGTACAGGCGGACACATCCGTACCACACGTCCGTACCGCCCATGTGACACATCAGAAGAAATAGAAAAAATTCTAGAAAAGCTACTGCAAGCTTAAAGAGCACCGGTACGGTGGGATGTATTCGTACCGTCCGCTCGTACCGACCTTGTTACCAGGCGAAGGAAACATGAAGAGGACTCATAAGTTTTAACGACCACTAGTACGGGTGCATCCCGCCCGTACCACCCAGTCGTACCAACTTTGACGGAAACCTAAAAAAAAGACAAAGAAGATAAGGTGCAGTACGGGCGGAGCCTGTCCGTACCACGCGCCCGTACTGAGGAGCATCGCGCAGTAAGGGCAGGGACGAGTACAAAAAGGTTATACCCCCTCCAATCTTTTTATTTTGACAATCTCAGGTCGGTGGATTACCTTCTACATGTTCCTTTATACTTCATTTTATTTTACCTACCTTTGAAACTCCCTAGCCTATAATTCTCTATAGTGTTTCATGTTTATTTTAATTTCTTCTCACGGTTGGGTGAACAAACTCTGTTCGTACACCGAATCGTTTGCTTTTACTTTGTTTGTTATTTTCGCAGGGACTTGAACCTTGTATGATGACGTGCATGGTTTGTGTCAACCGTGTAAATACTTGCACAAGCCACTTGGTTGTTTCAACTCAACACTTCAACAAGGAAGTATTCGTGGAACCAAATGTCCATTTCCATCAAAAATGAGGTTATTCGTACCTCAACAATAAAGTGTATCACCCTTGTTTTATTCAAGCTTGTGGAGGTAACCACTTCTCACAGTCTCTTTTGATAACTACATTTTCTCTTTTCTTTTGGTATCTATTCAAGATTGGTTCTTATAAAAGTTCTAGCTTGGGGAAGTTACTTCTACATGTGTAGAGTCTTGTGCAATGTTCTTGTTCGATGAAAATTCTTGTGCAATCATGTATCCCACTGTTTTTAATGCTTGCTTGGGTAAGTTATGTTTCATGTTTATATAATGGATGCACTAGCTTTTGTTGGGAATCATAGGAGTTGAGTTAGAGCTTGATGCACGTTGTTAAAATCTTTATCCAGCTTGAGAAGAACATTGTGATCCTCTAAAAATACATTGCCATAATTTCTACACTTAAAACCTTTGTCTCCCACTTTTGAAGTTTGAATTGTTTATCTTAGATTGGTTGATTCGTGAAGATGCCATGCTTGTGGGAGTAATTCAAAATAGGTAGAGTAAAGATTTTTATTGGTATGATGATTAGTTGTGGAAACGTTTGCTCTAGTTCTTTTAGCTAACCGAGTCTTGCCTTGGAAATAATAGTGCCAAACAAGTACATCAAGAAAAAGTCTAAAATTTACGACTTGTTTGATGAATGATTGTCCTGAGAGTATACCTTTGATGATACTTAACCCCATAGATATTTTGATAGTCTTGACGACACTCATGAAAGGAATTGGTTGATTGAAATAAAGTCTAGTGGTAATTGTGATGCATGCCAAAGCTAACCTTGTGTATCAAACCACGGTACTAGCTAAAAAAAGGAGAAAGAATTGAGACAACTTTGTTCTATGTCTAATGCACACCTTTGGGATGCCAACAACTCCACTAGCTTTTGGACAATCTATGGTATAACCCTGGATTTCAGCTATGACTTGATGACATGAGTGGCATACGTGTCAATATATGGGCAAAAGTATTGGTACTCACAAAGGTTGTGCAAACACTTGCAAAAGAAACATTCAGCGATCCTTGAAAAAAATAAAAGAAAGAAAAAAGATATTTATGAGGATCCACATAACAAGTCCTTGGCATGGTCTCATTACTACTTTATGATTTTTTCTTGGAAGACAATTATTGGATTAGAAGTGTTTTGATAGACTTGATTTATTAATGTGGGTGTAAATAAGACACTTCATTATTATACTACTTGGGACATGAAACTCTCTTACTCAATCTTGCTATTAAAACATCCTAGTGTTCCTTGGCAAGCTGAGAGTTAACTAGAATAATTGGATTGATTGTTGCATTTCTAGTTATTTATACTTATATTAAACTCTACTTTGATTGTCCTGATTTACCTAAGCTTGTATAGTATTCTTGACATCTCTCTAACTTTGATGAGCTTTACAAATGGATGAAATGCTGAACGCATATGACTGCCAACCATAAGTTAATTCATATTCCCGTTGAATCCCTTACTATACAAAAGTAAGGAGATACAAAACTTATTAAAAGGCTCAATAAGAGGATCACAAGTTTGTTTTCAAGCTAGATTCACTTTTTGACATGGAGCATTGAAGTTTTAATTGATCTTTTATGGATTGACATAACTAAGCTTGTGTTACCTTGTATGAATATGTTCTTTCTTACTTTGAGCTTGCAGGGGAAATAAGGATATAAGGCATTGATCATCTACATCTGGTATTATACTTTTGTTTCAATTTTTGCCTCATTTATGTTATCGACTCGTGCCTCATGAACATGATGACCTTGTCCATAAGCCACTTTATTACTCGGTACGAGCAAGAGTCTAGCTTGTGGAAGTTGATGAGTCCAAAATTAATGCATATTTAAGTATAAAAATTATTCATATTTTCACTCATTACATGTTACATCTTTCTATAACTATGCCTATTGTGTTTGATTATTAGTTTTCATTCATTTCCACATGTGCTTTGCAAAATATTAGTTTTATTAGTATTTTATTACCTTTTTCTTGTCTTTGATATGTGTGTAGGTGCTATGGAGAATCATGGATAAAAGGAGCAAAGAGGATTCAATATGGAGGAGTTGCAGACACTAGACTTAGCCATTCGAGGGAGGAAGAAGTGGATTTTTTCCATAAACACCAAATGAAGATCCAATGCCATGGTGTTGTATCCCTCGTCCATAAGAATCCAACGAGCCAAAAAACACCTCAAACGGAGTCTATATGAAGAAATGGTGACCTAAATACTGCAGAGTATCGAAGGCATAACGACCACTGGTACGAGCGGAGCCCGCCCGTACCATACGGCCGTACCACCCTCCGGAAGCTTCGTTTCGTCAAACGGAACAACATTTGTTAAGGCCCAATGGGCATATTCGGCCCCTAGCCCCGTCGGTTCGCAAAACCGACCTCTAGATATCTATTTAAAGAGGGGAAAACCCTAGAACAAGGAGAGAGTCCACACACGCCTAAGGGGCGGAGCCCTACCGCTCTGCCACCTCCATAGATTCTGCCCACAAGATCTACATCACCATAGCACTCAAGGGAGAGAGGATACTACATCTTGAAGGGCTATGCATCGATCTTCACCGCAATCTTCATCAACATCATCTTCACATCAATCCCCTTTGTTTACTTTGTTGTAGTCCAATCTCTATTGTGGATTTGCACTTGTATTCAATTGTACCTTCATATTGCATCCATACAATTGCCATGATGTTGATCCCCTTCATGTATGAGTAGTTGTATTGTTCTTGGGGAGAGATGGTGAAACCCTAGTATTATTATGCATTGAAATAAACATGATCTATTACTTGTGTACAAAGATCCATTGATCTATGAATTGTGTTTGATCTCTCTCTTTATATGATATGTGAAAGTCGACCACATATCATTTGCCCTTAGTACTAAAGGGAGGGAGAAATCCTTTGGACGTGTCTTGGAAGCGTACCCGGAATGCCTCGTGACAGATTGGCACCGGCTCGTAACCTACACGGTCAAAGGAGGATTAAAGAGAGACTCCCTAAGCTAATTACGATATCCACGGGGAAACCCTTAATTGCGGTGGTTTGTATGGGTGACTGCTCCTAGACATCAAAGTGGTTATTTAGAGGTGACCTCACTCTTGGATCAACAAAGTGGCTTACTACGAGCCTTGTAGTGAACATCTTATTATGGAGCTCTCTCCACACATGTCATGGCATAAGGAATAGGTTATTCTAATCATTCATAATTGTTCTATGTTAGTGGTGAATCCTACACTCCGTGAGAACCCCTCAATCATATTACACAACACTTCATAAATACTCTCTTGCTTTAGTTTACTTTTGTTATTTACTTTATTCTTGTTTACTTTGGCACTTAATCAAACACACTCTTTACACACCCTTTACTTGGAATTAAAGATAACTTACAAGTACTCTCTAGTGAATAGTACCGAGAGGCATAAAGACCTTTACCAATAGCTCTATGTGGGTTGATATCTTTACTTTGAAATTATCTACAATTGATCTGTGCACTTGCAGTCATCACACGTTATATTGAAAGCTATGATCATCTCCACCATTAAGCATGTGCCAACCTCCCAACAACGGTGGAACAACAACAACGCGAAGTAGCACCTGAGCAAGCAACTATGACTCGCAAGGCCGACTATTTATTAAAAACATGCAATAGTGTATGTCCAAGGCAATATAGAGGTTGCAAGGAATATAAATGGTGGGCGGGGACTAAAGCATCACAATACGGATAGCAATAGATCAACAGGAGGAAGTAAAGACTATAAATACAAAATAGGTGGAAAGAGGAAGAATGCTCGCCTTGGAAACATAGTTGACGGTTCATATCCGAAGAACTTGTCAATACTCGCATCAACTCAACGGCCTAATCCGTGAAGATGCAAAGCACTAAAAGAAACACTGGATGCACTATTTAATACTACGACACAAGATTGGGCATGATGCATGTATGATGCATGATATGGAAAAGATGCGATGCAACTAGGCAATATTAAGCGGAACCAGGGTCCCGATAATTAATTGGATGGTTCATGTTGTTTAGATACGCCGCAATTTAAACGTTGAAATAACAAGGCAAAACATGGCATCGATGCACTACACAAATTTAAATGGAGTCAAGGTAAGACAAATATAGCCCGCATATATGCTCCATATTTAATTATGAGGTGAATCGACAAATACCTCCAAATAACAAAGCATGTATGCAATCATGAACAATTTAATATGCAACAAGTATATGTTATAGATTGTAAAAAAATAGAGGTCTTAGAAAAGGGGATCACACATGTCAGATCAACGATCTTGGGGGCTTAGAGGGTTCAAGTTCGATCTTCAGATCCACAGGATCGGGGTCTTTGGATTCTGGAAGTGGATCTTGCGGTCTCCATGACAGAGTTCTTGATGTCCCGTGTCAGAGATCATATCATCGATGTCAAACTTGGATTCCAACATGAGGGTCTTGTACACCGAGGGGGTTCGAAGGTCTTGTTGCAAGTCTCGCTGATCTTTAATTCTCTTCGCAACATACTATAGCATCACCACACCACCAGTATGTAACACCACCTTGCAACATCGAAGCCGTAGTAGTGGAGCAGCCACACCACATGGTCACCATGTCAATGCCATGCTAGCAGCGCAACCCCAAAAGTAGCCGAAACATCAGCATAACGGTTGCATCATCTCCACATGTTGATGAACATGAGTCGCGCAGGGACGAGGTCGAGTGTGTCTCCCGTGCTGAGAAGGAGGATGGTCGGCGCAGGAAGCAGAGGGGCGGCGGGGATGCGGCAGGGCGGCGAGGTGGTGGCCAGGAAACACGGTCGCTGTCGATGGTGGTGGAGGGGCCTGGCGACGGAGCCAGGGTGGAGCATCAGGGAGGGTGATGTCTATGCACTTCTATTCTTGTAGACAGTTGTTGGACCTCCAAGTGCAGAGGTTTGTAGAACAGCAGCAAGTTTCCCTTAAGTGGATCACCCAAGGTTTATCGAACTCAGGGAGGAAGTGGTCAAAGGTATCCCCTCTCAAGCAACCCTGTAATCAAGATACAAGAAGTCTCTTATGTCCCCAACACACCCAATACACTTGTCAGGTGTATAGGTGCACTAGTTCGACAAAGAGATAGGGAAATACAAGTGGTATGGATAATTATAAGTGGTAACGGTGCCATAAATAGCTTTGATGGCATGTGGTTGACGTGGGAAGAGACTAAAGGCAATCTGAAATAAAGATGGAAGCAAGCAAACATGTAGCAGATCTAATTGCAAACGGTGTTTCAATGTTTAGAAACAAGGCCTAGGGATCATACTTTCGCTAGTGAACACTCTCATATAAATATCTTCTCTTTATGATACCACTCTGAACTACTCTCCGGTTGGACACTAATCCATGGTAGGGCTATAACAACACACCTCAAAGTTCGCTTTCCCCATCTAGATAACCCCACACTATCACCTTGAGCACTAGATGGTTCCAACAAACACCACAATTTCATAAAGACATCCAACTCCAAATATAACTCATAACAAGTATTTGTAATCTCTAGCCGAAGTGCCACCATGGTGTGCACGCTATCACTTTCACACATGGGGAGAGCAGAGATATATTAAAGCACTTGAGTAGCAAGGTAGATCTACTTGATTACAAAGCTCATGATCACAATATGATCATGCATAGAGAGAGATATGAACACATAGCTACCAGTAGAACCCTTAGCCTCGAGGAAGAACTACTCTCTCATCATCATGGGAATCAGCAACAGTGATGGAGATGGTGGTGGAGATCGATGGAGATGGCTCCGAGGGCACTTCCCCATCCCGGCAGGGTGCCGGAACAGAGACTTTCTGTCGCCCGAATCTCCCCTTCGGTGGCAGCGGCGTCGTGGAACTTTTCGTGGCTGGAGGTTGGACATTTAGGGTTTCTGCATCGGGAGGCTTCTTATAGGTGAAGATGCAAGATCGGTGGGTGGACCAGGGGCCCACACCAGCTAGTGGCGCGGCCAGGGCTAGCCTGCGCCACCACATGGTGTGGCCAGCCCCTGGCCCCTCTCCGTCTCGTCTTCTGGCTCCGTGTCCCCCTCGGTGAAAAACTGACTTTGGCTTTTATCCCATCCAATTCCAAGAATATTCATTTTCTGACTTTCCTGGAACCAAAAATAGTAGAAAACAGGCAGCTGGCACTATGGCATCTTGTTAATAGGTTAGTCTAAGAAAGTGTATAAAAATACTCCAAAGTGTGGGCAAAACATAAGAAAGTAGATAAAAACCAAGCATGGAACATCAAAAATTATAGATACGTTTGCAACGTATTAGAGGGCTCGGGGCAGAGGATCTTGACGGGGGCGCGGGTGGCGCTGCTCACGGCCAGAGGCAGGCAGGTTGACGGCAAGAGGTGGCGGCGTGCTTGCAGACAGAGCGGCAGGGCCTGGCGCGAGGCAGGTGGAGGCTCTACTCGGGGATGGAGACGACAGGGTGCGAGCTCTGGGTGGAGAGAGGGGCGGCGCTCGCTTGACGCGGGGCGACTGTCGTTGCTACGGAGGGAAGGTCGGGCGGTGCTCGCGAGGAGAGGCGAAAGGGCGGTGCGACATGGAGCGAGCGGAGAGGAGCGCGAGTCTGAGGAGCCCGGGGAGGTGCTTGACAGAGCGGCGCGATCGACTGGTTCGAGGAGGGGGCACGCGGCGGCTGCTAGGAGCAGGGTGCTCGCGAGGGAAGGAGAGCGAGGGGGTTGGCCGCGATGGAGAGAGAGAGGTGGGCGACGGGGATCACGGGAAGTTGGGTGAGGAGAGGAACATGGTGGGGTCGGGTCTGCGACGGAGATCCCGAGGCGGGAAGGTCGCGGTCGGGAGAGGCTCGCGTGGTACCACGGGGACAGGGTGGGGCCCGCAGGCGCGTGTGGGGAGGTGGGACGGTTCAATCGGGGGTTTCCGTGACATCGTGTGTGTATGCTGCTGGCGGTGGGCTAGGTAGGTGTGTGGGGTGAGGGATTAGGGTAGGGTTTTGTCTAGACATTTTTAGGGTTTAACCAGGTAGGGTTTGGGCTGGGCCGACCGGGTGGTAGGTGGCTGCAGGCTGGGCTTTTAGGCCTGGCCTGCGGCTGCCTCCCGGAAAACCAAACATTTTTATTATTTAGTTTATGTGGTATTTTAAATGTCTTTTTTAAATACTTTTTAGACAAACAAGATATCCCGCAAGACCGGGGATTTTATAATTTGAACAAAGGGGATAATTAGAAACAAAGATAGGCTTTTAGAAAATAGTTTTAGGCGAACCTATGCATGATGATGATGATGCTCAAATGCAATGTGGCATGATGACATGAGCATGCTATCATGATGATGCACGCAATAAAAACAACAAGCGATTTTCTAGTAGTGGTTTTACCGGGTGCTACACCGGAGCTTTTACCACGGAGGCCATCCGTCACGAAAGACTTTTTAACCACGAAAAAGGGCCTTCAACCAAGAAAATCGTCCGTTGTAAAAGCCTTTTCTTGTAGTGAGAAGACAACTTTCATCACCCCTTGCAGGGAATTCTGCTACACCTGCATGCTGTTCGGCCTCAAGAATGCTGACGCAACCTTCTAGAGGCTGATGCGTATCGCCCTAGGAATGCAGATGGGTAAGAATGTGGAGGCCTACGCCGACGACATCATGGTCAAGACCCATGAGAAGGACATGCTTGTGGTGGACCTTGAGGAGACCTTCGCCAACCTACGCAATGTCAACATCAAGCTCAACCCATCCAAATGCGTATTCGGGTCCCGTCAGGCAAGCTCCTGGGTTTCTTGGTGTCACGTCATGGCATCGAAGCGAACCCTGACAAAATCAGGGCCATTGGGATGCGACCTCCCATACGGCTCAAGGACATGCAGCGCCTGCCGAGGTGCATGGCGGTATTAGGAAGATTCATCTCTAGGCTCGATGAAAGGGCCTTACCTTTCTTCAAGATCATGAAGCGATCGGGCACCTTCTAGTGGACTCCTGAAGCGGCTGGCTTTCGAAGGCCTTAAAAGGTATCTCACAAGCCCTCCCATCATGGTGGCTCCGCGGACTCGCGAGCCTTTGCTCCTGGTGGCCACGCAAAAAATGGCTAGCGTCGTCCTCGTCGCTGAGCGCGAAGAGCCTGTTAAGGCAAACAAGAGGGTAGTCGCACCCAAGTCCCTCGGGGGTTACGCCCCATGAGGCGACTAGAGGGGCTTCTCCCCCGAGCCGGAGTCCTCCTCCTCCCTCAAGCTATCGATGTCAGAGATGTGGCCCCAACGAGCAGGAGCCAGAGAGGGAGTGGACGCTCGAGCAGGAGGCGACGCGCGAATCACCGGCGAAGGCGCCCCGGAGGCGTTGGGCCAGAGCTCGCGGCTGCGCGGGAGCTGCCGCCTTCTCATCGTGCGCGCCGGGCCCGAACACGAACCCGGCCCACGCCGGGGAGGTCACGCGGGTGCGCGCAAGTGCGCCGCGTGCGCGCCTGTTCAGACCGGCATCGACGCAGCTCCTCCTTGCTAGGCAGTGGCGCGGGAGCTCGTCCTCTGGAGCTCGAACCGCTGCCTCAGCCGGCCAAATTCCGGCACGATTGGCCAACCATGGGTAGGAGTGGTGGGTGGAAGGTGGTGCGCGGAGGCGATTTGATGGCCGTCGCCGGAGGTGGCCGGAATCTGAGGCGGCGGCGAGCGACGACATGGTTTATGTGCGTGCTTTGGTGGGGGAAATGGATACGGTTTCCGGCATCCAGGGCCCTCCGCACCAAATATATGCGGGGTGGATGGGCCTTGATATGGAAAACCACAAAAAAGTTTACGGTATGGATGCTTTTACGGTATTTGAGAATACCAGTTTTTGACCGTGATACCACATATCGGGCCGAAATTTTGCGGACCGGAAATATGCGGTAGATGCTCTAACCAATACAACTCCCAAGTCCCTACCCGAAACAGAATGTTCGTGCGGTCTTGCTCCCTTTCGTCGTGGTCGGCGGCGGGAGCAGCACTTGTAGCACGCGCCCCTGCGAATCCCCCTCCCGTCTCCTCCTCCCCAGCCCCGACGCCTCCCAAGCCCGGGCCAAGGTCCATGGCCTCCTCCTCCGCCGGCGCGGGCGCTGGCCGCGTCCGCGTCGCGGTCGTCGGTGACGTGGTACTCTCCCTCCCTTAAAATCTGTAAATCGTTTGGCCCTGTCTTCCTTGCGGGCATGGATGTTGGGCATGAATATTTGTGGTATAGCGTTGTGGTTATTCACGGGGTTCGTACGTGTAGCTGATTCGGAGCAAGACGAAGAGGGGATTGGGCACTGAAGTCTCTGCTCGTTGACCTGGTTAATTCAGTCAGGCTCCCATTTGGATGCCACAAGGGGGTTTAGGTTCAGTGATATCCGTTGATGTTTGCAAATTGCTAGTGCGGGTGCGCGTCTAGGCCTTTGATCGTAGTTTAAATGTGGCATATTTCGTTCTTAATGGCAGGCCATGATGGATGACTAATTGGATGTGTTATACTTGCTGTATTGACGACAGTTCTGGCGTCTGTCTGAACTAAGAGTAGGTTTATTGGCGAGATGGTATCTCCATTTCCCCTCAAAGCTTGTTCAAGGAGAGAGGCAGAGCAGAGGGAGTCAGAATAATTTGGGGACAATGCATTTCCTGGCTTCAAACAGTCGCTCCTGGTAGCGTTCTCTCGGATATCTTGTTATGCTGATCACATAAGGATAAGGTGGTGGTGGAGCAGCTTGGAGGGAAACTAGAGGGGTTCAATTTAGGTGTGGTTATTGTAAGCTTAATCAGTGAACTACCCTAGGTATCACTATAATTAATGAAACTGCATAACTGTCCTCAGCCCCCCTGTTCTGGATGTGCTTTACCAATGCTACAAGGCACCGATGGCACTTGGAAGGAGAGGAATTGTTGACTTTCACCTTCTTAATTTTTGCTACATGGAACCATCAGAGTATACGAATAGCTGTGTTGTATCATGTTGAGATCTGTGTAATGAGAGCATGGCATTAATTGGATGTTATGCACTGAACCTTGCAGCACGACGATTGGATCCTTGACGAAGACACAAAGGCCCTCCATTTTCTTCAGGTATTGTACATTGCATATTTATATGGATCCAGTTTGTTGCATTGCGATATCTCATTATTATGTCCACATTTTTTGTTCTAGCTTCTCCCTAGTTTTACAATGTACTATGCATGCCTGTCTGGTTTAAGTAATGCTGTGGCCTCCTATGCTTTGCAGACCATGGTTAATCATGGTACATGTGTGTTACAAATATCGACATTGCACGTTGAAAGCAATATCCATGTATAAATAGTTCTATATCCTCATCTGTTGTTCTCAGAAGCTCTAACATGCTCTATTTGAAATGCAGCCAGATCTGGTGCTTTTTACAGGTATCGCTACGTCTGTATATCATGATTTGCGAATTTCATCTTCTTTTGTGATGTACATGCACTGGGGCTATTGTTTGTCACTTCATGTTTGTTATCTATCTCTGGCAGGTGATTATGGCAATGAGAATGTTCAACTTGTCAAAAGCATTTCAGACCTTCAGTTTCCAAAGGCAGTGATTCTCGGTAATCATGATTGCTGGCGCACACATCAATTTTCAGAGAAGTATGAGTCATATTTTCATTTATTAAGGAGAAACTATAAAATAACCACACTTAGCTTTTCTGAAATAGTCATGTACTTGGTTGGTACTCAGGAAGGTAGACCGTGTCCGGCTTCAGCTGGAAAGGTAAGATCCTTACATAGTTACATATGCTATCAGTTGTATTTTAGGAGATTTCTTGAAGGAACTTTCAGTGAATTAGTCGTGCAGGTTTGCACAATTGCCGTTATGTTCTTCAGTTGTACCATGACATTGCAAGTCTGTAACCACCATAAGTTTTCTAGGTTTACTGCTAGATCAGTTCATTAGTTGTTTATTTTTTAATTTAGACACAAAGCACTAAGTTGAAATAATTCTTAAATTTAGAGAGAGTGAGTTCAGTAAACTGTGGTTGGGAACTGCTGACAAAAGAAGGATAGCTAATTCGCAGAAAAGTTTCTGCAGTTCCTAACCAAGTTATAGAGGTGCATGATGATTATGATTATCAGCATTCTTCAGCAGACTAGGATGCTCTTTCTGCAGGAAATGTGGCCAATAATACTTCTCTTTCTTTTTGCTTTTTCTTGCGAACATCAGCCTTGGCGAGCAGCATGTTGGATATAAATGTTTGGACTTCCCATCTATAAAGCTGAGTGTTGTTGGCGGGCGACCATTTTCTTGCGGGGGTGACAGGTTATTTAGACCAAAGCTTCTGTCAAAATGGTTGGTAAGAGATGTACTAACCAATAGATACATGTGTTGTTCAACTGTTTTCTTAGGTATATCTTTGCCATGAATTTATTTCCACAAACAATTTTGTCCTTCTCTTCTACTCCTTTTGAATTAGGAACTTAAAGCTGCTATGTGAATTTGTTTAGTAATGGCTTGGTAGTACAATGAAAAGAGTGGCGCATGCCGTGTTTATTTCTTTCCCATGTCAATTATTACTGAATTATCTATCCAAAAAACTTATTACTGTATCTGCTAGTTTATAAACATCAGGACGTTAAACTTAAAGGTTGTTAGTTTATGTTCTAGATTAGGGAGATTTCGGGTTGTATCACCAGGCTAGTCTCTTATCATGTATTTGACTACTTGGTGCTATGCAGTATAAATGAAAGCACAAGACTAATATGACCTCATCCTTGCCCACCGCTGAGTGTGGTGCTTAACTGCTTATAAGGATCTAAGGGTAATATGTTGTATGTCATGATCTCAAATCATGTTAGGAAGTTGAGTACACCGAACCAGATATGTAGAGTGATTGGGTACATAATTTGTTACGGTTATCGAACAAGCTTATTAGTCCGCATTCATTGTGCTAGGGTTAACACAACTCAGCCTCCAAAAGTTTCACGAAATTATTTCACCTCTTGCCTTTTGCCCATTATGATGACACTATAGATGGTAAGATTGGCACATGATAGTAGAACTACTGAATGTGGTAGCTAAACTAACTGACATTTCGTGGTGCTGCCATTCTGGCAGCTTTTTTAGCCTCGCCTTATAAAAGAAGTGCATCACAGACCATTCTATTTTTTTTTCACTTACCCCTTTGTGAAGAATTTCTGCTGTTGTTCGTAAACTATATTCTGTCACCACTCATTGGTTGCTATGGTCATCATGTAGGTATGGTGTTGATGATATGGCAGGAAGTGCAAGGAAGATATATGATGCTGCCGCAGGTGCACCAGAGGAGCATTCTGTCATACTACTTGCACATAATGGACCAACAGGTCTCTGAACATTCAAGTAACCAAGTTGTATAGATATCTTATGGAACTCATCACTAAAATGTTCTATGTCCTAACAGTCTTACCTTGAATCATGGTCACACAGGTCTGGGTTCAAGAATGGATGATATCTGCGGGCGGGATTGGGTAGCTGGTGCTGGCGACCATGGTGATCCAGGTCTGATTATTCATGACGATTTTCAATCCCCCCTCCAATTACACTTTCTCAAGTAGTTGCTTCATATGGCAACCTCCACAGATCTGGAACAAGCGATATCCGACCTGCAAAACAGAACCGGTGTTTCAATCCCGCTTGTCGTGTTTGGGCACATGCACAAGAGCCTAGCCTACGGCGGAGGCCTCAGGAAGATGATCGCCTTGGGGACCAACCAGACCATATATCTGAATGGAGCGGTCGTGCCTAGGGTGAAGCAGGCGAAAGAAAGCAGTCCTGCTATGAGTTCCACCAGCGAAAGAGATGGGCTCCAAGGATTGGGATCCATGGCACCAACGTCACGGGCATTCACCACTGTCGACCTCTTTGATGGCGCTGTTGAGAAGATCTCCGAGGTCTGGGTGCTGGTGAGTGCCGCCGGGGCCGAGCTCGAGGAGGAGACTGTCCTGTACAAGCGTCCACGTGAGCACATGTGACGTGTAGACTTGTACAAATAGTGTTGTACATGGATTATATGTAACTGTGCTGTGGCAATGCTGATGAAGCTGTTAAAAGGGCACAGGCTGCCTTGTCGTATGAGATCAAGGTGGCGATCCTGATGGGCTCGGGATGTTATTCCCATGCTTCTTTTCCTTGCACGAATTGTTGGGACTTGGGTCAGTCTCGTGGGAAATTCGGCATGACAAATCAAAACGCAACTTGTTGCAGAGTCCAAAAAACAGGGACTTGTCAGCTTGTAGCCATGTATACCTGCCAAATGCGGTGATATCTTTTTCTTGTTCTGTCCTTTCTAGACTACTTCAAATTCAAACTGTCACTTATGGAAACATTGTAAATTATTGTTTGACATTTAAATCTCCAACATAAAAGTGAAGAAAAAACCTGTAGACTTTTTTTCTGGGTTATTGGATAAACCATCACATGTAAGAGTTGAAGTGTCGAATGCACCATATGGTGGGGTTATATCTTTACCAGAAGTGCATTGGATGTTTGAATCTGCCTAATCTGTGAAAAGGAAAGAACTAGAGAATGTGTATCATTTGTTATCTGATGCATATCAGGAGGATGTTGTTGTCCAAAACACTATAGGCTGGTAAGCATGGATGGATGCTGATGAGTTAGTGTACTCTGATTAATCTTATAATGTAGTATGCACTTCTTTACTGAGGACATGTGCTGGATGTCACAGTGGGATTGGGTATGGCTGTATGGGTACTTTGTCAGCTCTTAGCTGCATGGAGCTGTTTGAGACCCTGAATGCCTTTATTTCCGTGCTTGTAGTCAATCAATATATCACCATGATGCATTTCTTTCATACTTTTGCTTACTTATTGAGTAGTTGCATTACAGCATTAGTATACAAGGCAGATTTTCTGAAAAAAATATATTTGCATTTGTGTATTGACCTTACCATAGAACTATCTACAAGGAGCGAGCCCAAATGTGATGTCTGGAGGCAATTTGTAAGAATCACTTCATTACTCTGTACTTCATGATTGCAGTGTCTAGTATGCTAATATTTGCTTGCATGCATGTTTCTTTCCTTCATTTCCTGCTGCAATTCAATAAGCCTGGAAGCATGTAAATAGCTGCTCATTTGAAAGTGTGTTTTGGGGTAGTAAAATTTAAAATCTTGTCGAACTTTTTTTATTTATAACAGCCTACTTCTGCTTTCATGTTCAGGTTCCTACAAATATGAACAACCTTGCTGAAAAAAGGGAACATCCTTTCTGGATGCAACAATACTGTCCATCGCATAGGGTGGATGGCACTCCCAAGATGCTGTAGTTGTGATTTGTGAAAGAATGGAGGTATATTCTGTTTCTGTATCATGTTCGGTTTTCGAACTTAGATCTTGAGCATACTTGGTTTGATAAGTTTCTGTCTGCAAAACTAGGATCGGTTCATTCCAATATGGTTCATTTACTTATCAGCAAACGGAATCAAGATATGTATTCCTAGATGATGATCGTAGTCTCGACTATGCTGTGATGGATACAAATGAGTGCTAGCTTGACTATATTGTGAAACACAGGAGATTTACGAAGGGGACTGAATATGGAAGTGGAACAGCTAGTTCCTCTGCTTCTGCTAGAAAGACAGCGTTTAGAAATGAAGCCATGTAAAGACAGAAGACTGTATGTTTCATCGTGCTGAACTGAACAGCCATATTTCTCCCATTTTTCGCTATATACCGCTAGTTGTAAATTTGCCAATTTCTGTAGAAACCAGGGCCTCCACCATCTCCCAGAAACAATAGGTCTGGGCTTACCGGAGGAGCAGTCTGTCACCATGACGATAACTCACTGGCCGCACACAAGATGAATATGGTTATTCCGTCATTTAAGTCCATGTTCTACTCCAGTTCTACTGACCTGCTGGTTATTGCTGGGTAATCATATGATATTTAGGAGACCATGAATGGCTGGAATTAACATTATTGAAATTATAGCAGGGTCATATACTCCCTCCGTTTCAAAATATAAGATGTTTTAGGTTTGTGAAGGAAATGTAACTAGACTTTTTTGGTGTTTAGGTTCACTCCAAACTTGAATGAACCTACATACTGAAAGAAGTCTATATACGTTTGCTTCACAAAGCTAAAACATCTTATATTTGAAACGGAGGGAGTAGGTCCTATGGCGATGGAAATTATAAGAGAACCAACAATTAACAACCACCTACTCCCTCTGTTCCACAATATAAGCCATTTTAGAAAGGTAAAACAGCTTGCTAAAAAGGTTGCAAAATTGCAATTTTGTGACTGTCATTGATGAGATGGTTTTGCTTCGCCTCCTGCCGTCGAGCTGTTTGCCTATTCTCACAACACTGCAGCTGCACGTAGTACTGCTATATTTTCGCAATCTTGCACAGCTACGATCTGCAAGCATCGCTGATCGATAGATCCTCGTAAGATTCACCAGTACACTGTACACCATAGACAGTTGTCTGAAATAGCCTTTCCTGACAGCATGCTTCACCTGAAATAGCCCCAACATCTACGCGTGGCGTTCTTCATTCACAAGACAGGCATGCAGGTTCTGGAAAAAATGCTAGTTAAGCTATCTACTGTAGTGTATAGATTATCCGTGATCTCATTCGACGTACGTACAAAATACAGCCAATAACTAAAAAAAGGTGGTCCATGCACCGAGAGATCCAGTGAGAGCCTATGATCTGAGGCATTTAAGGTGCATCAAGTCATGAACTATAACTACTCCCTCCGTTTTAAAATATAAGATGTTTTAGTTTTATAAAAAAAGTGTATTTAGACTTCTTTTAGTGTTTATGTTCACTTTAAACCTAGATGAACGTAGGCACTAAAAGTGGTTCAGATACACTTCATTTATAAAGCTAAAACATTTTATATTTTGAAACGTAGGGAGTACGATATATCACGATCCTGGATGCCACAGTCTCATCCAGGTAGGGGACAGAAGGCTAGCCAGCCAACTAGCCGGTGTAACTCAAATTTGCAGACATTTCATCCCCAATGTGCATATGAAGAATGCCACGGTCAGTACATGAAATCGCTGGCCCGAAGTATATGCAGGCTGAAGATCTGCGCAGTGTCTGGTATGCTAATACTTGCTTGCATGCATGTTTCTTTCCTTCATTTCCTGTTGCAATTCAATAAGCCTGGAAGCATGTAAATAGCTGCTCATTTGAAAGTGTGTTTTGGGATAGTAAAATTTAAAATCTTGTCGAACTTTTTATTTATTTATAACAGCCCCTCCCTCCTCTCGCCCCCGTGTGGCGGCGGGGGGCAACCCTAGCCGCCGCCGCCGCCTCAGCCTCCCGGGATCTCTCGTCTTCCTTGCCGTAGATCGGCGGCGCGGGACGCCAATCCTCGCTGCGGATGGGGTGCGCGTCGGGCACCTCAACGGCGTGGCATCTCTGGCGTGCGGCGGCAGCGGCATGGTCGGAGGAGCAGCGTCGTGGCGGACGACGATCTAGTGCCCCTTGTCCCTCTAGCCAAGAAAACTCCAGGGGAAACCTCAGATCCCGCGGGATCGAGCGATGGCGGTGTCCTGTGCATCGTTCCCCTCTTGAGAGCATCGCTTTTGGGGTTCTCACCGGCTATAGGGATCAGCGGAGGCCCTGGGTTTGGTGGAGGTGGTCATCTTCTCCGTCGAAGGTGGCCGGCCTGCGGCTGGATGGGCAGATCTCGTGATCTGTCTTCTAGTCCCAGCAGCGAGGTGGGGAGACATAGGTGTCGGTGAAAACCGAGCTATTGACAGGTGATGGCGGCATTACCACGTCGTTACCTTAATGAAGTCATCGCCGTGCACCTTGTGTCGACCTCAATCGTGCTACTCCAGGGAAAATCCTAAGATCTTCGGGTCGGACGATGGCGGTGCCGCGGTGTCGGTATCGCTTTCTCTCCTAGGAGCATCGCCTGTGGAGCACCGTTGGACGGAAGCGGCAGGAGAGTGGAGCGGCTAGCGTGGGTGGTGGTGCTGCTTGGCACCAAGGTGGTGTCGGTGGCTGGTGTGGCGACGGTCTGCGCATCGATCTACATGCTAACGACGGGTTAACGGAAGATTTTGAAGGCGGCGACATCCGGAGCATGTGCGTGGGCGCAATTCCGTGGATATGCTGTGCGGTTCTAGGACTCCTTTCGATTGAGTTCGTGCCACCGTGCCAAGGCACTCCAGCTTCTCTTGGCGAGTGTCAACAGTGTAGGTGACATTGGGGTGGGTCGAAACAGATAGATAGGGGTTTGATAGATCTCATTGGGGAGCTGGCGATACAGTTATCGTTTTTTGCTCAGTGTTTAGCTTTGGCGATTCCGGTTTGTATGATCTTTGTAATGACTTTTGTCAAACAATGTGGTTCTAATAATAAATAAAGGCTGTGTGCGTCGCTTGATGCAGAGGCCAGGGCTCCGCTCCCCATTTAGAAAAAAAAACAGCCGACTTCTGCTTTCCTGTTCAGGTTCCTACAAATATGAGCGACCTTGCTGAAAAAAATGGAACATCCTTTCTCGATGCAACAATACTGTCCATTGCAGAGGGTGGATGGTACTCCCAAGATGCTGTAGTTGTGATCTGTGAAAGAATGGACGTATATTCTGTTTCTGTATCATGTTTGGTTTTCGAAATTAGATCGTGAGCATACTTGGTTAGATAAGTTTGCGTCTGCAAAACTAGGATCTGTTCATTCCAATATGGTTCATTTACTGATCAGCAAACGGAACCAATATATGTATTCCTAGATGATGCATGATCCTAGTCTATGCCTTGAGCGTCTCGACTATGCTGTGATGGATACAAATGAGTGCCAACTTGACTATATTGTGAAATCCTGGAGATTTATGAAGGACTGAATATGTAAGTGGAACAGCTAGTTCCTCTCCTTCTGCTAGAAAGACAGCGTTTAGAAAGGAAGCCATGGAAGGACAGAAGACTGTATGTTTCATCTGTGCTGAACTGAACAGCCATATTTCTCCCATTTTTGCTATACTGGCAGTTGTAGTTTTGCCAATTTCTGTAGAAACCAGGGCCTCACTGCAGGACGCGCGATACGCCGAGGGCTAAAAGCCGTCGGCGTAGCCCAAAAAACCCTCGGCGTATGCCACGCCGACGGCTGCCCTCGACGTAGGCTCCTCGGCAAAGCTCTCCCTCGGCGGAGCACACGGAGGCCGTCGGCGTATGCTACGCCGAGGGCAGCTGTCGGCGTAGCAGCCGTCGGCATAGCCTACCGGCCGGTTGTAAAGATAATTTTAAAAAAAAATCAATTTTTTTTTCAATTTATTTTTCTCTATTTTTTTAATGTTTGAATTGTTTTACTAGTTAATCTTCTGTTTGGAACAATTTTAACACTAATTAGACTTAAACTTAGGTCAAACTTCCATCTGTTCCCGCAAAGCAGTTTATACCTTGTTGTCAATACTATAATACCAATCCTATTAACTCTTATATCATCATGTCACATGTTTGTATCTTTTGAAATTACAAACAATTATTTAAGTAAACAACAATGAATAAGTAAAAATATTATTGAATTCAAATAAAATATAATGATTTAATTTATTTTGTATTTTTCTATTTTATATGGAATAATTAATATCTTTAAATCCGTAAATCGGAATTCGACAAATAATATGTCTAAATTGATCAGAAAAGTGATAGGAATCTAAATATGATATCCATATCAACTTATAACAAACTATGACGTGATTCTAGTCATAATTTTATTTGCCTGTTTAAAACGGCACATATAAAGATTCTTAGCTCGGGGCTGAGCCTCGTTAAACTTGAAGTGGATCTCGATGAAATAGCATATTGTGAATCTAAAAATGATTTTTGTAAAAAATCATGAGCATAAGACCATGTACCTATAGTTTATATCTGACACACTTCCTACCGATTCGGCAGAAATTTGTCTTTTTACCGGGGATGGACGGAAAGGTTTGAGATCCCCATGTTAGGACATTGTCCATGTAAGGTGGTATAGTATTTTGAAAAATGGGGTGGTAGCATTTTGAATTAGCCATTTGGTGGTTGTTTCACAAAACCCCCCGTTTTTTGCACTCGGAAAATGGAAAATGGCTTTTTGGTGCGACGAAAAGGAAAACTTCCTCCTGCAACACTATTCGCCATCCCATGATGCACATTCATGCACAATATGGGAACATTATCACAAACTATACCTTGATTCTAGCCATAACATTGGTCATTTGACCCGAAAGTCAGGAAACCTCGAATGAGATAAGTCATTTTGTGAAGGTTTTTTTAGACATAATTAATATACTAAGTTTTATATTTTTCCTTGCAACTATATCACATAATATGACACCACACGAAGGTTTCGCATTGTTTGGATCGTTTTTGAAATTTTTATGCCCGTTTCAAACTATCGTCAAACTTTGTCGAATGGTCGGCATGAAGATTCTTAGCTCGGGGCTGAGCCTCGCTAAACTTGAAGTGGATCTCGATGAAATAGCATATTGTGAACCTAAAAATGATTTTTGTAAAAAATTATGAGCATAAGATCATGTACCTATAGTTCATATCTGACCCACTTCCTACCGATTCGGTAGAAATTTGCCTTTTTCACTAGGGATGGACGGAAAGGTTTGAGATCCCCCTGTTAGGACATTGTCCATGTAAGGTGGTATAGTATTTTTGAAAAATGGGGTGGTAGCATTTTGAATTAGCCATTTGGTGGTTGT
Organism: Avena eriantha; assembly: GCA_910589775.1. Taxonomy (NCBI): domain Eukaryota; kingdom Viridiplantae; phylum Streptophyta; class Magnoliopsida; order Poales; family Poaceae; genus Avena; species Avena eriantha. The sequence continues at coordinate 96,218,123 of OU342744.1, forward strand.
TTCACAAAACACCCTGTTTTTTGCACTCAGAAAATGGAAAATAGCTTTTTGGTGCGACGAAAAGGAAAACTTCCTCCTGCAACACTGTTCGCCATCCCATGATGCACATTCATGCGCAATATGGGCACATTATCACAAACTATGCCTTGATTCTAGCCATAACATTGGTCATTTGACCCGAAAGTCAGAAAACCTTGAATGAGATCGGTCATTTTGTGAATTTTTTTTGAAACGTAATCAATATACCAAGTTTGATATTTTTTCTTGCAACTATATCACATAATATGACCCCGCGCGAAGGTTTCGCATTGTTTGGATCGTTTTTGAATATTTTATGCCCATTTTAAACTATATGTAATGCTTTATGTTTTACTTAATTTTTATTTAAAAATGTGTAATATTTGAGTGTAGATAGATATACCTTATTTTTCTGCAAATTTTGATATATTATTTGTATTTTTCGGAATTAGAATGTTTTAGTTATGATTTTTCAAAGTTTAATGAGGTAATAGGAAAAATAGCTACGCCGAGGGCAGCCGTCGGCGTAGCCTACGGGGGCTGGTGTGATCACGGTCTACGCCGACAGCCCGACGTTTGGCTGTCGGCGTAGCATCCGGCCGTCGGTGTATCCATCCATTCCTGTAGTGCCTCCACCATCTTCCATAAACAATAGGTTTGAGCTTACCAGAAGATCAGACTGTCACCATGGCGATAACTGTCGCACACAAGATGAATGGTTCTTCCGTCATTTTAGTCCAAGTCCTACTCCAGTTCTACTGATCTGCTGGTTATTGCTGGGTAATCATATGATATTTTTTTTGAAATGGTAATCATATGATATTTAGTAGACCATGAATCGCTGGAAGTAACATTATGGAAATTATAACAGAGCCATGGCGATGGAAATCATAAAAACATTAATAATTAACAACTGTTCTGTTAGATATTATGGCCTTGGTGATATCGCGTCATTTCGCTTGGAGACTTGACAAGTCTTTCAGCCAATTGTGGGTAATCCCTACTTCAGAAGCCACTATCCATAAACAAATGTGTAAGGTAGTAGCAAAACGAACAACCTACACTCTTTACCTCTGCTGCACCGACACGGTGGCTAGAACACGTATCGTGTCAAATACGGTATCCGATACGGATATGGCCCGGACACCGTATTCCTACGGTTTTCCCATATCGGCAACTTAATAAATTAAAATAAATAGGTAATAATTCGAATACCAGTTGGATACCTTTTGGACACAAATTGGATACGGCCCAGCCCAAAACTGAAACCCTATTCCCGTTACCATCCCCTCCTAGACTCCCACTTCCCCTCCCCCGACACAGCCGCCTCCTCTCTCTTGACTCTTGAGCGACACTGCAAGATCCGCGTCCAGCTGCCGGTGGCGACCTAGCCGGCGGCGACCAGCCCACCATTCTGTCGCCGGCAGGAGCAAGGAAGCAGCAGCTTGCCACCTCGCTGGCGGGAAGTAGGTACCAGTCTCCTTACTCCTCTCGTACTCTACTGTGTCGCCTCAGTCTCCTTCCTCCTTTGTTGATTCAGTGATTCTTGAGTTCTTGACTGTATCTCCCTCCCTCTCTCTCTCTATTTTGTAGATCAGTATCTGATGGCAGAGCAAGAATTTTAGAGAAACAAGGGGCAATGTCACATGGCGGTGTAATTACTGTGATCATGTAGCCACTTCTAGCTACTCTAGAGTGCAAGCCCATTTGCTGAAACTCACATGAAATCAAACAGCTCCATGTATTTATTTTCGTATTTAAAAAATTATATTAAAAACATATCCGTATCGGCACATTTTGAGAATGCCGAATTTCCGTGTCCGTATTGGCCGGATACGGACACGGGTCCGTGTCCGTGCAATTTAGCTCTTTACCCACAAAAGGAGAGTTCGCATTAGCTTGATTATCCTATATTGTCAACAATGAATTTAACATGCAATTATGCCACTGCCATTTTCTGCACCAGAAGGAAATACAATAGTGGCAGCATGTAAAATGATAAACCATTCCATATAGTATATATAAATTGCAACATTGTGGCGGCCATTGATGAGAATTTTGCACTACAAATTTGAAAATGAATTAGAATTGGGACTTTGGTGGGATCCACTTGACACCTCCGGGCGGTCGAGCTGTTCGCCTATTCTCACAACATTGCAGCTGGACGTACCACAGTACTATATTTTCACAATCTTGCACAGCTACGATCTGCAAGCATCGCTGATCGAGAGATCCCCGTAAGATTCACCAGTACACTGGACAGTTTGCTGAAATAGCCTTTCCTGACAACATGCTTGACCTAAAATAGCCCAAACATCTACGCGTGGTGTTCTTCATTCGCAAGACAGACATGCAGGTTCTGGAAAAAAATGCTAGTTAAGCTATCTACTGTAGTATACTATAGATTATCCGAGATCTCATTCGAGATCAAAATACAGCCAATAACCAAAAGAGGATGGTCCATGCACCGAGAGATCCAGTGAGAGTGAGAGCCTATGATCTGAGGCATTTAAGGAGCATCAAGTCATGAACTAGTACTACGATACAGTATGTATTACGATCAGGATAAAATCTGGACGCCACAGTCTCATCCAGGTAGGGGACAGAAGGCTAGCCAGCTAGCTAGCTAGCCCTTCGTATTTCAAATTTGCAGACGTTTCATCCCCAATGTGCATATGGTCAGTACATGCAATCGCAGGCCCCAAGTATGCGCAGGTTGAAGATCTGCGCAGCTGTCTTCCTAGACAAAGTAAGTCGTACTACTTATCATCCCATTATTATTCTCCTTCCGTTTTCCAGAACAAAGCAACATGTTGATCCCTCGCCCACCCTCGCCTTCCAGTTCCTGAACGATTCCTTCGTGCTGCCCCTTCTCTCCGATTTCCCTTTTGACCTTGGTAAGAGCATCTCTAGCAGATCCTGCATAATCTGAAAACCGCAACTGTTTTCCACAAATAACTTTTGTGGTTTCAGATTTGCATTCGTAGATTAGAAACAACGGCAATTTTTTTTTGAAAATGAGCATATATTAATATCGTGATAATACCAATTACATCCAGCATTTGCAACAACGCATTACCCTATTGGAATTACGGATGCACACAGTAAAAAAAAAAAAAGAAGAATTACAAAAAAGAAAAGTCCCGTTGTAGCGATAAGATCCTTAGTGGCAACGACACTAACCCCACCAGAACGACACCAGAAGTCCAACATCTCCAATAGCGACGCCTTCAAGAAGGAAACAGAGCACAAGCACCGTCGTCGCCCGATCAAGATCATAGGTTTTCACCCTAGAGAAAGTTCCCGCTCATAAAACAATGCTTTCAACAAGGTCATTGCCAGACACAACCAATTAAGGCCAGACCTTGGATTTTCACCGTGCAAGGTAAGACTGTGAACTCCTCCTTTGCTGCCGCCCCCACCTTCCGATGCCGCTGCTACAATTCACGAATCACCAAGCCAATTCCTCATCGCCATCAGGACTCGACCCACCATAGCTAGTCTACAAATCTTGGCTTCCATGACATTCTCCGCACACTGACTTCACCATGGAACTAAAGACATGTTCCATGATGGCAACAGACTGCAGAGCTTCGCCTCGCTCCCTTTGAAACCAAACGGTCAGAAAAACACCGGTTGCGCACGACCGAATCCCATCTGTTCCAGCAATCTCCAGGCGTGAATCGCCCATGGCAGCAGATGCGACCCACACCGCCATCCGCCGAGGGAGAACCTCCATCAAAGCCCGAGGCCGCCGCCCTGGCTTCCAGACCCCGCCGCCATCAGATCGCCGTCGGGGCGACAATCTTCGAGCGCCCAACGGGTTCCCTACGAGGGAGAGGCCACCACGCGAGGAAGCAGCACCGCTGCCACCGTCGGCCGGCCAGACTTTGCCCGCCGCCGTCCTCCGATGGCGGCGAGGGAGAGGTGGAGGAGGAGTCGGGGGCGACGGCGGCGGCTGAGGGTTCCGCTTGGGCTGCCTGCCCCGAAACGGCAAAATGAATTGCAATTTTTTTAAAGAAGTCTTGGTGATTGATCAAATCAACAACCAGTTCTTCATCACACATACATAGGTTTTGGGAGTTCATCGAGAGCGTCGATTTGGCTCCTGTCCACCATAGAAGATTTTTTGTGGAGAAGTTCAAATTTAAAGATTCAAAAAATCTAACAAAATTATCAGGATGTAGATAATGATTTATAATACGCACATGCAAAAGACCATAGAAAAAAAAGTAAAGTTTAGATCTGGACGTGAACCGTGTAATTTTGGACGGGTCTCCGTTTTTCCAAGATTTGTTATATTTGTCCTTACTGTGCCCAAATACTACTCCCTCCGGTCAAGTTTATTAGGCATGCACGCAGTTTAAGAAAATCTTTGACTATGAATTTTGACCAATAAAATATGCAATATGTGTCTTGAAAAATATACTATTGGAAACTTCTTTTGAAGATGGATCTCATGGTATAATTTTTGTAACATGTTATACAAAATTTGTTGACCAAAATTATTCTTAAACTACGTGCATGCCTAATAAACCGAAACGGAGGGAGTATTTTCCATTAAAAATTTGCATAATTGTATTTCATATTGTTGGCTACACGAATATATATTTCGAAAATATTTAATTATTTTTGAAAAATTCAAAAAAGTCCTCCATGGAGGAGCACCTCCAAAGCGATTTTCTGGGAGTTCATCATCGTACATACAAATCAAAATCATGCCGGCATTTCCCCAAATCACGAGCTAGGGCTCGAACCCTAGCAGATCTACTACTAACCCTAGACGACAGTTCTACTAACCGTGGAGGGAGACGACGCCGCTCTAGTTAGAGTCGTCAGAGTCGACAACGAAGCCGAAGAGCTCCGCGCACCGGCAACGACCTCGCGAAACCGCGCCTCCTCTTCCTGGGCCTCGCGCTAACGCTTGGTCTTGTCCCAAACGTCGACGACAATCGACTTATGGGAGTTCTGCACCGCGGCGAGGACGAGCGGGTCGTTGGCGCCACTCATATCACTGTCACTGTCGTCGACCGTGATGCCCGCCTGTTGCACCTGCTGATGTTGCTGCTGCGGAGGAAGAGTGACACGGACAGATGCAACCTGCGAGCAACGTGCAACCGCTTGTGAGCTGCTGGCCTCCGCGTCGTGTGTGTCGCGGTATTTTCTCATCCCGATCCACGTCGGAGAAGAGGCTCCTCCGGGAGAGTGCTCCACGCGGACGTGCAGCCCCCAATATGCGTGTGCGGGCGGGGGTGAGCCGCGACGGGGCAAAATGACACCTGACGGCCAAAATTGGCCGGTGATTGCTTGCATGGGTTGATCGGGGGTTCAGGGATGCGTGTTTTTTTGTGTGTGTGTGTGGTTACTGGCGACGACGGTGTGGGTTTACTGGCTGGAATCATGCAACGCCGGAGATACGGCTAGGGTTTCTGTGACCGAGGAATGGGGAAATGTCAATACAGGATCCCGCACATCGACTCCCTTGACCCAGACATACAGTGGCCGCAGGCAATGATACGTGCACTACAGGAATCAGACGCCAGCTAAACCGTCGGCGTACTCGCCGTCGGCGGAGAGCCCAGCCGCCGTTTGACGACGAGGTAACGGTTTAGCTGGCTACGCCGACGGCTATCTGCCCTCGGCGTATCGTGACACGTGCCCGCTTTGGGGCGCCCAGCCGCGGAGCTACGCCGACGGCATGCTCCTCGGCGTAGCGTGCCACGCGTACAAGCCGTAGACCTCCCAGCCGCGGAGGTACGCCGACGGCACCCCCCTCGGCGTAGAGTGCCACACGTATACGCCGTAGAGCTCCTAGGCCTGGAGCTACGCCGACGGCCTGGCCCTCGGCGTAGGACCAGCCCAGTATTTTTTTTTCTATTTAATTTCGCAGGAGCATGACCGCAGTAATTATCAATAATTAACAACAATTAACTCATCCAAACATTTATACATCATTCAAACATCATTCAAACATCATCAACTCCCTCGCTGACATCCATACTACTCTGGAGGAGACGGGTACTGTGGAGGAGACGGGGTGAACCCCTGATCTCTGTTGGTGAGAATAGGCGACGGCCGACGAGGTCGCCGTGCAGTAGAAGCAGCAGAAGAACCACCAGGCGAGGGAGTTGTCGGCGAAGCACCACCAGAACGACTAGGTGAAGGACCATCGGGGTGGGAGGGTGTGATCATCCGACGGCTACATGGCGAGGCATGACCAAAGTGCTCGTTCTCGGAATGTCCCGCCCCCTACATGTTCCCTACATGTTAGCAATTTGCGAGGCAAAGTAAAGCGGTATCCGGTGGTTTGGCAAAGAACTTACCGGTGATGATCCGTAGTATGTCCGACGGAAAGTTTCCTTCGATGGCAGGAATGGCGCCGGCCCTGGCATGGGAGGTATGGGCCCTAAATTAACACTCTGCCCCGCTTGCATAGCCACAATCACCGCCTACAAGATAGTTTAGATGTCAGGCCCGAAAGCACCAAACTAGGGAAAGTGGGACTTATATGTTTTGCAAAAGTAAAGGTTCAAACTTACATTTACGTACTGCGTGTAGACCATACTCACCGCCTGATGCTGCTGAAAGGCCACCTCATATTCGTCATGAGCGGCATCGTAGGCTGCCTGGAACTCAGGCTACAAATTCAAATACAATGACTCTCGTCAACACTTAACCATGCATGAACAAAAGTCGTAAAGATGGGGAAAATAAGGAAACCTACATCATCTCTGGAGGTGGATCGACGAGGCTGCCCACGAGGCGGGATAGGTGGGCCGTCGGCGGGGTGGGTAGCCTTGAGACGCGTGAAGCTCGTGGTGAGGGTAGGCTTGACCTTTTTATTAAGAATCTTGAGACGTCCATGCTCCAATCCGTGCGACGCCAAGAGCAACGACTCCTCATCGATCTCCGCATTAATAGGGTCATCCACATGCGGGTGACGAGCCTTCACCATCGTGCTGTAGTTCTGCAAGTCTTCCTGGGCATTGCCGAAGAACTCGGGGAGCGAGGGCTGAGGCTTCGAGAGATCGGGCTTCTTGAGCCGCATCTTCTCATAAACGGCGACGTCATGAATCACCTCCCTGGGTAGTGCCTCGGCCACCTGCGTCGTGAAAAGAAATGTTATGCGTATCAAGTAGGAAGATTGCGGGAAATAAATGCAGGGCGTTCCATGTGTATACACACCATCTTTCCCCTTGAAGCGGTCAAAGTTGCGATTTCCCGCGCAGTGTGTTCCACCATCGCCTCGATTATCCGCGTTCCGCCTCGACAAGGCTGAAAACTCCTCGTCTGCTCTGAGCCACCTCGTCCTAACCAGCTCCTCCCATGCGTCTCGATGCGGCTCAGCCCAATCGGGGACAACCTGAAAATACAATACTCAACTCCACATAATGCAATGGCAACTTAGCAGCAATGTAGAATCTCATGACATTTTACTCACCGACATGTACTCTTCTGGAGTCATCGAGTAGTCGGGATTAGGTTTTTTACCGACAATGTCCTCCTTCTTGACCCTCACGCCCCTTTCAACCTAGAAGTGACTAGCGGCCGTGATCTTTTGGTTGTACCACACCTGCGGTGTCAACTTCACACAAGCCCCAAGCAAAGTCATGTTCGCCTTCTCCTGTTACTCCTCATCCACACGATAAAAGCACTTCAATCATGCATAAAAACAATTGTGAGTCATGAGTTAGCACGGTGTTTTCATCACTTATGAACAAAATTACATGTTTTAAAAACACGAGAAATATGTCTTACCCAAAACTTGGTAATCACAGCATCAACAGCTGTCGGAAAGCCCGGGATAATGGTAGCCTGGTAGTCCGTCCAAGTAGTGGCTAGCCTCCTGACGCCCTCGGGGGAAGTGTACCAGCCCAGCCAGAACTTCCTAATCAGAGCTCCAATCATGCTATTAGGAAGGCGGGCTGTGCTCCTGACAGAAAATGTCCAATTGCTGCACAATAATCAAACATTAGTACACATGCCAAATTATTTATCACCAACAATAAATTACATGTTTAAAATTAGTACACTTACTCATTGCCATCTGGAATAATAAGGGCTTTCGCCTCCTGGGTCCTAGGCTCAAACCTCTCATCAGAGACTTTCGATTCCCCACGATTCCACAATTTCTTCCGCGGCCCCTACACCACCAACTCATGTGTAGGGTCCGCCTCCTCCCTAGACTCCGCCTCCGCCTCCTCTCTAGACTCCGCCTCCGCCTCCGCCTCCTCTCTAGACGGCCCCTCCCCCTCCTCCGTAAGGAACAACTCAGGAGCCACGTCGCCAGAAGCGGAGGGTGGTGGGTCAAAGTCCACGCCTCCTCCTCCGCCACCTCGTCCTCCTCGACCTCGACCTCGACCTCGTCCTCCTCCAGCACCGCCAAGATCGGGGTAACGCGGATTGGGAGTTGGTTATCTCCCACTCCGTGTAGCATTTTTCTTGCGCTGTTGCAGTGCCTTAAGCAGAGACGACGAGCTAGCCTTGCCACTGCTCATATTGTTCAATCACCTGCATTGAGTAAGAGAAAATAATTTAGCACAAAGACATCATAAAATATAGACACTAATCGTAAAATGCATTGAAAAATAATAAAATGCATTGAGAAATAATAGAACGCATTAAGAAAACAAGCAAGCACAAAGACATAATAGAATGCATTGAAAAATAAATACTCACTATCATTCTCATTCTCATTCTCATTCTCACTATCACTATCTCTTGAGTAGAAAGCTGGAGCCTCATCAAAGGGTGGAGGCTCATCATTGTTGTCATTCTCTGCATGGAACTTCTCGAGCATATTTATGTCATGTAGATCCACCACTGACTCACCCCAAGTATCTGCATTGTTCTCGAGGTCCTCAAGATCAACAGGTTCTAACTCAAAGTGCCCAAAGTCCTCTTGCTCTTGATGGAAAATTCCCTCGTATGTTACAGGGTCAATGTTGTTGTAATCCTCCTCGGAGGGAATCGGTAGGTTACCATGTGGTGATACCTGGAACACGACTTTCTAGCCCTTGAGTTCCGCTTTCTGGCATGGGTAGGGCAAATAATAAACTTGGTTGGCTTGGTGAGCCACAACAAAGACGTCGGCTCCGCTATAGGTGGTTGAAGGCCTAACTTCAACTAACCCAATAGAAGGGGTACTTCTCTGTCCACCCCTTGGGTCGAACCAGTGGCACTTGAACACAACAAGATTGAGTTGTACGTTCGTATGATTGAAGGTCAGCTCGTATACATTCTCTAACCTTCCATAGTAATCAAGGGCATCGGCTCCTCTGGTGAAGACCCCTGTATTTACCGTTTTTGCATTCGGCCGGCCCTTCTGGTGCGTCTCTGTATGGAAGCGAAACCCATTCACATCATACTTCCCATACTTCATGACGTCACGGTTAAAATCCTGGGAAACACATTTCAACTCATTTGACATCTCAACATTGGGATCAGCTCCCTACAAGTACAGTTTAAAGTTGTTGTGTTCATTATATTAGTTACGTAGAATAATAAGGGTAAGAGGGACAGGTTAGAAATTACTTTTTCCATGAACCAAGACACAAAGTTTTTTTATTTCCGGGAGCACCCTCTTTAAGTAGAATGTCCAACTCCAAGGGAGAGGGATCCGTCGTTCCCGACCACTGTTCATCCGTGAATTCACTAAGGAGGAGAAAATAAGCATTAGACCGAGACCGAGATCGAGAAGTAAATTATTCACCATTTTACCTTATGAAATCGACCACTTCCTTCATGTTCATAAGCACATAGAGCATTATGCAATCCTTCTCTTCCTTCGGCAAGCGGTATTTTAGTCCTTTACCGGCCTTGCCACCGGGAAATTGGAATAGTTCGAGCTTGGGGTCATTCTTGGGATGGTCGACATTGTAACGAGAGACCGGGTTATGCATAGTGGGAACATCATCAGGCCAGTAGGTTGTCGCGGCGTCTGCCATCTCCCGAAGGCATGTTGCCTCAGCTATGCATGCTTCAATCTTGGCTTTGTTTCCAGTTATCTTCCGAATATACTTAAACTCTCTCTCAAAACAAAACTGCCAACGAAATTGCACCGGGCCACCCAAGAGTACCTCGTTCGCGAGGTGCACAATGAGATGCGCCATCAGAGTAAAGAAGCCTGGTGGAAAGATCATCTCTAAATTGCATAGCAACTCCGGCACTTGAACACGCGACTTCTCAATAACCAGGGGACATACCTGCTTAGCACAGAGCGTGCGGAAGAAATGGCTCAACTCCGCAAGCACTCGCCAGACTTTCTCGGGGAGATACCCTCGAACCATCACCGACATCAGTCGCTCTATCCATATATGATAGTCGTGACTCTTGAGTCCGGTGACTTGTCCCGTCGAAAGATTGAATCCCTTACTTATATTCGAATAATAACCATCAGGGAACATCACGACGTATTTGAGCCACCTGAATGCCTCCTTCTTTTGGACACTATCAAGGCAGAAGTAGGCATGTGGCTTGAACCAATTCTTTCGACGGCCGGTAGGAGGCTGCATGTGTAATCTCTTCCTATCACAGAGCTTCTCAACATCGACTCTAGCCTTGACATTATCCTTTGACTTCCCAGGAATGTTCAGGACTGTGTGAAAAAGGGACTCCCCGACATTCTTTTCGGTGTGCATCACATCGATGTTATGGGGAAGTTCGAGGTCCTTATAATACACGAGATTCGTTAAGGCTGCCACGTGAGTCCAGTTGTGGGTTACACCATATCCCGCAAATTGATGGCCAGTTTCCGGCGCCGCAGGCACGAGAGCACGTAGCTCGGCATCAACAGCTGCACCATCGAACTTTGGTACCTCTTTTACTTCATGCACAACTTTGCCCTTCTTGAAGTTCTTCCTGTCTTCTCTGAACGGATGCTTTCTTTCGAGGTACTGTCGATTCGTGTCAAACGCAACATACTTGTGACCCGACTTTAGCCAAAGAAACTCAAGTCGGTGCCTGCACACTAGGCATGGCCACTTACCAGTTGTACACCATCCGCACGTTAGGGCGTACCCGGGCATGTCATGCATGGTATACTGCAACCAAACTTTCATCAAGAAGTTTCTCTTTGATGCTCGGTCATATGTCAATGTCCCGTGTATCCAGGAGTGGTTCAAATCATCCACAATCGGTTGCATGTAGACGCTCAAATTCTTCCCTGGGTACTCGGGCCCTGGAATGATAGGCGACAAAAACATGGTCTTCCGTTGCATTAATACTCCGGGAGGGAGATTGAGCGGAATAACAAACACCGGTCAGCAGCTGTACGCGGCCGTCGACAAACCATATGGGTTGAAGCCATCTGTTGCTATCACAATTCTGACATTCCGAGCCTCTTCTGCCAACCGAGGGTATTTGTCATCGAAGTTCTTCCATGCCTTACCATCAGATGGATGTCCCATATTCTTCCGTCTGTGCTCGTCCTCGTATCTCTTCCCCTTCTTGTGCCACGTCATCTGTTTGGCAGTATCCTCACTCAAGTAAAGCCGCTGGATTCTTTTTATGAATGGGAGATACCAAAGAATCTTTGTAGCAACATTCGACTGCTTCATCTGACCATCTTTTCCCTTTACCTCATCATACCTAGAGGCCCCACAAATGGAGCAGTACTTGTCATCCGCAAACTGTTTCCAAAACAAAAGGCAACCTTTTGGACAACAATCTATCTTTTCGTAATCCATGTTGAGCTCGTTCATAAGTCTCTTCGTTTCGTGAAAGGTTTTAGGCAGACAATGCCCTTCGGGCAACATGTTACCACATGTTCTCAGGTTAGCTTCAAAATGAGCACGGGTGGCGGAGTGCTGGCATTTGTCGGCTAGACATTGAGAGATGGCATCGAGCTGAGAAATCTTTGCACCCTCGTACAAAGGCCTCTTAGCCGCTGCCATCATATCAAGGAAGGCCTTAGCAGTTGGCTCCGGTTCCTCCGGTTCTGGCGGTTCCTCTAGTTCTGGTGGTTCATCTCGTGGAGGTGGCGAATCCGGCTGGTCGACATCGATGAGATCAACTAGAAAGTTTCTAATCCCATCATGCTCATTGCCATTGAGCCGCTGCCGCATAACCTCACCTCTGTCACGTTCGTACCGAGCAAAGTTGACCTGCGTGATATAGTGAGGCATGTACCCAGCTTGCTGAAGGTGTCTATACATCTCATCCTTTCCCTGACGATGACGCTTATTACAACGAGCACGGGGACAAAGTGCCCAAACGATTGCCTTCGAACCACGCGCTAACTCATTCACTAACAAATGAGTGTTCCGTGTCCATTCTTCTGTTTTATTAGTCGCACTAATACGGCCACTGTACATCCACCCATTATCAGCCATCCTTTTCTGCATTGTTGGGAACCAAACTACAAATATAGCATTTTATATCAAACAGGAGATTAAAATGTTCATATCTTTACGCATGCATCAACCTACATGTCTAATAGGAAAAGAGGGTCCTAACCAGCCACCGGATCCGTAGATTGGGTAAGTTCTCCCTGGCTCTACCCCGATCCGAGCAGAATTTCGGCAGCACCTCCTTGCTGCTCTCCCGATACACGTCTCGACAAAAAGCCGAGAGAATGTGCATCCGGAGAACAACGAGGAGGCGCTGCCGAAATCCTGTCTCGGATCGAGGTAGAGCTAGGGAGAACCTTACCCAACTACGAATCCGCTGACTGCCCGATAATAGCCGTAAGCATTACGGTTATTAATATGCCTGACCACTAATGCATATTAACCCGCGTAACGCTTACGATCAGGAAGACGCCTAGGTAACGCGACTTGACTTGGTGATCTAACACAAAAATAAACCTAGGTACAAGAGAGGCGAATGGATTCTCACCCTCGAAGGGTGATCAAATCGGCGGAGATGATCCGGGACCCTGCCGTCGAAACACTCCCCCCGCTCAGCCTCCGGTAACTGCAAAAAAAATTAACAAATGGTTAAATATGCAAAATCTATTTAGGAAATATCTAGTTCTACTCATATTTCTAATTTTATTTCGAGCATTTCTAATTCCTCTCCTATTTCTAGCAATTCTAATTCTACTCATATTTTTACTCAGATATTACAAACTACTAGCAAACTCCTATTTCTACTCACATAGTACAAACTTCTATTTCTACAAACTACTAGCAATTCTAGTTCTAAAACAATTTCTACTCCTATTTCGACAAACTCCTATTTCTACAAACTATTTCGACAATTTCTACTCCTATTTCTACAAACTACTAACAATTATTAACAATTACTAAATTATACTATTTACACTAGCACTTGAAAAAAGTCATTTTACCTCCAAGTGAAGGGACAGTGAGGGGCGGCGCGGCGTAGCAGTGAGGAGGAGGCGGCGAGCTCAGGAAGGAGGAGGCCGAGCTCGGGGAGGCAGGGGCCGACCTCGCTCGGGAAGGAGGAGCCGGCGGCGAGGTCGTGGCGGCGGGGGCGGGGGCTCGTGGCGGCGGCGGTGAGGAGGAGCTCGTGGCGACGGGGTCGTCAGGGACGGGGCAAGCTCGAGGAAGAGCAGCCGGCGACGAGCCAGGGTGGCCCCGTGTTTGGCATTAGGGATAGGGCTACGCCGACGGCTGCCGTCAGCGTATCTAGGTTTTTTTTATTTTCACTTTTTTTATTATTATTATTATTTTTATTTTTTTATTTTCTCGGATTATATGGGGATAGGGCTACGCCGACGGTAGCCGTCGGCGTAGGTCTAACCCTAACTACGCAAGTTTTCATGTGATTCCGACGCTCCGGCGGTCTTCCTCCGGCGAAACCCTAGACGGCTACCGTCGGCGTAGCCCTTCTATTTTTTTAGTTTTCAACCTATTTAAGTAAATATAGTTACTATTTTAAATACTTTAATATATTTACTTTTTAAATATATTTTGACTCTATCTAGGGTTTCCCCTATGTCGACGGTGGCCCCGCAAGTCTAACCCTATAGCTACTCCGATGGTGGCCCCGCATGTTCGGGAAGGGGGTCACACATGGGGCCTACACATGGCACCTAACAACCTTGCACCACTCTCACACACATATCCTAGGGGCACATGCAAGTTTTCATGTGATTCCGACGCTCTGGCGGTCTTCCTCCAGCGAAACCCTAGACCGGGGGCTCCGGATCGTCTACCCCTATAGCTTTCTCCGTACGAGGGTAGCCCGGTGGACCTCTCTACTTGTTTTGATTTGTTTAGGACATATGTCCATGGAGAGCCAAGGTTGGGCCAACTTTGCCACATTCTAGGCCCCGGTTGTGACGCGGCGGGACTTTCCACGTACAGATCCAGGATTTTACTAAGTGTTAACGCATTTCTGGGAAGGGGGTCACACATGGGGCCTACACATGGCACCTAACAACCTTGCACCACTCTCACACACATATCCTAGGGGCACATGCAAGTTTTCATGTGATTTCGACGCTCCGGCGGTCTTCCTCCGGCGAAACCCTAGACCGGGAGCCCCGGATCGTCTACCCCTATAGCTTTCTCCGTACGAGGGTAGCCCGGTGGACCTCTCTACTTGTTTTGGTTTGTTTAGGTCATATGTACATGGAGAGCCAAGGTTGGGCCAACTTTGCCACATTCTAGGCCCCGGTTGTGACGCGGCGGGACTTTCCACGTACTGATCCAGGATTTTACTAAGTGTTAACGCATGTCCGGGAAGGGGGTCACACATGGGGCCTACACATGGCACCTAACAACCTTACACCACTCTCACACACATATCCTAGGGGCACATGCAAGTTTTCATGTGATTCCGACGCTCCGGCGGTCTTCCTTCGGCGAAACCCTAGACCGGAGGCCCCGGATCGTCTACCCCTATAGCTATCTCCGTACGAGGGTAGCCCGGTAGACCTCTCTACTTGTTTTGGTTTGTTTAGGTAATATGTACATGGAGAGCCAAGGTTGGGCCAACTTTGCCACATTCTAGGCCCCGGTTGTGACGCGGCGGGACTTTCCATGTACTGATCCAGGATTTTACTAAGTGTTAACGCATGTCCGGGAAGGGGGTCACACATGGGGCCTACACATGGCACCTAACAACCTTGCATCACTCTCACACACATATCCTAGGGGCACATGCAAGTTTTCATGTGATTCCGAAGCTCCGGCGGTCTTCCTCCGGCGAAAGCCTAGACCGGGGGCCCCGGATCGTCTACCCCTATAGCTATCTTCATACGAGGGTAGCCCGGTGGACTTCTCTACTTGTTTTGGTTTGTTTAGGTCATATGTACATGGAGAGCCAAGGTCGGGCTAGCTTTGCCACATTCTAGGCCCCAGTTGTGACGCGGCGGGACTTTCCACGTACTGATCCAGGATTTTACTAAGTGTTAACGCATGTCCGGGAAGGGGGTCACACATGGGGCCTACACATGGCACCTAACAACTTTGCACCACTCTCACACACATATCCTAGGGGCACATGCAAGTTCTCATGTGATTCCGACGCTCCGGCGGTCTTCCTCCGGCGAAACCCTAGACCGGGGGCCCCGAATCGTCTACCCCTATAGCTATATCCGTACGAGGGTAGCCCGGTGGACCTCTCTACTTGTTTTGGTTTGTTTAGGTCATATGTACATGGAGAGCCAAGGTTGGGCCAACTTTGCCACATTCTAGGCCCCGGTTGTGACGCGGCGGGACTTTCCACGTACTGATCCAGGATTTTACTAAGTGTTAACGCATGTTCGGGAAGGGGGTCACACACGGGGCCTACACATGGCACCTAACAACCTTGCACCACTCTCACACACATATCATAGCAGAACATGCAAGTTTTCATATGATTCCGACGCTCCGGCGGTCTTCCTCCGGCGAAACCCTAGACCGGGGGCCCCGGATCGTCTACCCCTATAGCTACCTCCATACGAGGGTAGCCCGGTGGACCTCTCTACTTGTTTTGGTTTGTTTAGGTCATATGTACATGGAGAGCCAAGGTTGGGCCAACTTTGCCACATTCTAGGCTCCTGTTGTGACGCGGCGGGACTTTCCACGTATTGATCCAGGATTTTACCCGGTGGTCGGCGTCCAGTTTGATTGAGTGAGATGTATCAGTGATATTATTGAATTTGTAGTAAAAAATTAAGTCGAGAACTTGAATAAGATAACTAATATCTTGTTTGTGGACGGTGAATATGATGATTCAAAACGTCAATTCATGTGGGCGTGGAGACAGCTATTCTCATGATAAGAATCCCTCCAATTAAGAAAATATAGACAATGTTTAAATAATTGGTTATAATAAATAAGCACAGATGGGTAAAATCTGTGACAGCTATTCTCACAGATGGAATGCAAAAAAATAATTTAGAAGGAGCTACGCCGACGGTCACCCTCGGCGTAGGCGCAGCAGGAAAATCAGGAGAAGCAGGAAAGGGGGAAAGAAAACGGCCACAGCTACGCCGAGGGTTGCCGTCGGCATAGCTATGATGCTGTCACGGGCCCGTGGACGTGGGCCTTGTTACACCGAGGGGGTCTGTGCGCCGACGGCGGCCCTCGGCGTAGCTGGGTCTACGCCGACGGCCTCTGTACGCCGACGGCCACCGGACGGAGCTGGCCTGGGCTTGTTCTATGCCGACGGCCCCGACTTTTGGCCGTCGGCGTAGCCTGGGCCGTCGGCGAAGCTGTCCATTTCTATAGTGGTGGGCACGTGTATAGAAATTTTTTGGCCGGGATTTGCTCAGGCCGCCTTTTCGACCTAAACCCGTAAAACAGCTGAACTTTTTACCAGTCGGCTTCAGCCATTTAATAATGACCGGATTGTAATTGCGACTTCAATTTCATATTTTCATCGGAAGATTGGGTTTCCCTTGAATCGAACGACCTTAAGTAATTTTTTCGCAAGCAAATTGTTTTACCTTCCGACACAACCCTGTAACACCAGAAGCACTCATGTTGACAACGTTGTCGCACATTTAATGACCATATCATATCATGACTTGTCAGAGTCCTCATGGGTGCCATACTGCCATGTCACAAAATGTAGCGTGTCCTCTCCCTCCCTCCCTCCTCTCTCCCCCTTCTGCTACAGTCCTTGAGTGAATCCTCCGTCAGCCGGGCCCTTCCCGGGTCCTCTCCGCTGGAATAGCCGGTCAGAGTTGGATGGGAAGCGGCGTTGGGGTAGCTAGGTGTAGGTGTTTTGGCTTTATGCAGGTAGTGGGCTGTCTGCTCGTGCGGTGCCAGGGCTCTGTGCTGCCAGATCTCAGGCTTCTTAGGGCTCCTCGTCGTTCTCCTCTCCGTCCAAGGTGGGTGGGAGGTGTCGGCGGTGACCACCGTCACCTTGCATAAATCAGCGCAAGATGTTGGTGTGGTGTTGCTTCAGCCAGATCTGGAGCTCTCTCTGGCCGGCCGTGGAGGCGGGGGGAGATGGCTGGGATCTGGGCGGTGGCAGCGGAGCACTGCTTCTTCGAGTTACCTCTGGTCGCAGTCGGGCGGCGCCAGGGGGTCGCTGGGCATTCTCCTTCCTTTCGCTCTAGTGGATGGAGCATGCGAAGTGAGAAGCTGCCACGGCGGCTCGGTCATAAAGCTCGTTGGTCTCTTCGCGGCGTCTTCAGCGACAAGATCTTCGTCCTTCTCTCGGCCTGCTGTGGTGACGAGGGAAAGAAGGGGGGGGGGGACTGAAGCTGCAGCTGTCGGTGAAGGGTGGGCTGCCTGGTGCTCTCCTCAGGCGGCGATACTGCGTCTTCTCCGGCGTTCTCCAAGCGGAAGCTTTTCGCCACCCGCTATCTCTGGCCATGTGGATGGCCACGCCGAGCTCGTGAGGCCCTTGTGCCTGAGCTTCAACCGCCATGGGCGGCCTGGTTTCTCCCTCCCCGCGGCGTCTTTCATCGTTGTCGGCCCAAGTGGTTCGTCCCCGGTGCCGACACCGGCGGCCGCGATCAGAGGCGAGCTGGATGCGATAGACAGGGATTGGATCGCGTTTTTCGCATTCCTGTAGGGTGCTATGTGCAAATTTGTGGGGGCTAGTTGTAATTTTCCTTTCTCTTTAAGCCCTCTCTGTAAGTTGTACCCGCCGCTTAATTAATCGCAGTATCTGGGTCCTTCGGGACCTTTCCCAGTTCAAAAAAAAAATGTAACGTAACTCTCCTAAAATCGTTTCTTGCTCATGTAAACTCCAAACTGAGTAATTGTTTTCTAATCTAAGGTAATTACACAGCAAAGTTTCTGTTTATTTATCCAAGTTGAGTTTAAGGTATTCTAAAACCCCATAAATTTAATTTAACTTTGAATCGGATTCTTCCTTCACAGAAAAATATTGTAAATGAAAGTTAACGTCCTTAAAAATATATTTAGCTTTAATTCTATTCCTTTATTCTCCACTAAATTTCGAAAACAACATTGAGAATCTCTCTCCCTAGGTTATACTGTGTCTCAGCTTGGGTGTGAACTTCTCCCGCAAGGAGAGGCACCGTCTAAGCCTGGGCGCGAGCTGAGGAGTGTGTTGTTCTCCTAATGTGTTGTTGCCTATGTTTCCTTCTTATACACGAGCTAGTGCACACTGGTGTTAAGTTATATACATTTGTTTCCGCTCCGTATTTTTGATATCGGCGTCAAGTGTGTGTTGATCTCCAATTAGAGAGAAATCAGTGCTGGTTTCCCAAACAAAATCTAGTAGAATTTTGGATAGAATATAATTGGTCGTAATAATCAAGTATATCTCGGTTTAGAGTTAAAACGAGGATACCATATCTCTTCAAGTACTTAGCATAACTCGTAGAATTAATTTATGTAGGTGACGTGGCATCCTTTTGTCACCGGCACGTGGATCTCACACTTGGGCTCTTAGAATTAGTGGATGTCAGTCGAGAACAACTCTCTTAGTTTCTCAATTTTTTTCTTAAATCTTACTTCTGCCATTTTAGCAGCGGCGTTTTACCAGACGGGGTACCACGTATTTTCACAATTTTCGACAAGTATAATACAGGTAGTTTAAACAGGAATTGATCGTAATTAAGTCGTAAGTATAGGTTGAAAACTATTTTGCTCATTCGAAAATTCGTTTGAGAGCTGCGATCCAGATAGGTGAATGTGCCCACCGAGTCAAACTCAGCAGATCGACAAGGCTAACCTACCCAGATTTAACGGGCTCTCTGCTCCATGCAGCTGACGGAACAGACCTGCGTCGATCGTCAGATAGCACGTACTATATCAGCTCGCCCCTCGCCACCCAGCAGGTTGGCAAACGGCAGGCTGCGTGCAGTGGGTCGCCAGTCATATCATGTCGATCGCCCCTGGCCATCGGAGCTAGCTGGGCATCGATGAATGAACCCATGATTGCCGCAGCTGACAGCGAGGAATACGAGGCAGGATCGATCGACATGAATTCACCATGTACGACGATACGCATATACTGTACTACTACTACACCTTGCCCACCTTGGCAGGATCCCGTCCCGTCCCGAGTAATGGCGCGCGCGCATGCAGCCAGGTACAGATTGATCAGAACTAGATGCCCCCCCGGCGTGGTGGCCAGATCAAAAAATATACAAACACATGCACGCGTGTACAACCTCTGGTGTGAGCCAGCCATTGGCAGAAATTAAGGCTATGGAGCCCAGCACAACCTTTGATGGAACCCCAAAGGTGGATAGTGCAGTAGAAGGTGGGTGACCTATTCCGGAGCTCTTTTCGCGTGGCCAACCTCTCTTTGAAATCCTATTGTATTTTGGATGGCAAAGCATGCGAGGGATTTGATCGGAAGACTAGGGCGCAAACTCTCTAAATTAAACCACGAAACGCGTGTAATAACCACGCTCTGGAATCGGAGATCACGGAGGAGGAGCGAATCAGAACGACGGACGACGATGAAGTCGATATATATATGCAACACATCTCGTTTGCTGTGGCATGCCCACGCGTATAGTAACCGTGTGTTGCCATGGATCGATGGCACGTACTGTACGTACGTACGTACGCGCGTATACCCCGTTCCGTTCGTGCATGCTGGGAAGATGGAATTAACGACGAAAGGACCACGTACGTGTACAGTGTACTTGCTCTCGTATACGCGCTCGTGGGCAAGCAAATAAATGGCGCGAAAATTGGGTGCAGATTGCCTGGTCCCCTGCATGCAGGCGGCATGCATGCCTGCATGACGCTCACCCTGCCGCCGCCATGAATGACCATTGCTAGCTCGCGCTGCCAAGGTTTTTCCAGAATGGGACACACGGGTCCACACGTGCCCACGTTGATCCAGCCATTGTCACTTCTCGCTATCTGTGTGTATATCATGTGTGTGACGTCGCATCACATGCATGCACGATGTCCACAACAGTTTTCATCATCATGTGGACCCGCGTAATACACAGTACCGTACGAACGTATCCAAGTTATACAATGCCACGAGAACTTATGTGCGCATGCACACATCTACTACGCCATCGGTCGGTCCGCGAACAAGCGTACCCTTTAGCTTTTACCTCAGTTCAAATTTTATCAAATTTGATCAATTTTATAGATAAACTAGGTCGACATGCGCGCTTCGTCGTGCCACCTACGGTCTATTTGGTAAGATGTGGTAGGTGTATTGTACTCACTGCATATTTTGTTTTATTTATGTTACTATAAATTAAATATATTAGCATGTGCGGGGTTGAGTGTTTAATAATTGGTAGACAAATGTGTCATTTACGTGTTAGACATGCCTAAAAATGAGAGATCTGACCCTAGACACAAGAAGCGGACCAAGCTCATAAGCAACATAGGGGTATCAATGTTTCTTCAAGTAAACAAAAAGATACATCGAGCAAACTTTAAAAAAAATCAAGCAATAGACCAAGTTAAGTACCACAAGAAACTGGCATATTACATGATCAAGGTAAAAACGTAATGATGTCAAAACAAGCTAACTTTATGAAGATCACACGGTAACCTTGTTCGACTGCCTCAAAATGGATACTTGCAACTATTTCAATTGTATAGCTCCAAGGGTAGGCACAACTTTGTATTCAACACTTATAACTGGCTAGATTATTAAATAGTTAGTTTAGTCAATGTAGACCACCAGATAGCGTATATACTAATTCTATTCAGAAGTTATACTTGATATATTCCAAATTATTCACTGGTTCAATGAAATTTAAAAGAGAAGGTATGTCTGGAAGTTGCCATGAATCTTTACATAAAAGCAAGAACTAATATGTAATCAAGTTTGATAATTTTTGTGCATCAAAATGAAAAATAGAAGTTATAATATTTGTTTTGGACCCACTTAGTCGATTTAATCGGCTTGTTCATTAATCATAGAGCTTGCTCCAAGTCAAAGGCACTTAAATTTTTGTTAACTCCTGTAGAAATTGTAGAACATCGTAGAACACGTATCAATTTATACAAGCATCTCATATATTCTCGAGATATGCTAATATATGCAAAAGCAAATTCAGTTGCACAACCTAAGAGGGGGCAAAATCAACTTATTCTGATTTGTTTCAGGAATATATACATGTTAATTATTGAAGTGACATGAAATTACCAGCTCTATATTGGTCTTGATGTCCTTATCCATGAAAACACTTGGCTTGATGTCCTTATAAATGAAAACACTAAGATATCTAAATAACAAACATCTGTTTGAGACCATTTACATGCGTCTGCAATAGCAATGATCAGGTGGAGACTACTTTTCAAGCTAAGACAATTGTATTGACATACCAGTTCGAGCAACAAAAATGATTTCACAGCAGCCAACAAGCATATAAACTATGAAAAACCATAGACATATTTTTTTCATGTCAAGGTAATCAAGTATGGGTTAAACACGAGTTATTACCTATTACAACAATTAATTAGTCAAAGAAACCGTGTAACCAATCTGATAAGTTTCCCTAGTAAAAAGACTAAGCTATCATTACAATATATGTTAAAACCATCCTAACTTAGCTTCCTCCATGTCTCGCTTTTTCTCGAGCTTAAGCTATAATATAATATAGCAAGATATATTATATTAAATTGACATATTATGAAACTAAATTTAAAAACATATCTACAAGTAACAATTTAGAGTCATAAATATTGTTACGTTTTCCTATAAACTTAGTCAAACTTTATTAACTTTGACTTAGAACAAAGCTAGAAATACACTTATTTGCGGATGGAGGGAGTAACTCTTGGTCAGATTACCAGTCACCCGATTTTCATGTGCGATTCTTATACTATATGGAACTCGAAAAAATGATGTGAATTGCACACCCATGCAGAATTCTCGTGTGCACGAATCACGATGCAAAAATTAACGATCCTATCGTTGACGTAGAACTAACTTCTCGGCCGGCCTAGAACGTTAACTAGCAAAAAAAAATTTACAGCCTCGCGCGAACGCGTGGGCGCTAGCATGCACCCACATCGAACTAGGGTAGATCATCATGAGATAGATTGAGAAAGAAAGGAGGGGAAGAGGTGGAGGAAGGAAGTGGGCACGAGAAACATGACTCAGAAGGAGTAAGAGTAAGGTATGATGCAAAAGATTGGGAGAGGATGAAGTAGGGAGGAAAGGTCGTAACGGTGTCGGTAACTTTTTTGCGAAAATCCACCGATCTATTAGTAATCAATCAACAACAGTACAAATAGTCCAAAAAGTAATACAATTACAAATTGGTCATTGGACCACCTAGCGACGACTACAAGCACTAGCAGCCGCCGTCCTCGCCCCTCCATCACCGGAGCCGGGCAAAGCTTGTCGTAGTAGAGCTTTTTATAGTAGACAAACGGGAAGTCGTCGTGCTAAGGCCCAAAAGAGCCAACACACTAGAGCAGCAACCACCGCCGAAGATGACAACCGTATATCGAAAGAGACTGGCCTGAATCTACACTGACGAATACGAAAAACAACCGGATCTCAAGTGATCCGCCGGACACACGACTCTACACGATAGGAGGATAGAACGGAGAGGATCTTATTCTCACTTGAGGACGTAGCCACCGCCTCAACATTCTGAAGTAGACACTAAAAGAAGTCGACACAAAGAACGTGAACCCTCCCGCCGGCGAGAGGTTGTGGTCCGTCACGTCTCCAAGAACCCAAGATCACCGGAGATGGAACGGACCAGCAACCTAGCCAGGGGACGGAAACATAGATTGGTGTTGGTCTACGGCCGCGGCCTCAGTCGTGAGGCCTGACGTACCAGTTCGGTTAATCTGGCTTTTTAACGGTGTCGGTAACGTTACTCGGAAGAAAAACAAGAAAGCAGAATACATGACCTGGCTAGCAGTATCAGTACACGTACTGCGCAACTTAATTCAGGTGGGACATAGCGGCCACTGATCGAGAAGATGACCTGGCCAGTCGCGTGGCGCTGCAGCAGCTGCAGGTCCCGGCCGGCCATGAGAAACCTGCATGCATGCTATATAAGCATCCGAGTTTCTTCCGATCTGGGGCTTAAATGCATCAATGCATGGCCATATATGTAAATTTCGCCGTCCACGTTGCAACGAACATCTATCATCCTGTAAATCCGGCATAGGTCTGCACGTACCGTGTGATTCGATTCATTTCATTGTGTCCATGTTGTAAGAAACGTAATTTCGATTCATTTCATTGTGTGTCCATGTTGTAAGAAACGTAATGACGATAGCCTCACGCCCTCACGTACTACGTCGGGTATGTAGAGGACCACGAGTGACGCCAATGCATGCATGCATATCTCATAGTGTGCTGCGTGGGGGAGGCACCAATTGATGGCCTTTTTCACTTAATTAAGCCTAGACACCTACCTACCTAAATCTCCACGCACTCTTCTTCCGATTGAACCATCGTCCATCCCATCCATGACGCTGTTCCGCTGGCCGATGGTAGCAAGGTAGTGTGATAGGGGTACCCCGGGTACCCTGATCTGCCATGCATGGGACATGGGAGACCCGGAGCAACCGACCCTCCCTGCTCACCCCTACAGTGGGCCCGCCATTGCCACCGTCCACATTATGTTCAAATTATTATTGTTTACTTGTATGGCAAATACTACTCCCTCCGACCCATTAGATGTCTAGATACATCCGAATCTAGAAAAATCCAAGTCAACTAATATGGATCGGAGAGAGTAGTAAAACGAGTGGTATTTTTTGTTTAGTAGGTGCCTCCTTAATTCGCCTCCTCCTTGGAAGATGCGTTAGCCAAATTTCGCCTTCTCCTTGTTTCTCTCAACCCGCCACCATAGCCTAAGAGCAAGTTCAATAATATAGCCGGTTGCGGGCTATAAGCAAGTGATACGTCATCTATAGTCAGCTATATAGTCAGTGTGTACAATAATTGGCTACAAAAGTATACTCTTAATCAATATATGGCCCACTTGTCACTTTCATAAAGTGTCTAGGAGCACGTGCTAGAGTGAACTTTTAACTTACAGTCGGCTTATCTTCTCTCTCCTTCACCTCAACTATACTCTTTTATCTTTTATAGCCAGCTGACTGTACCCTATTGTACTTGCTCTAATGGTTAAACGTCCGGCATGAGTCGATTGGTATCAAAATAATTACTAGTGTGTACGTACTCGATCGTAGCAACGCCAGGATACAAAGTGTAGGTCCCAACTATTCTGCACGTACGTATGCATTCACTCACTCCCTGACGACGCGCGCACACGTACGTACGCATACTGTGCGTGTTAACCCTCCCGATCTCGATCCCATTCTACTATCGAGCTTCAATGCATGCATGCATGATGCATGGCCATGCATGTAATTTCGCTGCCCACGTTGCAACGAACAGCATCCTGTAAATCCGGCGTATGTCTGCCCGTACCGTGCGTGATTCGATTCATTTCATTGTCCATGTTGTGAGAAACCTAGTTACAGCCTCGCTCACGTACGTAGGGTATGTAGAGGACCATCAGTAAGGTCGCCCATGCATATCCCATCGTGCATGGATGTGCCCTTGTTTTGATCGAGGGTTTATCCACCGAGGAGTAGGCAAAGTAAGATGGATCACCCTGAGCTAGCCTTTGAATCGCAAATAAGAGCTCCCCGATCTTCCTCTCCCCAGGCCACATGGCCTCGTTTTTTCAAGCTAGCTTAGAGGAAGTCTTGGTCCTAAGATGTTGAAACCAAAAAGAATATCGAGCTGATGCGGAGATTCTCTCGTTACTCGTCAGCCCCTCCCAGTTGCCCTCAAACTTGTTTAGAGAGTAATACCGCCAAGTCACCCAAGTAATACCGCCAAGTCAGCCCCTCTCAGTTGCCCTCAAACTAGATCGTAGTTCTAGCTCTCTATTATGTTCAAATTGTTGTGTTTTTTACTTGTATGGAAAATAGTGTACAAAAAAGAGTGGCACTAATAATCAAGTGTGAGTGGCCCCGCTACACGCCAACCTCCACCCACTCCTCACCCCCACCTCCCCTCCCCTCCCCTTGCTACAGTTCTTCGGAGCAAATCGTGTCTCCCCGGCCCAATCCGACGCCTTTCTCGCCGGCGGGAATGGCGGAGGGGCGGTGCCGGTGGCTGTAGTCTAGGTTGTAGTGTTGGCTTCGTGCTGGGAGGAGGCGGGGCTCTAGGTCATGGCCAGATCTGGATCTTAGGATTAGGGTTTCTTGCTTGTTTCTCCCTGCTCCGTCGGCTGGGGAAGGGGTTGGAAGTGAGAGGCGACGTCTTCTTCAATAAATTTGTTGCCGGCGCTCCCCCTTGGTTTGCTGCTGCTTTGCTGCTTTTGGTTCTCCTCCCGGCCGGCCGTGGTGGTGAGGGGGTTGAGAATAATGGCAGTAGGGCGAGCGGACCTGGGGGACTGCATGGGTGCTTCCCTGTTCCGGCATTTCGGCGCGTCGTCGGGCGGCTCTCTGGCAAAGGCCAATCCGAGCTCTCAAGGCGGGAGTTGGTGGTGCTCTCTGGCAGACAAAGACCCACCTCAAGAAAGCGTCGCCACTGCTCCTCTCTCTCTCTCTCTCTCTCTCTCTCTCTCTCTCTCTCTCTCTCTCTCTCTCTCTCTCTCGGACGGGCATGGCAGCGAGGAAGAGAAAGAGGGCGGCCTTTCTGCCGCTGATATGGAACAGCGGCTCCCTGGTGCATCTAGATCCTCGATCGGGAGCTCATCCACGGTGGTCTCGGAGGCCATCGGTCTTGCTAGCCGACAGACGGCTACTCCCGGCGCTGGACTCACAGCGTTTCTTCAACCTCCAGATGGGAGGCCCTCCTGCGACTTCGCGCCGGCGCTCCTCGCTCTCCTCTCCCCAAGTGGCAGGTTCCCCGGTAGAGAGGTTGACGGTCCGCATCGGCGTCGCCCTTGCGGCCCTAGCCAAGGACCCGATCGCTTTTCCAGCAAGCTTTCCAGGGTCCTAGTTGCTTTTTTCCAGGGCCATGTTGTAATTTTTATCTGTTGTAAGGTCCTGCTTGTAATTTGACTTGTAACCGCCGGGATGTGCACCGCTTGGGGTCCTTCGTGGTCCCTTCCCTGTTAAAAAAAATCAAGTGCGAGTGGGAGGGCAAATGGTTAGACCTCCGGCAGGATCGGAGGCGATCGGTATACACAAGTGCATGCATGCAGCAGGATGCACAAGTGCAGGTCCCAACTATTCTGCAGGTACGTATGCATTCACTCACCCCCCTGACGCGCGCACGCGTACGCACCCTCGATCTCTCGATCCCATCATATCTACGGCATCCACAATTCCACATGCGTCGTGCGAGTACGAACCTCCCTTTGGGCCCTGATGATCGAGAGCGCGTTTACAATCGTACCAGTGGTATTTATTGACGGCCATGCACATGTACTGGTACATTTAGAAAATATACTGTGAAGTGACAAGTAGTAGTAACTAACACAGTAAGGTAATAGTACAGTACGTGTTTCTTCTAAGAGCTACCATAGGTATGCACAGTACTATATACTACCATAGGTATGTCATAAATATATGACATCAAAGTAGACCGACCAGCGCCGATGTATATTTATACGACTAGCAATGCACGCGCGCGTGTGTGTATATACGCGCGTCGCGTCGGTCGGTCGATCGATCGGTACGTACTTTGTGTGTAGATCGATGGGATGTCAATGCCGATTGATTGGTAGATGTACTATTATTAATACCAGTTTTCCGTAGTAAGTACGTAGCGTAGTGTACAATATACCCGCATGAAATATAAAACTACGGCCTCCACCCAGAGCACGCACGTACGTACCTACATACTTCAACGCACGAACAAGCCAGCAGTAATAATTAATTAAATTAGACAGCGCGTACGTACGCACGCACACATGCATGCAATGCACAAGGGGGCAGCGCGCACGTTGCCGGCCGCGGCAGGTCATCGCTAGCTACGTGCGCAAGCGCAAGCAGGTCGATCCAATCGCGCATACGTACATGTATACTGTACGCACGTACCGTGTACGTGCACGGGAAAATCCGCCGGCATCTGCTAGCTCGGAGTATCTACTATCTACGTATCTATATCTATCGAGGCAGTACACGCGCGCGCGCTGGATCTCCACGCGGCTAGCTAGCATTCTCCTAGAGCGAGCGGATTGCGACGCATTGATGAACAGTACGTAGTAACTGACGGGCCTGCTGCTGCATATGGTGCTGCATGCAGGCAGCAGGGAGCGAGATTCATGTCGATCGATCGATCGATCCCGAGCTTTTATTGACGGATCGACCCGTCCGTCCGTCCGTCCGTCCGTAGCGAAAAATCCTGCGTGCAGCCGTAACACTACCATAGATCGTCCAGGCCAGGGAGATTCATACACGCATCGAATTTCGTTGGTACGCTTCGACCCGTGACATATATAGATGCATTAACAAGTTTTCAAAAAGACTATAGTACGATTTTTTATCTGTGTAGATCCGATGCTAGCTAGTAGATCTCTTATATGGAGTACGTAATTAACCCCACCAGAGGCAAGCTAAGTAGTAGTATGACGAGAGAGAAGAAGATCAAGATCCCCCAGATCCATGCCCATAAATAGATTCTTCGTACGACCCAGCCAGCTAGCCCCCGCCCCTCTCCCCTGCGCGCGACATGAATCCGATCCATCAATTCTCGCATGATTGCGCTCTCTGGCCGCGTATGGCCTATCCCGGCCCCCTCCGCCCGCGCGCGCCATTGGCGACCATCGATCGCCAACCAAGGACACAACAAAAACCGGCGTAACTGCCTGTCAGAGCAGCGGTCGCGGTTGCCGGCCGGAGGACCAGATCGATCCACGAATTCAGCTCGTCCTCGATCGTGTAGGCGTCATGGAGGGCTGATAGATCGTCAACAGCTGGGCAAAACGACGAGAGCTCTACAGCCCTGGTCCGCGCCATGCTCCAACGTGCATGAGCGGTGATTGGTTCAAGTACTCAAGACCCGTGGGTGCGTGTGAGCGTCCATCATTTGATCGGCTGCTGCTGCTGCTGATGCCTGCACCCTGCAGGTGCAAGACATATGTGTTGGTCCATGCATGCACGACTGGCATGGCATCTTTTTCTTGAGTCGGGTGTCGCGTGTGCAAAACACCAACCATCTACCAGACAATATCATTGTGGTTACTAGGATAAAGGATTAACTCTCTTATTAATACAAAATCGACCGCAACGAAAACAAGTGTTTCTCTCGCACAAATAACAAACACGACGGAGGGGCTCATCTCCTTTCTGACGTACCCGTTAGGGTTTCCTACTCGGCGGCGATTCCAAGCCGATCTCGAGTCCCCTACCTCGATCTCTGATCGGAGGTCTATCCTCGTATAATCCCTACCGGGGAACGATCTCTAGATCGTATCTCTCGTTGTTGCTCGTATCTCTACTCCTGATGGCGTCGAGAGGCGGGCTTTTGAAGCCGAGCGGATCGGGAGTCAGGCGGACGCTGGACGTTGATGCTCTTCTACGTGATCTGAAGATTGGTGATGATGCTTTTGACGACCTTGTCATTGACGAGGACGTGGCGATGGATGAAGAACCGGATCTGCTGGCCGTGGCTAGGGTTTTGACTGACAAGACCTTCAGCTGGCGGCCTTTGAGGATACTATGCGCTACGCGTGGGCGTTGGCAAAGAAGATAGAATTCCATGATGTTGGTAGCAACACTTTCATCATGCAGCTTGGCTGCTTGGGGGATTGGAAGAAGGTTGTGGAAGGGGGGCCGTGGCTGTTCAGAAATTGGGGGATTGTGATCCAAGCGTATGACGGCTACTCGAAGCCCTCCACATTGATCCTGGACAGGCTGCCGATCTGGATTCAGATCCATGACATACCTGAGGCATATGTGAAGAAAAAGGAGATCCTTCAAAACCTAGCTGGACGAGTTGGCAAATTCGTCAAGGTAGACAGTGTTGGCATGGGCAGTGGTAATTTTGTCCGTGTTAGAGTTGAGATCGACGTGAACAAACTGCTGGAGAGGTTTACTTCCGTGATCAGGAAAGGAGCTCGATATGTCTTCATGGTGAAGTATGAAAAAGTTCCAAAATTCTGTGAGATTTGTGGCTTTCTAGGCCATGAATTCGAAGAGTGTGGTACGAGATTCCATAAACCTGAGGATCACGTATTTGGAGAGTGGATGATTGCTGACACTAGCCGTCGTGGACGTGGCCATGGACGTGCAGGAACCTTCTTTGCACGTGGTGGAAGAGGGATGGGAGCTAGACGTGGGTGAGGCCGCGTTCAATATGATGACCTGAAAAACTCTGAAGTTTTTGATTCTCCTGCTTCAGACAAAGATAGCAATGGTGGACATAGCGGCCTGATGGCTCTGTTGATAAGAAGAATGACTCCGGTGTGGAGACTCCAGAGGAGGAGGACCTATCGGTGAAGGAGAGGGCTATGGCAATGGAAGGCGTAGTCGCGACCGAGTCACCGGTGAAGCCTCGTGACAAGAAGAGAACCAAGAAGGACAGTGAAGACAACTCAGCGGAAATCCTCTCTGATGATTTGGCGGCCTCCCTCGAGGAGGACCGTCCGTCCCAATGAAACTCTGTGGATGGAACTGCCGGGCGGCAACCTCGCCACCGGCAGTTCGCTCGCTCTTGGACCTCCGAGAGCAGTCACGACCAGACATTCTCTTTTTGTCTGAGTCTCATTTAAATAAACATAGTGCAGAGGTTTTACGCCGTAAGTTGGGTTTTGAGTTCTTGAGTATTGATACATTGCAAATGTATCTATAATTTTTGATGTTCTATGCTTGGTTTTATCCACTTTCTTGTGTTTTGTTCCAACTTTGGAGTACTTTTCATATGATTTCTTGGACTAACCTATTAACAAGAGCCACAGTGCTAGCTGCCTGTTTTCTGCTGTTTTTGGTTCCAGGAAAGTCAGAAAATGAATATTCTCGGAATTGGACAGGACAAAAGCCAAAGTGCCTATTTTTTCGGAAGTGATCAAGTGCCAGAATACGAGACGGAGAAGGGCCAGGGAGCCACCACACCACCTGGCCGCGTGGCCAGGCCTGGCCCACGCCAGGGGGTGGTGTGGCCGCTCCCGGCACCCCCTCGGCCTCCCCTTCCGACTATAAGTTGCCCTCGGGACGAAAACCCTAGGCGCCCGATCAAAAATCCACGAAAGAGTCTGTAGCTGCCGTCATATCCATCCCTAGATCGGGGGGGGGATCTAAAGCTCTTCTCGGCACCCTGCCGGAGAGGGGAATTCACCCTGGAGGCCTTCTTCATCACCATGCAAGCCTCCGGTGTGATGCGTGAGTAGTTCATCCTTGGACTACGGATCCATGTAGTAGCTAGATGGCTGGTTTCTCCTCCTTTGTGCTTTCATGTTTAGATCTTGTGAGCTCCGTTCATGATCAAGATCATCTATTTGTAATCCATACATGTTGTTTTTGCGGGGATCCGATGGATATTGAGATGCTATTTCAGATTGATTATTGATTGTATCATGTCTTTGTTACTTGAGATCATGCATGCTTTCCGTTGTTAGTAGCTATCTTGGCCAAGTAGATGCTAGCAACTCCAAGAGTTAGTATTTATGCTCGATAGTGGGTTCATGCCTCTGGTAATCTGGGGAAGTGATAGAAATCTCTAAGGTACTACATGTGTTGTTGCTACTAGGGAAGAAAACAACAATCCTTTGTTCATAGAACAATCGTATTGTTTACTTTACACGTAGTTCGTAAAGCAATAATATGTTGCTTGCAACTTAATACTGGAGGGGGTTCGGATGATAACCTGAAGGTGGATTATTAGTCATAGATGCAGTTGGATGGCGGTCTATGTATTATGCTGTAATGCCCAATCAAGTCTTAGAGGAGTCAAGATGATTAGTATATGCATGTATTGCTTTCTCGGTGTTTGTCAATTGCCCCGCTGTAATTTGTTCACCCAGCATGTTATCTATCTAAGGAGAGCCACCTCTAGTGAACTATGGATCCCGGTCCTTTTTCTTTACATACAATCTACAACTGTTTACTGTTTTGTGTTTACTTTCTGCAAACTTTTACTTCTTTCCATTCGATACGTTTAATCCTTTGTTTTCTTCAAAACACGGTGAGATTGACAACCTCATCGCAAGTTGGGGACAAAGTTCTGTGGTTGTGTTGTGTAGGTCTCCACGTTGCTACTAGCACCGGTAGTGCGCCCTGCCAAAGCTCAGCTAGTAACACCTTTGAGGTGTTTCCTTGCTCCTACTGGTTCGATTAAACCTTGGTTTCATAACTGAGGGAAACTTGCTGCTGTGCTCATCATACCTTCCTCTTGGGGTTCCCAACGAGCTCTACATCAACACCACGCACCAAGCACTTTTCTGGGCGTCGTGTATTGAGCCATCAAGTATCGATGAGAGTGACGGAAGGGCTAGAGGCCTTGCTTTATTTTGGAACAGTGATAATAAATTGATTTCCGAGTATGTGACCCCTAATTATATTGATGTGGTGTTTGAAACAAATGGTGGTATTCCATGGTGTTTTACGTGCTTCTATGGAGAGCCCAAATGGGAGGACAAGCACATCTCATGGACTTGCTTTCGTACCCTTAGTAACAGACACGCCCTACCATGGATCATGATTGGAGACTTCAATGAGATCTTGTTTTCAGATGAAAAGGAGGGAGGTATCCCCAGACCACCTCGGATGATGCAAGATTTCAGAGACTTCTTGACAGATTGTGATCTTCATGACATGGGATTTATTGGTGACAAATTCACCTGGAGAAGAGGGGAGTTAAAAGAGAGGCTTGATAGAGCAGTATGTAATACTGAGTGGAAGAATGCGTTCCCTATGTCTGCAGTGATGAATGAGCAGCATCACCGATCAGACCACAGGCCGGTGGTGGTGAATACTGAATACTACGATGAACATGCAATACGTCATGGGGGAGGTAGAAAATTCAAGGCTAGATGGCTGGCTGAAGAATCGGTGGAGGAAATTGTCAAAACGGCTTGGGAGAAGGCTAAGCTATTGGGTATCGCACCCACGCTGGCAACGAGAACCAATGCGGTACACCATGATCTTCATGATTGGGACCGTAACACACTTAAGGGACCAAAGAAGAGGATTTCAAAGCTGCAAAGGGAACTCGAGACGCTGAAACGGGGTCCCTCCACGGCAGAATTGATTGGTAGACAAAAGGAAGTGCAGGTGCTAATTGAGAATCTCCTGGAATAAGAAGAGATTTATTGGCTACAACGGGGTCGGGCAAACTGGCTCATGCATGGCGACCGGAATACTTCTTTCTTCCATAATGCTGCGACATCTAGAAAAAAGAGGAATCTGATCCGGCGTCTGCTCGATGACACAAGAGTGTGGAAAGAAGGGATGCAGCTACATGACCATGTAAAGGGGTATTTTTTATAGTTGTTTACCTTAGAGGACACAGGCCAGAATGAGAATGTTCTAAATGCGGTTCATACTAGGGTGTCTCAAGCTATGAACGAGACACTAGGTGCACCGTTTACGGCGGAAGAAGTGAAGAAGGCATTATTTAATATTGGAGATTTCAAAGCCCCAGGGCCAGACGCCCTCCACGCAGTGTTTTATAAGAGATTTTGGCACTTACTTGGGGATGATCTTGTGTTTGAGGTTTTGGAGGCGTTAAACAAATGTAAAATCCCGGATGGCTGGAATGACACAACGATCGTCTTAATCCCCAAGGTAAAAGCTCCTAAAAATGTGACTCAATTTAGACCAATTAGCCTCTGTAATGTGGTTTATAAAGTCATTTCGAAGGTGCTCGCGGCCAGATTGCGAGGTATTTTACCAGAGATCATTGGACCGCCTTAGAGTGCTTTTGTTCCTAGTCGATTAATAACGGACAATGTTTTGGTGGCCTATGAATGCTTTCATGCCATCAAGAAGAGGAGACAAGGAAAGAAGGGGTTTTGTGCGGTAATGTTGGAGATATGCCCAAGAGGCAATAATAAGAGTGATTATTATTATATCTTTGTGTTTATGATGAATGTTTACATCCCATGCTATAATTGTATTATTAGGAAACACTAATACATGTGTGTTTTGTAAACATAAGAGAGTCCCTAGTAAGCCTCTTGTTGAACTAGCTTGTTGATTAATTGATGATCATGGTTTCCTGATCATGGACATTAGGATGTGATTAATAACAAGGTTATATCATTAGGAGAATGATGTAATGGACACACACCCATAGTAAGCGTAGCATAAGATCAAGTCATTAAGTTCGTATTGCTGTAAGCGTTTAAATGGATAGTAACCTAATCCTTCGACCATGAGGTTGTGTTAATCACCATCACCGGATGGGTACTTTGATGACATCAAACACCGCTTCGTAACTGGGTGGTCATAAAGGTGTCATTGGGTATTCTGAAAGTATGTGTTGAAGCGCATGGACCAAGATTGGGATTTGTCCATCCATATGGCGGATAGATATGCTCTGGGCCCTCTCGGTGGAATGCCATCTAGTTAGCTTGCAAGCATGTGACTGGGTCACAAGGGATGACATATCACGGAACGAGTAAAGAGTACTTATCAGTAACGAGGTAGAACTAGGTATGGTGATGCTGACGATCAAACCTCGGATAAGTATAGTATCGCGTGACAAAGGGAATTGGTTTCGTATGTAAATGGTTCAATCGATCACGAAGTCATCGTTGAGTATGTGGGAGCCATTATGGATCTCTAGGTCCCGCTGATGGTTATTGATAGGAGATGTGTCTCTGTCATGTCTACATATTCACGAACCGTAGGGTGACACACTTAAGGTTCGAAGTTGTTTTAAGTAGATATGGAATGTGCGTTGGAGACCGAATGTTGTTCGGAGTCTCGGAATGGATCCAGGACATCACGAGGAGATCCGGAATGGTCCGGAGAATAAGATTCATATATAGGGGATCATTTTCTGAGTTAGGAAATGTTCCGGAGTATTTGTATGAGGGTTCTAGAAGGTTTCAGAATGTTCTAGAAGATTCTAGAGGATTTCTTGGAGTTTGCTTGAAAACCAAGAAAGGGTCAAAGGAAACCTAGTGGGGCAAGACACGGATTCGTGGGGGAGGAGGACTCCTCCCCCCTTCCCACCGCCGGCCATAGGAGGGGAGTCCTACTAGGACTCCCCCTCCCCAGGCGCGCCTCCCCCCCTTAAATAGAAGGGCAGGGGCGCCCCCTCTTGGCCCTCTCCCATAACTCCAATCTCTGCCGCCTCTCTCCTCCTCCTTTATTCTGCACAGGCATAGGCGAAGCCCTGCATAATTCTCTACTCCACCACCACCACCACGCCGTCATGCTGCTGGGATTCCGTGGAGAAGATCTACTACCTCCGCTGCTCGCTGGAACGGGGAGAGGAAGGTCTGCTTCGACTCCGCACGTGTGACCGACTGCGGAAGCGCTGGCGAAACGCGGCGCCGGAAGGACCGTCCACTTGACCGACTGCGGAAGCGCTGCCGGAACGCGACGCCGGAAGGATCGTCCACACGATCTTGAGATCGGCAAGTGATCGACTACATCAACCATGAGATCTACTCTCATTAACGCTTTCGGATCTACGAGGGTTAGTTCCTATCTATCTCGTTGCACATGTCTAATAGATTAGATCTTGGCTTTTATCTAGATTAGATCTGGGTTTTGTTCGTTCTTGCGGTAGAATTTTTTTGTTTTCCATGCTATGAACCCATCAGTGGTATCAGAGCCGTATCTATGCGTAGATCTGTTGCACGAGTAGAACACAATATTTTTGTGGGCGTTGATGCTTTTGTTGTCGGTGTCTTAGTGTGTACTTTGCATCTTGCGGCATGGTGGGATGAAGCGGCTCGGGCTAGCATTACACGTTATCGCACATGAGACTTGCTCCACGCTTGACGTGCAACTTGCTTTGCACAAGTGGCTTTGCGGGTGTCTGTCTCTCCCACCATAGTTAAGATTCAATTTACAATGAGCATCTTGACAACACTTGTATCAACGTTGTGGTTCTTGTTCGTAGGTAAGATCGGTCTTATGCGAAAGCCCCAAACCACGTAAAACTTGCAAAGAAAATTAGAGGCGTCTAACTTGTTTTTGCAGGGGTTTTGTGATGTGATATGTCCATCATGTGATTGTGATTGTATTTGATGTATGCAATGATCCTTGTTGTAATATGGTAACCGGCAGGAGCCTAATGGTTGTCTTTAATTCTGTTAAGACCTGCGTGTCTATTCATCTTGTAATAGCTTTATTCCAAGTAGTTGTAATAGTTGCTAGCGATGATGGATAACCATGAAGCGGCGCCACTGACCTTGAGGCAATGCTGGTGATGATGGAGATCATGTTCGTGCTTTGGAGATGGAGATTAAAGGCGCAAGAAGAAAAGGCCATATCATATCACACTAATTATGAATTGCCTGTGATGTTAATCCTTTATGCATCTTGTATTGCTTAGATCGCGACGGTAGCATTATAAGATGATCCCTCTCACTAAATATCAAGTAATAAAGTGTTCACCCTTAGTTGGCACCGTTGCTAAGACTCGTCGTTTCGAAGCATCTCGTGATGATCGGATGTGATAGATTCTACGTGTGCATACAACGGGTGCAAGCCAGATTTGCACATGCGAAAACTAAGGTTGTCTTGACGAGCCTAGCATGTACAGACATGGTCTCGGAACACGAAATACCGAAAGGTAGAGCATGAGTCATATAAATGATATGATGAACATGAAGATTGTTCGCCGATGAAACTACATCTTCTCTCGTGAAGATCGGACTTGGTGTAGTGGACTTGGTTTGTGTAATCACTAAGACAATGTGAGGAATGTTGTTTTGAGTGGGAGTTCACCTAGTTAGTTTAATAATTAAATTTGAACTCAATTTGTCATAAACTTAGTCTAAACTACTTGCAAATTGTTGTAGATTATGGCGACCCCCTCCATCAATTTCAATGCGTTCCTAGAGAAAGAAAAGCTTAAGAACAATGGAAGCAATTTCACGGACTGGTTCCGTGGACTGAAGATCGTCCTCAGGGCTGGTCAGTTGACCTGTGTGCTCGATGCACCGCTAGGTGACCCACCTGTAGATAATGCCACCGATGACGAAAAGAATGTTTTCGCCACTCGGAAAAATCATTACTCCACAGTTCAGTGTGCCATCCTGTACGGTTTAGAATCGGAGCTCCAGAAGCGTTTTGAGCACCACGACCCGTTCGAGATCATTAAGGAGCTCAGGCTAATTTTTGAGACTCGCGCGGCCATGGAGAGCTATGAGGCCTCTGAAAAGTTCTTTAACTGTAAGATGGAAGAGGGAAGCTCCGTTAGCGAGCACGTGCTCACCATGTCTGGGTACGCAAAGAAGCTCCAAGAGTTGAGAATATCGATTCCTAATGAATTGGGGATTCACCGTCTGCTTCAATCACTGCCACCAAGTTACAAGAACTTTGTGATGAACTACAACACGCACTGCATGAACAAGACGTTGCCTGAATGTCGTCCATGCTGAAAACTGCTGAAGTGGAGATCAAGAAGGAGCACCAAGTGTTGATGGTCAATAAGACCACCAATTTCAAGAGACGGGGCAAGCCTAAGAACAATTGCAACTTCAAGAAGGACGGCAAGAAAGCTGCCACACCTGCTAAGAAGCCCAAGGCTGGTCCTAAGCCTGAAACTGAGTGCTTCTACTGCAAGGGTGCTGGTCACTGGAAGCGTAACTGCCCCAAGTACCTGGCAGATCTGAAGAACGGCAACATCAAGAAGAAAGGTATATTTGATATATGTGTTATAGATGTATATCTTACTAGTAATCGTAGTAGTGCCTGGGTATTTGATACTGGTTTGGTTGCTCATATTTGTAACTCGAAACAGGAGCTGCGGAATAAACGAAGACTGGCAAGAGACGAGGTGACGATGCGCGTTGGAAATGGCTCCAAGGTTGATGTGATCGCCGTCGGCACGCTCCCTCTACATCTACCTTCGGGATTAGTTTTAAATTTGAATAATTGTTATTTGGTGCCTGCGTTAAGCATGAACATTATATCTGGATCCTGTTTATTGCGAGACGGTTACTCTTTTAAGTCCGAGAATAAAGGTTGTTCGATTTATATGAGTAATATCTTTTATGATAATGCACCTGAGATGAATGGTTTATTCTTACTGAATCTCGATAGTAGTGATACACATGTTCATAACATAGATGCTAAACGAATAAAATTGAATGATAATTCTACATACATGTGGCACTGTCGTCTTGGTCACATTGGAGTGAAGCGTATGAAGAAACTCCATTCTGATGGACTTCTTGAATCACTTGATCTTGAATCACTTGAAAGATGCGAAGCATGTCTAATGGGAAAAATGACTAAGACTCCATTCTCTGGAATAATGGAGCGAGCTACAGACTTATTGGAAATAATACATACCGATGTGTGCGGTCCAATGAGTGTAGCATCGCGCGGTGGATATCGTTATGTTCTCACTTTCACGGATGACTTGAGTAGATATGGGTATGTCTACTTTATGAAACATAAGTCCGAAACTTTCGAGAAGTTTAAGGAATTTCAAAGTGAAGTGGAAAATCATCGTAACAAGAAGATTAAATTTTTGCGTTCTGATCGTGGAGGTGAATATCTGAGTTATGAGTTTGGCATGCATTTAAAGAAATGTGGAATACTTTCACAGTTGACACCGCCGGGAACATCACAGCGTAATGGTGTGTCCGAACGTCGTAATCGAACTCTCTTAGATATGGTCTGATCTATGATGTCTCTTACAGATTTACCTTTATCATTTTGGGGCTATGCATTAGAGACAGCCGCATTCACTTTAAATAGGGCACCATCTAAATCCGTTGAAACGACACCGTACGAATTGTGGTTTGGGAAGAAACCTAAGTTGTCATTCCTTAAAGTTTGGGGTTGCGAAGCATATGTAAAGAAGTTACAACCTGATAAGCTAGAACCCAAAGCGGAGAAATGCGTCTTCATAGGATACCCTAAAGAAACAATTGGGTATACCTTCTATCATATATCCGAAGGCAAAGTTTTTGTTGCCAAGAATGGATCCTTTCTTGAGAAAGAGTTTCTCTCGAAGGAGGTGACTGGAAGGAAAGTAGAACTCGATGAGGTTATTGAACCTTCTCTCGGATTTGAGAGTAGCGCAGCACCGGAAGATGTTTTTGTGCCGCCTGCACCAATTGGAGAGGAAGCTAATGATAATGATCATGAAACTTCAAACGAAGTTACTGCTGAACCTCGCAAGTCAACGAGGGTTCGTACCACTCCTGATTGGTATGACTCTGCCTTGAACGTCATGTTGGTGGACAACGCTGATGACCCTGCGACATATGAAGAAGCTATGGTGAGCCCAGATTCCGACAAATGGCTAGAAGCCATGAAATCCGAAATGGGATCCATGTACGAAAACCAAGTGTGGACTTTGGTGGACTTACCGGATGGCCGTAAGGCTGTCGAGAACAAATGGATTTTCAAGAGAAAAACAGATGCTGATGGTAATGTTACCGTCTATAAAGCTCGACTTGTCGCGAAAGGGTTCCGACAAATTCAAGGAGTTGACTATGATGAGACTTTCTCACCAGTAGCGAAGCTAAAGTCTGTAAGGATTTTGTTAGCAATTGCTGCACATTTCAATTATGAGATTTGGCAGATGGATGTCAAAACGGCGTTCCTTAATGGTGACATTGAGGAAGAGTTGTATATGGTACAACCCAAGGGTTTTGTCAATCCAAAAGATGCTGACAAGGTATGCAAGCTTCAACGCTCCATTTATGGACTGAAGCAAGCATCCTGGAGTTGGAATCAACGTTTTGATAAAGTAATCAAAAACTTTGGATTTATACAAACTTATGGAGAAGCTTGTATTTACAAGAAAGTGAGTGGGAGCTCTGTAGCATTCCTAGTACTGTATGTAGATGACATATTGTTGATTGGGAATGATATAGAACTTCTTAATAGCGTCAAAACCTATTTGAATAATAGTTTTTCGATGAAGGATCTTGGCGAAGCGGCATACATTCTAGGCATCAAGATTTATAGAGATAGATCAAGACGCCTAATAGCGCTTTCACAAAGTACATACTTGGACAAAGTTCTAAAGAAGTTTAGAATGGAAGATAGCAAGAAAGGGTTCGTGCCCATGTTGTCAGGTAAGACCTTGAGTAAAACTCAAAGTCGAGCTACGGCAGAAGATAGAGAGAAAATGAATAAAATTCCCTATGCCTCGGCCATAGGTTCTATCATGTATGCCATGCTGTGTACAAGACCGGATATAGCACATGCTGTTAGTTTGACTAGCAGATATCAAAGTGATCCTGGAATGGAGCACTGGACAGCGGTCAAAAATATCCTAAAGTACCTAAATAGGACTAAGGATATGGTTCTTTCTTATGGAGGTGATGAATAGCTTGTTGTAAACGGTTACACCGATGCTAGTTGGAACACCGATCCGGATGACTCGAAGTCACAGTCGGGATACGTATTTATTTTGAATGGTGCTGCAGTGAGCTGGAGGAGTGCGAAGCAAAGCGTTGTGGCGAAATCTTCAACTGAATCGGAATACATAGCTGCTTCGGAGGCTGCACAAGAAGCCGTATGGATGAAGGAATTCATTACTGAACTTGGCGTGGTTCCCAGTGCGTTGGACCCGATGGCCATCTACTGTGACAACACAGGTGCCATAGCTAATGCACAGGAGCCAAGGTCACATAGCAAGCTGAAGCACATCAAGCTACGTTTCCATGCTATTCGCGAGTATATCTGAGATGGTGAAATAAAGATTTGCAAAGTACACACTGATCTGAATGTGGCAGATCCTTTGACTAAACCTCTCCCTAGGGCAAAGCATGACCAACACCAAAACGCCATGGGTGTTCGGTATATTACCATGTAATCTAAATTATTGACTCTAGTGCAAGTGGGAGACTGTTGGAGATATGCCCAAGAGGCAATAATAAGAGTGATTATTATTATGTCTTTGTGTTTATGATGAATGTTTACATCCCATGCTATAATTGTATTATTAGGAAATACTAATACATGTGTGTTTTGTAAACATAAGAGAGTCCCTAGTAAGCCTCTTGTTGAACTAGCTTGTTGATTAATTGATGATCATGGTTTCCTGATCATGGACATTAGGATGTGATTAATAACAAGGTTATATCATTAGGAGAATGATGTAATGGACACACACCCATAGTAAGCGTAGCATAAGATCAAGTCATTAAGTTCGTATTGCTGTAAGCGTTTAAATGGATAGTAACCTAATCCTTCAACCATGAGGTTGTGTTAATCACCATCACCGGATGGGTACTTTGATGACATCAAACACCGCTTCGTAACTGGGTGGTCATAAAGGTGTCATTGGGTATTCTGAAAGTATGTGTTGAAGCGCATGGACTAAGATTGGGATTTTTCCATCCATATGGCGGATAGATATGCTCTGGGCCCTCTCGGTGGAATGTCATCTAGTTAGCTTGCAAGCATGTGACTGGGTCACAAGGGATGACATATCACGGAACGAGTAAAGAGTACTTATCAGTAACGAGGTAGAACTAGGTATGGAGATGCTGACGATCAAACCTCGGATAAGTATAGTATCGCGTGACAAAGGGAATTGGTTTCGTATGTAAATGGTTCAATCATCGTGAAGCCATCGTTGAGTATGTGGGAGCCATTATGGATCTCTAGGTCCCGCTGATGGTTATTGATAGGAGATGTGTCTCTGTCATGTCTACATATTCACGAACCGTAGGGTGACACACTTAAGGTTCGAAGTTGTTTTAAGTAGATATGGAATGTGCGTTGGAGACCGAATGTTGTTCGGAGTCTCAGAATGGATCCAGGACATCACGAGGAGATCCGGAATGGTCCGGAGAATAAGATTCATATATAGGGGATCATTTTCTGAGTTAGGAAATGTTCCGGAGTATTTGTATGAGGGTTCTAGAAGGTTTCAGAATGTTCTAGAAGATTCTAGAGGATTTCTTGGAGTTTGCTTGAAAACCAAGAAAGGGTCAAAGGAAACCTAGTGGGGCAAGACACGGATTCGTGGGGGAGGAGGACTCCTCCCCCCTTCCCACCGCCGGCCATAGGAGGGGAGTCCTACTAGGACTCCCCCTCCCTAGGCGCGCCTCCCCCCCTTAAATAGAAGGGCAGGGGCGCCCCCTCTTGGCCCTCTCCCATAACTCCAATCTCTGCCGCCTCTCTCCTCCTCCTTTCTTCTGCACAGGCATAGGCGAAGCCCGGCAGAATTCTCTACTCCACCACCACCACCACGCCGTCGTGCTGCTGGAATTCCGTGGAGAAGATCTACTACCTCCGCTGCTCGCTGGAACGGGGAGAGGAAGGTCTGCTTTGACTCCGCACGTGTGACCGACTGCGGAAGCGCTGACGAAACGCGGCGCCGGAAGGATCGTCCACTTGACCGACTGCGGAAGCGCTGCCGGAACGCGACGCCGGAAGGATCGTCCACACGATCTTGAGATCGGCAAGTGATCGACTACATCAACCACGAGATCTAATCTCGTTAACGCTTTCGGATCTACGAGGGTTAGTTCCTATCTATCTCGTTGCACATGTCTAATAGATTAGATCTTGGCTTTTATCTAGATTAGATCTGGGTTTTGTTCGTTCTTGCTGTATAAATTTTTTGTTTTCCATGCTACGAACCCATCAGGTAAAACTAGACATGCACAAGGCCTACGACCGCGTTGAGTGGGGATTTTTGGAGAAGATCATGCTGAAGATGGGGTTTGATCAATCATGGGTAAAGCTTATTATGACATGTGTATCTTCTGTTCGTTATTGCGTGAGGATTAACTCGGATGAGAGTGAAATCTTCACTCCAACAAGAGGATTACGACAAGGCGATCCTCTATCACCTTACTTGTTTTTGCTCTGTGCTGAAGGTCTAACAAGATTGCTAGCTCAGGCGGAATTAAACGAGGAATTGGTGGGCGTCCGTGTATGCAGGGATGCTCCAGCTGTATGAAACCTGTTGTTTGCGGATGATTCCTTGATACTTATGCAAGCGGATCAAGGTAACGCCCAATGTTTGAAAAGGATTTTGGATGAGTATTGCTTAGCCTCGAGACAGCTCGTGAGTGAGGCGAAGTCAAGCATATTCTTCAGTCCAAATACTCGTGTGGATGAGAGGGAAGTAATCTACAACATCTTGAATATTGTCACCGAAGCTTTGACAGATAAATATCTTGGCCTACCAGCCACTGTGGGGGCAGACAGAAGTGACAGTTTCCAGTTCTTGGTTGAGAGGATCATCCAAAGAATTAGTGGATGGAAGGAGAAGCTATTGTCGGCAGGAGGAAGAGAAGTGCTGTTAAAAGCAGTAGCACAAGCTATACCATCTTATGCGATGTCGGTCTTTAAGATTCCACAAAAAATTTGTAAAGGAATCATAGCAGCGATGTCTAAATATTGGTGGGGAGATAGTGCTAACCAAAAAAAGATGCACTGGATGGCATGGTGGAAAATGTGTGTCCCAAAGAAGAAAGGTGGTATGGGGTTTAGAGATATCCATTGCTTCAATTTAGCTTTGCTAGCTAAACAAGCTTGGAGGTTAATTGAAGAACCTGATTCACTATGTGCCAGAGTCCTTCGGGCTAAGTATTTTTCATCAGGAGACTTACTAAACTCTAAATTGAAGCAAGGTAGCTCCTTTACATGGCAGAGCGTCTGGGCAGGCTTGCAAACTCTGAAGAAAGCCCATATCTGGCGTGTTGGAAATGGTAACTTGATCAAAATTTGGGAAGATGATTGGATCCCTAATGGACCAAATAGAAAGATCTTCACCCCGAGAGGCCACAACATTCTATCACGGGTTAGTGAGCTCATTGATCCGGCTACGAATACGTGGGATGAGGATCTATTAAAACAGACGTTTTGGATGGTTGATGTTAGAAGGATCATGGCGATCCCTTTATCAACCAATGGTATGGAGGACTTCGTCTCGTGGAATTTGATAAAGACAGGAACGTTCTCAGTGCGTTAGGCCTACTATGCCGAATGGGAAGGTCAGTTTGGCCACAGAGTGTACAGGGGTCATGATGGCCCTATGAAGGACCATCCTATGTGGGAATTTTTTTTGGAAACTTCGTACTCCAAGCAAGGTGAAAATTTTCATATGGCGGGTCATGCAGGACACAGTGCCGTGTAACGCGACCTTGGCGAATAGGCACATGAAGATCGATGCACAATGTGCGTTATGTGCCCAGGGAGCAGAAGATGTGCTACACATGCTATTTAAATGCTCGCATGCAATAACAATCTGGGAAGAGCTTGGTATGAGGAAGATTGTTGAACGAGCATGTGATATTGATCGTACTGGCCAAGAGGTCCTGGAATATTTGCTATGTTCAGGAATTTCAGTGCCCTCTTGTACACATTCTGTCCCAGAATT
Source organism: Avena eriantha (assembly GCA_910589775.1). NCBI lineage: Eukaryota > Viridiplantae > Streptophyta > Magnoliopsida > Poales > Poaceae > Avena > Avena eriantha. The sequence goes on from OU342744.1 coordinate 96,261,821, forward strand.
GGTGGCAGTCACCAGTTGGTACCTATGGTGGTCTCGCCGACAAGGAACACATGAGGAGAAGACGCAGAATTCGACTCGCTCAGCAAGAGCGATAGAGGCACTGTATACAAATTTCTATGCCGCAAACTCACCATCGGCTAAGGTAAAGCGAGATGGGTGGACACGCCCCCTGCTAGATCATGTGAAAGTAAATGTGGACGCCTCTTTTGACGAAGACCTGCTGAGAGGTACAACTGGGGTGGTCGTTTGAGATAGCAAGGGTGGATTCATAGCAGCGGCTAACTCTAAGAAAGTTTCGATACTTGATGTTGTCTCGGCGGAAGCGTATGCAATCAAGGAGGGTTTGATTCTGGCGCAGAGTCTGGGTTGCAATAGAGTTATATTGTCCTCTGAATGTTTGGAGGCGGTAAATGCAATGAGAGAAGGGGGATCTGCAGGAACAACAGCCGCAATCTTCGAAGACTGCTATCATCTGGCGATCGAATTCCCAAAGATTATTTTCGAGCATTCTCATCGTGAGGCAAATGCTGTAGCTCATGAAATAGCAAGGTTAGCTAGGAATTCTGACGAGCATGTGTGGCTCGACGATCCACCTAGTTCTATTCTATCCTTACTCCTGAAGGATGTAACCTTGATTTCGTATAAATAAAGTATTATCAGTGTTCAAAAAACTCTCTTATTAATACCAGAAGTTAAGGTAAAACGCTATTGTGTTTAGAACTTAGAGACCAACCTTAAACACGATTAGATAGCACAAAACAAATGAATATCTTGGGCACTACAAATCTTTTGGGGGACTTGCTAATCCTACCTAGGGTGCCGCCTAACCCTACGTCATTAATATGTTGGCCATTGTCGAAGTCAAGTCAATGAAACTCCGTTAGAATTTGTTACCGTAATATGTGGCCAGGACTTGGAGGCGATTTGTTGGACGTGGTTTTGAATAACCGGGACTTTATTTGTGTTTCCGTTAGAATTTGCTATTTTTTTTGGAAAACTCATCGGGAGCCGACATTTGGGCCTGTGGCCTATACAAGATATGTGTGAATTCTGACAATTTTCTAACATCTATTTCAAGACCCAGGGGTAGTAGAATGAAAATATCAATAGATTAGCAAGAGCAAAAAACCAAATAGCTCTTTTATGGTACCCCTAGCTTGTAGAGCAGAATGCAACATTTTGTGACGCATTTGATGAACAGTAACTATAATGGGCCCGCTGCTGCATAGGTGCATACACAGGCAGCGAGATTCACATTGTACTGCTTTTGTAAGTACCAGCAAAATTGATTATGTGATCAATGCGATTTATTAATATATACTGCCTCCGTGCCTAAAAAATGATATCTCAAATTTGTTTAAATTTGGATCTATCTAAATCCTACCTTTTTTGGCGGAGGAAGTCCATTTATCGAAAAGATGGTTGAAAGCAATGGCGCATTTTTTTAACAACGTTGAAAGCAATATTCTGGCACCGGGATGCATTCACGTTGTTGTCAAGTTGTCAACAAACATTTATCGAGTAGCTGTGACCTTTCACTTCCCTAGCACCGGGATGCATTCACGTTGTTGTCAATTTGCATGCCGCGGCTGTCATTTTCGAGCACTGCCCTTGGGAAGCAAACTAGGTTACGCATTAATTAGTACTCACAAAATATAAAATGTTCTAGTAGGTTCACTCACAGTAGAGGGGGTCTAGATACTTTTTTTTCTCAAAGCTAAAACATATTATTCCCCTTCGTCATAAAATAAGTGATTTCAATTTGTCTAGATACGCATGTCTAGATACGTACGAATCTAGACAATCTCAAATCACTTATTTTGGAACGGATGGAGTATTTTAAAACTGAGGGATTGCTAGCGAGCTAGTATGTGCGTAGAGCACCTACTAGTGCTTGTTGCTTTGATGCCCCTGCTGAATGCCAAATAAAACTCGTTTGAAGTTCAAAACCAAAACTCCACTCGAGGATCCAGTATGAGGAGAAGCAGATCCCCGAATCCATGTCCATAAATAGATTCATCGTACGATCCATCCAGCTAGCCCCTGCATGGGCGCGATAAATCCTACTAGTAGTAGTACTATCGATTCTCGCATGATTGCGATCTGGCACCCCTCCTCAGTCCTCTCCCTCCTCGGCCCGCGCGCGCCATTGGCGATCCAATCCATCGCCAGCCAAAGGACACAACAAAATCGGCGTAACTACGTGTGTGTCAGAGTAGTGGCCGCGGTGGTAGCCGGAGTACGATGCGATCCATCGATCGACGAATTTAGTTCCCCGTGTAAGGCATGATGCGGGGTTGAAAAAAGTTGAGCAAAACGACGAGCTCGTTAGCCCCTGGTCCGCGCCATGCTCGAACGTGCATGAGTGATTGGTTGAAATGAAGATCTGTGTGTGAGCATCGATCGTTTCATTTGATTGGCTCGTGGTGCAGGTGCAATACACCTGTTGGTCCATGCATGCATGCATGCATGCACGACTGCCTGCCGTCTTTATATTTGCCCCGTCCACATAATAACATAATCTCAACTTGGCCTGGTGTGTGCCGTGTGGGAACGTGATTCAGCACGTGTAAAGTATAAAACTGAGCTGTAAAACGTGGAGCGCCCTATCCCACAAATCGAAACTAAAGGCGCTCCACGTGGTCACGGTAGTGCGCCAGGGCTTGAGGAATTTTAGTCACGGTAGTGCGCTAGGGCTGGAGGAATTTTAGTCACGGTAGTGCGCTGGTATCACCAGCCGGGACTGAATGACTCCACGTGATGTGTGCTGGGTGTGGCAGCGGGTTCTGACGTGACAGCGTTTTGGGGCAAGCGGTTGCCGCGGTAGCATTTTGGGGCAAGCGGTTGCCGCGGTCGTGGCAGGAGGATGTGCCGCAACAAAAGACGGTAGATCGAAGATGGTATCTAGGGTTGGTATGTGTGGATCGGTAGAGGAGGGAGGTTTGGCGCAGGAAAAGTTGGATTCATCAAAAGTGACGTTCCAAATATGATATATATATACAATTTCTCTTACGTATATCCTATTTAATTACATGAAAATCATTAAACTACATGAAGGCATTAGCAACAATAGTGTTCTCCGGTTTTAGATATGATCTCCTTAAGCAAGAATCTCGCCAATTCCTTTTAAATTGCTAGTAGCACTACTAGAAAAACTAGCTATAGATAAAAATGCTTTCTGTGGCGCATATAAAATGGCATGCTCCACGGAATCAATTCTGTGGTGCATATAGACACAAGTGCCACAGAATTTGGCAATTCTATGGTGCACGGAATCCATATGTGCCACAGAAATATGTGTTTCTATGGCGCATATTTTCCCGTGCGCTACGGAAAATGATGATTCTTATGCGCCACAGAAATTTGATGGGACAGAACCAACTAAGGTGGGAGACAATTATGTCGTGCATATGTCTATATGCACCACACAGAAAGTTGAAAACAGATCCCACGCCCCCTCGAATCGCATTTTAAGTTTTGTAAAAAATAAACAAAAATGATAAAAACTTCAAAAAAAATCCTTTGAGATGTAGTTATATTTTGGGTAGAGTTGTAAGGAAAATTGAAAAATATGAATTTCGATGTATTTTGCAAAAAAAAAGTCATGGCACGGTAAAACGGTCATAACTTTTGCATAGAATATCGGAAAAATATTTAACCTATCAAAACGATCATCTCGAAATTTCCTACTCAAATTCAACATCCAAAGGCCATTCTTGATTTTATAGAATCCCCAAATTCGAAAAGAGTAAAAAGTTATGGCCAAAATAAAAAAATTCCTACAAACAAATAAAAAAGGGGGAGACAATTATGTGGCGCATATCTCCAATATGCGCCATAGAATTGTTGGGCGGGATTCGAAATTTGAATCCCGTCGGAGCCTCTCCCTCTCTTTTTTCCTTCTCTCCTCCCTCTTTTCTACTTCTTTTCTCTCCTTTACTCCTCTTCTCCACTTCTTCTCTTCTCTTCTCTCCTTCTCCTCCCTCCTCCTCCACCACCTCCACCACCTAATAACCCCCAAGTGCAAGGGATCACTGTAGTACAATTCGATAAGTATTAGAGTGTCGAACCCATGAGGAGCTGAAGGTAAACTATCTATTTTCTAAAGCCCTATAACCCTCTTATCTGGCCTTCTATGCAAAGCTAGGATCTAAGTGTGTGTTTTGTTTTGGTACTAGGTAGAAAATAGATAAAGTATGTGTTAGTCGAAACTACAAGCAAACTAGTGCAAGTTAAATTGATCTAATGACGTGGAGTGGGGTGGTGGCAAGTTTCCTCAAGTGGCAAGTTTCTCTAAGAGAGTAAATGTTTAGGCAATTGTTATTTCATTCGTTTGTTTGGTTGTTTATTGTTTCTTCTAGGACGGAGCTTTAATTAGGTGCAACAAAATAAATGTGCATACACAACTCTTATGATGGATCCTAAGGCCATGTTACTGAGCAAACATAGGAATTATTAAGACATAATTGTCCCACCATAGCTATAAACTCTAGGGTCTCCGATATATGTCCCTCCTAATGCAATTTTATGGATTGGACCACGGTTTTCTGTCCTCCAGGGTCCTCCCCACTCCATTACATCACGGTGATCACCTTACATGCATTCCCCAACATATGTGTGCACTCATATATTGTACACGAAGACAATCATAAAAGATAACAACACTGAATCCAACCAATAAACGAACTATTTTACTTTTCCATAACAATTCACTACTCAAACAAAGACATGGAGTCACAATAGATCAAGGGAAGATAAAATATTGCTTCACACATCATGTTTGCCAAGAGATGATAGTAGGGGGATGGAGAGGATCTTGCTGTAGGTATTGATGATGAACACATCGGAGGGGGGTGGAGCCCTCCGGAGGCGATTCTGGCAGTGTTTCCCCGCTCCGATCTTTTCCAATGGCAGCCTCCTGAGTCTCTATTTCTTTGTTTTTGATATACGCCTCTGTCTGTGTCGAGGATCGCCGAAAGGGGATATATAGTAGGTTTTAGGTCAAGACAAGTCGTTTGGCGAAAGAATCTACGACATTAGAGACTCTAGGGAGGAAATAGCATACCATCCGTGGCCAGGGGGTGCGTCGCGGCTGTTGTGCCCGTTCCCTCCTCGGTCTTCTTTTCTCGTGGATCTTTGGCCCATTGTTCTTCATTCTGATAAATGCTAGGTCCCGTGAAGTTTCAGGTCAATTGGACGTTATTTGGGTACCTAAAAGTCAAAAACATTGAAATAGGGGTTTTGTGCCAAGGTTAATTCCAAAGCAATATGGAAAGTTTTAATTATTCCCAATAATCATTATAAAACATGAATATAACACATATATGATGCAAATATGTTGGAATATCAAGTAATAAAGTGCAAAGTTCATGTATGTAGTTTACATGCATCACCACCCGGGTGACCTCCTCCTCCGGCGAACTCCTTCTCCACCTCCACCTCCGGCGACCCCCTCCTCCAGCTTTGGTGACCCACCTCCTCCTCTGGTGGCCACCTCCTCCTCCGGCCACCACCTCCGGTGCTTCTCTTCTCTTCTCTCCTTCTCCTCCCCTCCTCTCCCTCCTCCTCCTCGACCAACTCCACCTCCGGCGACCAACTCCACCTCCGACGACCAACTCCTCTGGCCACCACCTCCGATGGCCTCATCCTCCTACGACGGCTTCTTCCTCTGGCGACCCCCTCCTCCATCCACCACCACTACCTCTAGCCTAGCTCTAGATATGGCCCTCTTTTTTTGAAATTTGAAAAAAAATATGTGGCGCATATTGGCAATATGCGTCCTAGAAATTTGAGACTTCTGTGGGGCATATATATGCGCCACCGAATTACAATTTAGTGGCGAGGTAATAGTGGTGCATCCCATATGCACCGTAGAATTGCAAAATAGGTGCGTCACTGATAAGCGTTTTCCTAGTAGTGTAGGTTGTCCTTTGATAGGAGCTTCTCTAGCATATCTTCGATCTTTAAAGAAGGAGATCAATATGAATATATATATATATATCAATCATCATAAAAATATGAATGAAACTCAACACAATTGATGGTCATAAAATAAAATTGTGAATATATTGTTTACATACTTGAAATTGTTTTACATCCATGCGCCGCTCACTAATCGACATGCGAATGAACTCGCAAATGTAGTATCCACATAAACTAGTCCCTTATGGCTGTCTCGAGCACTTTACGAGAATAGAATTGAATCAAATAATAATCAATCATGATAATTTTATTGAAACTACGATTAAAGAGATGCACAGACCTAGCTAGTACTACTTACCGGGATCTGATTAAAACGCAGCTCCTGATTCCATTGACCGATAATATCCCTGGTTAATCGTTTCCAAACCCTGTCTGACAAATACAATGAATAAAGGAGTTCATAATTAGTTGATATCAAGAAATAAATGAAAGAGTCCGATATAATATGATAATGTTTGAAATTACTTCTAGAGCATATTAATCAACCCATTGTACTCCTCAGGGTCTTTCTTTAATGGGTCCATGATATCAACTCTTCCAGCGTCAATTTGAATGATTAGAAGAATCTAGTGGAAGCTGTGCAAGTTTATATATGTTAGTAACTCATCAATTAGACCTAACATCGAGTAAGAAAAAGAGAATGTGTACAAGACAACACTCACCTGAAATTGTAAGGAAATAGTATTTCCTTTTTGTAATTTTGGCTCTTTAAAAACCTCTTAAGTTAGCCTCTGAGTCCTTCGCGTAGTATCGTATCGTAGCAAAATTAATGATATATGGGTCAACGAACCCAAATTCAAAGATTCCTAGTCTTTTACATTCGAGAATCTTCATTCTGCATAATAGCGTATGAAAGAATAGAGAGAGGATAATTATAGGCAATGAACGAGCTGAGCTAGAGACTTAATTACATAAATAAATTATTTACTTATAAACAATAGAAACTAACGAGATATTTGTTGACGGCGTCTTGATTTTATAATTGAAGCAGTTCTTCAATCATAATACATATAGCGTCTTCATGAAAGTAATGCACCATTTTAACTACCATCATGAGCATCGCTCGTCCTTCCCCTGCGACTTTCATGTACCACTCATGCACTTCGCATTTGTGTTGGTAGACGCAGGACCTTCTCAGGTCTGACCAGAGGCTCCCCGGGGACAAATTTCCATGCTATATCAGCCTTGGGGATATCTGTGTCGCCTAGAAGTTGAGACACACTCATACTAGCGGCCCTAGCAAAGTCCTCATAGTTATGACTGGGCACCTTGAGCGATATTTGTTGCCTGTTTTCCGAGCTAGCGAACTTTTTTCCCGCTTGCACTACTACTACTCTTCCACTGCACTTCGTTATATGTCTTCGTAATACAGTGGTCATGGTCTGATGGCTTATTTTCCACATGTGATGATGGTCACTCAAGCATGTCCACAAAGTGATGTCTGACTTTCGGATCTATTTTCTCCTTTGGTCGGGGTTGTTTCCGTGTAAAGTGGCATTTCACTTTGGCAACCACGACCGTATCGTTTTCCACATCAGTCATTTTGTAAGGTAACTTGGAAGGAGCCTCCTTGACTTTCTTCATTTTTGTACCTTTTTTCTGAGTAGTAATAGTCAACGGAGCAGTGGTACTCTTCCGATTTTTCGCCTAGGAGTTAGTGAGCGGAGTCGGCTGAGGCGCCATATATCGAGATGGACTCGCGCCGGGGTCGTCCCTCTCGAGGAGGGGTGGACTTGTAGTTGGTTCATTGCTAGTTGGAGGAGACGGTGGCATTGGCGTTGTGTCTGGGAACACGATGTTTTTATTTTTTCCATAGAATGAAACCATGCGTGACTTCTCCCAGTGTCGTCTCCCCTTCACCTGTAGGGATGTCAAGCTCTAGTGACTCAAATCCCTTCAGAACTTCATCCACCCCCACATGAGCATAGCCAGCTGGAATCTGACTGCCATGGATGCATGATCCAGGTTCACAAGGTAAAGCAAAGCCGATCACCACCTTCATGGATATGTTCTTCAGTGATTGATGTAGCTCACAATTTGTCCTCTCCATGATATCATCCACGTGGTAGAGAGCCATCGGTGCATCATCCATCATTAGTGCATCATCATCCTGGACCCCCGTGGAAGTCTCGCTGCTTTTCCGCTGAGATGGGTCGGTACTATTGGATGCAGGATCTTGCTACCGCTCCATTCCTCTAATATCGTCTAGTTGCTCTTGTTGTCGCTTTAACATGGATTCCAATTCATCATTCTTTCTTTCTACCTTCTCCAACCGGTTTGCCTCCTACTTCTTTTTCCTCGATCAGCTTCTATAACTGTCATTATACTCGGAAACCCAAACTTCCACAAACCAGAAGGTCCATAGCATCATGTTCATCCTGGTTGTTTAGGATTCTTGAGTGTGCGTGTCAGGTCATCGTTCTCTCTCTCGGGATGGAACTTTCCCTCTCGAACCTCGGTTATTGTTGTAACAATTCCTTTCGAGGGGTCAACAGTTTCTTTCTTTCCAATAATCACCCCTATTTGTGGGCCCAACAATCCCCCATGCCCGAGAACCAATTTCTTGACCTCTCGGGCCAATCCATTATAGCTGGAGTGATCCCTATAACAATTAGGGCGGCCTTAGTTTGTTCCTACTTAGGCACGACACTCTTGTAGCCACATGTCTCCATAACATGGTGATATTTATTTTTGCAGCATTTTTCATATTTTTTGCCGACATTTGATTAGCTTCTTCCGATGTCTTGTACTCCACAAATGCGTCCCAGTGATCCCGTATCTTCTCTAGGGGTCTAGTGAATGTTGGATTTTTTTTCCTTGTTATATTTATTGTATGATATTTTCTTGTGCGTCTAGAATTGTGTGATCATATTCTTAAGAGCCAACTCCTTGAATTTAAACTTCATGCACTCTATGAGCTCTTCAATCGCCAAGACCGGTAGGTTGAAATGTCGCAAGAGCTTATCCTAAAGCAACTTTGGATCTTTGGTCGACATAACTAACTCCAGTTACCTTTGCTAGCTCATTCCATTCTTGAGTGGTGATCGTGATGTTGTACCTAACAATAACTCCACATTGATTTATAAATGAAGTTATGTTCGCTCTGGGAGCCAACGGTTTGCCATATAAGTGACTTCATCAATTGTGAATAGGGCATTATCGGCCAACGTTTTAGTTAGGCCTCATTGCCTTCTGCTAGCAGATTGGCTCGATCAGAGTGATAAAAGAAGAGAAAGATTCATTAATATATATATACAAATCAATTAATGCATCTAGTGATCACGAGAGGATTAATATACCTCGTCGGACTTTGTTAAGGGTCCAACATTTTCTCCGCCATCATTTCTTGTTTGCCCTTCATCTCTTGGTTCTAGCTCCATTCCATAACCGTACTCGTTCAAACAATAATGTGAGGCATCATCTTCTCAAGAGGCTATTAAGTCGAATAATATATCTTCACCATCTCTGATGTGGTCGTCCATAGCTTAACTAATCCAGAAGAAAGATAAAACACCGGAAAATAAGGGAATCAATCAACACATGGCATAAAGCAAGAATGATGAAATGACAAGTGAAATGGTACTGAAATGAGACCATAAGGCATTCTTGTCCTTTATAAACAGGGTCCGAGGGTTGCAAACCCTAAAACAGGAACACCGGAAAGTAAACTACAACATTTAACACATGCATCGATGTAATGCGCAGAATGAATGGAATGCCATTGTTAAGGGTATGGAACAAACACTAATTACAAGATCACCAGTTTAAATGGAGTTGGGACTCTCTAAGTATAGAATTCCCCGAAAGACCTCGAAATGCTTGTGAGGGGTTGATTTGTTCTTCTAAGAAACTTGTTAAGTGTAGTTGATTAGCAATGCATGAATTTTCTACTACTTTGTAGATCTTTTTTTTCTGAACATTCAGATATATTACACTTATTTTCCTGATTTATAGAATAAAAGATATTGAATTTATAAGATTAATACAAGATTTAATAAATATTTCAAAAAACAATAAAAACGTTTTCTACCCAGGGCCACCCTAGCCAGAGAGGCTGACAAAGGGGGCTCGGGGCCAAAATCAGCTGCTAGTTGAGCGGCGACGGTGGCCTGCTCCTCTTGTGGCGGAGACCTTGTCCTTCTCTTGCTGTGGCGACCTCCTCCTCCTCTTGCGGCGGCAATGGTGGCCTCCTCTTATTGCGGTGGCAACCTCCTCCTTCTCTTGCAGCTGCGACGAGCGGCGGTGGGGAGGGGAGAGGGGAGGATCTCATGGTGCGGGAGGCGGCGACAACTCCTCCTTGCAGATCGGTGATGTCGTGGCCTCCTCCACCTCGCGGACGACGACGGCGGTGCCCTCCTCCTCAGCTCCCCTTGTGGATGATGGCGGCGCAAAGGAAACTATGATGGCGGCAGCGGGCCGGTTTCTCTAAGTCCTAGTTGTTGGCTCGAATCGGGAGAGGTCGTGGCATTTATATACTCCGACCCCTTTAGCCCCGGTTGGTGGCTGCAACCGAGACTAAAGATATTGTTGGCCTGCCCCAAAAAATGCGCACACGAGGCCCACCTCTAGTCCCGGTTCGCATGGCTAACTGGAACTAAATGGGCTTTTGGAATATGTTTTTTAGAAAATCTAGAAAATAAGTAAATATTATAAAAACAATATCTATTATTCTATAAGTTAGAAAATTATTTATTATATATCAAAATTTTCAGAAAAGGAAGATTTATAATTTAAATCTATTATTATACTCTGTTATACAACTTAAATGAAATACTTTATTGTTTAACAACGATTCTATTAAGTATAAATCTTGGAAAAAACATATTTTATTATTTAAAAATCGGAAAAATACATATAATATACCAAAGTGATCACAAAATATAAACTACACATTAAAAATATAATATTTCACATTTGAAATAACATAAACTATGGATACTTGGTAAACCTTATTTAAAAAATTCTTTATTTTTAATCCATAAAAAGGTTATCTAAAACTAATTATGTATTTTCTATTAATTGTTTAAGATAGAGTATAGTAGTAATAATCTCAACTGATGCTCAGCTGAAATAAAAATGAACCCAACTATTTTAAATACATTTTCTAAGAATATCATTCAAAAATAAATGGTATTTTATTTTTCAATGGGGTGTTTTGTGAAGCAACCACCAAATGAAAGTTTCAAAATGGTCCTTCTATTTTTCTAAAATACTAGACCACCTTGCTTGGACGATGTCTCAACCGAGGTATTTTCTAATGCTCATGATTTTTCACAAAAATAATTTTTAGGTTCACAATATGCTATGTCATCAAAGATCCACTTCAAGCTTAGCGAGGCTCGGCCCTGAGCTAAGAATCTTCATGCCCACCGTTTTAACCATAATTTGAAACATGCATAAGAAATTCAAAAACGATCCAAACAATGTAAAACCTTCACGTGGTTTCATATTATGTGACATAGTTACATAAAAGGTTACAATTACATAAAACTTTAATACATCCTTACACATCACCAACATCCCCCATCTAGTGTTGAGGTATAAAACTTTTTCTCCGCGCTTGTCCCTTTCTTATGATTGCGCCATATCCATGGAGCATCTTCGTCATTTAACAAGATGCTTGGGTCAGTGTTCACTGTGAAGGGTGGAATTTCACCATGTTAGTCCTACCATGCCTGAATCACAGCGATCAGGGTAGCTTCCTAGATGATAACCTTCAATTGTTGGCCCTAAACAGAGTGGCATTGCATAAGCACTCTTGCTACTACTTTAATGTTGAGATAACTACCAAGGTACTAACATAGAGGAGGATGCAAGGAAAAGGTTCTTACCTCCATGGTTGCAGACGTTGATGATTGGGAGAAGGTGGGGAAGAAGGCGAGGGAGAAGCCGGTGCCGCAGATCTATGAGGCCTCGGACACCAGAGCCGGAGAAGATGTAGCAGTCGGTGCTGGAGTAGTCGTGGCAGCTGCTGTCGGAGATCTAAATTGCTTCTGCCGCTACCAAAGCCGCCTCCCAATAAGAAAATGTGGATGGATTTTTCTCCTAGCAAGTGGTAACAACATAAGAGGAGGTGAGTCTACTTTTCGCGCCATCCGACGTTGCAATTTTCTTGGCACCCGCATCCGCCTTGCCTCCCCTCGCATCACATTCCTCTTCTTGCACTCGCTAGGGACTATCCCCGTGGAAATGCCCAAAATCGGTGTTTCCAGCGGACCAACTTTTGGGATGCTTTAAACCCCGTGCGATGCAAGAAATCCACGACCCAGGAAAACAAATGGGCTTATTTTTTCCGGGCCATGCGAGAAATGGGAATGCGGCCTAACAAACATGCTGCTAGTGATTTATCCCAAGGTCGTTATCGTGCAAGCAAGGGAGTTGTGATGGGAATATGCCGAATAGGGTATGCCTAACAGGATGTTTCGACTGGACCAAGGCCCTTGCGAGTGGGCCTGCAGGACGGTGACTGGAACGAGACTGAGAGCAAGCCCGGCGACTGGAAGCTGGAGGCCCATAAGCGTAGCTGAAGCCCAGCCGGATTAGGTCAAACCCTCCGAATCCTTGACTGGTTCGATTGTATATCTGTAAAACCTAGCGAGGTATCCCATATATAAACCTCGCTAAGGTTCCCTTTGTAGACACGTTCCATCATACACCCCTTCGAGCAACTCGCTACCTAGCCACCGAGCTCGCCACGCCCGTAACTCGCTCGCCACTAATACAATCGAGCAGGAGTAGGTCTTTACCCTCCGGGGGCTGAACCTAGGTGAAATCATGTGTCTCCGCGCCCATCTCGCTCCGCAGATGGCCGCCCGCTCTTTCCCTCAATCCTATCAATCGCTATCCCTGGTAGCGACTGCCGTGGTCATTCCCACGATAGTGGAGCCCACCATGGGGCATGGTCGATCTGGCCTGAGTTCTGCAGCGAGACCCTATTCGTCGATCGATCGGCCAATCACCACCGAACATATGATCACTAGCGGCGGGATCCTTCAGATCCTGCCCAACAATTACATCCTGGTGTCGTGCCCGATCACGCACAACGCGGTGATGCCGGTTGGCACCATCAACTTGTTCATCGACTTCACTGGCGCAGTCGACCTGGTGGGAACGGTGATCGTCAGCGGATCGCCACCACGCCACGATCTGCTCTCTGAGGACCAGATCCGCTCCATCAGACGCCTCACCACTGAGTATGACTTGGCCGCCAGCAACACGGCCGGGACTGATGCAGCCACAGACAACATGACTCTCCACGATGATGCCGACTCGGCGACCCCTACCTCGGTCGCCGGATCCATCACCGCCGCATCACGGGAGGACTCCATCATGCGGGTCTCCAACCCTGAGGATTTCAAGGACCCGTCCATCCTCGAGATCTTCGACTCCGATTCCAGCTCGGAGTCTCATGAGGACTTCCGCGCCAGATCCAATCGCTTCAACGCAATCTACATTGCGGGTAGCACGACCGCCCCGCTAGATCCATTCTCAACACCGATCCAGCTGACCGCAATGGTGACGGAGGTGGAGGAAGCCCGCATGCGCCTAGAAGAGGCGATGCGCAAGGAGCAGGCCGAGCGCAAGAAGTTCCGCCTCGAGCGGCAAACGACGCAGGAGCTGTCGGTCTACCATCAGCGCCGCATCAGGACCCGCCTGCACTCCAATGTCCAGGGCCGTGTCCTGAACTACAACGATGAAAGCGATCCCGCATGCGCGGCCGAGTGCGAATACTGCGAGAACGTGCCGCTCGGTGGTAGCAACTACCCTCCACCCGGAGCACCTGCTACCGGAGCCCCACCGCCACCCATAGGCCGCGCGCCTCCACCGGACCAGCCACAGATCATCATCTTGTCGCAAGCCTATGATGCCAATGGGTTCCTGTTGTACTCCACCCCGATGGAGAACATCATCGCGGTGGACACCGCAGTCGCCCACCTCAACATCCAAGGAGAGGGCATGCTACAGATCTAGTACACCAAGGCCCTACTCGCCAGGGCCGTTAAGAAGTAAGCCGCTAGAGTCGACCCACAGGGGCGGATGTATTCCCCCTCATCGGCAAGCAGGGCGGCCTCAAGCGACCCTCCAACTATCGCCAACACCCTCAACTGCCCACCGCCCGAGCCCTTGCCGCACCAACCATGGGCTGCCAACCCCGCGCTCTTCACCAACGAGCCGCGGCCTGCGAACAACACGGCCGCTGCCAACGGCCAACCCATCCATGCAAGGACACACATCGTCAACAATCAGGCCTGGTGGGATCGCCAGCCCAACGACTTGAGGCACACCCTCACCAACCACGGCATCCCCGAACCAAGGGGCTCGCTCAGCCGAGTCGGCCCCCAGTGCTTCGGACCAATGATCCGAGGCGATAAGTACCCCGCTAACTTCAAGGCGCCCAAAGAGATCGAAAAATACGATCCAACGTATGACCAAGCGGTGTGGCTTGACACGTACCTGATGGCCATGGGAATCGCTGGCCACACCGACTTGCTCGCCGCTTGCTACCTCCTCCTGATGATGGAGGGAGCGACCAGGCAATGGATCAACACCCTCCCCGCAGATAGCATCGACTCGTGGGAGGAGATGCACGACGCCTTCGTCAGGCATTTCGAGGGCTCTTACACCCACGCCACCACCATCGAGGACCTGGAGCGATGCATCCAGGGGTAGCGCGAGTCGACCAGCCATTGGATCCAGAGCTGGCAAGAACTGTGGATCAACGCAGCCGGCTTCCACCCGGAAACGGCGATCCATTGCATCAAGAACGCGTGCCGGTATGAGCCTCTAGTCGCTAAGATCAAGAGGGTCTACCGGACGCTCCACAACATCCTCGACCTCCTCGAGATTGCCAAGCATTACGTGGAGGAGGACCCCAACCAGGACTCCGATGATGAGTCGGGGTGAAGACGGCGCACCAGCGGAAATGATAACAGGCGACATCGCGACATGCGCTACAGCTGAAGGGTTCGCAACATAGAAAACAAAAAAATTCCTATGATGAGAACTATACGCCAAGATCTATCTACTAGATACAAGGAACGGGTGGATATACATCCATGGAGAACTTCCCCTCGAAGACAACAAAGTTTTGTTAACGAGTAGGAACTCGTGGATGATGTAGTCATACGCTTGCCGATCTCAAGATCGTGTGGAAGTCCTAGCACTACAAACCAGCAGCGCATCCGCACTCGCACGCATGTTTAGGCAACCGAACAACCTCCCCCTCCTCGCTCCAGCGATGTAGCAGAAGCAGCAACTCCTTCCAGACGAGGTGTGAGGAAGAAGGGTGAGAGGGGTGGCCTTTTATAGGAGGAGGGGGGTACCCCTCCCCATGGCCGGCGCCCCATGGGGGGGTGACTCCTCACCTCCCCCATTCATGTGGTGGTAACCCCCTCCACACAAAAGTGTCCCTTAACATTCCTCTTTAAAGTCTTTACTTTAAATGCATTAAATTTCTCCAAATTTAATGCTCTCTCATTTAATAAAACTCTTTTATTAAATTTATTCAGAACTTTGTTAATTACTTTAATTAACAAATATTCACATAAAACCCCCTGCAACATTTCAATATTACATGCAGAACCAATTTCAGCAATTTCACCCGAAACAGTTTTGGTGTCTATTGAAATAATTCCAGCGCTTTGCAATTCATTCGTCTGAAACACATTTGCTCTAAATGGTGTTGGTGTACCTTAAGTGTGTCACCCTACAGTTCGTGAATAATGCAGACATGATCGAGACCCCTCTCAGATCAATAATCAGAAGCGGGACCTAGAGATCCATACTGACTCCTACACATTCTACGATGACTTCTGTGATCGTGAGAACCTTTAACGCTAGTAACTAAATCCCTTTGTCTCAAGATATATTACATGTCCGAGATTCGATCATCGGTATCTCCATACCTAGTTTGATCTCGTTACCGACATGTACTCTTTTCTCGTTCCCGTGATATAACATTCTAGTGATCTCATCACTTGCTTGCAAGCTAACCAATGTGATATCACCGAGAGGGCCTAGAGTATATCTATCCGTCATCGGGATGGACAAATCCCACTCATGATCCATGAGCTTCTACATAACACTTTCGTAGCACTGAACCCACCTTTATAATCACCCTTTCACGGTGTGACATTTGATGTTATCAAGATACTCTTCCAGTGTTAGTGATTAACATGATCTCATGGTCTAAGGAATAGGATTACTTTATTAGATGTTATAGCAATATAGACACTATGACTTTGATCGTAATGCTATACTTCGGATGAATATTCATCACATCATTCCACTAATGATCTGACCTCGTTATTAACAACATCCAATGTCCATGATCAGGAAACCTTGATCATCTTGTTAATCAACGAGCTAGTTTATAAGAGAGGCATAATTAAGAACTTTCCTTTTGTTTATTAAACACACATGTATTAATGTTTCCAAATTAATACAATTATAGCATGCAAAATAAACATCTATCATATACTTGGAATATGTATAATAAAAACTTTATTATTTCCTCTTAGGCCCTTCAACAGCAACACTCGCCTCACCGGCAAGCGCCACGACAACGGGCGAGTCGACTTCATCCCCAACACCATCTACGGGCAACGTGACCCGAAGAACTTTCACTGCGACGGAGGAAACTACTGCGACAGTGGGAATTATCGCGCTAACAATGCAGCGAGGCCGAAATTCGACCCCGCCGCCCTGCTCAACCAGCCCTATGTCTACCACAGCAGGGAGGGGAAGCCCGCAACCCACACCACCGCAGACTGTCATTCTCTGAAGGAGATCGAGAAGGCGTTTTGGGCTAGGGACGACCCCAACAACAACCCGCCAAGGGACAATAGTAATGCCGGCGGATTCGAAAACGTCGTTGGCTTGTTACGCACCTTCACTGGGCTTGGCACCAAACGTGAGAACAAGGTTCTCACCCGCGCAGCCGCCGCCAATGCGGTGACTCAGGTCGACATCCTCGCTTCCTCAACTGGTCCGAGCAAAGCATCAGCTGGATTCGCTAAGATCATGCACCCAGGATCGAGTACCCAGGGTGAGTCATCCTAGTGGTCAGGCCCAAAGTGGCTGACTACTGGCTGCCCAAGACGCTGATGGATGGCGGAAGCTCCATCAACATCATGTACTTGGACACATTCAATAGGCTCCACCTCCCGGAGTCGGTGATTGAGTCGACACTCACCACCTTCCACGGTATCGTCCCCAGTCAGAAGGTGTACCCGATTGGCAAGGTGACGTTGCCAGTCACCTTCGGCACACCAGCAAACTTCCGCACCGAGCGAATCGTCTTCGAGCTGGTGAACTTCCATAGCCCCTACCACTGCGTCTTGGGGCGCCAGGCGTTCGCCAAATTCATGGCGACCCCGCACTACGCCTACAACATGATGAAGCTCCTGGGGCCAAGCAGCATCATCACCGTCCATGGCAACCCTGACATGGCTATGGAGTGCGAAGACAAAGGCACCGAGCTCGTCGACACCGTCATCCCCGTGGAGACAAACCACACGGACAAGCTTGCGAAATATGCGAGCAACATCGACAAGGATGACCCCACCATCCTGAGGAAGCCAACCGCTGGGGGCTCCACTTTCGAGGCAACACGCACACCCGCACCGTCGAGCTTGTCCCAGGCGACCCAAGCCAGACGGTCACTATCGGGACGAACATGAGTCTCGCATAGGAAAGCGCACTCATCGGGTTCCTGCGTGAGAATTGCGACATCTTTGCATGGAAACCATCTGACATGCCTGGTGTCCCGAGGGAACTCGCTGAGCACAAACTTAATGCTGACCCCAAAGTGTGATCGGTAAAGTAGTCGTTGCGGCCCTTCAATGAAGAGCGCCGCCAAGCAATCGCCGAAGAAGTACAACGTCTACTCGCCGTAGGCTTCATTCGGCCCATAAAGTACTCTAAGTGGCTGGCAAACCCAGTCCTGGTTCTGAAAAAGAACAACACCTGGAGAATGTGTATCGACTACACCAACCTCAACAACGCCTGCTCAAAGGAGGAGTTCGTCCTACCGCGCATCGATCAGATCTTCGACTCGGCCGCGGGATCGGAGTCACTTTGCTTCCTCGACACATACTCTGGTTACAACCAGATCCAAATGGCGGTCGAGGACGAGGAGAAAAAACGGTGTTCATCACGCCATTCGGTGCCTTCTACTACACTGCCATGACGTTCGGCCTCAAGAACGCTGGCGCGACCTACCAACGGTGCATGCAGGAATGCCTTGCAAGCCAAATTGGCTGCAACATACACGTCTACATCGACGACGTGGTGGTAAAATCTACCTATCAGAGCGACCTCCTTGCCGATTTGGCCGAAACCTTCGCAAATCTGCGGAGGTACAAGATCAAGCTAAATCTAGGAAAGTGCACCTTTGGCGTGCCGACCAGACAGCTCCTGGGGTACGTGGTCTCCAAACAAGGCATCGAGGCAGACCAAGATCGGCACCATCGCGTGGCTCGGGAAACCCGAGTGCCTGCGCGACGTCTAGAAGCCGGCCGGGCGAGTCGTGGCTCTCAGTCGCTTCATTCCCCGGCTCGGTGAGAAGGCGATGCCTCGCTATCGCCTGATGCGCAAGAACCCCACGTTCCAATGGGACGAAGAAGCAGACAACACGCTCAAGGCGCTCAAGGAAGTGCTGCTCATAGCACCGCTGCTCGCCGCCCCAATCGACAAAGAGCCAATGCTCGTATACGTCACGGCCTTCACTCAAGTCGTCAGCACCGTGATGGTCGTCGAGCGGCCAAAAGAGGGCAAGGAGCGCCCCGTACAGCGCCCCGTCTACTACATCAGCGAGGTCCTAATGGACTCAAGGCAGCGCTACCCTCAGTACCAGAAACTGGTGTACGCGGTCTTCCAAGCCCAGCGGCGACTCCCCCATTAATTTTCAGGAGCACCCCATCACGGTCGTCTCCTCTATGCTGCTGCAAGATATCATCCGCAATCGCGAGGCGACCGGGCGAGTCGCTAAGTGGGCCGTCGAAATAGGCGTCCACAACATCAAGTACAAGCCACGCAAAGCGATCAAATCGCAGGCCTTGGACGATTTCCTCGTCGACTGGGAAGAAGCACAGCAGCCGAAGAAGCTACCCTATCTCCACTACTGGTCGCTCCACTTCGCAGATCCAAGAATGTAGATGGCGCTGGAGCTAGGGTCATACTGACCTCCCCCAAAGGCGACAACCTCCGCTACATGCTCCATCTCGACTTCAAGCCCTACACCAACAACATGGCCGAGTACGAGGCCCTCCTTCACGGCATGTGGGCCGCCAAGGAGATGAATGTCAATCACCTACGGTGCTACGGTGACTCCGACCTAGTCGTCGGCCAAGTCACTGGGACCTGCGACGCCGTCTCTCCCACCATGATAGCGTATCGCCAAGCGGTGGACCAGCTGGGAGGTCACTTCACCAGCTACTCCATCGAGTGGATCGACAGGCGCAAGAACGAGGAGGCCGACGCTCTCTCCCACATCGGATCGGCCCACCAAATGCAACCCGCAGGCGCCTTCCTTGACATCATCCACAGGCCTTCGGTCTCCTCGCCCAAGGACATCGACATCGGGATACCCCTGATGCCCGAGCCCGCCCAGGTCATGGAGCCCAACGACTGGACTGCTCCATATGTCGCCTTCCTCGAGCACAAGGTCCTTCCCAACGATGAGACAACAACATGAATGATCGTACGACGCTGCAAATCTTTCATCATCATCAACGGCGAACTCCACAAACACAGCGTGACTGGCATATTCCAGCATTGCATATAGCTAGAAGAAGGACACAAGATCCTCTAAGACATCCACGCCGGCGACTGCGACCATCACGTCGGCGCCAGATCGCTAGTTGCCAAGGCCATGCGACATGGCTTCTACTGGCTCACCGCACACGCTGATGCCATTGACATCGTCCAACGGTGCGTCGGGTTCCAGAAGTTTTCCAACCAGACGCACATCCCTGGTTTGGCACTCAAGACCATTCCCATCACCTGGCCATTCGCCTTATGGGGCATGGACATGTTCGGCCCGTTCAAGAAGGCCCCATCTGGCTTCACCCACCTGCTAGTCGCGGTCGACAAGTTCACCAAGTGGGTCAAAGCCAAGCTGATCAAGAAGTGCAACGGCAAGACCGCCACCAAGTTCCTTCACGAGCTCATCTACCGATATGACTACCCGCATAGCATCATAACGGATAACGCCACCAACTTCGCCAAAGGTGCCATGGTGGAGTTCTGCGAAGAGCACGACATACGGCTCGACCTCGCCTCAGTCGCCCACCCAGAGTCGAATGGCCAAGCAGAGCATGCTAACAAAAGCATCCTCCATGGTCTCAAGCCGCGACTTTAGGTGCCCCTCGAGTGAACCCCCGAATGTTGGGTTGAAGAGCTCCCCTCTATAATACGGGGCATCCATACCTCTGTCAACCGTTCCATGCGGTTTACACCCTTCTTCATGGTGTACGGCGCTGAAGCCGTCATGCCAACCGACCTGGAACACGACTCACCTCGGGTCGTCAATTATGTGGAGGCGGCAAACAAGGTCGCCTGCCAACATGGAGTCGACCAGCTCGACGAAGCATGCGACCTAGGTCGCTGCCGCACTGCCATCTACCAGTAGGGACTCTGCCGCTACCACAGCCGCCGAGTCCGGACCTGCACCTTCCAGGAAGGCGACCTGGTCCTACGACTGGTCCAGGACAAGAAGGGCATGCACAAGCTTTCCCCCCCTTGGGAAGGGGCATTCGCCATAGGGCGAGTCCTCGGTAATGACGCCTACTACCTGATCGACGTAAGAGGAAATGGCCAGCTAGAAGTTGGGAGGCCATGGAATGTAAACCTCCTCCGAAAGTTCTATAAATAGAACTAAAACTTGTTCTCAGCTGCTATATAATAAAAATTTGGATCACACAAATTGTGTCTACTTGCCATATTCTTGTGCCAATCGCACTCGTACATTTAGCAATACGCTACCCACGGAAGTCAACCCTTGGTCGAGCGACCGACATGGCTAAGTAGTGAGGCCTGATGTACTCGACGTTCGATGTAGAGCTCGTTGGGAACCCCAAGAGGAAGGTATGATGAGCACAGTAGTAAGTTTTCCCTCAGTTATGAAACCAAGGGTTAATCGAACCAGTAGGAGCAAGGAAACACCCCAAAGGTGTTACTAGCTGAGCTTTGGCAAGGCGCACTACCGGTGCTAGTAGCAACGTGGATACCTGCAGAACACAACCACAAAACTTTGTCCCCAACTTGCGATGAGGTTGTCACTCTCGCCATGTTTTGCGGAAAACAAAGGATTAAACTTATCGAATAGAAAGAGGTAAAAGTTTACAGAAAGTAAACACAAAGCAGTAAAAGATTGTAGATTGTATGTAAAAGAGAAGGACCGGGATCCATAGTTCACTAGAGGTGGCTCTCCTTAAGATAGATAACATGCTGGGTGAACAAATTACAGCGGGGCAATTGACAAACACCGAGAAAGCAATACATGCATATACTAATCATCTTGACTCCTTTGAGACTTGATTGGGCATTACAACATAATACATAGACCACCATACAACTGCATCTATGACTAATAATCCACCTTCAGGTTATCATCCGAACCCCCTCCAGTATTAAGTTGCAAGCAACAAATTATTTCTTTACGAACTGCGTGTAAAGTAAACAATACGATTGTTCTATGAACAAAGGATTGTTATTTTCTCCCTAGTAGCAACAACACATCTAGTACCTTAGAGATTTATGTCACTTCCCCAGAATACCAGAGGCATGAACCCACTGTCGAGCATAAATACTAACTCTTGGAGTTGCTAGCATCTACTTGGCCAAGATAGCTACTAACAACGGAAAGCATGCAAGATCTCAAATAACAAAGACATGATAGAATCAATAATCAATCTGAAATAGCATCTCAATATCCATCAGATCCCCGCAAACACAACATGCAGAATTACAAATAGATGATCTTGATCATGAAAGGAGCTCACAAGATCTAAACATGAAAGCACAAAGGAGGAGAACCAGCCATCTAGCTACTACATGGATCTGTAGTCCAAGGATGAACTACTCACGTATCACACCGGAGGCTTGCATGGTGATGAAGAAGGCCTCCAGGGTGAATTCCCCTCTCCGGTAGGGTGCCGAGAAGAGCTTCAGATCCCTCCCGATCTAGGGATGGAGATGACGGTGGCTACAGACTCTTTCGTGGATTTTTGATCGGGTACTTACGGTTTTCGTCCCGAGGGAAATATATAGTTGGAAAGGAAGGCCGAGGGGGTGCCGGGAGCGGCCACACCACCCCCTAGCGCGGGCCAGGCCTGGCCATGCGGCCAGGTGGTGTGGTGGCTCCCTGGCCCTTCTCCGTCTCGTATTCTGGGACTTGATCACTTCCGGAAAAATAGGCACTTTGGCTTTTGTCCCGTCCAATTCCGAGAATATTCATTTTCTGACTTTCCTGGAACCAAAAACAGCAGAAAACAGGCAGCTGGGACTGTGGCTCTTGTTAATAGGTTAGTCCAAGAAATCATATGAAAAGTACTCCAAAGTTGGAACAAAACACAAGAAAGTGGATAAAACCAAGCATGGAACATCAAAAATGATAGATACATTTGCAATGTATCAACATCCCAAGCTTAACTCCTGCTCGTCCTCGAGTAGGTAAGTGATAAAAAGAAAGAATAATTTTTGTGGTGACATGCACCATCAAAGACTTGATCAAAGTATTTGCAAAACATTCGAAGTAGGGATCATAGTACTTCAATCATAACATGAAAGACAAAGTTCTAGAAATAAGCAAAGAAACTATGATGCAACATGAAAAGGCACAAACAAAAGATTCATGAATAACAATGCTTTGCAAGACGTTTGTTTGTTTCACATAAAGAAAACATAGCATAATAGTATTCAGCTTGTCCCTCAATAGAATAGCAAATATAAATGCATAGGACACATTCAAAGTTCATAAGGGTGACTAGATACAATAGTTTAAAACAAGCAATAACAAGTTATGCATCAATCAACTAGTCTTGGGACAATGCACATAGAACTAAGAATGGCCACTATGCTCTCAAAGTAGGTGCATAAAGATAGAAGGTGCAGACTCAATATAATGGTGGAAGAAAAGCCTTTTGTAAAAGGAAGTAGGGATTCAAGTCCCATAAAGAGCTTCCAAAAATTATGGTACTTGTAGTTTTCAGCTCTCATTGCCCCTATCATAAGCATCTTGAAGTGATTAAGGTTAAAGTGAACAAACTATGGTGTACATGCTTGACGAAGTATAAGTCAGAAATCTCATGTCCCTTGTATACGAGGGCCGCTCCTCATGCTACTCAAGTTTAGTCACCGGTAAGTTCTTGTCATCGTAAGTACATGTGTATCATAGAGAACCGCCAACGGGGTACCCCTTGCCCGATGATACGGAAGAATCCCCATATCAAAATGACAAGGCAAGCAGACAACGAGCATCTCAGCATTCTTCTTATTTACCATGGGAATATGGTGCTTTTTTCTCTCTTTCCTCTTTTCATAGTATCTCTTTTTTTCTTTTCTCTTTTTTTCTCAATATAGGACTCTTTTTTTATAAGAAGAATGCTTCATAGACAGCTCATTATGGTTACGCTGCAGGTTTCCACCATGTCAGCATACCCATTCGGATCCAACCTGATACTAACACCAAACATACCCATCCTGGTATTTCCCCCTCGAGACCAAACGAGGAAGTCGGACCAAGGAACTCACACCGTTGGCAGTTTTGCTCATTCCATTATAGTTGCAGCATTTACTAGTCAGATATATAGCATGAGTCATCCTGATAGCATAAGTACTGGGCAGTTTTAGTTAACATTCCGTTGTAGTTGGAACATTTACTAGTCAGATATAATTGTCCTGAGGAATCCCAAAACCCAGCAGTTGTTGGCACTTTTATCACATTCCACTAGAGTTGCAATACTTACTAGGCAGGTATAGTATGCCACCGATCACCACAGATCCACTAGTTGTTGGCACTTTTATTATCCATTCCATTGTAGTGAAGCTGATTACTAGTCACATATTAAGTCAAATTTATAGCACTACTTTAGTTATGCTTGTCTATGATCGAGATACTGTGCTCCAAGTCGTCCATAACCGCGGACACGACTTTCAGAAAGATTTACCCTGCAGGGGTGCACAAATAGCAACACACACACGATCAACCTCGGAAAAACCAAATCAAAACCCAACGAGGCTTTCACGACAAAGCAATCATAGGATTCATAAAATATTTCAGGGGGCCACCCCACTAAGCTACCCGCAATGAAGTTGGCCGGCTCCAGAACGGACCCAGGGTTTGCGAGAACGGCTGTACACGACTAGGAACCCGAAAGTGTGATTGGGCTTGTCGATACCGCAAAATCGTGCCGCGATCCAAAACAGTACAGGTGCTCCACGCACAATCTTAAATAAAGCGGTAAAGCATGGTATAAGTACAGGATAGTAATAAAGCCCCAAACAACTTTGTGGACCCAAGAAATAAGAAATGAATCAAGCTCTGGCTAAGGGGGATTCAAAGAGTCTCCTGTATGTGGATAGTGTGAATAGTCAAGGAACAGGTATCAAGTACTCGGGGCCTACGGGGCACAAGTGAGCGTGGAAGAACCAAATAAAATCTATTGCCCACCGATGCCTCTGCATTAGTTATATCTAACAATTTAATAGTTGTATTTAAAGACATGATCATCTCCACCATAAACATCTGCTAGCATTCCAACAACTGTGGTACTCGACAACACAAGATTGCACCTGAGCAAGCAAGTACGACTCGCAAGGCCAGCTATCTACCAAACAACAGGTAATAGGAGGTGTCCAAGGCAATATAGAGGCTGCACGGGATATATCTGGTACGGAACACTAAAGCATCGATACACGGATAGCAATAGATCAACGGGAGGAAATAAAGACTA
The DNA here is from genome assembly GCA_910589775.1 of Avena eriantha. Classification (NCBI taxonomy): domain Eukaryota; kingdom Viridiplantae; phylum Streptophyta; class Magnoliopsida; order Poales; family Poaceae; genus Avena; species Avena eriantha. The sequence goes on from OU342744.1 coordinate 96,286,759, forward strand.
TAAATCAAAATAGGTAGAAGGGGGAGAGATGCTCGCCTGGGAAACACTGCCGATGGATCATATCCGGAGAACTTGTCGGTACTCGCATCCACTCATCGGTCTAATCTGCGAAAAAGCAAACACTAGAAGAAACACCGGATGCAATATTTAATACTACGGCAGAAGATCCGGCATGCTTATGATACGTTGCATGGCATGGCACAGATGCGGTGCAATTAGGCAATATTAAGCGGAACCGGGGTCCCAACAATTAATTAACCGGTTCAAGTTATTTAACAACCCCGCAATTTAATGTCGTATTAACAAGGCAACACATGGCATCGGTTCGCTACACCAATTTAAATGGAGCCGATATAAGACTAGAATAGCCCGCATATAGACTCCATATTTAATTTAGGTGAATCGACTATTTAACCCAACCCACCAGATGACATGTATGCAAGCATGATGATTTAATGATGCGACAGGTATATGTCATATAATAAAAATAGAGGCTTAGGGTCACACATCTGGGTTTGGAAGATCTTGGGTTCCGGGGGTTCGGGGTTCGACAGGGTTCGACGGGGATCGGTCTCGAACCACGGAAGGAGAGCTTGGCATTCTGGGAAGAAGGACTTGGTTTGGCGTCGGGGGCGCATCGGATTCGCCCTGGTCGGTGTCGATCTTGTCGTCGCGAAGATCTTGTCGGGTCCGCGTATTGGGTCGGTTTTGGCATTCAGGATGAAGAACTTGGCGTTCCGGTGGCGATGCTGGCGGTCTTCGAATCCGGGTCTTGGCGGCGATGAAGAAGATCATGTCGTTCTGAGGGGTTCGGGTTCCGGGAAGGAGATCATGGCGTTCCATGACGACGATCTTCGGATCCACAAAAGGAGGTCTTGCGTGTTCCGTGATGTAGGACTTGGGCAACCAGGTCATCAACTCCGGGAAGGAGATCTTGTCACTCGGGTGGATGTCGTCGGTCTTGTCGTTTCACGGCGGAGATCTTGGCGTCCCGGGTCTCGGCGTCTTCGGGTCCAAGAGGAAGAACTTGGCGTTCCGGGGGGGTTCGAGTTCCGGAGATCTCGGGGATCCAACTCAATCATCGGTGGTGGACTTCGTGCGGGTGTCGATGGTCTTCTAGTTGGCATCAGCTCCGAGGTAGATGATGTGGTAGCACATGCCCACAGGTGTCAAAGATGGTGATTCTAAACATACAAGAAAAGAGCAAGGAAGTCAAGCCACTTCAGAGACACTTGACACGGGACAGGGAAGCGACATGTTGGTCGGTATCTGACGGAGACCAGGAGAGGCGGCGGAAGGCAGCTGCGTGTTACTGGGCAGATGTTCAGGACGGCGGCACGCGGTCAGACGCAAGCAAGGGGAGGAATGGGTCGAGCCCCAAGACAGACAGGTGTAGTCCATGAAGAAGAAATGACGGTCGGCTTGGGCACGGAGTCGCAGGAAGGGTGCCATGATACGAAGCAGAGGGGAGGTGCGTGACACGGCGACATCCCTGGCGGCGCTCGAGGCGAGGTCGACATTGGAGAGGCCAGGCACGCTCGCTGTCGGGGACAAGGCCGGCGGCCGATCTTGGGGACGAGGACGACTCCCGCCGGAAGGACGGCTCGCGGCAGGCGGCGGCTCGGTCGCGGGCGGAAGGCGAGGCAAGGGTGGTCGGGCTCGGCCGGAGCAGACGACGCCCAAGGCGGAGGCGCGTGGTGGCCCGAGGACGCGAGGCAGAGCAACGAGCTCGTCAGCGGGCGGCAAGGGAACCTCCGAGGCGACGGGGAAGGCCTGGCAAGGCGCAGGCGAGGAGGTGAGGCGACGGGGCCGGCGGGAGGAGAGATAGGCGGCGGGTGAGCACGGGGCCAGAGATGGGATCGATGGGGAGGAAGAGGAGCGGGGAAGGAGATCAAGGCCCGCACGCGCTGTCGGTGGGGGTGGGGCCCGCGCGGGTGGGGCCGGTCGGTCAGGGGGTGATAGGTGGTGGCGGGGTGTGCAAGAGGAGGCGGGGGTGTGCGGGTGGACCAGGTGGCGGTGGGTTGGCGGCAGGCTAGGGTGTGTGGTGTGGGGCCAGGGTGGAAGGGAGAGAAGGGGTGAGGTGGTGGGACGGGGTTGGCTGGGGTGATGTGGAGGGTGGAGGCAGGTGGCGCGTGGGGTGCATGTGTGTGTTGCGGCTGGGCGGGAAAAACAGGCAGGCGGCGGCGGGGTGGAGGGAGTGGTGAGGCTGGGGTAGGTAGGATAGGATAGGATTAGTTTTTAGGGTTTGGAGGTGGCCGGCCGGGCTTTCGGGCCTGGCGGGCTGCCTCCTAAAAATAATCTAACTTTTTATTTATTTTATAAAAGTCTTTTGTAAACCGTTTTTAGACAAAACAAAAATATCCGGAGAAGCCCGGTTTTAAAATTTGAAAAGAAGACGGGGATATTTAGAAAACAAAACTAGGCTTTTCGAAAATAGTTTTAGACAAAACATACATGATGATGACGATGCTCAAATGTAATGTGGCATGATGCCATGAGCATGCGGCCATGATGATGCAATGCACAAAAAGACCGCGATTTTCTAGTAGTGGTTTTAGCGGGATGCCACAATTTGACACCACTAACAAGGGATCTCGCCCTCGAGATCCGCCTCATGGTACGGGGAAGAAGGTTAGCGATCTGAATCTTCTCGCTTCGTGTAGATCCTCGCGACACCACTAACAAGAGGTCGTTGTCCATGATCGTCGAGAGAACACTCCGGAGAAACAAGGACGAAGGTAGAGGCATCAGAAGATAAAGCCACCTCTAACTTCCGGGGTCGGAGTAAAATTGCTTGATTCCCCGATTCGATGTACAAGAGCGAACGATAAGGGTAGTCGTATGGTGATCAGTCCATCGCGCACCCAAAGCATTACTCTGCACATGAATAGGAGAATTATGCAACCAACTCTCGGAATCAGACTAAAGATCTCGACAAGCGAGGTTCAGAAACAAAGGAGTGATGCAGACTCTGCATCGGATCTGACATAGCTGATGTCGTCGCGTCGGAAAACACCGGAAGGCACAAACAAGGAACAAAGAATGGTACCACAGAAGACGGATTCCTCAGATAGCATGAAGACCGGATGTAGAAGCACCGTTGCCAAAGGAGGAAGCGAAACCCTGAAGGTACGACGGAAACCCAACCACGAGAATTCCTGGACTCGAAGAAAGATAAGAGAGCAGATTCAAACACGCAGGGGTAAGAGGAGAATAGCTGAGGGGTAAGGAGTAAAAGCAGACCTAATCAGATCTATCCAACCGAGTTTGCAAAATAGTTTTGGACACTCTACTTCGGCCATTAGCTAGGTTATCCTACAGGCTGGACTTGTGGGGTATCGCAACTGCTGAGCTCTGATACCACTCTATAACACCCTCGAATCGGCCCTATGCATGTTTTAGCCCTTTCCGCCAAACCCGCATAGAAACGATTGAAGGACGCCCACCAAGCACTTTCGTGCGGGTGGAAAACGAAGTAATACCATTACACAACAGTCCTCGAAGGGACCGACAGAACAGATATATATACAACATGACTCCAAGAGTCAAGAATACAGATATACAATACAAAGATCCAAATCACCTTGAAAATGATAGAGCGTCCGACTACGGACAAGATGCAAGTGGGCTAAGAGCCCTGAACAATAACCAATGGCGTCCATAACCCTTCCCAGGCCAAGCCGGAAGGGTAACCCTGCTAACGACGTCGATCTCAAACCTGCTAAAACAAAAGGGGTGCCGACAAAGGGCAAAGGAAAAAAGAGGAGCGTCAGTACTGAAGCCAGTACACGGCGAGGCTAGAATTCGGCGGCTCTCGCCTACATAGGTATGGTGGACTGAAGCGGCAGCGCAGCTTGCACTAAACAACCTATAGAGACTCAATACATCTGTCAGTTATTAGAGAGGGGTAAGAAAGACCTATTCGGATCCAACCTGATACTAACACCAAACATACCCATCCTGGTATTTCCCCCTCGAGACCAAACGAGGAAGTCGGACCAAGGAACTCACACCGTTGGCAGTTTTAGTCATTCCATTATAGTTGCAGCATTTACTAGTCAGATATATAGCATGAGTCATCCTGATAGCATAAGTAGTGGGCAGTTTTAGTTAACATTCCGTTGTAGTTGGAACATTTACTAGTCAGATATAATTGTCCTGAGGAATCCCAAAACCCAGCAGTTGTTGGCACTTTTATCACATTCCATTGGAGTTGCAATACTTACTAGGCAGGTATAGTATGACACCGATCACCACAGATCCACCAGTTGTTGGCACTTTTATTATCCATTCCATTGTAGTGAAGCTGATTACTAGTCACATATTAAGTCAAATTTATAGCACTACTTTAGTTATGCTTGTCTATGATCGAGATACTGTGCTCCAAGTCGTCCATAACCGCGGACACGACTTTCAGAAAGATTTACCCTGCAAGGGTGCACAAATATCAACACACACACGATCAACCTCGGAAAAACCAAATCAAAACCCAACGAGGCTTTCATGACAAAGCAATCACAGGATTCATAAAATATTTCAGGGGGCCACCCCACTAAGCTACCCGCAACGAAGTTGGCCGGCTCCGGAACGGACCCAGGGTTTGCGAGAAGGGCTGTAAACGACTGGGAACCCGAAAGTGTGACCGGGTTTGTCGATACCGCGAAATCGTGCCGCGATCCAAAATAGTACAGGTGCTCCACGCACAATCTTAAATAAAGCGGTAAAGCATGGCATAAGTACAGGATAGTAATAAAGCCCCAAACTACTTTGTGGCCCCAAGAAATAAGAAATGAATCAAGCTCTGGCTAAGGTGGATTCATAGAGTCTCCCGTATGTGGATAGTGCGAATAGTCAAGGAACATGTATCAAGTACTCGGGGCCTACGGGACACAAGTGAGCGTGGAAGAACCAAATAACATTTATTGCCCACCGATGCCTCTACATTAGTTATATCTAACAATTTAATAGTTGTATTTAAAGACATGATCATCTCCACCATAAACATCTGCCAGCATTCCAACAACTATGGTACTCGACAACACAAGATCGCACCTGAGAAAGCAACTACGACTCGCAAGGCCAGCTACCTACCAAGCAATAGGTAATAGGAGGTGTCCAAGGCAATATAGAGGCTGCACAGGATATATCTGGTACGGAACACTAAAGCATCGAGACACGGATAGCAATAGATCAACGGGAGGAAATAAAGACTATAAATGCAAAATAGGTAGAAGGGGGAGAGATGCTCGCCTGGGAAACACTGCCGACGGATCATATCCGGAGAACTTGTCGGTACTCGCATCCACTCATCGGTCTAATCCACGAAGAAGCAGACACTAGAAGAAACACCGGATGCAATATTTAATACTATGGCAGAAGATCCGGCATGCTTATGATATGATGCATGGCATGGCACAGATGCAGTGCAATTAGGCAATATTAAGCGGAACCAGGGTCCCGACAATTAATTAACCGGTTCAAGTTATTTAACAACCCCCCAATTTAAATGTCATATTAACAAGGCAACACATGGCATCGGTTCGCTACACCAATTTAAATGGAGCCGATATAAGACTAGAATAGCCCGCACATAGACTCCATATTTAATTTAGGTGAATCGACTATTTAACCCAACCCACCAGATGACATGTATGCAAGCATGATGATTTAATGATGCGACAGGTATATGTCATATAATAAAAATAGAGGCTTAGGGTCACACATCTGGGTTCGGAAGATCTTGGGTTCCGGGGGTTCGGGGTTCGACAGGGTTCGACGGGGATCGGTCTTGGACCACGGAATGAGAGCTTGGCGTTCCGGGAAGAAGGACTTGGTTTGGCGTCGGGGGAGCATCATATTCGCCCTGGTCTGTGTCGATCTTGTCGTCGCGAAGATCTTGTTGGGTCCGCGTATCGGGTTGGTCTTGACGTTCAGGATGAAGAACTTGGCATTCCGGTGGCGATCCTGGCGGTCTTCGAATCCGGGTCTTGGCGGCGATGAAGAAGATCATGTCGTTCTGAGGGGTTTGGGTTCCGGGAAGGAGATCATGGTGTTCCATGACGACGATCTTCGGATCCACAAAAGGAGGTCTTGCGTGTTCTGTGATGTAGGACTTGGGCCACCGGGTCATCAACTCCGGGAAGGAGATATTGTCGCTCGGGTGGATGTCGTCGGTATTGTCGTTTCACGGCGGAGATCTTGGCATCCCGGGTCTCGGCGTCATCGGGTTTGAGAGGAAGAACTTGGCGTTCCGGGGGGGTTCGAGTTCCGGAGATCTCGGGGATCCAACTCAAAAATCAGTGGTGGACTTCGTGCAGGTGTCGATGGTATTCCAGTTGGCATCAGCTCCGAGGTAGATGATGTGGTAGCACATGCCCACAGGTGTTAAAGAAGGTGATTCTAAACATACAAGAAAAGAGCAAGGAAGTCAGGCCGATTCAGAGACACTTGACACGGGACAGGGAAGCGACATGTTGGTCGGTATCTGACAGAGACCAGGAGAGGCGGCGGAAGCCAGCTGCGTGTTACTGGGCAGATGTTCAGGTCGGCGGCGCGCAGTCGGACACGAGCAAGGGGAGGAACGGGTCGAGCCCTAGGACAGACAGGTGCAGTCCGTGAAGAAGAAACGATGGCTGCCTCGGGCACGGAGTCGTAGGAAGGGTGCCGCGATACGAAGCAGAGGGAAGGTGCGTGGCACGGCGACATCCCTGGCGGCGCTCGAGGCGAGGTCGACGCTGGAGAGGCCGGGCGCGCTCGCTGTCGGGGACAAGGCCGGCGGCCGATCTTGGGGACGAGGACGACTCCCGCGGGAAGGATGGCTCGCGGCAGGCGGCGGCTCGGTCGCGGGCGGAAGACGAGGCGAGGGTGGTCGGGCTCGGCCGCAGCAGAGGGCGCCCGAGGTGGAGGCGCGCGGTGGCCCGAGGACGCGAGGCGGCGCAACGAGCTCGTCAGCGGGCGGCGCGAGAACCTGCGAGGCGACGGGGAAGGCCCGGCGGGGCGCTGGCGAGGAGGTGAGGCGACGGGGCCGGCGGGAGAAGAGATAGGCGGCGGGCGAGCACGGGGCCGGAGACGGGATCGATGGGGAGGAAGAGGAGCGGGGAAGGAGATCGAGGCCTCCACGGGCTGTCGGTGGGGGTGGGGCCCGCGCGGGTGGGGCCGGTCGGTCAGGGGGTGATAGGTGGTGGCGGGGTGTGCAAGAGGAGGCGGGGGTGTGCAGGTGGACCAGGTGGCGGTGGGTTGGCGGCAGGCTGGGGTGTGTGGTGTGGGGCCAGGGTGGAAGGGAGAGAAGGGGTGAGGTGGCGGGACGGGGTTGGCTGGGGTGATGTGGAGGGTGGAGGCAGGTGGCGCCTGGGGTGCGTGTGTGTGCTGCGGCTGGGCGGGAAAAACAGGCAGGCGGCGGGGTGGAGGGAGTGGTGAGGCTGGGGTAGGTAGGATAGGATAGGATTAGTTTTTAGGGTTTGGAGGTGGTCGGCCGGGCTTTCGGGCCTGGCGGGCTGCCTCCTAAAAATAATCTAACTTTTTATTTATTTTATAAATGTCTTTTGTAAACCGTTTTTAGACAAAACAAAAATATCCGGAGAAGCCCGGTTTTAAAATTTGAAAAGAAGACAGGGATATTTAGAAAACAAAACTAGGCTTAGTTTTAGACAAAACATACATGATGATGACGATGCTCAAATGCAATGTGGCATGATGACATGAGCATGCGGTCATGATGATGCAATGCACAAAAACACCGCTATTTTCTAGTAGTGGTTTTAGCGGGATGCCACAGTGAGCATGTGCCAAGTCAACCCAAACAAAGCATCAAAGGAGAATACCACTATACTATGCTTTAATACGCTAAAACAACGCATGATTCATCCAAGGCACATTAAGCAATCTCAATTGTTTATAACAAGTCATGCTACAGCAAAGAATACTAAGCATAAAGCCAAAACAATATCAAGCATGGCATGACAAAGCATAGGCCACAGTCAAAAACGAGCTCTTTTTACCACATAAGCATGAGCTTTCCTACTCTTTTCCAAACCAAACCAAACTATTTGCAAACCAATGTATGAAAGACGGGGTCCAACCAATTTATTCAGCAAACTAAGCAAACCAAGCAAAAGAAAAACCAAAACGAAAACGAAAAAGAAGATGCTCCAAGAAAAACACAACTGTGCATGAAACAATAAAAATGAAGCGTTTGGAAGAAACCTGGGATTTTTATTGATGAAGAAGGGAGATGCCTTGGGCATCCCCAAGCTTTGACGCTTGTACTTCTTGGATATTTCTTGGGGTGACACGTGTGGCATCCCCAAGCTTGAGCTTTAGTCCATCCTTCATCTCATTACTCATTCCTTCCATACACCTGAAATTTTTCCTTCATACAAAACTTCACACAATCTTTATTAGCAACATTAGTGCACTCAAGATAAATAAGTCTTAAGGTTTAGTTCTAACACCAAATAAACTTCCATTAGAACACTAGCTACTGTAGCACTTTCCTCAAAAATCTCAATTCCCCAAAAGAACTCAAGAAGGAACCAACAAGAAGCAAATGTAGAAAATGGCAGAAATCTGTCAAAACAGACCAGCAGGTGAAGACGAATTTATTCGAAGACCTTATGTTTCTCAAATCAAAAAGTGTTGAACTAACGAAAGTTATATAACAACCTGGGGCAGAAGCATAAACAATTACAGCTCAATCCGACATACAGTGCTCTCTCACGAATTTTTACGGTGAAGCACAAAAATCTGTTTGGGGCAGCAACTTTCCCAATCATTACTTCACTCTCATTAGAGGTTACTCTTGGCAAAAAAAGCAAATAAAAAGGATAAGGAGAGGTTATTACAGATGTAATAACTTCCAAGACTCATCTAAAACTTTTGGGTTATCTCCCAATAAGTACTTTTCTTTAACGCCTTTAAGTTAGGCATAAGAAGCAAGAAAAAGAATCAAGTATTCTCAAATGAAAAAGCATTAAGATCAATACTAGAAATATTTTCAACAAGGCAAGGTATATCATCCAAATAAGTTCTAGAGGATCCTCTTTCAATTCTCTTAGGTTTACTACTCTCATCAAAATGGTTTGCAGGAATAATCCAATCAAGATTCTTTTCTATGTCATCATGTATTGCTACTAGTTTAAAGGGTATTGGTATCTTAGGTTCCTCCCCATTAGGTTCGGTTTGTTCATATTTTATAGTGTACCAACAACATCTACACATGAGCCTAGCATACTGAAATGTTCAAAAACTTTTCTAGCTTCCTTGGCAACATCATAGAACTCCTTAAACAAAGTTTCTAGAATAAAATCCCTCTTTTCAGGATCCTCAATTTCTTTAAGCTTAAGAAACATTACTTGCATTAAGGGGTTGAGGTTACCAAACCTAGCTTCTCACATGTGAATTAAAGAAGCTGCAGCAATCTCATAATTTGGAGCAGGGTAATTCTTCAGTATCTTTATGTTTGCTAACATGATTAAAGAATTCTTCAATATTATGTTTCCCAATTATAGAACCACTACCAACTAAAAGGTCTTTCAAGGTGAATGTAGGGATCAACATGGTGAGCTAAGGAAGAGGTGACAACTAAAGGAGACTTAATTTTTTTGTGTTTTTGAAATACGAAAGCAAACTTGCAAAACTATTTTTTTGTGTTTTTCATAAAGAAACAAGCAAACAAAGCAAAAAGAAACTAAGCAAAACAAAAACAACAAAGTAAAGAGATTGGTTATGAGGGACGCCCCTTGTGAAGATGTCCTTGACTCCCCGGCATCCGCGCCAGAAAAGATCTTGATGTACTCGACGTTCGACGTAGAGCTCGTTGGGAACCCCAAGAGGAAGGTATGATGAGCACAGCAGTAAGTTTTCCCTCAGTTATGAAACCAAGGTTTAATCGAACCAGTAGGAGCAAGGAAACACCCCAAAGGTGTTACTAGCTGAGCTTTGGTAGGGCGCACTATCGGTGCTAGTAGCAACGTGAAGACCTGCACAACACAACCACAGAACTTTGTCCCCAACTTGCGATGAGGTTGTCAATCTCACCGTGTTTTGCGGAAAACAAAGGATTAAACGTATCGAATGGAAAGAAGTAAAAGTTTGTAGAAAGTAAACACAAAGCAGTAAAAGATTGTAGATTGTATGTAAAAGATTAGGACCGGGATCCATAATTCAGTAGAGGTGGCTCTCCTTAAGATAGATAACATGCTGGGTGAACAAATTACAGCGGGGCGATTGACAAACACCGAGAAAGCAATACATGCATATACTAATCATCTTGACTCCTCTAAGACTTGATTGGGCATTACAACATAATACATAGACCGCCATCCAACTGCATCGATGACTAATAATCCACCTTCAGGTTATCATCCGAACCCCCTCCAGTATTAAGTTGCAAGCAACAGATTATTACTTTATGAACTGCGTGTAAAGTAAACAATACGATTGTTCTATGAACAAAGGATAGTTGTTTTCTCCCTAGTAGCAACATCACATCTAGTACCTTAGAGATTTCTGTCACTTCCCCAGATTACTAGAGGCATGAACCCACTATCGAGCATAAATACTAACTCTTGGAGTTGCTAGCATCTACTTGGCCAAGATAGCTACTAACAACGGAAAGCATGCAAGATCTCAAATAACAAAGACATGATAGAATCAATAATCAATCTGAAATAGCATTTCAATATCCATCGTATCCCCGCAAACACAACATGTAGAATTATAAATAGATGATCTTGATCATGAACGGAGCTCAGAAGATCTAAACATGAAAGCACAAAGGAGGAGAACCAGCCATCTAGCTACTACATGGATCCGTAGTCCAAGGATGAACTACTCACGCATCACACCGGAGGCTTGGATGGTGATGAAGAAGGCCTCCAGGGTGAATTCCCCTCTCCGGCAGGGTGTCGGGAAGAGCTTCAGATCCCTCCTGATCTAGGGATGGAGTGACGGCGGCTACAGACTCTTTCGTGGATTTTTGATTGGGTACTTAGGGTTTTCGTCCCGAGGGCAATATATAGTCAGAAGGGGAGGCCGAGGGGGTGCCGGGAGCGGCCACACCACCCCCTGGCGCGGGCTAGGCCTAGCCGCGCGGCCAGGTGGTGTGGTGGCTCCCTGGCCCTTCTCCGTCTCGTATTCTGGCACTTGATCACTTCCGGAAAAATAGGCACTTTGGCTTTTGTCCCGTCCAATTCCGAGAATATTCATTTTCTGACTTTCCTGGAACCAAAAACAGCAGAAAACAGGCAGCTAGCACTGTGGCTCTTGTTAATAGGTTAGTCCAAGAAATCATATGAAAAGTACTCCAAAGTTGGAACAAAACACAGGAAAGCTAATAAAACCAAGCATGGAACATCAAAAATTATAGATACATTTGCAATGTATCAAGGCCCAAGGGTACCGAGTACATTCGGGCCTTGCGTCGTCCATGAACATGCCACCCCAGAGCCACCATCGGAGTTGCCTCGCTCGACTAGCCAGCCGGGCCAAGACAACCGGTAACGCTTCTCACAGTGACCCGTCCTCCCCATCCTCATGAAAAGTGACTCGAACGGTTAAGTACCATGCATGGGGACTTGTCCATAATAAAACCCCACGCGGCTCGGGAACATACCAAGTAAGAGAGCTTGCCCCGGACTCACCACGCGACTGTCTCTCCGAGCCAGGGGAGAGATCCATTACAAACACGCACCAGATCTTCACCTAACTTGGACATGCGACTAGAACAGCTAACTACCACACTCGGGGACTCGTCTAAACCAACCCTGCTCACGCTCGGGGAAACAACTAAGTATAGCGCTCCCTCAGGGTCGCCAAGCGACTAGCTCCACGAGTCACAACAAATCGATTCTAACCAAATTAAACATCAATATAATCAAACGTACATACATATGAGGTAAACCCCAATAAAGGACGGACGCGCTCGGGGACTCGCACAACCAAAAAATCAACATATAACAGACATCACCATGCACTGCGAGTCGGTTGACTCCTTTTACTTCCACAAAAGTATATCTTGTTTACATTACAAAACGCGGCCAGTCGCCATAACATACAAAAAACCCTTAGGGCAGTAACTCATTTTGCAGGCTCCCACGAAGAGGCACCGCCATCACCCTTGACCCGGATGTATGGCTCCCAAGGGTTCGCTGGGTACGTCATCAGCGACTTCGACAATGATGACCAGAAGGGTTGCTCCGACTTCAGGTCACGGTGCTTTGGCTTAAGGTCGCCCGACGCCACCACTGTTTCCTGGTATGGCAGCAGGTCCCCCAACGCCAATACCCGCTTCGCGAACGGAGCGCCCGGTCCAGAAATTCTGGATCGCAAGGAGATGGAGAGACTAGGAGTGAACGGGAGTGAGAAATGCGGAAGAAGATCTGCAGGATTCCTTGCCACTCTCCTTATAAAGATATGCTACCCGCCAATCTCGGGATAGTTGTTACCCGCGGTAAATACGACGAAGTTACTGTTGGTTTACCCAACGGCTAGTTTGACCAAGTTGGCAGTCTAACTTCTCCCACTCGACTCGCCTACTGGTACGCCTTGTCCATTCGACAGGGGCAGCGACTCGAACACAAATCCATTCGCCAATGCTGCAACTGAAAACTTGGTGGAGAAATTTCCTCCTTCATCGAGGGAGTCCAACACCGATTCGACTGGGCGTCCAAATTGGACTAGCCTACTCCGACTGCCAAATGAACACCTGCGCTGACTCAACACTAGCCTCGAGGACTACTGATGGGGATATGCGGAATGGGATATGGCCAACAGGATGTTTCGATTGGACCAAGGGCCTTGCGAGTGGGCCTGCAGGACGACGACTGCGAGCAAGCCTAGCGACTAGAAGCCGGAGGCCCAGAAGTGTAGCTAAAGCCCAGTCGGATTATGTCAAACCCTCCGAATCCTTGACTGGTTCAGTTGTATATCTGTAAACCCTAGCGAGGTATCCCATATATAAACCTCCCTAGGGTTCCCTTTGTAGACATGTTCCATCATACACCCCTCCGAGTGACTCGCTGCCTAGCCACCAAGCTCGCCACCCCTGTAACTCGCTCGCCACTAATACAATCTAGCAGGAGTAGGTCTTTACCATCTGGGGGCCTGAACCTAGGTAAACTCATGTGTCTCCACCCCCATCTTGCTCCACAGATGGCCGCCAGCTCTTGCCCTCAACCCTATCAATCGCTACCCCTGGTAACGACTGCCGTGGTCATTCCCATGAAAAGTTGTTAGAGCATCTCTACAAAATACCGCATTCGGCCCCGTCCCGCAAAAAATAACCGCTTGTTTGTGGTACAAGGTGAAAAATGTGGCCATTCCAGATACCCTAAAACGTACTGCATACGATTTTTTTGCGGTTCATCGCAAAAGCTTGCTTTCGTCCCGCATATGTACCGTGTGGAGGGCTACAGATACGGTTCACCGCATCCTGATGCTTTAGTTAGTGGGAGGAAAATTTCCCCTCCCTTGTTTCTCGCTTAGCCGCCGTCGGCCGTTTCCACCCCCACTATCCCTCTCCTCCCTCCCATCATTATGTCTCTCCTCGATGTAGCCATGGCTAGACCCAATCTAAACTACTATGAGGCCTTGATGTTCGCCCACCACAACATCCTCGCACCGCCTCATGTGACGATTTCGGTAGGCTTCGAGCTCAGCCACTTCGGGGTGCCGGTGGTGCTGGTTCCGTGCAATTCCGAGTTGGGTCATTGGATAGAGGAGTGCCACTTCGAACTATCGGGGTGGAAGAGGCCAATGGCCCGATACGCGCATGCGAGCTCCTATTGGCCCAATACAAGAGTTTGGACGATTCATGACGTTTTATTCATGACACGCCGTAAAAATGTCATAGATGCGCGATGTTCTGGGCCATTTTGTTGTCAAGCACTCGAAGGGCCTTGAGTCCGGGTATCCATGACGTTCGAGGTTTTCATCGACAAAAATTCGTCACGGATTTTGTCTGAGGCCCTGAAGCCCAGTTCGGCATTTTGTCCCGCATAAAATCGTCATGGAATTCGTCAAGGGCCTTTGATTGACTTTTTTTTGGCCGACCGGGCCATCCGTGCCTGCACCCCACCTGTCATCTCGGTTTGAACGGCAGGGTCTCATGGGATGTTCTCAGAGTTTTAGCCAGGCCCAGCTGTTAGTCCACCTAGTATAAATTAAAGATGGCATAAAAACAGACTACCCTACCCTGGGTTCGAACTCGTGAGCACACTCATTGGTCGAAGGCTCATAACCACTAGACCAGGGGACTCTATTCCGACAGATCTACTACTTTACTGCAACAACTAGACAAGACAACTACGTTTCCGACATAATCCCTAAATCAGTCGTCCTTCAACAAATAAACCGATGTTTTGACTAATAGCCGCAATAGCTGGACAAGACAACTACGTTTCAAACATATCACAACTTCATATTTCTTATACACATGTTCTCAATCACACGAAGAAGAAAAATGTGGAAGCATCGGAAATTACATCAACAATAAACACAACACATAGCAACATGGAGATAGCACACAATCTTACAAATATATAGAGAACATGGTTGACATATAGTTCTAAACCAACTAGACAACTAGATTCACAAAGAGTTCCAAACCAAGTACACAACCTATAGGTTCAAATTCAGTTCCAAACTGACTACGAGTTCACATGAAGCCAACCCGCATATTGAGGTACTATGTGCCCTCATTTCAGGCAACCTACATGACACATGAAGCCAGACATGAGCTCCTCAAATAAGGTGAAGATGAACAAATCCCCTTTTTTATTCGAGGAGCCTCGATAACCTTTGACCTGTTACTAGTCATTTGGGAAACATCGTTCCTGCCTTGGATGAACTGAACATGCTTACGTCCTACATGATCCACGACTATGACAGGAATCTCCAGTGGCAGATACCTATTGAGGTGGGCATTGTTGTACCTAGCTGAAAAGTATTGGATGTGAAGAATAAAGTTAGTTGCTGAAGTATAGTTCAATGTGCATAAGTAGATTTAGGGCTCGTTTGGTTCAAAGGATTTGTAAAACACAGGGATAGGAAAAGTGCAGGAATAGAACGACATGATACTAAGCATCCTACAAGAATGAAAAATGCAGGAATCGGTAAGATAAGTTGTTTGAAAAATGCACCGTAGGAAAAACACAAGTAATTTTATAGGGTTTAGGTATATGTCATAGTTGTCATAAACACGTAGGAATATTTCCAAGAGGTCTCACCTCTTGTTAGAAATCCTATAGGATTGTAGTGTAGGAAAGTTATGCATAGGAATTTTGTAGGATTTATTCCTTTGAAATAAACACGCCCTTAACGAGTCAAATCTCAGAAGTTTACCATCTTCGCCTTCCCAAGGATGACATTTGAATTTTTCATCTTGCACACATAGTGCGGTATAGGTGGCTTGTGTCCTAAAATTTCTCTAAGATACACAGCTTGGTTTGAAAGAATATATTAGAAAGTAATTTGTAGCGGCATAAGAATGACTGTAACTTTAAGCCAATGTCAATGACTCTAACCTCTAGTAAGGTCCCTTGGTTTCTCATCTTTCTTGGCTACAGGTTGCTTCACCTCATCATAAGATGGAACATTGTGCCAGAGCTTGCAATTTCTTGGCGCCGTCACCATGCTGTTTTCCGCAGTAACTTCCAAATTTTCGGGGTTCAACACCGTGTGGTCCATCTGAAGATCATTAAGAAGTCTAAGGACGACTATTACTACGATAGAACAAGGATGTGATGTGCACAGTTAGTGCTAGTAGGAACAATTTTAGATCATGCGCATGTATCTCCCTAGCCTTAATGCCGCATAACCTACAATCCTCACAATTCATCCTACCTGCCCTAGAGAGTACATACAAGAATTAAATTAGAGGCACAAGCATCAAGTGACTAAAACAAGTGTAAGGACCTAGATCTAGATCATGTGTTTACCTAGGGCCTAGACCTAGATCGTGTGTTTACCTGGGGCCTAGACCTAGATCGAGTGCTTACCTGGGGCCTAGACCTAGATCGAGTGTTTACCTGGGGCCTAGACCCGTCGCCGGTGACCTAGAGCATAGACACGGTGACCTAGATCGAGCACAACATTACCGACGCGCATCGCCAGTGATCAAACACAGACGCGTAGTAGTAGAGATGCGTGGACATAGTTCAAGGAGCCTTACCCGTGAGCCTGTAGTCGCCGCTGCCGCCATCGTTGATGGGAAGGGGAGGGGATTTGGTGGTCGCCTGGGAGGGAGGAAATTTGGTTGTCGCCGGGCAAAGCAAATGTGTGAGTAGTGGGGACAAGGGAGGGTTAAGCGAGCAGCAGCATGACGAGTGGGTCCCACACGGTGTTGGATTTTGTTACTCTCTTATTCAAGAAAGGTTAAAATCATCTGCATTTACAAAGTTCTTCACTTATAAGGATTTAGTTTGTGATAAATCCTACATGACCACACACACACACTCCAGTTGGGGGTGGTGATGCAACTGCTTCCATCACACTGGTTCACCATATCCATGAAGGAAATATGCCCTAGAGGCAATCATAGAGATGATTGTATTTAATATGTATCCATGATTTTTTATAATGTTCCTTGAATATCCATATATCAGGCAACTTGTATTGATTGTAAATTATGTGAATTGTTTGAGAAATTCTTTACTTGTATGGTTATCTGATAGTTGTCCCTGGTCAGAGTTCATGTGAGGACACACGTGAATATTAGACTAGCATATCGATTGGTTGATGACTATGTTTCGCAAGTCATAGGCATGGAGATGTCAAACCAATGATGTGGACACATGTTATGAACATGGGGTTGGACTGACCCAACTTGAGACTAGCAATAATACTTGCATCTCTCTTTACACATCGTGTACGTTTTGTCCTTAGACCTGAGATTGTCGCATGTACTTGAGATGTGGATCAACCTACTTTGGGGATATCAAACACTACTCCGTAATTGGGTAGTTATAATGGTAGCTTTCGAGTTTGTCCTGATACATGCTGCAAGGCATCGGTCAATCGAGATGGAATTTGCCCCTCTCTACTTGAGAGAGATATCTCTGGGCCCCCGAGTGATCGGATCCAGAAATGCATGGCCGTGCTACATATGGTTAAGAGTTAACCTAGTAAAGGGATTCCGAATCACAGTATCAAGAAAGAGAGGTCATCTTGGAGCTAGACCAAATATCGTAGGACAAAGGGAAATACATGTACTCATCCTTGTGATGGTTCGTCCGAATGCTCTTTATATGTGTTTAGGAGTTGGCGCATGTTTCTAGAGGCCGCTACCAACTATTGACAGAGTAAGTGTACTCGTGTCATGTCTATACGTGTATGAACCTATAGGGTCACACACTTTAGGGGCTGGAAGCCTAATGAGGATTGGATCCGAATTAGACCAGGCTTAGGCTGCTAATATAGAAGCCCACCACGGATGCCTATATAAGAGAGAGTGAGGCGAGCGGAATAGGGTTGAGCATTCTACCCAGCCGCCACTCCTCTTACGCGTGTGTTGCACGAGCAGATCTAGCAGTCTGGCGTGTGACGGTTTCCACTCCGGACGTGTGGATACCTCGGAGGTGCTGCAGCTGTAGCACTTAGACGAGCCGCGCAAAGGGGGAGCTGCTCATGGGACGAGGACAAGTAGGAGACGTAGAACATCTACACTGTCTCGACATGCTTCATCGAGTTCTGCAACTACGCGTCTAGTGGTAATCCCGTGATCTATGACATTAGTATTCCTGGTTGACGCGGTAATTTTTTCTAATTTTACGTTAGTGTAGCCTACCCGTAACCCTTCACTCCATGTGGGAGTTGCATATTCTAGGGGCTCTTTGGGATTTCTGACCACCATGGTTGTTTGACACAAATGGAGTCTCTAGATATCAATGCATGTGTTATATATTCTCAAAACTACACCTTGATGACCACACACACTTGATACCTTCGATCCAGATTACGGATGTAGTATAGCTCTTTTTCCTAGTAGACCTAGGTTATCGAATCATCGAGAAGCAGAAAGCTTAGTGAAGTTACTTTAACGGACCTTCGGGAGTTTTACAATTCTTTTTGTGTTTTATCGGAACAAGAGTTTGTTATCTTTTGTTGTTGTCGATGATGGAGAGAGAGGGCCTAGGTCTTTTGGTTTCACCTGTAGCTGTGCAAAACATCTGATGGGAATAAAAGATAATAATAAAGTATGTATGTAATTGTGAGAGCAAGATAATTGTGGGTAGTGCATCCATAATTGCTATTGCCTCCGTAACCGCTTATAGCAATAACCTACTAGTCTCATCCATAGAAGAAAGAGAACTAATGATATGCATAGTGATATCACCGTTAATCCCAAGTAAACCCCTCACATACAGGCGTACTACCCCTTCTGTCATTGGGGTTCCCAACCTGCACATTACTCATTACTCATACTACCTATACCTGGCTCAATCCTCGGGGTCTTGGGTACTTGACAAGTCCTTGGATTGAGGCAAGAGAGGATACAATAATCATCATGTCATACAAACTAATACATGATCCCATCTTTGATAAATAACATGCACAAAAGCTACATGGCTAGGCCGAAGCCCTTAGCCCAAAGAGAATTACTCACACATAGAGATGAAATCAACAATCATAAACATTGCAATGGAAACCATGAGATTGATAGCAAATAGTCTTACAATGTCGCCAATCAAAGATGAGATCTACTATTACAAGTGGTGGAATATGGCTATGGCGGTGGAGAAGGGTCTGGAGATTAGATCTAAGTCTATTCCTCCGGCGGCTCTTCGGTGTTGTGGATGCAGGTTTATGGTATTCTAGGGGGCTATTTCTTGTCGCCCGAAGCCTCTTTATATAGGTGTCCCTTCACGAAATTGTTCTATTTGACCTAGCGGTGTAAATGGCAACTATACGGCCGGAATTTTATTCCCGTCGTATAGTTGGTCGTTAAAGCTTCTGTCTCCACTTTACGACCCCTGGTTTCTTTGGGTTGTTGGAAATCTCGTATCTTTACTTTAATGTTATGATTCCCATCATCAAGCGTCATTGTCTACGCAGGGAAAAATAGAAAGAAATGATTGCATACCCCTTTGATCATTAGGCATTAGTGGCGGGGTTTAGAGAGATATTTCATCAAAAAGAGTAAATTCCAATTTTTACCCACTAATTTCATGTTTATGACAACATTTACCCTATTTAATATAATTTCCTCCCATTTATCCCATTTAGTAAATTTTGTGCCATATTTTACCCCCTTCAAAGGTGCACGTATTATATCAAGTAGTATATGGGTCAACATGAGTTGCTAACACATCCATGAGCAGCATGTGAATGAGCTCTGTATCATCACTTCAGCGTCTTGGCAATGTGCAAGAGGTGTATCATCACTTCCGCATCCTTGTGACGTGCAAGAGGCACACGGCAATGTGGAATTTGTTTGCCATATGGCATGTGTATCTGTTCCGACGCACGAGTGTGCGTCTATGTGGAGCACCTCCGCCGCTACCGGTGGCTCCTACCGTGGCAGCAGGCCCGACACGGTGCAATGCGGCAGGTCACCACGTCCTGCTATGTTAGGCCGAGACACTTGAGGTAGTCATGGGCAAAAACAGTAGAGCCAAAGGCATGCATATGACGGGGACGGGCAGTGAACCGGGATGGCCAACTCCCTCGTCTGGTTCACGTAGACGTCGGGCAGTCTGTGAGCACGTGTAGTTGACGATGTACATGATTTACTCGGTTGTGCAGGACATAGAGTCCTAGAGAGGCAGCTGACAAGCTTCCCGACACGGACATCTGCTTTGAAGCGTCATTGGCAGCCTTGTACTACTAGCTAGTCATATTGAAGACAACGAGTGAGTTCAGCTCTCATTTCCAGCGTCATTGGTAGCCTTGTACTAGCTGGTTATATTGAAGACAACAAGTGAGTTCAGCTCTTATTTAACGGTTAAATATTTAGAACGGTAAGAACTAGCAAAAGTTTCCCTAAATGGGGTAAACTAGAGTATTTTTTGTTAAATGGGGTAAATAGTGTCACCAAATTCAAAGTAGGGGGTAAAAAGGAATTAACTCCATCAAAAATATGAATAATATCTAGTTTAAATGTGGATGTAGATGGCTATATTTCACAACCATCAACCTTCCCAAGCTTAAACTTGATCGTCCTCGACCAAGAAAACCAAAATCAAAAAGAAACTCAGCATTTAAACTGAAATAACGAGATGATGATCTTACTCATGATTGGTAGTATCATGTTTCCTCCACTTTATTAATCTAAAAAACTTCAGCATAATGGAAAGCATATCATACGGGTTTTTATGCATCCTTATAACGCATCAAAATTATGGTTAACATGGATGATTCAAATGAGTAAACTTTATTCCATGTCATGTAATCAACTCATAGGCTTGCCTTTGAACAAAAAAGTATAATCATGTAAAATTTAGAGTGTGAGAGTTTGTCATGAAAAACATATACACTAGAGTATCTCAATTCTCCCACATCAATAAGTCAAGAATTTTCAAGCACTATTTTCTGTTCATTATCCTTCAAGAATTTCAATTCTTAAGTAACTGAGAGCATGCCAAAAAATTAATTAGTTTATCGGGTTGTGATGGACACTCGTGGCATGACCAAGGTTTTTGTTCCTTTTGCATAATGATTACTCATATCAGCCAGAGGAGTGATTCCATCATGAACATAGCTACACGAGAATGCCAAGAATCTTATCCATTATAGCATTGCTGCTACATATGTTTAATCAACTCATAGCCGAAATCTAGGAGTTTCCTCCATGAAGATCATTTGTAGGCTAGCAGAGTTGTTGGCATCTCATGAAGTTTGACACGCATAAAGCTATATCATTCTTATGATTCACAAGTCAAACTTTGGCATGCTCACAAAAACCGCTAAACATTAATTCAATCGAACAAATCCTTTTAAAGGGAGCTATCAAGTCAATCATTATTTTCTGTGGTGTTGAGTGTCTCTAGAAATAAGCCTTCAAGACTAAATACTACAACACCCAAGCCTTCAATTGTGAGACTTTTTCTTATTACAATTGTTTAGCAAATTTTTAGGCAAGACTTGGTTAACTACAAGAGCTGGAACAAAACTTACCCAACTAAATACCCATGCAAACAAAATTTTACTACAATATAAAGACTCACTCCACCAATATAATATCTTAACATTTACTACTAACTAGCATGGGTTTCTCAAACTTAAAAAGTGGGGAGTCTTAAGGCATACCTCTCATGATTAGTTCTACTTCTCTCTTCCCTTTTGATTTGCTTATTGGAAACTCGATGTCGATCACTCTCCTGCAAATATGTGAAAGCCATAAGGAGAATAGAAAGGAATGAAAAGGGAAGATAAAGATAAATGGAAAAATATTTTTAAGAGAGGGAATTAAAGAATAGAAAATTGGCGGCAAAGCTCAGCTAGAAAGTCTCGAAAACAAATAGAAATAACTAAAGATAAAGTGTTGGAGAAACCAACACAAGTGCTTATAAAATCGAATTAAAAAAACATAACCTTGAAATAAATAAAAACAAATGAACGCCAAATAAAGATAATGAGGAAACTTCCCCAAGCTTAGGCTTTTGCAAGCCCTTCAAATCATTGTGGTGGCAGGAAAAAGTCATAAGTCCAGTTCGCAAATTGAATTGATAAACTACTAGTTGTTTCTCGGAGGTTCAAGGAGAGGTTATGCATCCTCTCCACAGTTCCTCCAAGTTCTTGGAAGTCTTGTTATGTAGCAAACCGGGTTGGTGGTTGCTCCTCTTGATAAGGAACTTCTTGCTCCTCTTCTTGGTCCTCATCCTTATCCGGAATCTCCTCCTTGGGTTGGTGTTGCTCAACCTGCAATTCATATAGCAAACGTCCTTCCTCGATAGAGAAATGTCCATTAGGCAAAGGAGCGGGGTAGAGATGCCCAACTCCAGCAATATGCAAGTACTAAACACCACCTCTCCTAGTGAGCATTACACAAGCTTTTAAAGTAGAGAAACCAACACGTCGCTCACCTAGCACTGGTTGCAGCTCTCCTAGGTCGATGCCTAGGGAAATGGCAAGCACGGTGATGATGCCTCCATCTTTGATTGGTCCTTGGATTTGGGAGGATTGGTACTCCAGGTAGTGCACAAGAATTGCGCCCAAGTTGAGTGACAAGTCGATGTTGTTGAAAGCAGCTTTTTCAAGGACTAAGACGTCCTCCTCAATGAGTCTCGTGAACTCATTTCGTGTCAGCGAGGTGTTAGCAATAACATTGAACAAATAGTGAATTGCAGGATGTTGAACATTCTTCCCCTTGCTTACTCTAGAAGTGATGTGCTCGTCGTTCGACGTAGAGCTCGTTGGGAACCCCAAGAGGAAGGTACGATGAGCACAGCAGCAAGTTTTCCCTCAGTTATGAAACCAAGGTTTAATCGAATTAGTAGGAGCAAGGAAACACCCCAAAGGTGTTACTAGCTGAGCTTTGGCAAGGCGCACTACCGGTGCTAGTAGCAACGTGGAGACCTGCACAACACAACCACAGAACTTTGTCCCCAACTTGCGGTGAGGTTGTCAATCTCACCGTGTTTTGCGGAAAACAAAGGATTAAACGTATCGAATGGAAAGAAGTAAAAGTTTGCAGAAAGTAAACACAAAGCAGTAAAAGATTGTAGATTGTATGTAAAAGACAAGGACAAGGATCCATAGTTCACTAGAGGTGGCTCTCCTTAAGATATATAACATGCTGGGTGAACAAATTACAGTGGGGCAATTGACAAACACCGAGAAAGCAATACATGCATATACTAATCATCTTGACTCCTTTGAGACTTGATTGGGCATTACAACATAATACATAGACCGCCATCCAACTGCATCTATGACTAATAATCCTTCTTTAGGTTATCATCCGAACCCCCTCCAGTATTAAGTTGCAAGCAACAGAATATTGCTTTATGAACTGCGTGTAAAGTAAACAATACGATTGTTCTATGAACAAAGGATTGTTGTTTTCTCCCTAGTAGCAACAACACATCTAGTACCTTAGAGATTTCTGTCACTTCCCCAGATTACCAGAGGCATGAACCCACTATCGAGCATAAATACTAACTCTTGGAGTTGCTAGCATCTACTTGGCCAAGATAGCTACTAACAACGGAAAGCATGCAAGATCACAAATAACAAAGACATGATAGAATCAATAATCAATCTGAAATAGCATCTCAATATCCATCGGATCCCCGCAAACACAACATGCAGAATTACAAATAGATGATCTTGATCATGAACGGAGCTCACAAGATCTAAACATGAAAGCACAAAGGAGGAGAACCAGCCATCTAGCTACTACATGGATCCGTAGTCCAAGGATGAAGTACTCACGCATCACACCGGAGGCTTGCATGGTGATGAAGAAGGCCTCCAGGGTGAATTCCCCTCTCCGGTAGGGTGCCGGGAAGAGCTTCTGATCCCTCCCGATCTAGGGATGGAGATGAAGGCGGCTACAGACTCTTTCATGGATTTTTGATCGGGTACTTAGGGTTTACGTCCCGAGGGCATCTTATAGTCAGAAGGGGAGGCCGAGGGGGTGCCAGGGCTGGCCACACCACCCCCTGGCGCGGGCCAGGCCTGGCCACGCGACCAGGTGGTGTGGCCGCCCTCTGGCCCTTCTCCGTCTCGTATTCTGGCACTTGATCCCTTCCGAAAAAACAGGCACTTTGGCTTTTGTCCCATCCAATTCCGAGAATATTCATTTTCTGACTTTTCTGGAACCAAATATAGCAGAAAACAGGCAGCTGGCACTGTGGCTCTTGTTAATAGGTTAGTCCAAGAAATCATAAGAAAAGTACTCCAAAGTTGGAACAAAACACAAGAAAGTGGATAAAATCAAGCATGGAACATCAAACATTATAGATACATTTCCAATGTATCAACATCCCCAAGCTTAACTCCTGCTCGTCCTCGAGTAGGTAAGTGATAAAAAGAAAGAATAATTTTTGAGGTGACATGCACCATCAAAGACTTGATCAAAGTATTTGCAAAACATTCAAAGCTGAGATCATAGTACTTCAATCATAACATGAAAGACAAAGTTCTAGCAATAAGAAAAGAAACTATGATGCAACATGAAAAGGCACAAACAAAATATTCATGAATAACAATTCTTTGCAAGACGTTTGTTTGTTTCACATAAAGAAAACATAGCATAGTAGTATTCAGCTTGTCCCTCCATAGAGTAGCAAATATAAATGCATAGGACACCTTCAAAGTTCATAAGAGTGACTAGATACAATAGTTTAAAACAAGCAATAACAAGTTATGCATCAATCAACTAGTCTTGGGACAATGCACATAGAACTAAGAATGGCCACTATGCTCTCAAAGTAGGTGCATAAAGATAGAAGGTGGAGACTCAATATAATAGTGGAAGAAAGGCCTTTTGTAAAAGGAAGTAGGGATTCAAGTCTCATAAAGAGCTTCCAAAAATTATGGTACTTGTAGTTTTCAGCTCTCATTGCCCCTATCATAAGCATCTTGAAGGTGATTAAGGTTAAAGTGACACAACTATGCTTGACAAGTTATAAACCGAAATCTCATGCCCCTTACTTACGAAGACCGATCCTCATGCTACTCAACTTTAGTCACGAGTAAGCTCTTGTCATTGTAAGTATATGTGTATCATTAAGAACCACCAACGGGGGTACCTCTTGCACATGATATGGGAGCTTTCCCATAATCAAAATGACAAGGCAAGCAGACAATGAGCATCTCAGCGATCTTTTAATTTGCTATTTGCATAGGTTTTTATTGAGGATGCTTCATAGAGTCCTCATTATGGTGATGCTGCAAGTTTCCACCATGATTAGGCATGGCTTAGGCTAGCGGCCCAGGTGTTTCTCTAACACACATACAAACTCCATGATCTTACAAGTTCCACTTTTATTTCACACCGCTGGGATCCGTAAGCAAAAGAACATGATATCAACGGGGTACAAAGTACAAGTGCAATGTTGAAAGAGTTCCCCATGGTACATGGTTCTGCTAATTTCAACTTATAAAGCGCAAGCATATACGCAACAAAGAAGGACCCAATGGTTCAAGTTTATTAGAGGCAATAAAGTAAAGTGTGCCATCAAGTTCGTGAGAGCTTTAATCACTAGTTTTCTCATAACAAGTGGAAGGTAAACAAAAGCATGAATATACTTGGAATAGCATAAGCTAGTAGGTAGGTATGGTGGACTCTTTGGAATAACTTGGTTTAGGGAGTTGGATGCATGAGTGGAACTCATACTTTGTTGTGGAGGCTAGCAAAAGACTGGGAGCAACAAACTAAGAGAGCAATAATGGCCATAATCATGCAGAGCGACAAAACATCATTGATCAAAGCATAAAGTGATACTACAAGTTGAAAACTAAAGGATCATAAAGGCTATGGTGACTTTGGATAGTCATAACATGGTGTGATCATGCGCCAAGTCAACCCAAATAAAGCATCAAAGGAGAATACCACTATACTATGCTTTAATATGCTAAAACAACGCATGATTCATCCAAGGCACATTAAGCAATCTCAATTGTTTATAACAAGTCATGCTAAAGCAAAGAATACTAAGCATAAAGCCAAAACTATATCAAGCATGGCATGACAAAGCATAGGCCATAGTCAAAAACAAGCTCTTTTTACCACATAAGCATGAACTTTCCTACTCTTTTCCAAACCAAACCAAACTATTTGCAAACCAATGTATGAAAGAGGGGGTCCAACCAATTTATTCAGAAAACTAAGCAAACCAAGCAAACTAAAAACCAAAACGAAAACGAAAAAGAAGACGCTCCAAGATAAACACAACTGTGCATGAAACAATAAAAATGAAGCGTTTGGAAGAAACCTGGGATTTTTATTGATGAAGAAGGGGATGCCCACCCCAAGCTTTGACTCTTGTACTTCTTGGATATTTCTTGGGGTGACACGCGTGGCATCCCCAAGCTTGAGCTTTATTCCATCCTTCATCTCATTACTCATTCCTTCCATACACCTGAAATTTTTTCTTCATACAAAACTTCACACAATCTTTATTAGCAACATTAGTGCACTTACGATAAATAAGTCTTAAGGTTCAGTTCTAACACAAAATAAACTTCCATTAGAACACTAGATACTGTAGCACTTCCCTCAAAAAGATTAATTTCCCAAAAGAACTCAAAAAGGAATCCACAAGAAGCAAATGCAGAAAATGGCAGAAATCTGTCAAAATTGGCCAGCAGGTAAAGACGAATTTTTTCGAAGACCTTCTGTTGCTCAAATCAAAAAGTGTTGAGCTAATGAAAGTTATATAACAACCTGGGGCAGAAGCACAAAACATTACAGCTCAATCAGACATACAGAGCTCTCTCACGAATTTTTACGGTGAAGCACAAAAATCTGTTTCGGGACAGCAACTTTCCCAATCATTACTTCACTCTCATTAGAGGTTACTCTTGGCACAAAAAGCAAATAAAAAGGATAAGGAGAGGTTATTACAGATGTAATAACTTCCAAGACTCATCTAAAACTTTTGGGTTATCTCCCAATAAGTACTTTTCTTTAACGCCTTTAAGTTAGGCATAAGAAGCAAAGAAAGAATCAAGTGTTCTCAAATGAAGAAGCATTAAGACCAACTTTATTGCTCTTACATCTCTTACTTTTATCCTTAACCTTGGGGAAAATATGATTGTTTGGTGGAGAAGAAAGGTGCATGGTCCCCTTTCCCACATCTATTATTGCTCCAACGAGTTCTAATAGGGAGCTTCCAAGTGTAATTTGTCCTTTTCCTGCACATTCAATAACAAGATAATCAATAGAAATCGTTTTCCCAAGGACCTTTGTAAACACTCCTTCAGCTATTCCAAGAGGTAATATGGTAGTATTATTAGCAAGAGATATTTCCTTTCCTCCCTCAGTGAGCCCCCAAGTATTCAGAGATTTATAAATATCTTTGGGCATAAGGCAAAATTCAGACATGATATCACAGCGAGCTTGAAAAGTTTGAGTGTTCATCTCAATCTTTACTGTAGGGAACCACTTTGATGGTTCAGAGTTTATTGGAACATAATGGTAATGCTCCCTAAGCGTATTATAGCAACTTTCTAATCTAATAGTGCTAGCCTCAAGAGTGTCCAACCTAGCAAATATTTTTGCGAAGGAAATATCAGTTTGGCTAGGCATGTTGTAAGTGAGGATCAATTTCTTTATAGCATTAATAGCATAATCCTCATTACATTGGAGGAAATCTCCTCCCACAACAGCATCTAAAGCATATCTATAGCAAAGAGCAATCCCAAGGTAAAAAATGCTAAGGAACAAGCTTTGAGTCATTTTAGGCTCAGTTTTTTCATGTAGATCAGAGATTCTAGACCAAGCTTCCTTAAAACTTTCCTCAATTCCTTGTTTAAAAGTGAAAATCATTTCCTCGGGTGACATAGTGACTAGAGCAAGGCTAGACATAAAGGTAACTAGGATAGGAAATAAAAAAAATTTGTGTTTTTGAAATAAGAAAGCAAACTTGTAAAATTAATTTTTTTGTGTTTTTGATAAAGAAACAAGCAAACAAAGCAAAAAGAAAACTAAGCAAAAAAAAACAACAAAGTAAAGGGATTGGTTAAGAGGGACTCCCCTTGTGAAGATTTCCTTGACTCCCCGGCAACGGCGCCAGAAAATCTTGATGTGCTCGTCGTTCGACGTAGAGCTCGTTGGGAACCCCAAGAGGAAGGTACGATGAGCACAGTAGCAAGTTTGCCCTCAGTTATGAAACCAAGGTTTAATCGAACCAGTAGGAGCAAGGAAACATCCCAAAGGTGTTACTAGCTAAGCTTTGGCAGGGCGCACTACCGGTGCTAGTAGCAACGCGGAGACCTGCACAACACAACCACAGAACTTTGTCCCCAACTTGCGATGAGGTTGTCAATCTCACCGTGTTTTGCGGAAAACAAAGGATTAAACGTATCGAATGGAAAGAAGTAAAAGTTTGTAGAAAGTAAACACAAAGCAGTAAAAGATTGTAGATTGTATGTAAAAGACAAGGACCGGGATCCATAGTTCACTAGAGGTGGCTCTCCTTAAGATAGATAACATGTTGGGTGAACAAATTACAGCGGGGCAATTGACAAATACCGAGAAAGCAATACATGCATATACTAATCATCTTGACTCCTTTGAGACTTGATTGGGCATTACAACATAATACATAGACCGCCATCCAACTGCATCTATGACTAATAATCCACCTTCCGGTTATCATCCGAACCCCCTCCAGTATTAAGTTGCAAGCAACAAATTATTTCTTTACGAACTGCGTGTAAAGTAAACAATACGATTGTTCTATGAACAAAGGATTGTTGTTTTCTCCCTAGTAGCAACAACACATCTAGTACCTTAGAGATTTCTGTCACTTCCCCAGATTACCAGAGGCATGAACCCACTATCGAGCATAAATACTAACTCTTGGAGTTGCTAGCATCTACTTGGCCAAGATAGCTACTAACAACGGAAAGCATGCAAGATCACAAATAACAAAGACATGATAGAATCAATAATCAATCTGAAATAGCATCTCAATATCCATCGGATCCCCGCAAACACAACATGCAGAATTACAAATAGATGACTTCATCATGAACGGAGCTCACAAGATCTAAACATGAAAGCACAAGGGAGGAGAACCAGCCATCTAGCTACTACATGGATCCGTAGTCCAAGGATGAACTACTCACGCATCACATCGGAGGCTTGCATGGTGATGAAGAAGGCCTCCTGGGTGAATTCCCCTCTCCGGCAGGGTGCCTAGAAGAGCTTCAGATCCCTCCTGATCGAGGGATGGAGATGACGGCGGCTACAGACTAATTCGTGGATTTTTGATCGGGTACTTAGGGTTTACGTCCCGAGGGCATCTTATAGTCAGAAGGGGAGGCCGAGGGGGTGCCAGGGCTGGCCACACCACCCCCTGGCGCGGGCCAGGCCTGGCCGCACGGCCAGGTGGTGTGGCCGCCCTCTGGCACTTCTCTGTCTCGTATTCTGACACTTGATCCCTTCCGAAAAATAGGCACTTTGGCTTTTGTCCCGTCCAATTCCGAGAATATTCATTTTCTGACTTTCCTGGAACCAAAAACAGCAGAAAACAGGCAGCTGGCACTGTGGCTCTTCTTAATAGGTTAGTCAAAGAAATCATAAGAAAAGTACTCCAAAGTTGGAACAAAACACAAGAAAGTGGATAAAACCAAGCATGGAACATCAAAAATTATAGATACATTTGCAATGTATCAAGAAGTGAAACTCATTCCATTATAATAAAGTTCCGAGGAAGGGTATGGCAGTAAAGGATGCGCGTAAGGCATTAGCATTACTATTTGGAAAATTAAAACATGTGCACCATTGATCTAGTGATAAATTATAATTGTTGTTCATAAGTCGGAAAGAAATTATGTCCTCTCCATGCCATGCTTTAATGGTGCTTTGCAAAGAACTTAGAAATTCAAGAGTTAACCGGCGATAAGTAGGCACATCATTGAATACAAAATTTTGCAATCCAACTCTATTGCAAAGTAAATTGAAGTCATTAGAAATACCGAGTTGATTCAATATAATGGGGCAAGCCCACTTTGTTGTCTTCACTTCTCGGTTCTTGATCATGTTGAAGCGATCACGTTGGAGCTCATCCTTGCATCGTATCCCCATGAGTTTTTGAGCGGCAGCCCGAGAAGAACTAGCGGTGGCACGAGCACGAGTTTGACTCCTTGTGTTCATCATCTAAAATAATAAGGAAAGACAAAAAATAAAACGTTTTGATCCAACAATAATAAGCATAACATATTCCTCATCTTAGCACACTAAAGAGTCCCCACAAAATAATAATCTAGGAAAGAGAATCATGGCAATTAGTTCATAGTAGGTCTCACCCTAGATTGATAATGATAACAGATCGAAAATAAATTTGCAAAAAGTAATTGGAGGATCGGAGGAGAAACATACCGTAAATCACTTGTGTGCGAGGAAATCGAACGAAATTAAGTAGAGATGAAGATCTCTTGAGGTTTTGAGAGAGTTTGGAGGTAGAAGAGAGAAAAGGGATTGAAATTTTGGTGTTAGGGGCACCTACCCGAGGCGATTTTGTGGTCGGACGCATCTATACGGCCAAACTATACGGCCGAAACAATTTTTTCCCGCCGTATAGTTAGTCTGATGTCAAACATTTCGCCATACGGCCAGAACTGTACGGCCAGGATTTTTATCCCCGTCGTATAGTTGGTCGTCAAACCTTCTGTATTCTGGAAAAGAAATTTTACAAAGGTAATGATAACTATACGGCTGGAATTTTTATTTCCGACGTATAGTTGGTCGTTAAACCTTCAGTACCTAAGAAAGAAAATTTGTCGATGGCAGAGATATCTATACGGCCAAACTATATGGTTGGAATTTTTATTCCCGCCATATAGTTGGTCATTAAACCTTCTGTAGTCATCAAAAAAATTCTATTTCTTCGAGACTTCTTTCTTATCCTAAAACTTAGCGAAACACCTTGTTTTTACAGAAAAATGACAGTAAAAATTGTCGATCAACATCAGCATGTATAAAGCAGGATTTTTAGTACTACCAAACTTCTTCTCCTCAACTGGAGCTTTCTAGCACTCTTTATTAAACATAAAACTTAAACTAAAACTTAAAAACTTTAATCAAACCTTTATTTCACATGGGTTGCCTCCCATGAAGCACTCTTTTATGGTCAATAGCTTGACCTCGATGTTGCTCACTTAGGCCAGATGAGTGGAACACCCACTCCAAAATAGTTAGCCTTCAGAGTGATGGCCTACTTTTCATCATGCTTGGCTTTCTTCTTTCTAGGAAAATGAATAACAAATGGATCCCACGAACACAATTGAAGCTTCACGTTCTCTTCATGTAGATTAATCAAAGCCTTAATAGTTCTTAAGAATGGACGGCCTAATATAATAGGAACATTAGCATCTTCAGACATGTCAACAATAACAAAATCAGTAAGAGTAGGATAGTCTTTAATGTATACTAAAGTATTTTCTTTAATTCCTACAGCTTGTTTGTAGGTAGAATCTGCTAGATGTAATTTTAACTCGGTGATTTCAAAGGAGCCAAGATTTAACTTATTAAAAAGACTTTTTTGGAATTGTTGAAATGCTTGCACCTAGATCACAAAGTGCAGCTATCTCATTGGTCCCAATTTTAATCTTAGTAGTAGGCTCAAATATATCATCAAGCTTCACAGGTAATTTTTCAGCAATTTTCTTATATTCTTCCTCAAGCTCACGTACCTTTATTGCCAGTTAATTAACAAAGTGTTGATACATAGCTTTCTCATTTCCTTCACTTACCGGAATCTTGATATTGATCCTTTTTACAAGATCTTCAACAGTGTAATTTGGTGAAGGAGCATTACTATAATCAAGTTCTTCAGGCTCCTCCATTTGGATTCTCATCATCTTGAGGTCTTCAACAGGATTGGGCTCAGCTTTACCTGCAAATTTAGCTAGAATGAGAGTTTGACTCTCGGTTATCTTACCTAGTTGTGCCTCAACAATCCTTGTTCTTTCTTGGAGGGCCTACAAATCATTCCTCAAACTTACAACTTGGTTAGATAATTTATCAAGCATAGCATCATGGTTCTCCATTATTTTAACAAGGATATTGTTTTGCTCATTTTGTGAGTCTATAAAGGACTTAAGTGTTTCTTGGAGACTACCATTTACTTGTTCCCATATTATTATTAGAGTTACCTACAGAACTAGAATAATGTTTCTAAAAATAGGGATTATAATTCTTCTTCCAAGCAGGGTTATAATCATTACGAGCTATGAAGTCTATTTCTTCAATATTTGATTCTGGGATAGCTCTTACCTGGTTTTCCTTACCTTTTACGGCTAATATGAGCTCATCCATCTTAGCATTGAGTTCTTCATTTTCTTGTGGTGAGACCGAGTTCACCTTCTTCGTGTTTTATCTATCCACATGCCACTGGGCATGGTTGTCTTGCATATTGTCCAGCAGCTACTTTTCTTCGGTAATATGTTTGCCCATAAATGTTCCTCTAGCTACAGTATCAAGCATAGACTTAAACACAGGGTTAAGAGCATTATAAAATAAATGCAGAATTAACCAATCTTCCATCCCATGACTGGGACAGTTTTTCATGCATTCTTTCATCCTCTCCCATGCAAGCACTAGTGGCTCACACTCTTCCTGTCTAAAACTGGTAATATTAGATCTTAGTTGCATAGTCTTTGTAGGTAGGAAAAATTTAGTCATAACTAAAGAAGTACTCTCCCCCCATGATGCAATAGTATTTCTAGGCAAAGATAGCAACCATTCTTTTTCTCTTCCTCTAAGAGAGAAAGGAAATAACGCAATTTGACTGCATCGGGGTCAACATATTTAATGCGCATCATATCACATATTTCAGTGAAAGTGTTCAAGTGCATACATGCGTCCTCAATAGCAGAGCCTCCAAATTGATTCTATTGAACCACACTTAAATAATGGGGCTTAATTTCATAATCATCAGCAGTAATTGTTGGCTGGGTAATAGGAGTACGCAAATAATCATTGTTGGGAGTTGCAAACTCCCTAAGCTTCTTTTCACCCATATTTCCTATGTTTTGGGGTTTTCTTAAACAAAGACTTATGATAGTAAAAACAAGAATTTAAAGACTAACTATTTTTTTTGGTTTTTCAAATATAGACTAAAAGCAAACTAACAAAATTAAAAACAAGAATTAAACCTAGCAAGTTTCCTACTAACCTCACCAGGGTAGCTATTGCTTCCCTAGCAACGGAGTCAGAAAAAGGGTTGATACCTTTGATCCGGATTACGGATGTAGTATAGCTCTTTTCCCTAGTAGACCTAGGTTATCAAATCCTTGGGAAGCAGAAAGCATAGTGAAGTTACTTTAACGGACCTTCGGGAGTTTTACAATTCTTTTTGTGTTTTACCAAACCAAGAGTTTGATATCTTTTGTTGTTGTCGATGATGGAGAGACAGGGCCTAGGGCTTTCGGTTTCACCTGTAGCTGTACAAAGCGTCTGATGGGAATAAAAGATAATAATAAAGTATGCATGTAATTGTTAGAGCAAGATAATTATATGTGGGCAGTGCATCCATAATTGCTATTGCCTCCGCAACTTCTTATAGTAATAACCTACTAGTATCATCCATAGAAGAAAGAGAACTAATGATATGCATAGTGATGTCACCGTTAATCCCAAGTAAATCCCTCACATAGAGCCGTACTACCCCTTCTGTCACTGGGGTTCCCAACTTGCACATTAGTCATTACTCATACTCCCTATACATGGCTCAATCCTCGAGGTCTTGGGTACCGGACAAGTCCTTGGATTGAGGCGAGAGAGGACACAATAATCATCATGTCGTACAAACTAATACATGATCCCATCTATGATAAATAATATGCACAAAAGCTACATGATTAGGCCGAAACCCTTAGCACAAAGAATTACTCACACATAGAGATGAAATCAACAATCATAAACATTGCAATGGAAACCATGAGATTGATAGAAAATAGTCTTACAATGTCGCCAATCGAAGATGAGATCTACTATTACAAGTGGTGGAATATGGCTATGGCGGTGGAGAAGGGTTTGGACATTAGATCTAAGTCTATTCCTTCGGCGGCTCTTCGGTGTTGTGGATGCAGGTTTCTGGTGTTCTCGGGGGGGGGGGGGCTATTTATTGTCGCCCGAAGCCTCTTTATATAGGGGTCCCATCACGAAATTGTTCTATTTGACCTAGCGGTGTTAATGGCAACTATACGGCTGGAACTATACGGCCGAATTTTTATTCCAACCGTATAGTTGGCCGTTAAAGCTTCTGTCTCCACTTCACGACCCCTGGTTTCTTTGGATTATTGGAAATCTCATATCTTTGACTTTAGTGTTGTGATTCCCATCATCAAATGTCATTATCTACGCAGGGAAAAATAGAAAGAAAGGATTGCATACCCCTTTGATCATTAGGCATTAGTGGCAGGGTTTAGAGAAATATTTCATCAAAAATATGAATAATATCCAGTTTAAATGTGGATGTAGATGGCTATATTTCACAGCCATCAACACTCCAATTGGGTGTGGTGATGCAACTGCTTCTGTCACACTGGTTCACCATCTGCATGTGGCAGTTGCATATTCTAGGGGCTCTTTGGGCTTTCTTACCACCATGGTTGTTTGACACAAATGGAGTCCCTAGAGATCAATGCATGTGTTATATATTCTCAAAACCACACCTTGATGACCACACACACTCCAGTTGGGTGTGGTGATGCAACTAATTCTGTCATACTGGTTCACCATCTCCATGTGGCAGTTGCATATTCTAGGGGCTCTTTGGGCTTTCTGACCACCATGGTTGTTTGACACAAATAGAGTCCCTAGAGATCTGTCCATGTGTTATATATTATCAAAACCACACCTTGATGATCCACATGACCACACACACACTCTAGTTGGGTGTGGTGATCCAATTGTTTCTGTCACACTAGTTCACCATCTCTATGTGGCAGTTGCATGTTCCAGGGGCTCTTTGGGCTTTCTGACCACTATGGTTGTTTGACAATAAATGGAGTCTCTAGAGATCAATGCAGGTGTTATTCTCAAAACCACACCTTGATGATCCACACATGACCACACACACACTCCAGTTGAGTGTGGTGATGCAACTTCACACTGGTTCAGCATCTCCATGTGGCAGTTGCATATTCCAGAGGCTCTTTGGGCTTTCTGACCACCATGGTTGTTTGACACAAATGGAGTCTCTAGAAATCAATGCATGTGTTATTCTCAAAACCACACTTGATGATCCACATTACCACACACATGAGTGTGGTGATGCAATTGCTTCTGCCACACTGGTTAACCATCTCCATTTAGTAGTTGCATATATTCCAAGGGCTCTTTGGGCTTTCTGACCACCATGGTTGTTTGACACAAATGGAGTCTCTAGAGATCAATGCATGTTTTATTCTCAAAACCACACCTTGATGATCCATATGACCACACACACACTCCAGTTGAGTGTGCTGATGCAACTGCTTCTATCACACTGGTTCACCATCTCCATGTGGCAGTTGCTTATATTCCAGGGGCTCTTTAGGCTTTCTGACCACCATGGTTGTTTGACACAAATGGAGTCTATAGAGATCAATGCATTTGTTATTCTCAAAACCACACCTTGATGATCCACATGACCACACACACACTATGCAACTTCTGTCACACTGGTTCACTTTGTCCATGTGGCAGTTGCATATTCTAGGGGCTCTTTGGGGTTCCTTACCACCATGGTTGTTTGACACAAATGGAGTCCCTGGAGATCAATGCATGTGTTATATATTCTCAAAACCACACCTTGATTACCACACACACTCTAGTTCGCTGTGGTGATGCAACTGCTTCTGTCACACTGGATCACCATCTCCATGTGGTAGTTGCATATATTCTAGGGGCTCTTTGGGATTTCTTACCACCATGGTTGTTTGACACAAATGGAGTCCCTAGACATCAATGCATATGTTATATATTCTCAAAACCACACCTTTATGACCACACACACTCCAATTGTGTGTGGTGATGCAACTACTTCTATCACACTGGTTCACCATCTCCATGTCACAGTTGCATATTCTAGGGGCTCTTTGGGTTTTCTGACCACCATGGTTGTTTGACACAAATGGAGTCCCTATAGATCAATGCATGTGTTATATATTCTCAAAACCACACCTTGATGACCACACACACTCTAGTTGGGTGTGGTGATGCAACTGCTTGTGTCACATTTGTTTACCATCTCTATAGGGCAGTTGCATATTCTAGGGGCTCTTTGGGCTTTCTGACCACCATGGTTGTTTGACACAAATGGAGTCCCTAGAGAACAATGCATGTGTTATACATTCTAAAAACCACACCTTTATGACCATACACACTCCAGTGTGTGTGTGGTGATGCAAGTTCTATCACACTGGTTCACCATCTCCATGTGGCAGTTGCATATTCCATGGGCTCTTTGGGCTTTCTGACCACCATGGTTGTTTGACACAAATGGAGTCTCTATAGATCAATGCATGTGTTATTCTCAAAACCACACCTTGATGATCCACATGACCACACACACTCTAGTTGAGTGTGGTGATGCAACTACTTCTATCACACTGGTTCACCATCTCCATGTGGCAGCTGCATATATTCCAGGGGCTCTTTGGGCTTTATGATCACCATGGTTGTTTGCCACAAATGGAGTCTCTATAGATCAAAGCATATGTTATTCTCAAAACCACACCTTGATGATCTACATGAGCACACACATGTGTGTGTGTGGTTATGCAACTTCTGTCACACTAGTTCACCATCTCCATGTGGCAGTTGCATATTCCGGGGGATCTTTGGGCTTTCTTACCACCATGTTTGTTTGACACAAATGGAGTCCCTAGAGATTAATGCATGTGTTATATATTCTCAAAACCACACCTTCATGACCACACACACTCCATTAGAGTGTGGTGATGCAACTACTTCTGTCACACTGGTTCACCATCTCCATGTGGCAGTTGCATATATTCTAGCGGCTCTTTCGGCTCTCTGACCACCATGGTTGTTTGACACAAATGGAGTCCCTAGATATCAATGCATGTCTTATATATTCTCAAAACCACACCTTGATGACCACACACTCCAATTGGGTGTGGTGATGCAACTGCTTCTATCACACTTGTTCACCATCTCCATGTGGCAGTTGCATATTCTAGGGGCTCTTTGGGCTTTCTGACCACAATAGTTGTTTGACACAAATGGAGTCCCTAGATATCAATGCATGTGTTATATATTCTCAAAACACACCTTTATGACCACACACACTCTAGTTGGGTGTGGTGATGTAATTGCTTCTGTCACACTGGTTCACCATCTCCATGTGGCAGTTGCATATTCTAGGGGCTCTTTGGGCTTTCGTACCATCATGGTTGTTTGACACAAATGGAGTCCCTAGAGATCAATGCATGTGTTATATATTCTCAAAACCACACCTTGATTACCACACACACTCCGGTTGGGTGTGGTGATGCAACTGCTTCTGTCACACTGGTTCACCATCTCCATGTGGCAGTTGCATATATTCGAGGGGCTCTTTGGGGTTTCTAACCACCATGGTTGCTTGACACAAATGGAGTCCCTAGAGATCAATGCATGTTTTATATATTCTCAAAACCACACCTTGATGACCACACACACTCTAGTTGGGTTTGGTGATGCAACTGCTTCTATCACACTAGTTCACCATCTCCATGTCGCAGTTGCATATTCTAGGGGCTCTTTGGGCTTCCTGGTCACCATGGTTGTTTGACACAAATGGAGTCTCTAGAGATCAATGCATGTGTTATATATTCTAAAAACCACATCTTGATGACCACTGAAAGTGCATGTGTGCCCCTATGTGTGGTTTTGGTATTTAATGACAATCTTTATGGACTTATGCTTGCATTGAGTTTTAGTTGTAGGATTTGTCCATAGGGAATGCTTGAACCATATGTTGGCTTCAAGGTTGGGAGAAGAAGAAAGTGAAAAATATTAAGTGTTGACCAAGGTTTCAATGACTTATCCGGAGATTTGTCAAGTGACAGTTGAGCCTATAGCAAGTGTGTCTTGAAGACTAAAGTTGGAGTGATATCTCTTATGTACCTTCAAGACACCAACATAATGAAGAAAGAAGAAATGATGTGCAAGTTCAAGATGAGCCATCTCGAAGAGATCATTTGCTTGAAGCTTGCCATTCTATGGTTATCATGGATATGGGAAGATGATATGCCCAAGAAAGAAGCTCTACCATAGTGGAGTATGGGAGAGCAATTTGCAAGTCTTCACCAAGCTAGTGTAATCAAGAAAGGTGTTCCATATTGAGGTGGACAAGATCGCTATCGTCAAGCTCAAGTGGAATATGATCAAGGCAAATGTATGTTCTTGATAGGGTTTCTTTCTTACCGGTCTTATTGTGTTAGTTGGGGAGACCGGTTTATAGGATAGATAGATGTACTATCAAGAGGGGCTCTCGAGTGAGTAACTTGATCATATCCTTCATGAGAGCTCACACCTTTGCATACTTGGCATCATCCTTCTTGGTTGTTATTTGTATCTTATCCATGTGAGGTTCTTGAGCTTGTGGTAATATTCATAACAAGCTCTAGTTCATCGAAAACGGATTTCATATGCATTCTCTATTGCGTTTTCGATATTGGAGGTTTTACTGGTTTTCTTTTAGAGATTGGTAAAACCTTCCATTATTTGGTTCTTATCCATGAGAGTAACTATATCTTGTGTTAATCTTCATGAAAAGCCCAAGGTCATCGAAAACGGATTTCATATGCATTCTCTATTGTGTTTTCAATGTTGGAGGTTTTACCGGTTCGTCTTTTTGAGAGAGGTCAAACCTTTCGTCATTTGGTTCTATCCTCCCTTGCTGGACTTTGATGGTTCCCTGCATGATCTTGTAGAGTTTTTTGTCCTCTTTAAAACAAGCCCAAGATCATCAAAATTGGAGTCCAGATGCACAAGTTATGGTTGTTTTCATATTGTTGTTTCTGTCAGTTTTGCCTTGGCCGGAATATCCGGAGTGAATAGACCAGAATGTTCGGCCTGGGCACTCCAGGTTTGTAACGGTTGGATTTTGGAGGACCTATATAAGGGGCCCTTCTTCCCCAATGTTTACCTAACCTTTCTTGCAAGTTTTCCCCTCCATTGCTGACTTCTCGAGCTTGCTATCTCTCAATCCCTCCTGTGATTCTTGCATATTCTTGAGGGATTTGAAAGAGGAGATCTAGATCTACAACCCCACCAATCAATCTCTCCTCTAAGTGAGGGGAACATCTTGGGATCTAGATCTTGGAGTCTTTTGTGGATTTCCTCCATTGTTCTTCCTCTCTTATTCCCCCATAAGCTTTTGTAGCTTTGGTGGAATTTGGGAGAGAAGGATTTGAGCACTTCTTGTGTTCTTGCCATTGCATTTGGTGCATCGGTTTGAGTTCTCGGTGAGGATTCGATTAGGTGAAAAGTTGAGAAGCTTTTTACGCTTGGGTTCATTGGAACCCTAGAAGGTTTGGTGGTTTTGCAGGTTTGTGGAATACTTGGGACCTCCAATTAAGTTGTGGAGCTTTCCCCAAGCTTGTTTGTTGGGAGACTCCAATTGAGTTGTGGAGAAGTGCCCCAATCTTGTGAGAGGTTCTGGATTGCCACCGACAAGTGCACCAATAGTGGAAGTGTGGATCGATTCTGTTGGGGTGAGATTCACAGGAGAACAAGGGAGGCCTTTTGTGGCGTTGGTGGTTTGATACCACCCCCTCTCCAAACAAGACATACTCCATGTTGGGAGGAACTCAGTAAAACATCATCGTCTCCACGTGCCTCGGTTATCTCTATACCCGAGCTCTCTTACTTATGCACCTTACTTTGTGATAGCCTTCATGCTTGAAGTTTATATCTTGCTATCTCATAGTTGCTTGTCTTGTTTAGCATAAGTTGTTGGTGCAAATAGGTGAACCCTAGTTGTTCTAGGTTTTTGTGCTTAACAAAGTAAACGCTAGTTTAATTCTGCCTTTGTTGAGCCTCTCTCGGAAAAAAAATAACCGCCTATTCACCCTCCCCCCCTCTAGGCGGCATCTGTATCCTTTCAATTGGTATCACAGCCCGGTTTCTCATTTTAGGCTTCACCGCCTTGAGAGTAAAGATGTCGGCTAGGGGATGAGTGCACAATGAAATGTTCATATTCGATGGAAGAAATTATGATATATGCAAAACTCGTATGCTTATTCATTTTCGGGACGTGGACCCAAATTTGGAGCGTATTGTAGATATAGGTTTTTCTCCTCCAATGGATTTCGAAAATCTATCTTGTGAGGATGAGAAAAACTCATATCTCGATGCTCAAGCTTCTAATGTTCTTGTTAATGCTTTGAGCTATGTAGTTACTTATGCAATCATACTTTTTTGGAGAGCTCATGAGTTATGGACAAAACTTCAAGATAAATATGATGTTTCCAACATTATTGAGGATGATTGTATTGCTTCCACTTCTGGTCAAGATGAGTTATCTTTTTATTCCACTTCACCAAAGTGTGGTAATACACAAGGTAATGATATGGTGAGTGGTGGTGAACTTTGCAATGTTGATAGTGAGCTTACTCTTATTGATACATCTTCTCTATCTCATTGCAATGGTTCATCTTTGCACTTAAACACGTCTAGCACTATATATGAGTTACATGCTAGTGTTGATAGTCCTTGCATATCATGTATAAATTGCCCCAATAGATCTCATGATGATATGCTCTCCTTGCCCTGTTGCCATGATAAAAATGCTTCTATTTCCTCTAGTACTTGTGTTGCTAACCATGTAGAGGAAAACGAAGATCCTATTGGCCAAGACAAGATCTTGAATGAAGCGTCAAATAATTCATCATCACCACCATCATCAGCATCTCATGGTACCCACCTATGCCTTATGGCTAAGGATTCAAAGGTAACTCCTACTTTCGAACCCAATACCTCTTGTGATGATGAGGATGAGGATAATGAGGTAGAAGAGTTGAATGTTGATGATTTATATGAAAAAGGTGAGATGGTTTATCATGCTCTTGTTAAGAATAATATTGCTTGCTCTAACTTCGTTGAAATCTTGGACTTTGCTATGAAGAGCAAAGAACATATTGATAAGTTAGAAGCACAAATTGAGGAGCATGAGAACACCATTGATAAAATGAGTAGCCTTGAGCGTGAGTATGCTAATCAAATTGAACATCTAAATGAAGCTCTTGAAGAGGAACAAACCACTAAAGAATCTCTTGAGGAGACTTTTGCTCTAGAGTTGTCTAGAGTGAAGGAATCTCATCATAGAGGTCCTAAGGTGGCTAGTGGTCTCATAAGTAAAAATGATGAGCTTCAAGTTGCTTATGCTAAACTCCTTGAGGATTTTGAGCACCTCAAAAATGGCTCTGGGGTCATCAAGGGTGAGCTCATCAAACTCACCGAGTCACATGAGCAACTTAAACCTCTTACTCAAAAGAGCTTTCGAAGTTGCCCTCACCTCTTGCAATTAATTATGATGCTTGTGCTACTAACTCTATTTCTTGTGAAGCATCTATTTTGAAGGAAAATGTTGAGCTAAAGACTCTACTTGCTTTGCTAACTAGCAAGTATGGGATCTTGTAAGAAAGTCATGGTAAGCTATCAAGCTCTCATGAGGATCTTCTAGCATCCCATGCTTGGCTAAAGTTATCTCATAAGGCTAGCTGTACAAAGGTAACATCTTCTGAGCCTCATGTGGTCACTGGCACAATCTCTATGAATAATGCTATATTGCCATGTGCTAGTCCTTGTAATTCGTCCACTCACATTATTGCTAAATCTTGTGATGAATTACATTCTTTGCCTTGTTGCTCTAGCAATGAAATTTCTACTTCCTCTAGTATATGTGTTGTCACTAACCATGTAGAGGAAATCAAAGAGCTCAAGGCTCAAGTCACTTCTTTGAAGAATGACTTGAAAAAGGGACATGAAGGGATGACCACACTCAACAAGATCTTGAGTGTGCAAAAATCCCCCAATGACAAGAGTGGGCTTGGATTCAAATCCAATGTCAAGAACAAGTCCACTAACAAGAAGAAGTCCAGGAGCAACAATAAGAAGGGTCAAGAACAAGTCAAGAATTCGGCCAAGATTGTTTGCTTCAAGTGCAAAATTGAAGGGCACCATGTTAGATCTTGCCCTTTGAAGAAGAAGCCTCTTGGTGAGATAAAAAAAGGGAAGTGGCCTCTTGATCAAGGTCATGGCCTACCTCAGGTTGGAGAAAGGCCACTTTCCAAGAAGATTCAAGCTAATGCTCCCATTGTGGAGAAATCAAGTGAAAAGAATGGGAAGAGAAGAACTTGCTACTTATGTCGTGAGAAGGGTCACATATCTTCTTCTTGCACTATTGGTAACTCCTCATCCAATCCAATCATGATTGATGATTTTTATTCTCTTAGGAAGTATGAGGGTGGCAATGTGTTTGCCAAATATGTTGGTGCTCAAAGTGGTGTCAAGAAAAGAACCATTTGGGTTGCCAAGCCTATTATGACTAACCTCTTAGGACCTAACTTGGTTGGGGACCATCAAGCCAAAACTTGATCAATAGGTGTGTGTTGGAGGGCATTGGAGACTTGGCTACATCATGAGTAATTAAGGGGACTTCAACTATATTCTCTCAAGCCAAGTCATTTAGATTATCATATGTCTATCATATATCCATTGATCCTCCTTGCGGTAACATGTTCTCAACTCATTTACATTGAAAGTTACTTGCCCTTTGTGCATGTGTTAGTTTTGTACCTTGCATATGTTTTGTATATGTTGTGCTTCCTAGTTGCTTAAACTTGAGAAATCAGGTTTGTGTATGTTTGCTTGAACACCATGTATGTGTTTTTGTGTTTGAGCCTATTGCATCTTGTTTATATCTTAGTTGGCTCTTACGAGAGATTAATGGACTATCCCATTTTGGGGGAGTGTTATGCTTGGGCATTCCACAGTCCTAAAATGTGTGTACATGAGGAATGCCACTTAGTATATATATTGCAAGTTTTATCTAGTCTCTATGTGGTATGTTTCTCATGAGAGATTCAAAATCTATAATGTCCATTAATTATCTCTATGTGGATCCTTTTGCCTCATGTCGATATTTATGGTTTATCACATTATGGGGGAGTCATATGCTTAGTGCATATTACAAGCCTAGAAAATGTGAATTTCGAGGTTGTGTCACTTAGAATTGATATTGATAATTATCTAGCTCCTATGTGACACATTTGCTCAAACAAGTTCAAATTTGCTTGAATACATTTTTTCTCATCTTTTGATCTTGTTTGTGTAAGCTCTTCTTGGTATGTGTTTCCTCATACTTGGACATCTATATCCTCCATGAAAACCATTTTCTTCAAGTTACTATAATCATTAATGATTGTGTAGCCATTTGGAGCTATCAAGATTCTTGATACGTCCATTTTGCATCACTATTCTATGTCTTAATTCACTGTTATTCATTGATATATTTTGTATTGAGAGGTGATACTTATGTTATTTCATCTGTTTTTGCATGGTGATGACTTTTGGAGCATGGACCGCTGCAGTCAGGATTCTAATGGAAAATGTGTTGTTTGGAGGCAAAATTCGTGAAGATCAGAAAATCTAGGAAAATATACGGAAAATCTTATTTTTCCAGAAGACGAAGGAAGCCAGAAGGGGGTGCTGGAGATGGGCCACAGGGGGCCCACACCACCCCCTGGCGCGGGCAGCCCTAGGCCGCGCCAGCAGGTGGTGTGGCCACCCTGGCCCACTCCAAGCACTCCCCTCTAGCGTATATTATCCTCCCAAAACC
Source organism: Avena eriantha (assembly GCA_910589775.1). NCBI lineage: Eukaryota > Viridiplantae > Streptophyta > Magnoliopsida > Poales > Poaceae > Avena > Avena eriantha. The sequence goes on from OU342744.1 coordinate 96,330,210, forward strand.
CTAAGAATCGAGGAGAGACCACAGAAAGATTCTGCCGCCTCTGTGGGGTGGAAAACACCGAGAGAGAAAGATCTCTCCGGCAGACAGATTTCTGCCGGGGGAATTCCTTCCCGGAGAGGGGAGATCATCGCCATCAACACCACCATCAAGCTGGACTTCATCGGGATCATCATCATCATCACCACCACCACCATCAGTACCATCAGCACCCTCATCACCATCTCCATATTGCTGTAACAATTGAGTTGAATCTTGCATTAGTTCTTAGGGGAACTTTCCTAGTGTTGATTACTCTTTGTAGTTGATGCTATTGAGTGAACCATTGAATTATTGTTTATGTTCAGATTGTTATACATCATTATTCCATCTCTTATCATGATCCATGTGATGTCTTGTGAGTAGTTCGTTTTGTTCTTGAGGACATGGGAGAAGTCATGGTGTTAGTAGTGGAGTTGTGTTGAGAAAGATTCAACAGTTTGATATTTAAGTTGTGGTGTACTTCTTCTAGTGGTGTCATGTGAACGTCGACTACATGACACTTCACCTATCTGGGCCTAGGGGAATGCATTGTGTATTTGGCTACTAATCGTAGGGGTTGCTGGAGTGACAGAAACCTGAACCCCCGTTAGGAAACCATTGCACAAGGGACGTAAGGGTCTTAGAGTTTAAAGTTGTGGTTAGGTTTTTACCTTAATTACTTTCTTGTACTTACGGATGTTTGCAAGGGGTATAATCACAAGTATGTATTAGTCCTAGGAAGGTCGGTACATTAGCACAGGTTCACCCACACAACACTTAGCAAGCTAAAGAAGATTAATCAACTATATGAAGCGAAAGCACTTGACAGTCTTCCCATGTGTCCTCGAGAACGTTGGTCATCTTAAGTAACACAACCGGCTTGTCCTTTGCTGCATAAAGGATTGGGCCACTTGCTGCATTTATTCCTATTGTATTTTGTTTACTCATACTTTGTTTACTTGCTTTATCAAAAAACCCTAAAAATCCGTTTGTTAAGTATTTGCAGAGAATTCCTGGTCCATACCACTAGCCAGCACCTTCTGCTCCTCGTTGGGTTCGACACTCTTACTTCTCGAGAATACTGCGATACAGCCCCTATACTTGTGGGTCATCAATTCTCTTTCTAAGCATCAAGCTTAATTTTTATATTTTTTCATATGCTTCTTCTTGTGAATATGATCATGATATCCTTGAAAACTACCTTGGGAAATGTTTCCCTATAATTCTTGTCATTGGAAAAATGGTACTCCGTATATGGTAGAATTTACTGATCATATTCACTTTGGCCTTTGCTTAAATTTTGTACTACCTCTTGCCAAGAAAATGTTTTGTGTTGTCTCCCAAACTTTCCTTGCCTCTTGTGGATCTTCTCATTTTTTGTATCCTTGTGTGTTTTATTTAATGTAGGTACTAGTGATGATCCCATTTGTGTGCATTTTGCATTCAAAAGGAAAATCCTACATAATGCACTATCCATGGGGGAGCTCTCCTATATTATTTAGAACACTCATATTTATGCTTCTTGTTTTGTTCCACATCATGTTTTATGTGCTTGGAAGTTTGATCTTTTCTTTTGGTACTTTGTGCCATCATGAAAAGTGTAGAGAGTTTGGTTTGTGTGTTGGAACCTTGCTTTTTGGGAGTTGGTTTTGTCTCATTCATTGTTACTTGATTAATCCCTTAGGATGAGATAAATCCTTGAGCATTGGTGTTTTTTTTCTATCTTTTGCTCTTTGCCTATTGCCTTGTTCATTTGTTGAATTTGTGTCCTTTCATGCGTTGATTTGGCTCTTTGATACAATCTGGACACCCTTTTGTCATGTCACACCCTTGTGTGCGAATTCTTGGTTTACTTGGTGTTTTTGTTCAAATTGTATCTCCTTTTGGTTCTTGAAATCTTGTGCATGCATATTTACTACATGTTCTATATTATGGCATGCTTTCTTTCTTGATCCAATATATAGGGGATTCTCCACAACATCCTATCAGCTAAGATGTGCATTAAATTCAATTTCATATCAATATGCACATATTTATGTGGAGTCTCTCCTATGTATTGTATTTTATCTAACTACTTTGGACCCAATGAGTTTTGGGACCATTGTGTACTTGAATGTGTTATAGGTACATTGGAGATTCATTGGATGATTTTCAATAATAAGAAGATGTGGGGACTAAATGATAATTGGATTCAAGCTAGGATGATCAACAAACTCATATCTACTTCATCCTACCAATGGTATCTTGGTAACAAGTATCCCTCTCATGCATACTTTTGTAGCATCCAACCTTTGTGGTTGCATCATGGCATGATTTCCTTCAGTTCCTTTTATTGTGGTTCTTGCAAGATTTTATTGTATCATCCTTATTGTTATATGAGTAAGTTGAGATGAATGCATATTTTGGAGAGTATATAAAATTCATGTTTATGATTCACCAATCCCACATATTCTAATCTAGCAATTCTATTGCCAATCATTTCCTCAATTTCTCTCATGTGCAATATGGATGAATTTGCAAGGTTTATTTGTTCTTTATGATACTTGTTGCTTTTTCCAATGCATTCCAACTATCTCTTGTTCCCTTGTGATAGTTGTGATGTATTCATTGGTGTTTGAAGGTCACTGATGATCAATAAGATAATGCTTTCTAGCAACAGTCTTATTGGCATTATCTATGACTTTCTTTTGGATATCTTGTTCATTCTTGAGTATCCATTTTGTGTGTACATGTTTCTTTGTGGATGTGTATCTTGGTGATTATTGTCTACCTAGAAACTTATACACATAATTATGGCTGAATCTCTAGTTGACATCCTTTTGCGTTGGAGTCTACACCTTGTGCTCCTTTTTATTATTTGGTGGCTCCAAAAGTTTTGCTTTGAGTGCTTGACCTTTTCATTTGCATCTTTTGACACTCATTGGTGTTAAGAAAGTTGATCTCTCATGCCTCTGTGTTGTTATGTAAATTTGGGGGAGCAAGGATACCATGTTTATTAACTTTGCATTCAAAGCAATTATTACATTTGGGGCATAAACCTTGGGGAGCTTTCCTAATCTACCTAAGAACACACATTTACTTTCTTGTTCTTGTTTGCTGTTTTTTGATTATGGGGAGTTAGGATTCCATAATTATGCGCTTTGTTGTGCATGAACCTTGGGGAGCTTCCTATTTTCATCTAAACACTCATTTTCTCTCATCATAATATCTTCTCACTTGCTCGTGCTTGTGGTTTAAATGATATAGAGGGAATGAGGATGCCATGTTTGTGCATACTGTATTCAAACGCAAATTATAAGTTGTGCACAAACCTTGGGGAGTCTCCTCATATTATTTAGATCACTCTCTTTTCAACCTTGTCATAATATCTATCTTTCTTTTGGTATCTTCCTTTTGTGAAGTGCTTCTTTCGATCTTTTGATTGCTTGCTTCATTCTTTGATGCTTCTTCACCATTTTATTTCTTTGCAATCTTTGGATCCTTGGTTTAGTTTGATTTCCTCATGGTATTCATCATTGGATACATGCATTTGATTCCACTCATATTATGAGAAATGCACACCATATGGAGGAACTCTCACTAAATTGGCCTTCTAAAGTTTTTCACTCATTCCAGCAATCGATGCCAATGGGGGAGAAGTTTTAGAGGGTTTTAGGGAATTTGGTTGTGTGTTGTGAGTTTTGTACTTAAACACTTGCCTCGTGTGCTTTGCATCTTAGTGTATTGCTTTGCATATTGAATATATCTAGAAAACTCCACCACCGGTAATGGTTGGCAATATATGTTGTGTGTTGTGAGTTTTGTACTTAAACACTTGCCTCGTGTGCTTTGCATCTTAGTGTATTGCTTTGCATATTGAATATATCGAGGAAAATCCACCACCGGTAATGGTTGGCAATATATGCAATGAAATTCAAGTTCATCCACACGTGCATAAATTGTGGGGGAGTTTGCTCTATATTGTGGTTGTACTAATATCACATACTTGTGTTGTATTTGATGTTAGCACAACTTTTTTGTTTGGTTAATTCCTTATATAAACCCTCTCAAAGGGATTGTCATCAATTACCAAAATGGGGGAGATTGAAAGTGCATGTGTCCCCATATGTGTGGTTTTGGTAATTAATGACAATCTTTATGGACTTATGTTTGCATTGAGTTTTACTTGTAGGATTTGTCCATAGGCAATGCTTGAACCGTATGTTGGCTTCAAGGTTGGGAGAATAAGAAAGTGAAAAAGATTAAGTGTTGACCAAGGTTTCAATGAGTGATCCGGAGATTGGTCAAGTGAGAGTTGAGCCTATAGCAAGTGTGTCTTGAAGACTAAAGTTAGAGTGATATCTCTTATGTACCTTCAAGACACCAACATAATGAAGAAATAAGAAATGATGTGCAAGTTCAAGATGAGCCATCTCGAAGAGATCATTTGCTTGAAGCTTGCCATTCTATGGTTACCATGGATATGGGAATATCATATGCCCAAGAGAGAAGCTCTACCATAGCAAAGTATGGGAGAGCAATTTGCAAGTCTTCACCAAGCTAGTGTAATCAAGAAAGGTGTTCCATCTTGAGGTGGACAAGATCGCTATCGTCAAGCTCAAGTGGAATATGATTAAGGCAAAGGTATGTTCTTGATAGGGTTTCTTTCTTACCGGTCTCATGGTGTTAGTTGGGGAGACCGGTTTATAGGATAGATAGACATACTATCAAGAGGGGCTCTCGAGTTAGTAACTTGATCATATCCTTCATGAGAGCTCACACCTTTGCAAACTTGGCATCATCCTTCTTGGTTGTTATTTGGATCTTATCTATGTGAGGTTCTTGAGCTTGTGGTAATATTCATAACAAGCTCTAGTTCATCGAAAACGGATTTCATGTGCATTCTCTATTGCGTTTTTGATATTGGAGGTTTTGTTGGTTTTTCTTTTAGAGATTGGTAAAACCTTCCATTATTTGTTTCTTATCCATGAGAGGATTTAGATCTTGTGTTAATCTTCATGACAAGCCCAGGGTCATCGAAAATGGATTTCATATGCATTCTCTATTGCGTTTTTTATGTTGGAGGTTTTACTGGTTCGTCTTTTTAAGAGAGGTCAAAACTTTCGTCATTTGGTTCTATACTACCTTGATGGACTTTGATGGTTCCCTGCATGATCTTGTATAGTTTGTTGTCCTCTTAAAAACAAGCCCAAGATCATCAAAATCAGAGTCCAGATGCAAAAGTTATGGTTGTTTTTGTATTGCTGTTTTTGTCAGTTTTCCCTTGGCCAGAATATCCGGAGTGAATAGGCCAGAATGTCCGGCCCGGGCACTCCAGGGCTGTAACGGTTGGATTTTGGAGGACCTATATAAGGGGCCCTTCTTCCCCCAATATTTACCTAACCTTTCATGCAAGTTTTCCCCTCCATTGCTGACCTTCTTGAGCTTGCTATCTCTCAATCCCTCCTATGATTCTTGCATATTCTTGAGGGATTTGAAAGAGGAGATCTAGATCTACAACCCCACCAATCAATATCTCCTCTAAGTGAGGGGAACATCTTGGGATCTAGATCTTGGAGTCTTTTATGGATTTCCTCCATTGTTCTTCCTCTCTTATTCCCCATAAGCTTTTGTAGCTTTGGTGGAATTTGGGAGAGAAGGATTTGAGCACTTCTTGTGTTCTTGCCATTGCATTTGGTGCATCAAATTGTGTTCTCGGTGAGGATTTGATTGGGTGAAAAGTTGATAAGCTTTTTACGCTTGGGTTCATTGGAACCCTAGACGGTTTGGTGGTTTTGCAGGTTTGTGGAATACTTGGGACCTCCAATTAAGTTGTAGAGCTTTCCCCAAGCTTGTTTGTTGGGAGACTCTAATTGAGTTGTGGAGAAGTGCCCCAATCTTGTGAGAGGTTCTGGATTGCCACCGACAAGTGCACCAATAGTGGAAGTGTGGATCGATTCCGTTGGGGTGAGATTCACAGAAGAACAAGGGAGGCCTTTTGTGGCAATGGTGGTTTGATACCACCCCCTCTCCAAACGAGACATACTCCATGTTGGGAGGAACTCGGTAAAACATCATCGTCTCCGCATGCCTCGGTTATCTCTATACCAGAGCTCTCTTACTTATGCACCTTACTTTGTGATAGCCTTCGTGCTTGAAGTTTATATCTTGTTATCTCATAGTTGCTTGTCTTGTTTAGCATAAGTTGTTGGTTCAAATATTTGAACCCTAGTTGTTCTAGGTTTTTGTGCTTAACAAAGTAAACGCTAGTTTAATTCCACCATTGTGGAGCCTCTCTCGGAAAAGTTTTTAACCTCCTATTCACCCCCCCCTCTAGGCGGCATCTGTATCCACACACACTCCAGTTGGGTGTGGTGATGCAACTGCTTCTGTCATACTGGTTCACCATCTCCATGTGGCAGTTGCATATTCCAAGGGCTCTGTGTGCTTTCTGACCACCATGGTTTTTTGTCACAAATGTAGTCCCCAGATATCAATGCATGTGTTATATATTCTCAAAACCACACCTTGATGACCACACACACTCCAATTGGGCGTGGTGATGCAACTGCTTCTGTCACACTGGTTCACCATCTCCATGTGGCAGTTGCATATTCTAGGGGCTCTTAGGGCTTTCTTACCACCATGGTTGTTTGACACAAATGGAGTCCCTAGAGATCAATGCATGTGTTATATATTCTCAAAACCACACCTTGATGACCACACACATTGGGTGTGGTGATGCAATTGCTTCTGTCACACTGGTTCACCATCTCCATGTGGCAGTTGCATATTCTAGGGGCTCTTTGGGGTTTCTGACCACCATGGTTGTTTGACACAAATGGAGTCCCTAGAGATCAATGCATGTGTTATATATTCTCAAAACCACACCTTGATGATCCCCATGACCACACACACACTCCAGTTGGATGTGGTGATGCAATTGCTTCTGTCACACTAGTTCACCATCTCCATGTGGCAGTTGCATATTCCAGGGGCTCTTTGGGCTTTCTGACCACCATGGTTGTTTGACAATAAATGGAGTCTCTAGAGATCAATGCATGTGTTATTCTCAAAATAACGCCTTGATGATCCACATGACCACACACACACACTCTAGTTGAGTGTGGTGATGCAACTGCTTCTATCGCACTGGTTCACCATCTCCATGTGGCAGTTGCATATTCTAGGGGCTCTTTGGGCTTTCTGACCACCATGGTTGTTTGACACAAATGGAGTCCCTAGATATCAATGCATGTGTTATATATTGTCAAAAGCACACCTTGATGACCACACACACTCCAATTTGGTGTGGTGATGCAACTGCTTCTGTCACACTGGTTCACCATCTCCATGTGGCAGTTGCATATTCTAGGGGCTCTTTGGGCTTTCTGACCACCATGGTTGTTTGACACAAATGGAGTCCCTAGAGATCAATGCATGTGTTATATATTCTCAAAACCACACCTTGATGACCACACACACTCTAGTTGGGTGTGGTGATGCAATTGCTTCTGTCACACCGGTTCACTATCTCCATGTGGCAGTTGCATATTCCAAGGGCTCTTTGGGCTTTTTGACCACCATGGTTGTTTGACACAAATAGAGTCCCTAGAGATCTGTGCATGTGTTAGGCCCTTTGCAAGTCTTTTCGCATATCCAACTACATTCTCTCCTAAAAACACAAGAAATGACTGCTCTGGATCTAACTATGATCCTGAAGAGGGGGAAGATATCACTGAACGAGACCTAGATGATGTTAGTGAGGAGAATGAGTCGCAAGTCGACCCCTTACCTTCTTACTCATCTTGTGTTGAATTGTTTGCTTACTGATTTTGACATATATCTTTTTCTTCTTTATTATCCCCAATTGACCGATACAAATGGAATTTCTAGCCATAGAAGAGGAAATGTAACAAGACAGCTGCCGTCAGGACATCATTTGGCTCCTGCTGGTCTAGCATCTGCTCGGAAGCACGTCTTGGCGGGCCAAGGTGCAGTCCCAGAAACTTCCAGAAAAAACAGGTCCAAGGGGAAGCAACCAGTTGACCAAGGCAGCTGGGAAGCTACCCAAGCCGAGCACACACCTCCCCAAGGCCAGCAGCAAGATCCCTTGTGTCTGCGGGCACCTCCCCTAGGCCAGCAGCCCGCTCCCTACCATCCGCAGGCACATCCCCAAGGCAAGCAGTAGCCCCCGCCCGGCCATGCACGGGCGCCTCTCCAAAGCGACTGTGCACGTCCCCAGGGAAAGCAGCATCCCTCGCCTGACCATGCACGAGCGCCTCTCCAAAGAGATTGTGCACCTCTTCAAAGGGACTGTGCATCTGAGGATTCAGCTATCCAAGGCGAGGGGTCTATTGTGAAACGTGATGGATGGTTATTTGACCGTTTTGACTGGGATCAAGAAGGTAATATGTTGAACAAATTGCTTGCTCTATAGTAACCCATTAACATTATATTGTGTGAATCATACTCATTGCATTTTATTGTTGTTGAACACTAACTCATACCCATTATATTCTTGTAGATGAATTTGGGCATAATCATTCTGGAGACACTGTTACGCATGATGATCCTCAGTTGGTGGTTGACCAATTCGTGTGAACACACTATGGCTAGATTGGTTGTAATGTTTCAGGCTTTGGACCCTCCCAGATAGGTTAAGACCATTTGGTCTGAGATGGTCACAGATGTATGACCAATTTATCCACAGTCACTAAGTGAAGATCACAAGTTAACACATTTCTTGTAGTGACAACATGCCCACAAAAAGACTTCAACTTGTCGTTCCTCCAGGAAGAACTAGACCAGTGTCACCAGTGATAGTTGTCAAGTTAGGCACTGAGTCTACAGTAACAGTCAGGACTCAGATGCCTATCTTTCCCAGTGGAAAGAGTACAGGGAGAGGCCGGATGTCAGAGCCGACTTCTATGGCAAAGTTTCTATATGTTCCGTAACACTCAGTTGTCACTTTCTTCCTTTGTTGTTAATGCGAAGTCTGATAATCTTTGTTTTATTTAACCAAAAGTTTGTCATGGACCCCTCTCTACCTGATGTGCAGTTTCCTTGTAACAAGCAGTTAATGAGGCACGCAAGAAATCAATGGCATACTCTAAAGAAACATGTTTTTGACAATTTCCCAGCGAATGAAGTTAGAAGGATATCTCCTGTGGAACACATGAGCAATGAGGAGTGGTGCAGGCTTGTCGATTTTTGGTCCGACCCTAGAAACAATGTCATGTCTTGTTTACTAAACTTCTCCTGTTTGAATTGTTTAAGCTAGACTAATTGTATGCTCCCTTTTTTCAGGCTCTGTCTGAAAAAAACAAGAACAACAGATAGCTCGCCAAATACCCTCATGCCATTGGTGCTCGCAACTACGAGGTTTTGTGCGACATGGAGGAAGGCTCCATTGAACTGCTCGAAAATGGCTTGACTGCCAATATGAAAGAAGCAACTGTAAGTCCTCCATAATACTTTCCATCTTCATCAAATTCAATGCCCTTTTCTTCCCTCGCATATACAATGTGCTTATTATTTGCTCGCTAGGTTTCTCATATTCTATTCTATTCCTAAAACTTGTAGGCAGTCGTGGAAAGCAAGTTGGTGTCATATCCTCCAGAAGATGGCATAGAGTATGAAGCAATTCCTTCCACCGATGATGTGCACTTTGTGATGTCTCAGAACAATAGAAAGCCAACTGTCCTGAAGAACATCAGCATATTTGCAAGTACTTCGAAACCAACCAAGTCTCAACTAGAAGCTCAACTCGAGGCTAATAAAGCATGTAATGTGAAACTGTGATGTGCCATTCAGGGGTTACAGCAGGTGAACGAATCTGACGAGGCGGAGAGGCTGAAGTATTTGGAAGACCTACAAGCAATGCAAAAGAAACAAGAAGACCTGAGGAAGAAACAAGAAGAGGCAAATGCATTAATACAACAAGTGTTAGCTCACATGTCCGAACCACAATAGGCAATATGGTGAATCTGTGGAAATGTGTCTAGCATGAGTTGAACCTTCTTACATCTTATTTGAGTCTGGTATTCATTTCTCGAGAGTGAAACATTTGTCCTGGAATTTTCTATCAAATTATGTATTGTAATCCTATAAACATCTTGAGTATTTCTTTACGAAATATTTCCGTCATGGTTAGTAACATCAAGAGACTGATTACATCATCATTTCTTCTAGACGATACGTGTCTGGCGTTGATTGGTCCTCGTCTTGTCCTGCAATTGACCCACATGTTATCATTTGAATGGATCACGTGTCTACCTGTCAGCGGCAGGCAACGACGAAACAAAATTTGTCACGGCTGGCATGACGTCATAGACGACATGATGACGTAAGAAAGCGGCGGTTACGGAATCAAGTCATGATGAAAAAAAAACATCCGGATAGGGATGACATCACATACGGCAACAATGACGTCAGCAAACGTCGCTGACGGCAGCTCGCGGTGCAGTCCGCCACGTGGCATCATTCGTGATGAAATAAAAACGTCATGAAAGACCGGGCCTGGGCTGGGCCGGTCTAGTTTGTCGCGATGAAATTGGAGGAACATCATGGGTGGCCCGTGATGTTTTCAGACAGAAAAAACGTCACTGATTCAATTATGACATGAGGTCCATGACCTATTTTTTGTCGTAGAATACGACACGGATGGCCATCTACGACGTTTTGACCCTCATCCACGACGATATCAGATCATCATAAACCGCCCAGATTCTTGTAGTGGCCTAAGCTATTCAAGCAGGAGCGCGGGACGGTGCTTGCTCTCTGTCTCGAACATCGGCGCGAGGTCCACCCCGATGACCCCAAGCCCGAAGGTAGGGCGTGATTCTGGGGTTCCTGGACGCATGATCTACACCGCCATCAATGATGCTCTCTAGGTAGACTTCTTGAGGGTGGAAAACCACACCGGAATCATAGAGATTTCCGACAGCTGGAGCGACGTGGAGGAGGCGGAAGACGGTGGCGCTGAGGCGGAGGATGGTGGTGCCGAGGTGGAGGACGACGGCACAGAAGATGACAGCAGAAGCAAGATCGTTGATTAGGGTTTTGATTTAATCATTCGCTATGTCGCCTTAATTACTTCGATTGAAAAGCTCGATGTAGAATTATTATGTCGCCTTAAATTACTAAATTCATGGCAAAATTATGTTCTATTTCTCGTTCAAACACTAAATTGTGTGCTTAGAGGTAAAATTTCTTTTGCAGTACACGTGACGGGGCAAAATAGATGTTACATAACTGAATCGTAAAATGGAATATTCTGTTTTGCGGTAAAACTATGTGGCATCTGATCTGCCCCGCCATTTTTCGCACCACAAAGCTGAGTTGTGGTTTACCGCATTCGCATTTTGCGGTGGGAAAGGATGCGGTATCTGCTAGATATGCTCTTAAGACATAAAGTCCAACCATCATTATAAGTTTCAAGGTCCCCATAGTTATACCCCTCTTGGTTAATTAACCATGAATTAATTTAACATGCATGTTTAAAACTTGGGACATGATTTCTGTCAAGTGTCTCTAACTATCCCTCCCTCTATCAACATGCAACGATAATAACCTTATGCATCCCCCAACATAAGTGTCCACTCATATATTAGTACATAAGACCATCATAAAAGATAACATATACTTATATGCAACCAACAACGAACTATTTCACAATTGTTATAAACAAATCACTACTCAAACAAAGTCATACAGATACGATAGATCATAGGGAAACAATAGATTAATAGATTACATCAAACATCATGTTTGCCAAGAGATTACATTAGGGGGATGATCTTGTTGTAGATGTTGATGATGACAACAGTGTTTCCCCCTCCGATCGCTGCCGGCAGTGGCATGCAGGCTCTCTGTTTATGTGTTTTTATCTCCTCCTTCGTATGTTGTGAGATCGCGTCAGGGACCCTTTTTATAGAAGATTTTAGATCAAGACAAAGAGAATGGCGGTAGAATCGACGACATCCGAGCAACGAGGCGCGAACGAGTAGTTGTGGCGTGGTCAAGGTAGTACCCTCGCCATGGGCCCTCATTTGCAGCTCATTAACCTCCTGGTGTCCACGTTAGCTCACTTGTCCGTCTCGAAATTTTTGAAGCGTGCTCTCTGACCTTGCACTTTTTTGAGTCTTGTAGCTCCTGAAAAATCCAAAATAATAACAAAAGGTTTTTCTGCCGGACATAGTTAGGACCAGAGGAGAGGGAATTGTTTAGAATATCCCAGAAATTACTAAGAACATTGATAATACCTACTAATATGTTGAAATATGTGACAATAAAATACAAAGTTTACGTATGCATTTTACTTTAGTATGTGATTAAAACAAGGCCGAACAACCATGAAGATGAATTCTGATGGAAAAGTACTCAACATGAGAGTTGTTCTTATCTTCAGGATGTGCAAATTTTCCGTTTGAACCATCTCCATCAGATTTAGTATGCGATATCTACGGCCAATACAAGAGACAATACATAAGCGCAGTTAGACCCGACTTGTGTCCTGGCATGAATTCAAGCCCTTTTATTGTACTTATAAAATGTGTAAAAAGAATCCTTTGCTTGTATAGGAAGATAAGCCGCATCGTACATGTGTAAGAGGTGATGGCCGATTGAACAACCCAATCAAACCGTATCAGTCTATCACACTTTTGCGTGTTCTTTATCCTTGTGAGGAGCAAATTCAGAGGCGCTAGGGGCGAGAAAATCGATCTAGAGCAGACCATAGCCACCGCGAGTCCTGACGGGTCTCTCATGGGCAAGCAGGACTTCTGGTCTATAAAAAGTACCCGTCGAATGTCTTGCGTACCGCTCTTGCGGCCGGATCTCCTTCGGCGTGCGTTGCAGCACATTATTAGTCCCAACATCGAGAGCTACACGGTGACGTGACACAAGGTATGGGTGTTGACTGTCAATATTCATCCTCCGCGTCTTCGCAGTAGAAACCAACTCTCAAAACAAAAATGTTGGTGAAAACCAAAATTTATCGTAAAAACAATACTATTAGAATAGCAATAGCATGCCATACCATAATCCAGCCATAACTAAGAAATGGAGTTATCATTTGAATGACCCACAAACGGAGGCATCACTTACTCGAAAAATCTCGTCAGAAAAATCGTGATGGTCTGTTCAACACGTGAGCGAAAGGGAGCGTATCATCATAGCGAACAGTTCGAAATGGGTCATCGACAAAAAAGAGAAAAACTTTGAAATGTTGAGCCGCGCACCCCCACCACCGAGAGATCGTACGTGTGTACACACATCATAAAAAAAGATCTGCTACAGACACCTCTGAGCTGCACACTGATCGACTATATATATCTCACTGTACTGCCCGTGAGTCACAGAATTGCCTGCGAACGGGACGGGAATCGTCCTGCCGAACTCAAATGAAGACCTGCTGAGCTAGTACAGACAGACTGCGGCCGGGGTAATTGAACAGTAGACCGTGGCATGCATAGCAACTTAGCATCTACGGCTAGTGCAATTAGGGCCCATTAAGTTGAACAGGCATGCAGCATAGTAGGATTTACATATTAACATACTGCAGTACCTATACCGATCGATCAAGCTCTGGACTCGGCATGTACTAGGCGGGTACTCTGCCGATCGAGCTTAGTAGTTATGTTTCCGGCTAGCTGCAATTTCTGCGACGAGATCCCCGTCTTAATTAACCAGATCGATCCATCGATCCATCGGCGTGTATGCAAGGCCGGCCGATCGATGGGGGTGGATCCTGGAGGGAGGTACATATCGATCCCGCAGTGAGCTGCAGCCTGCAGGAGGCAGTTAATAAAAGTGTCTGTGATTTGATGGGATCAGGCTTTTCAGTGCATCATCTGCCGCTGATCAGGCTTTATTTTAACGCACAGGCGCAGGCTCTTTGAAAACGAAATCTCGACATCTCCCCTGAAAATCCAGTTCCAGGCTTATATTATATGCCTGTCCTTGTTTCTGAACCGTTCGTCGTCCTTGCGGTCAGTTTGACTAAAAAAACCTTGTGAACGCATATGGAGTCCGAGTGTTGAAATCTGGTTAAGAGCCGTTTGGTTAATGGCAGACAATCAATTTCACAACAAGGACTTTGGCACCCGTTGGAGTGGAGGGCATCAACTTGTACTACTCTTGTGATCTTGTCTCTGTGAGCAGATCAGCTGGTTGCGTTATGGCTCAGGAAGCATGTCCGAGTGATATTTTCAGCAACTCGGTAGCCACGATGCAGAGACCTCGAGAGTGCTTAATTAATTTTACCCATCCGTTGCTATCCAAAAAGACCATGATTACTTGACGTCGTTAGCCGGACAAGATGCTGCGCCGTCGGAACTGTTGAGCCTAAAACGGCACAGAGTGAAATATTTGCAGCAGATCCGGCGCTGCCGCAAATCGCCTCCTCGCTCGCGCGTGGTCAAATGCTGATGAAATTTCATTGCCTCTCCCCGCCGCTGCCACCTAGCTCTCCCGTCGCGCCGTCAGCCGCAAATCAGCCGCGAGGAACCGCCTAGCCTCGCCGATTTGATTTCGGCCGTCGATTTGCCCCCTACTCGTCACCGATACGCCGCCGCCAAAGTTGCCTCTTCATCACCCACGAGACGCGGCCGTCGATCCGCACTTCCCTGCAACTGCCACCCATCCGGCGCTCGCCGGCGCGCCGTACCGAGGTGGAATCTCGATAGTTCTTTATTTATTTTTCTTTAAAGTTTGTAGAGATGCTCAGTGTTAAATTGATGAATACGTTTGTAGATGGTTTTGTTCTCGTATTCAATGTTCGATGAGGAAGAGTATTATTTGGATGAAGACGAGGCCATTGCACTAATTTTTTATGATGCACGAGAACAAGCGGCCGAAGCACGGGGGCTCGGTGTTCGGCCGGGAGGTGATTCACCACGAGAGGATTGACGCCGACGAGCGGCTCATGCGCAACTACTTTAACCCCAATCCAATATTCCTAGAGAAGCATATGGCATCCCGGCCGATCTTGTGGATGATAATTTGGCGAGGAGCGAGAGCCAGAGTATCAAGTGTGTCAAATGCTTTGCTATTGCAGTATAATGGTGAGAGCGTATGGCGCGGAGTTTCTGCGAGCCCCCAATGCGGAAGACGCCGCAAGAATCTTGGAGATGAACAAGGCCCGTGGATTTTCAAGTATGCTAGGCTCAATCGATTGCATGCATTGGAGGTGAAAGAACTGTCATGCAGCATGGCATTCGTCAATCGATTACATGATCATTCAAGATGAGCGTGGTATAGAAAAGGTCTATGTTGGCTATGACTTGATCGAGCGGCAAGTTCGGCCACATAGGAATGTAGACCGAATTGCTCGTTTTCTAGAAACTTACCATGGTATTAGAAACTCGGATGTGCATGAGGGGCTTCAAATGGACCTCATCGAGGAGTGGTGGGTTTGGCATGGCGCCAAAATTTGTTCTTATTTCATTTCTACGTTGTTGGTTGAGATGAACTTCGTGTTGTTGCTCCATGATTTGTGTCGAGTAAACTATTTGTGTTGGCATGTAATAAATAAATACGGTTGTAACTTTTAGGCCCATTTTTATCATTTCATTGCAAGATATGCATCAAAAATGTATTGAGATGAGGTGGTCGCGCCGCAGACATACTGCAAAATGCGGCTGCTGTTTTGCTGCCTCATTTTACGGCAGCTGTTAGAGATGCTCTCACGCGACTCACAGATTTTCGCATGAAGAAAAGAAAATGACAATCTCGCATTTTGTTTAGTTTTCCCCATGGCCATTCAACAGCAGCACACTCTAATAACTCTCCTCCATCGCCATCTTGCTTTCAACTTTCCAGCCCATGGTAAATGATAAAACAAAACTTTTAAAAAAAAACAAGTACGTTATGTTAAAAGAAAACAAGGTAGTACTCCCTCCGACCCATATTAGTTGACACGAATTTGTCTAGATTCGGATGTATCTAGACATGTTTTAGTACTAGATACATCCGAATTTAGATAAATTCAAGTCAACTAATATGGGTCGGAGGGAGTAGTAGAAACCACTACTACTCTACAAGGAACGTAAAATAACCAGAGCTGCTGTAGCAAAGATCGCTCCCCCAAGTGCCTTGGAAGACTGCGGGGCACGGGTCCCACCCACCCCACCCACGGCGCCTCCTTGTAGTAGTCTTGCATCAGCACGCAGTAGAGAGAGCCTTGTCACCACGCGTGCCGGCTCTCTCTCTCTCTCTGACTCTGAGTGACCGGCCTATAAATCGGCCTCCAAGACTCCAAAACTTTGCTTTCCATCGCCATCGCCATCGCCATCGCTCGCCTCTTGAGCCTCCCCAAACAACGCCCGTCGAGACTCCCGAGTGCTGGTTTTGGCTTCTTCCCCATCATCTTCCTCCGGCTCGCTTGCTTGCTGTGGCTGAGAGAGCAGAGTGTTGCTTGGTTGGTCACCTGGAGTGTCGCTGTCTGCCTGTCTCTGCTTTCTTTTTTTCTTTTCTTTAGCTCCTCCCTGTGCGTGTGTGTGTTGTGTTGTGTCCTCTGCTTGCTTTCTTCCAGCCTTTTGCTTTCCCAACCTCTCTTCTCGGCTCGGCTTGCTTCAATAAGTTCCTCCCTTCCTTCCTTCCTTCTCCAAATCCACCTGCGGCTTTCTTCTTCTCTCCATTTTACCCATCATTTCTTCTCCCGGGAGTAATTTCTACAATAGGTACTCTTCGGGGGCTTTGATTTCCTCTCGGTGGTGGTTGATGTGGAGGGCTTGAGGAAAGATCTTCTCGGTCAGGGGTGGCTCGATTGCCCCAAATAGGCTCCGTTTCTTGCTGGGAATCGGCTCAATTCGGAGTTCTTGTCTTAGGAATCGAGCTGATTGGGAGGTGTTGGGGAGCTCTTGAATTGGCCATTCCATTCCACTAGATAGTGCACAAGGTGCTGCGAATTGGAGGCAGGATGCTTCTGGACGCCATGCTGATGGATGCAAGGAAGGCGGGGCTGACGGGGAGGGACAGGGATCAGTTCCCCGTCGGCATGCGGGTCCTCGCCGTCGACGATGACCCCGTCTGCCTCAAGGTACTCGAGGCACTCCTTCGCCGCTGCCAGTATCATGGTCAGAAACCTACTCCTCCTCCTCCTTGCACCTCATTGTCTGCCTTTTCTTTCACATACATTCCATTTTTTTTTCTTAAGATATACTAGGTCATACATATTACCTGCTCAGCTAATTACTAATTAACTGTCTTTTCACCTGTTAAGCATCTCTTCTTCTCTCTAGAGAGGTCTTTCCCGCTAGTATTTGCAGCGTACTACTCCTATATACAGTACTAGTGCACCGCATTAATACTGCTAAAGTGCTTCTCTAGTTGCAAGACTTTCCACATGCAGACTTCTGCCATGTTCTCACATGCATATTGAAAACCATACAATCCATATTTTTGTACACATGTTTTGTGTTACTTACTTCTGTAATCCATAGTACAGTGGAGAAATGCACATGTTTTGCTGCTAGTCTCTTAATGCAAATATCTACTATTAATCATGTCTATCCTCTGCTTCCAACAATTATAAACTGATATCACCTGCTGCCTGCGTCCTTAACAGTAACGACCACCAACCAGGCCATCACTGCACTCAAGCTGCTGAGGGAGAACAAGGACATGTTCGATCTGGTCATCAGCGACGTCCACATGCCCGACATGGACGGTTTCAAGCTGCTTGAGCTCGTGGGCCTTGAAATGGACCTCCCTGTTATCAGTAAGTCCACTACTACTAGTCCCTTTTCTGCACACTGCTAATTACTGCCGAGTAATACTACCTGTTTCCATGTTTAAACACATGGGTGGATGCTAATTCAACTCATGCAGTGTTATCCGTGAACGGAGAGACCAAAACGGTGCTCAAGGGAATAACCCACGGCGCCTGCGACTACCTCCTAAAACCCGTCCGCCTCGAAGAACTTCGGAACGTGTGGCAGCATGTTGTTAGGAGGAAGTTCAGTAACCGGGAAACCAATAGTAACCTTGATTTCTACAAGGATTTCAGCAAGCCGCCGAGCGCAGATTCTTACCATGGGCACAGCCAGAGCCAGGTTGCCTGTGGGTCATCTGACCAGGGTAACAGCAGCAGCAGGGCCAGCAAGAAGAGGAAAGAGCCGCACAGCGAGGAGGAAGACCTTGACGGCGGCGACGACGACGACGAGCCCTCGGGGTCCAAGAAGCCCAGAGTCGTGTGGTCCGTCGAGCTGCATCGCAAATTCGTTGCCGCGGTCAACCAGCTCGGGATCGACAGTAAGAAGAAAACACCTCCCTCTCTTCCACTCTCTGTTAAATGTGCTTGCAGCAAACCCATTTACGCCGTGTCCTTGCTCCTACTGTTTCCATGCAGAAGCTGTGCCCAAAAGGATACTCGAGCTCATGAACGTCGACAAGCTCACCAGGGAAAATGTGGCCAGTCATCTACAGGTACGGCACCATGTCACTGCCCTTCCACCATTAACTAGTTCTTACTGTACTATCCTCTGCTTCCAACAACTATATGATATATGCAGAGACCAAAGGATTTTCAGAAATTAATTTTTCCATCCATGCCTAATCAGTTGATTTTATATGATATATGCAGAAGTACAGGCTATACCTCAGACGGCTAAGTGCTGTGGCATCGCAGCAAGCTAGCATCGCTGCTGCTTTTGGAGGAAGAGACCCCTTTTTGCACATGGCAGCATTTGAAGGGCTTCATAGTTATCAACCTTTTGCCCCTTCTGCTGGTCTTCCATCTTTCAATCCTCATGGACCTTCAGCATTTGGGCTTCAGGACCTTGCTTCTTCCAAGGCAATTCAGTGTGCTAGCAGCAACGCCACAGTAGGTCATTGCGTTGGCGATACCAATAATTTCCACCTTGCCAACTTACAAGAAAACCATCAGGTGAATCTGGCGCAAGGCTTGACTGCGTCGCTCGGGCAGCCCCAGCTCCAGCACAAGTGGATCCATCAAGAAACAACTAGTGACCTGTCTTCCGTCATTTCCGAGAGTGCTCTGGCTAACACCATGTCCGGCACACTCCAAAGAGTTACAAGCAATTCACTGCCACCGGCCGTAGAGATTTTGGAGTGCTCACATGTAAAAACTGGAGCCCTTCCATCAATAAGGACACCATCTGCTGGTTCAGGACTGCTTGAGAGGTCTGTTGGAGCTTCCGCTAATTTGCGGGATTCTAGTTGTATGACCCAGCAGAGTGCTCTTCCAATCAGCGATGGATTCTCTGCCGACAAGTTACCGCTGCACGTCCCGTTTGATAGTGCTGCGAGTGCGACAAAACAGGATGCTAGCTTCGCGGCTCCAGGACAAGTGATAGACCAAAAGGGGAAATTTCCAGAAAGGGTGACAGTTTTCCCTTCTGAGAGCCTTATAGCTGCTTCTTCTGGTAGTGCAATGCTGCTCCTTTCTGATACCGACGGGCATTCAAGATACCTGCAGTTTGGAGTTGCAGCAAGCAATTCTAGACCTAGAATGGATGGAGCGAGCCAAGACCATACACATAACCAGAGACCGAACAATGAAAGTTTCATCAACTATAGTGGTGATGCCAGCGTGCCTGAGCAGACCGACGTCTATGATTTTGGAATTTCAAAGCTGCAGGGTGGGTTTAATTCTAGCAGCTGTAGTTTTGACGGCCTTCTCAATTCCATAATCAAAGTGGTAAGAACCTCTACCGTGCTCATCTTGCGTTTCTTTTTCTTTAAAAGATTCCAGGATTTCTTTACTAGCTATCTTAGTTCATCTATATTCGCGATTTTACTGAAGCCTTCTTCTGTTTTGAACGCAGGAGAGCGACGATGTGCCGTTCACGGATAACGACCTGGGATGTGAACTTTTCCCACTCGGTGCCTGCATATGAGAGCTACGTACTGTTTAGGCTAGTCCTCTACAGACAAGAGGGGAATGTACAGTTATGCTCAGGGGTATTTATCAGCTGCTAGGCTTGTTGTGTACACTGGATATTTGGGATAGCTAGCTAGGGATTCAATGGCTTGTACTTCACTTTTACTTTCTTTCTCCTGTAGAGTAGGTAATGGAAGTTAAGCTTAGACCATCACAAGTAGGTAGCAATATATATTGCTGTAATCTCAGGTCCATCTAATCAAACATGTGCCAGTTTTCTTTTGGTGTCAACTATTTGGTCAGATGCTCTAGAATTAAGCAAGCACTGTTGTGCAACCAGTAACCTCTACTATATGTTGCACAAAAGAATTATACCATCAGTACTTATGTTCCTTGCAGACCTGATAAACAGCCTCCAATATCTTCGTCCTCTGTATTGGCTTGGTCAGGTGAAGATCCATCCCTGCTTGGACGCTTCCTGCCGGATGCGCTTCGTCGCCTCGTACCCGTCCATCACTGGCATCTGAAACAAATAAACAAGCTCGAATGGCCAGCAGTGGCAAAACCATGAAGATCACATCGTAGGGCAAAACAAAACAAAACAAAACAGCGAACCCATGCTTGAATGCTGTTGAATTGCTGGGCAGATAACAAAAATACCTGGCATCCCATGCGAACGTCAAGCGCGAGATCGTCTACCTCTCGACGAGGAGTAGGCCTCCGCCATCTTCCGCCTCGTCCGCCGCCTAGCCGTCCTCCGTCGCGCGTAGAGGCCCCGGTGAGTATTCCGGGGCCGAATTTTAGTCAAATTAGGTCGTGCGGCGGAGTTTATTTTGCTTTTGATGTAAATTATGTATGTATTCGCAGCAGCAACGGACTTCTCTATTTCGCAATTTCATCGCCGAGTCTTCTCGCCAAAGTTTAATTTTGTTTATTCGGTTCGTGTACGTTTACAGGTTCAATCCGTTCTGCGCGAGTGCAAAAATCGACCAAATAATCCTAGATTTCGGGAGACTGAACTTGCCATTTTCAGTTTCGGCGAGTTCAGTCACTGCTAGAGATAGATGCTTTTAGAGCTTTCAGCCTCGACCGGTTGACCAATCAGTTATCCGGCAGTTCCAAAAAAAGAACAGTTATCCGAACTGTGCGAGGATATCGCTCCGATTCGTGAGCAGCGTCTCTCGTCAGAGCAGTACCACACACGGAGTCACAGAGACCTACCCTGCCGGGCGAGGAGGCGCCCCAGCCTCTAGTTTCTCTAAATTCTCCGGGTTACGATGGATTTGCACGCCTCGTTGACGCTAGCTTCTAGTACTTCAGCAATAGAAGAACTCCGTTGACTGACCGACCCGGCCGGCAGCCGCCATGATCGCGCGCCACGAAACCACTGGCATCCGTTTCGGCGGCGACGGCTGCGATAGCTCCAGCAGCGGGGGAAGCAGCCCAGCCACCCTCTCCGGCCCTTCCGCCGACAGCGATGACGGCTCCACCAGCACCAACGAGTACTGCCCAGGCGATCCACGCGAGTTCCGGCGCCATGTCTCTCATTTCTCACCATCCGTGCTCGCCGAGGTCGATCCCAGCAGCTTCCGGCCGACCTCTCCATCCTTCTCCTGCGTCCTGGCCGACGTCGACAAACACCTCCAGCGCATGGTACTCCTCCTCCCAGCCTTCGCTACTGCCTTTGCCTCCGTGGAGCGCACGGACGCGCTGCGCCAATGGCTCGCCGGCTTTGACGTGGGCTGGGTGCTGGACATGGACGACCGCGGGAGCTTCCCGCGGAGGGAGGTCGGGCGGAGGGTCAGGGAGTGGGCGCATGCGCTAGGCACCATGGATCGTGTCTTCCGCCACCGGCACCGGGAGGTCCGCAGCCCGGTCAACGACGCCGCCGCAGAGGAGCTGGCGGCGCTGGGGCAGCTTGCGGGGGAGAGCGCCAGCGCGATGCTGAGGCTTTCCGGCTCCGTGGTCGCGCTCGGGAGCTCACCGTCGAAGCTGCTCGCGGCGCTCGACGTGCACGCCCCTGTCTCGGAGACCTACCCTGGCCTCGCGAGGATGTTCTCATGGCCCCCTTCCCACCCCGTCGCGGCCGCGTCTGACGCGGCGCTCGCCAGCCTGCTCGACACGTCCCGGCGCTGCGTGCGCGACCTCAGCGCGTTCATACGCGCACCCCAGTACCCGTGGCGGATGCCGCAAGGCGGCGAGGTGCACCCCTGCGTCGGATTCTGGATGGGCTACTTCCGATGCATGCTGCGCAACCGCGTCTCCCTCTACTTTGTCCTCGCCGGTGACCGCAGCGGCGACGAGGGGCAAACAACGCCACTCCCGCCTGACGAGGGCGGCTTGGTGATGGAGCTGATCTCATGTCTGGAGGCCGTGCTCGAGGAGAAGTCCGGCGCGCTAGCATTCCCTGGTCTGAGGCAGATCTTCATGCTGAACAACACGAGCGCCTTGGTGCGCCGGGCCCTCCGCTCCGACCTCAGCATCTTCCTACCGCCCGGCTGGGTTCTCGCCCGAGAGGAGCGCATGGAAGGCTACCTCAAAGGTTACCTGGAGATTTCCTGGGCACCTGTGGTGTCGCGCCTTGTCGGGAAGCCGGGAGCCTTGAACGTTCTCCGGCGACGGAACCCGCTGAGCGCATTTTACTCGGCGTTGGAGAACGTGTGCAGCATGCAGAGAGCTTGGAAGGTGCCTAGTCCGGCGCTCCGAGCCGTCCTCCGGAGAACCGTGTCGGAGAATGTTCTGCCGGCATACGGCCGCTATCTGGACGACCACCGGGAGGTTGAGGTACCCTCTGCTGGGCGCGGCGTGGAGGAGCTTGAGCATCAGTTATCGGAGTTGTTTGAAGGATAGAAGACGTACCAAATCTGACGTCGCACTGCTCTCTGTATCTGAAATTCTGATACCCGTGGCACCTATCAATTATTTGTGATTGAATTCAGAGTTTTCCACGAGTGAAAGACACACTGATATTCTGAGCCAGAGACCAGCTTTCTGGTACCTATCCATTTGGGATCGATTCAAAATTTTCCATGTGCTATACAAGTAATCAATTTGCTGCAAAGATAGTGGTGAATCAGCGCTGACACACAAACTCCTATCTCCCAAACGTAGAAACACGCCTGGTGTTTGCTTGCTCACGAGGCCTCCTCTCGCATACGGACGAATGAAAAAAGTCTGTTTAGTGCGTCGGGGCCGTATGCGTTTTCGGTACCACGGGAAATTTAGCAGGCTAAAAGTTGGTCCGCTTCCGCGAGCGCGCCATGTCCCTCTCGATTGCACACGTTGGGAAGTGTGGAAGACGGGACGGTTCAGCATAGATTTTTACTCCACTTCCCTCACCGCTCACTCCACTCCCCTCACCCCCAGTTCGGCGTTATCCTCCATGGCCGGCACACCTCCCCCTCTCCCCCCGGTTCGGGCCATCCGCATCGGCGAAAAGACGACGCAAGAGCAATGGGTCGCAACCCAACTGGAGAAGTTAGCCGCTGGCGACGAGGCGGCTTCGGCCAGGGCGCTCAAGACTCCCTTCCCGATCCACAGGGAGCCTCGGGCGACATGGGCAGCAAAGGATCGGCGGCGGCAAGGACGGCCGCTTCTGCGAGCGATACAACTACGGGGAAGGTGGCTGCATGCGGCAGACTAACCCTCAAGAATTTGGTGAGGGTTTTTTCGCCCGTGGCGGCTGCGAGTACCTATGTGCCTAACCCTTCTTCTTCGGCTCTGGCGCCACCTTTTGCTGCTCCGTAATTTGGTGCGGCGCTATTGTCCACTATAAGTCACCCTAACTCGCAGATTCGAATAGTGGTTAGGGTTTGTCCGATTGGATTTCCCAAATCGAAGTAAAATTTAGGGTTCGATTAGTGATTTTGGATATCAATCGGCCGAGTTAGGCATCCATTACCGTTTAGGATTTTCTCTATTGGGGACTCGTGCTCATGCATTCCACGATTTGGGATTCAAACTTTTGGATTTTCCTAACTGGGGATTTCTAGATGATCATGTACCATGTTAACATATCTATAGTACTTGCTATAGTACATTATCATTGATGCAACTATCTTTATGTGTACTGCCCATTTGGGGAATGATTTAGTACATTACCCAATCGAGCTATATTGCCCAACCAAGCCATGATCTAGTACATTGTCCAACTGCCCATGATCTAGTAAATTGCTCAATCGAGTTGGGCAATATAATTGTCTTCATGCAACTGTCTTCTTATGCACTTCAGTTGTTGTTGAACTTAGTTTGTAGTTGCAGTCGATACGATGATTTACCACATTTATGCACTGTCGTCCTGATCATTTTCTTGATGGCAAGGTTGTGAAGAAAGAGTGTGAGACGGTGGGAAGGGGCTGGCATCCTCCACAGGGGTTTCAGGATGTGCTTCCAGCGAGCCGCTGGGCTCAGGCATTAAAGCCGGTGGTTCCTAGTAGGGGAGGTGGCGTTGCATCCTCACAGCATGCACAACCGCTAGCCGAAGATGGGACACTACCCCAGGGCTCAAGTTCCTCGCCAGTGCATCGTCTAACTTG
Organism: Avena eriantha; assembly: GCA_910589775.1. Lineage (NCBI taxonomy): Eukaryota > Viridiplantae > Streptophyta > Magnoliopsida > Poales > Poaceae > Avena > Avena eriantha. Next base: position 96,354,591 of record OU342744.1, read on the forward strand.
ATGCGGATGACCTGTTCATGTTGGTCATTCCACCGGTGTTCTAGAAGGGCCTGAAGGACTAGATCAGGATCCCACTGTCCCGTGTCGTGTTAGTATATTCTTGTCGCTCGTGCAAGGAATGGGTGTAGGTGGACTACTTTGGAGGCCAGGTGGTGCTAAAGAAGAACTGGTCGGAGATGGTCTACAAGTACGATCTTCAGCACAACGACCTTATGGAGTTCATCATTCAGGATTTCGTCCTTGAAAGGGAATGTATGCCCTCATGTGTGGTTTTGGTAATTAATGATAATCTCTATGGACTAATGTGTAAATTGAGTTTCCAGTGGCATCGCTTGAACCATGTGTTGATTTCAAGGTTTAAAGAAGAAGCAATGTCCAAGGGCATTGTGCCTATTGGAATCACGTAGAATAAGAATAAGATCAAGAGTGTATTGAAGAATAAGTTGGAGTTCATCATGGCTATCTTCAAGACATCATAAAGAAATGAAGAGCAAGCTCAAGGTGCACCATCTCTAGAAGATCTCATGCTTGAAGCTTGCCATCCTCGACGATCATGGAGTGATGAAGACAAGTTCAAATAAGAGTTTTCCCCATGGAGTATGGGGGAGCAAGTCGCAAGCCTTCATCAAGCAAAGCGCGAGCAAGAGCAATCAAGAAAGGTGTTCCATATTGAGAAGGATAAGACGGTCTACATCAATCTCAAATGAAATGCTCAAGGCAAAGGTATGATCTTGATAGGATTTCTCTGTTTCCGATCTCATATTGTTAGTTGGGAGACCGGGTGTATGATAGATAGCCGTACTATTAAGAGGGGCTCTCGAGTGAGTAACTCGATCGCATCTTTCGGAGAGAGCTCAAATCTTTGCAGACATACCATCATCTTTATTGGTTGTTGTTTAGATCTTGTCCATGAGATGATCTAGAGCTTGTGATTATCTTCATAACAAGCTCTAGTTCATCAAAAATGTTTTCCCTTCAATATCTTATTGCGTTTTTGATCTTCGGGTTTTTCGGCTCCACACCTTTGGAAATATCTCACATATATACTTGATATTTTCTCCCTTTGTGGTATCCAATATTTAGCCTTTTGTTGGATTCTACTCTTTATTATCTTTCCAACAAAATTGGTTTCATCCCAATTGGAGTTTCCAAGCTCAACTTCTTGCGTTTTGGGTTTTGGAGGTTTTACCGGTTCGTTGCTTCTGAGAGGTCATACATTTCTCCATTTTATTTTTATCCTCCCATGTTGTACTATTATGTTTCTTTGCATAATCTTGTAGATGTTTTTGTTCTCTTCAAAACGAGCTCAAGATCATCGAAATCAGAGTCCTGAGTCAATAGTTATTAAAGTTTTCATGCAATATTGTCCAACGTTTTTGCTTGGGCGGTAGTACCGGCTCAACTTCCACCCAAACTTCTGGTGAAAACTCGTTTCTGTTCAGTAACTTGTGTTTCTATTTACCGGTAGTACCGGTGGAGCACCGAAAGTTCCAGTGGCGCGTGGATCTGGCCCAAACGGTGAGTTTTTTCTTGTCCTATTTAAGGGGGCTTCTTCCCCAATGGTTTCCCAACTTTAAAGGTCATTTTTGCTAGCTCTTCCACCCTCTCTCCTCCATTGTTGACCTTCAAAAGATTTTCCTCTCCCCTTCTTCCTCCCATGATTCTTGCATCTTTTTGAGGGATTTGAGAGAGGACATCTAGATCTACAACCCCATCAAACCAAATCCCTTCTTTGTGAAGGAGTCCTTGGGATCTAGATCTTGGAGAGTTTTGTGTTCTCCTCTTGTGTTCTTTCTCTATTATTCCCCCAATAGCTTTTGTAGTTTTGGTGGAATTTGAGAGTGAAGGACTTGCCTCTTGCATTTGGTTCATAGGTTTGAGTTCTCCTCGGAAATTCGGCGAGTTCAACCTCTTCGGCTTGTTTCTCTTGGATTCTTGGAACCCTAGACGATTGTGTGGAGTTGTGGTGAGTTCTTGGGGCCTCCAATTGAGTTGTGGAGATCCCTCAATCTTGTGGAATGTTGTGATATTGTTCTTGGGGCCTCCAATTGAGTCGTGGAGATTCCTCAAACTTGTGACTTTTTGTGGATTTGTTCTTGGGAGCATTCAATTAAGTTGTGGAGATTGCCGCAAGATTGTACGGGTTCGGTGACCACCCTCAAGTGTCCTATAGTGGATCGTGAGTAGGCATTGGTGACGAGCTCACGGGAGAATAGGGTGAGCCTGTTGTGGCGTCGGTGTGTTGTGTGCCTTCCCATCTTGAGGTGAGGCCTTATGTGGCGTTGGGTGAGCATCGAGCCACCACATCTCAAGGTGAGCCATTTGTGACATCCGGAGAGCATTGCGCCATCGCACCTCTCCAACAAAGACGTAGCTTTTTTGAAAGTGAACTTTAGGATAAAAATCATCATATCCGCGTCCATCGGTTATCTCTCAACTGAGCCCTTTACTTATGCAATTTACATTGTGATAGCCATCGTGCTTGAAGTATTTTATCTTGCTATCACTTTGTTGCTTGTCTTGCTTATCATAGGTTGTTGGTGCACTTAGTTGAACCTAGTGGATATAGATTTTGGCTTGATAAATTAAACATTAGTCTTATTCCGCATTTATTAGAGCCTAAACCGTAATAATTTTAAAACGCCTATTTACCTCCCCCCCCCCCCTCTCTAGGCGACGTCCATTTCCCTTTCAGTCCTACAGATGACGGTCTACAAGGGAGGCTCCTCTACTGCTAGGCAGTACACCTGCCCTAACCACGGCTAGATAGTGGCCCGGTGTTATGTAATGTAAGTATGTAGTAGTAGTTGTAGTGTGATGGTGAACAACTGAACTGCTGATGGATTTTGATTAGGGGTTAAACCCCTGGTGGTTTAGGGGCATGGGATGCACCTGATGATGCTACTTTTGATAGGGGTGTTAGTAAGAGCCCCTGATTATGGTGTGAAGGTGTTAAAGAACCTGCTAAGTAAGATGTTTAAATTATTTTGTTTATGTGTGTTGTATGTTGTGCGATGTGGGTGTATGATGTGCTCATGGGCGTGTTGTGTGCAGTGTGGTGATAAGATCACCCAATTTGAAATGGATAACCATATCTCTAACATGGTAGTGCAAAACCAAACCAAATAAACCTAAATTGCATCGTCGATGAAATGAATTCCAAATCCATGCAAGCAAACATCAGGCCAAAACTGCACCAAAACTAGATGTGGGCTACCAATCAATATGACCAAGTTGTCCCAAGCCCAATCTCGCCGGATGCAATATCCAGCGGGCCAAGTGTCAAAAACGGGAAATTTCGTCCCGAACAAGCAAACACGCCCATTGTGTATCGTGTGGACATTTTTGACAGAAACTAATACTCGAAACAGGCTTTCGCTCCGCTTTATAAATAAAGCCACAACGGCCAAACCAATACAAAGTGATGAGGGAATCCTCTTACAAAGCAGATCAAAGATAAACACTCTTGTTTTCTCTTGTTTATCTTTGATAGAGGAAGGGAGTCTGAAGAACAGTCAAAGTCTTCCCTTCAAAATGCTAAACATACTGAAACAAACAAATGGTTACAGAGCGACCAATGCTTGAAACAGAATCGGCCTGCTTGCATTTTTGACTAGAGAGTGAAAGGGGGGATTTACATGGCTCCCCTTCCCTGCTGGTGAACTACAGATCTTTGAACAATCTCGCCTTCCAAGTTTATCGACAAGAATTCCTGATAAGATCACACAAAAAAAAGTTACATGTGAATTTCTGTGTTTCAAACTGATATTCATTCAGAGAAAGAGTGGCAAGCGTAGGAATGTAACCATAAACTCACCATCTCTAGAGGGCTGACTCTATGCAACAAGAAGCCATCTAAATTTGTGTGATCACCGGGGCTGGGGTTCTGAATATACAACATTGAATTGTGTTGATGGAACTGTCCGCAAGAACCTCCTGTGCTAACATACGCATTCTGTACACGAAGCAGCCAAGGATAAGAAATCGTAGATGTGAAGTTCTCGGGGTGAATAGGAATTACAGCTTCTCACAGAAGAGAACGAATTACCACTGCGTATGCTTGAAGCAATTGCCGGAGCGGCTCATGGAACTGTGTTACTTTTGCTGTGTGCACCTCACTGCAATCAACTAATGGATCATATCCAACAACTATTTTCCTGGCTTAAAATAAAGATAATATTAGGCATCACGACCTTAATACCAACACATGCATATACATGTTTCATATTTGTTTTTAGTATTTTGTTTTTTACTATGTTCAAGATAATATTGATCCTCTTATTCTAGTGCAATTAAATGAACAATAGTATATGGTATTTTTTATTTTCAGGTAGAACAATGATATAGTCTATGTACATTATATTACCTTATCCACTCATGATGAGTGAATATGCATGTTGTGACTTGTGAGTATGTATTTCTTTTCAGAACATGAAGTGTGTATTTCTTTTCAGAACATGAAGGCACATCAGTAATGGAGCTCATACGAGGAGGGGAACTAGTGCATAGACTAGGATCATTTCTTCGACAATAAAAGAAGAACTGTATAGTAAGTAGGCATATTCAATCAGTAGTAAACATATACCAGTTACTGCTGGACAGTGCTAGTGTTTGCTCCAACCATGTAATTTGTTCCCTGCTAGAATTGCTCATTTTGCCATCATGTAGAAGTTCCTTCCAAATGGCAAGATCAATCAGAAAGAATGCTTAAAGGTTGGCATATTACTATTCAGCAAACTCTCAGTATAAAGCAATCATATGCAAAATTTAAATTGTGACCATAGTGCGCCAAAAATGTATATTTACAGATTGCTGAACTTGAATAAAGACAAGGCAGGAAACAAAACAAACGAGTTGTTGCCTTTTTGTTCTATGTGCTGCTGAATATTCAGTGTAAGGGGCTAACCGTTCAGGAAGTAATTTTTAATCATTATGAATGTGGGATGCTGACATAATCAGTGCACAGATAGTGTGCTGTTTATGAGGTAGGCTGCCTGCCAGAAGAAACTCAGAATTGTTCATCGATAAAATGTAATACCTGAAGAGGCCCTGTGTCAACACCAATAATTTCCAGAATTTGATCGTATGGCATCTTCACTTTCTTCACGAAATTATCAACTATCTGCCCATGTGATGTAGTGGAATACCTGAAGAAGAGGCAGATTTTCATGTCGTATAGTGTACACACATTAGAGAGCAAACCCTAAAATAACTTATACTCCCTCTGTTCTAAAATAACTGACTTGCCTTTGTCTAGATTCGCATGTATCTACACACTAAAACGTATCTAGATACATACGAATTTAGACAAAGCCAAGTCACTTATTTTAGGACGGAGGGAATGGTTATTATCCTACACCATACAAATCCAATGAATTTTCAGATAGGAACAACTAGCATACCAGGGGATATTCAGAGCTTGGAAGTGCAGGGAACCCTGAAAGACGGCAAAAAAAAAAGGCAACTTAGCATTTTGTTGAATTAGTTGGACCAACTCGAAGCTCGGTTATTCCAACTACACTAGTAATGGATAACGATATGAGTTACACACTAGTCCAGTATTATTAACATAACTGGAGTGCTTACATTTTGCCAAAGCGGGTCGTCGCCAAATCGAGCAACATCCAACACTAACTTGACTCCATAAACCTTTGCTACGCTTTCCATCTTCATGCAAATACAGTTTCATCAGAAAGAACAAATCCCATGTATAGATATAATACTTCGTACGAATCTGCTGTTAATTTTTCAAGACTTGGAAAAGAGCGATGCTCAAGCAACAGAAGAGCATTAGATATTCCATATAAAAGTAGAACTGTGTCACTTCGCTTGAGATCAAGCAGGCAATGTGCCGAGAAAGGGTCAACTGAAAACCAGACTGATTCGTCGTTTAGTTATGTGAACAGGATATGCTGGACAATAACTAATCCACAGTCACGGTCACCGTCAGGAGCAAGGTTTACTGGTCACGAGAGGACACATGTGCCACACTGCTGGGACGAACATGTTGCACGTTCTGTCATCCCAGGTAAGTCCAGTGCAGCCTGTCGGCTACCATTGTATACTACTAGTGTTAGATCTGCAATTGCGCAGGCCGTCACCTGATTGGGCAGAATGAATAAACTCTTCCTATTTTCTCAGGCAATATCAACTGACGGATCCTTAATCCTCTGCCAGTAGCAGTTTTCCGTAACAGGCGAAGCGAATAGCCTAGATTCATGGACATGGAGGCTTGGCGATTCCATGGCACCGCGAAGCCACGGAGGCGAAGCCATATCAGTTGTCCCAACACGGAGCGAACCACCAGTCGAATAATACTACTACGGAGTAATAACTGGCTGGAGGGGGCGACGCTCGGAACGATCCCCAAATGGGGGAAGAGGCCGATTGCGGTGTGAGGACGCAGCAGAAGAGATGGAACGCGGAGATTGGACTACAGAGACGCACGCACCTGGCTCAGGAGGCGGGCCTGGTCAGCGGGCGGCCGCGCGCCGCCCGCGACGCTGAGGAAGGATACGCCGCCGCCGCTGCCCAGCGCGTCCCTGCCCCGCGGCCGGAGCTGCGGCTCGCCGAGGCTGAAGGCCGCGTAGAGCGCGAGGCATAGCGCGGCCTGGACGGCCACCGTGCGGCGCCACGGCGGTCGCCGCCTCTGGAGCTCGGCCGCCGCTTCCTGTTCCATCGTGGCGGGCGCCACCAGGTCTCGCTCGTCGCAGGCTCGTTAATGCCGCTTCTTGCGTCGCAGTGGTCGCTGGTGGGCGCAGGCTACCGTTAAGATCACACACACACACGCGCGCGCGCACACGTCCATTTATTCTGAAAAAGAAATTATAAAGATCTGGAAAAATATACGTATTTGGTCTGATTAGCCGAGATGTCAGGAAGGTGAAGGTGAAGGTGCAGCACGAGGGAACAGCTGTCGAGACAAGATTTGCTGGCTAATCGAGGTTGATTTGAACGGCTAATTTTCTTTCTTCCCCATCTCGGCTTCTGGAGAAATTCAACCCCGTTTACACGCTGCAAGTTGGGTTAAAAGATGATCATTTTGCAGACCCAAAATACATTTTCTTTGGAGCAGAAAGAGGCACCACAGGACTGAAATGTCATTTGCATTTGTTCTTTAATTTAAATTTTGTTGCCACCACCCAATTGAGTTGGAGTACTCTCTACGATTCTAATTAATGTTTTCGGATTTATCTAGTCATATTATAGTGCTAGAATGTCATTTGTTGGAACAGAGTAATTAGGATCGGACGGAGTAGTATATTTTGTGTTCTTTTCATTCCGTTCCACATTCTTCCATCCGATCTCATTTTTTCCAAGTAGGATCGGCAGATACCTTTGATTCGACTAGGTACCAGAAAGGTACAAGGGGACAGCTGTTGAGAACATGATTCCTCGCTAATTCAATGAGCTCTTTTCATGCCTTCCCGCTATCACTTACCCATCTCGGCTACCGGCCAGATTCCCAAAGTTTCAACCCGTTTACAATGCCGTTTTTCTTGCAGCAAAAATTGGCATTCATAAATGTTCTTTCTCAAGACCCAAAATAGATTTTCTTTTGAGCAGAAAACAACAACACAGAACTGAGATGTGTTTTGCTAAAAACAGGTCCCACCATTCACATGTAAACTTGCATGTCATTTGCATTTGTTCACAAATGTGAAGAACATGAACATGGATGAAGTCTGCGCTCTTTCCATTTTTTCCTCTTTCTGCCATCACATTTCCTTTTTCTTTTCCAATGAGGGGCTATCTATTTGTTCATCACAATACCATATTATTAACTCCATTTCCAGAAAAATATTAACTTAACTAGTGTATTACTCCACTTTACCTCAGGAAAAAAAACTAGTGTATCACCCATCCATCACCGTCACACCATGACCTCCAGTGTGGAGGAACAGTACACCAGAAACAAAGATAAAAGTTGAAACCTGGCAAGTAACACTACACCGCAAAAACAAATGCAAGCTTACGGGACAGGGGCAAGGTAAATTTGATAGCTTCGAGATGGGTCTGGACTCTGGAGGTCATTAGTCCTGCCTGCCTAGCTTAGGGTTACAACAATGTCAACTAGAACCAGTTCAGCAACTAAAATGAAGTGAGTTCTCATATTGTTTTCATCCCTACACATCAGCCGTCAACTTCCATTTTGTCCTCCGGCTTGACAGTTGAAGGCCCGTCACCATTCACCGCCTCGGTGACAACATCTTGTGGAGGCTTCCCTTCGGTGACAAAAACAATGGCTTCTTCGACATTGGCATCTACCACCACTTCCTCTTTGGAGCTAGTACCATTCTCTTGGACTCTCAGGATCCGATCAACATCCTCACAAACTTTTTCAAACTGATGGAGGCTGTTGATTAGACTTGAAGAAGCTGCTTTATCACCACAGAACGAATTGAGTGCACGTGCACCACTATCTTCAAGCACACCACACATCTGCAAAGATAAAAAAAATCAGTCAAGGAAATTTACACTTAAAAGAGAAGGCAAAAACAAAAAAAAAACAAAAAAAAATGTTAGGTAATTAAAACATGAAAACTTGGTTCATTAGGTAATACCTTATTGTAGAGATGGGGAAATTGTGCCTGATCGGTTGTGCCATCAGAAGCCACTTCTTTCGCAGCTGGAAAAAAATGATACCATTAACAAGTAAGCAACAAGCAAAACTCACGGGATATACAATACAAATACATGTAAGTTTGCAAAGATAAACATTTATATTTGATCTTTCAGCATAAAGAAGTACCTTGTTATACAGCCTCTATTTAAGTAAACCAAAATGCAACAGACAAACTAGAAATGGGAATGCCCCCCCCCCCCCCCCCCCCCCCCCCCAAGAAGAGGTGGGGAAAGTTGAGGACTTGCCGCAAATCCAGTAACAATTACAAGGCTAAAGATTAAGAACAATAGCAAGAGCTCAGAACCGTCAATATTGTTCGAGATCGTGGGTTTGGACTTAAACATGCTCTCTGCAACATAATTTAACATGATTTATGCCAGAATTATTGAAGGTTGCTGAGCATAATCCAACAAGTTCACAGAAGAGCGTCATTTTGGATATTGACCTGGTTTCCAGACACAACCCCAACTATATGCATATATTATACGTATAAGGTCAGTACACTTTCAAGATAGATACGTATCATTTTCTTATGTTGAATCGTAATATTCATGAGTAGGTAGAGTTCTAAATTTTGGTTGCACACATCCCAAGACAACACTCCTTTGTAACTGGAGGGAGTGCCATTCCAACATGGCGCAAACAGAAGTTTTTTGGTTATCAAAACTGGAAACAGCTCTAAAACCACAACCAACAGAGTTCCAGTTTTCAAGGTAGTCTCCGGAGGGAAGAGACCGTATGGATCTTATTTGCTCAATTTGGAATTTTCGGATTTGATGTTTGGGGTATATCAACAAATATACAATAATATTCACACAAACATGTATGCATAGATAAAGTAAAGAGAAAATGAGATCACTTACAAATTGGTACAAGAGGAGGAAGTTCTCTCAACACTTCACTGATATCTGGAACAGCCGGGCTATGTGCCCCAGAAACATTTTGTCCAGTAAGATCATCAGGAACAGGAGTTTTTGTTTTTATCTGTGAAACCAAAAAATTTGTCCAGTAAGATCATCAGGAACAGGAGTTTTTGTTTTTATCTGTGAAACCAAAAGATATGACTTCAATAATTGCTGCACAACACAGATACTAGATCAATAGTCTTAGTGTATGTATAGGAAAGAGATCACATGCCATACCACAGCATATTCAATGTCCAAGCATTTCTCCAGAATATGGTATCGCTTTCTGATAAACTCGACAATCTTTCTCTGGATCTCCCTGTATTGAGATAAGCTCGTTGGGTTCACCTGAACTTCCTGTGTGCTTTCTAGATTTCCCTGGAAAAAAACATGCAGCTAAAATAAATCTAATGGCTCACAACCTTCTATGTTTAGTTAGGAAATTAACAATGTGCATACACTAACGTTTGCCTCATTGTTTGCCTGAGAACTAATCAATTCATTAGCAGAAGGAAGATTCAGCTCTCGTCGAGCAGCTTCAAATAGCCCGTTCTCTCTATCATCTGATATGTATTGCCACCTGGCATAACCATGCCTAATGAAAGAACAAATATCAAACCTTAGATGTTATATTTGAGCATTAACAATGTCAATAAAATAAATAGTAGAAGGAGATAAACAATGCATTTGTCATGAGTAAAACAGAAGCAGAGTAGTATTAATATATAGTAAAACAACTCCTTCACTTTAAGGGTTGCAAATTCCTACTTTAATCATTAAATCAGGAGAAAAGCACAAATTCCTACAATATTTCTAATAAATCAAGAGAAAAGATAAATCCACTGGTTTGAGTGTACCATCTAGGTCCCACACCCTTTCTATATGGGTTGCACCGTTAGGTTTGAACTTGTACATGTCAGGCTGAAGCATGAAACTAAGCACGCTAGCTAACAATACCCATGATTGATTATTTATTTTTAGTGAAAATATATATACAAGCAAAATGGCCAATTGTTACAAAAAATATACTAATAAATTACTTCTCTATGGTTCATGTCCATGGATGCCTTCCGTGCTTGCCATACATGAGCATTTAAATAAAGAGGCAGTTCGACTGGTGACCTGATGAGACCTCAGATGGTCAAGCCAGGTCTCCTAACATTGAGGCAAAGTCCAAAGTTCTTAAAGAATCAATCTAGCCGCAAAATTTTCTCAGGAAAATTGTCTAGTTACACGAGACAAATGGAAAATTGAACAGCGTTTATGGTAACAAACTGAACATATAAGATGGATTCATACTTTACTAATGCTTTCAGTAGCAGTAGATCATGTTCCCCTTTCCATATTCTTCCACCAGATAAACCAGGAAATTCATACAACAAGTAGTTGGGAAAGAGTTTTGTAATTTTTCCTTGTTCCATGGCCGCCACCTGGGACAACGAAAAGCACAATGTTGAAACGCTATACATGTTATTGACAACAGAATCATGTATTGAAGTAATATTATCTTAGAAATTCTACAAGGACTAGAGATCGCAGAAATCACACAATTATCTGGCTTGAAAACTACAATCAAGAATAGTGCCACTTCAAAAATACATACTATAACAAGGTAAAATACTGAAAGTTCAACAATCCCACATGGTTTATCTGCTAAGCCTGACCTGTGTTCCCTTTTCCCATAAAAAATGATTTTGATTTTGCATATATAAATTCAAAAGATAAATTATATTCTTGGCCTTTTAATGCACTGGATGACTTTAATCATTTTTAAATCATATCCTAGAATCCTAATAACCATGTTCGTGCTCTAACCAATCATAATTCATGGTTAATAAGCTTGGGCAGTCACCAATTAATGGTTAGATGTCAAATTACCAATATCAGCTGTCACACATACATACTACAAAATACAGAATATAGTTGACAGGCATAATTAAACAAAATAATGAGAAAATTGATTCCAAAGAAACCTTAACAATCAAGTGTCAACGCATAAGGATGCAGTAACATACTACGTATTTACACTGATGCAGTACCTTAAATTACACAATGTTCTGCTGTTTAAACCATATAGAAGTCGTATTTTAACACAAAATGTATGAAAACAGCTTCATGTTTCAGCTACCACAATTTTGCAGATTATGTTTTGCCTAGGGTCTCTTCAAGTGATACAACACTCCACATACTCCAAAAATATTCTAGTTCTGGAAGATAAACCAAAACAATACAAGCGAGTGCCATCAGGTAAAGCTGAGCACATGATGGGTGATACTGTAAACATATACCTTCTCCTCCACAAGTGATATTTTGGCTAGCCTGACCAATGTCTCGTCATTACGCATTTCCTTTGGCACGCCATCTATATTCATGCACGACGGATTAAATTAAACATAAATGAAAAGGTACAAATTGGCAGTAAGCATCATATACCTGCATATGTTGTTGAGTCATTCATGTCCTCTACAAGATGGACCATGACAAGCTCAGCATATCTACAAGAACCACAGTGAATAGGAGTCACTACAGAAATAATTAAATGTAGAAACAAGAAAGAGCAAATAAGGGAGCAAAATGGGCTAAAATACAGTTTTTGAACAAAAACAGGCTAGGACACATTAGATCAAACATGTCTATGTTCAAATGTCAAAGTGTAAAGTTACTTATACGTTCTAGTACAGTGACCAAAGCAACATCTACAAGGACAGAGCTGCAACACAGCTTTCTGTGATGCCCTGAATCCCAACAATACAGGTCAGTAAACTAACTACGCAACATGCACAATGACAAATAGTTGAGCTTCAGACACGCATCGAAATTAATATTTAAATGCTTAAGTTTGTATGTCCATGGTTGACAGCTGAAGAGAATCCAGAATCACAAGTTAATATACATCAAGTGGACAAAAGACAGTTCTTACGTTGTTCCTAATTGTTTGAATTTTATCTCATTCAATCCCGATGAACAAAACAGAGAAGGACGTAACAGATATTTAGTCCAACTTATGCCAAAAAGAATCTCCATTATATTCTGGCACCTGAACAAATATATTTTGTATCCATAATATAGAGACAGGGCATACCTATGAATTTCCTCAACACTCTTCCCCTTCAATCGAGGAAGATACTCTTTCCAGTCATAGTTTTGAAAACCATACCTGCAAAGTTGCACAGGGCAAATAACCGGCCATGAAAGACAACAAAAGCCACATATTACTGAGATTGGAACATATAACAGTATCCTCAAGACACGGATGAAGTAGCTTAATCTGGAACAGAAGTATACTAATTTGGGGAACAAAAAAAATCAGCTGAAAACTGCAGGGAAGGCCAGGGGGGGGCAAAGTTTAACAAATGTCCCTCCACCAGAAAGAACTAGAGATATTGGTGGCTTGTGGAGTAGAATTACTATAACTACTCCAAATAAGATGGACCCAAGGGATGTTCTCCTTATTGAAAATTTTATGCAAAACTTGATAAGAAAGGCCTCATTGTGAGCAGCAAAATTAGTGATGCCCAGACCGCATTTAGATTTTGGCCTGCAAACTAGGTCCCAAGCCGCCAAGGATTTGGGTCCGCTGGAATTGTCCAATTTACCGCACAAGCCAATTCTTCTAGCTTCATCCACAATTTCAATGACTCCATCAGCAAGTTTAAGAGTGCAGAGGTAGAAGGTGAGTAGAGAGCTAAGAATGGCCTTAGTCACCATGATTCTTCCATCAAGAGAAAGGAAGGAGGCAGTGGCAGCGAGGGGGTGATTGATCCTGGAGTAAAGAGGACCAAACCAAGGTCATGAATGTGAGGTCTGCTTAGACCAAACCGGTGAGGTCTGTGCGCACGCGCGCGCGGGGGGGGGGGGGGGGGGGGGGGGGGTAATAATCTGTTGAAAAGTATATACATATTTAATATATGCATGTACTAGTACAACACAAAGTAAAGAAGGCCTCTTACCAGTAAATCTGCGTGATTAATCTCTGTAGGATACAATGTTTTCACTCTTATATCATTTTCTGTGATCATTACACCAAGTATTCATTGTTTTTACTTGCAGGATGATTCTGCGTGTTCAACCGTAACACGTGCATTTTTGAATGAAACATGTTAAAACAAGATTTCGAAAAGAAATTGAAAAAGGACTTCTAAGAGACAGCTTATTAATGCACTTCGAGAAAGAGATCACAATGGAGTTCTCGACAGATGAAATTTGTGATGAGTAATGGAGACATGCCGTGTGCATTCGACAAAAAAAGATACTCCCTCTGATCCAAATTAATTGACTCCAGATTTGTCTAGATACGGATGTATCTAGACACATTTTAGTGTTAGATACATCCATATCTAAACGAACCTAAGTCAATTAATTTGGATCAGAGAGAGTAGTTCATTGTCATCCAATTATATATTTTGCTTCATATATATATTTTGCTTCATATAGTTCATACATGCTTTTTCATCTTATAGTTATGCTTAATGTCCAGCCCCCCTGTGTATTTCCTGGCCCCGCCGCTGCTGTTAGGATGGGATGATGGAGAAGAAAATAAAGAGACATTCCAATTCCAGTCAAAATAAGATCCCTATAAATGAAAAATGTTCACACGAGATACAATAAAATCAGGAATTTACTGTGTGAGCTCTGTTTAACAAGTATATCTAAACAACATCATCACATGAACTGTAGTTCTCACTTCCCTTGCCAATAATGGCAGGTTTTAAGACACATCGGTATACATGCTTCAGATGTCCAGAGTATGCCCATGAGCATAAAAAGAAGGATTTGGAACTGTTCAAGTTTGACGATATAGCATCTTTATAGCATCATACTATAACTGAACTTAGTGGGTGGGAGGGAGGAAGGGGACTAGACCTTCAGGTTTGGTCAGGATGTTACCTAAAGCAGTAGTAATGCTTACATTTATGCAGCTACAGGGTAAAGCAGCAAGTACCTTAACCTAAAGAGCAGAAAAATTATCAGTACACATTTCAAACTAACCTCATGAGTGTCTGTAGGAATTGTGTCCGTTGAACATGATTGAATCCATATACTCTTAAAGAACGTCCTTCACCCTCCATCAAAGGGAGTGAATCCACATTACCTAGTGAAGATGTATTAGAGGTAAGTAAATTGAATAATATTCATAAGTAGGATAAAAAATAAATGATGACACAAAATGTACTCTATATAATTTTATTACGTGAATTTTTCTTAGAATATTGACCCCTCCTCCCAGTAATATTCCCAGGTAAAGGCGTTTCATTATCCGACACATCGTCATCGTAGGAGTAGTCCTCGTCTTCAGAACTTAACTCATGAACGCCAGTAATGTCATCATCATCAGCAGTAGCCATCTACACACGAAACAAGAACACGAAGGGCCCGTCAGTCTTTTCATTACTGAAAATGCATATCCTCAGTAATACCATTTTCTTCAAAATGGGAAACTAATATAATCTGCACATTTCTCAAAATGAAGACATGATAGCTCTGGAAAATTATAACGCCACCTTACTCAATAGGAAATACTAGTTTATGAAGAGCAATAAATAAATAAAATCATCATGGTTTGAGATCTGTGAAGCAAAGCACTACCTATCATGGTACGGAGGGAAAAAATACAGAAGGCATCAAGCATCAACAGGTCAGAGAGAGAAAGAGAGGATTTTAAAACGTTTATGGACACAGCCAAGGGCCAACCGAAACCACAACCCTCAAAAGTGCAAAAAGATCCCCAGCAGACATGCTATCAAGAACACCATCTCCAAAAATTTGCAAACATACCAAAAACATCTCTCCAAAAGGCAAACCATCGCTCCTCGTGATCCAAACCCTCCTCCTCGCATGACAAATCTGGCATGTGCTCGTTGGCTAGCCATTGACCAACCGCCGCCTTCCCTCCCACCAATTCCCTTCCTCTCTATCAAAATGAGTCATCTATCCGGACAGCGCCCCCCCCCCCCACCCCACCCCCACCCCCCATCGGCATGCCCCTGCCGCTGCAGTGCTCACCCCCCTCTCCTAGAAGCCACCTTGCCCAGTGCAGCAGTTCAGCCACACAGCTGAGCGGCTGCAAGGAGAGAGGGGGAGATGGCGCCCTGCAGCTGCTGCTGTCTAGTGGCAGCGGCGGACGATGACGGCGGCCGCCGCTGCTTGTCAAAGGGAGGAAGCCAAAGTGTGGTGAGCTGATCAGGGTGGGCTGGAAGGGGAGGGGGCAAGGTGTGCCGGAGTGAGGTGGGAGATGAAAGCTGGCCAGGGTGAGAGGAAGAGAGGGAGATGCGGGAGGTGGCCGCTGGTCAGAGTGGACAGGACCGCAGGATGATGAAGAGGGGGGGAAGCTGAAGGGAGAGTTGAGGTGGTGTCGTGAAGGATCGAGAGAGACCGGAGAAGAGGGAACTGGAGGATTTCAGAAGAAGAGAATATGGAAGAAGTGAAATGGCAGAGAGAACATGGAAGAAGATATTTGAATCATGTATCATGTGTAGAAGCTTTTTAGCATATAATCAGAAACATAGCAGTTTGAAAAATATAGCCGTTATGGTATATTGCTTTTCATAAGATATTACTAAAATGTAGGAGAGTTGGAGTACGGAGTCAGTTGGGAGTGTGGAGGAATATGGAGAGGGAATAATTTTGGACAGGCCCGAGAGGGAATCATTTTGGACAGGCCCTCCCCGCCCTCCATATGGAGATGTCAAGGGTGAGATATGGCTATGCTGCTTGAGATGCTCTATTACGACTGATCTATATTGTGTTCTGCCCATATAGATGTAACACCATATGTATAAATCCAACACCAACAAAGTCTTAAATACATGTAAGTCTTCAGTAAGAATGTGGATTAAAATAAGACAAAAAAATCAGCGAGGACAAATATAGAAATTCTTACCTGTTTGCGGCTTCTTTTTCCTTTGCCCATAGCAGTATGTTCTTCTACTTCTTGTACAACGCATCTATCTTTCAATAAATCTTCCCAGTAGTTTGCTTTGTTGGATGCAGCTTCAGCTTCAGCCTTTCTGCGTGCCTCCTCTTTTGCTGCTAAAGCCTTTGCCTCATCTATGTACTCGAAGTTTGCGACCTGGCACATAGTGACACAAGAATTAGTGCTTCTCAGCAAGATATGCCCAAAAAATCAGAAAACTAGTGGGAAAATGTTATGTGGTATGTAGTTGTATTATGTGGCATTTTCACTCCTACCAATAAAAACTGTCGGCTCACCAGTATACAGTTGTAATGATGCGTCATTTTCACTCATACTAATCAAAACTGTCGACTCACCCAAAGGCTGTGTTGTGTTAAAGGTCATTTCGCCACATTAACAGGCACAACACTGCATTTGGCTTACATGACCCCAAATAGGCAACTCTATACTGATCAGGTCCAAAGTTAGTAGAAGAAGGAAGAAAGAGTGAATTTGAAGCTGATAAGGATGCACATATGGCTACCGTATAGTGAAACATGTACAAGGAGATACCGCGTTGACCAAACCATGGTGGTTTGGCCTCGAAGATGTTTTCACCGGTTTGCTAAGTTGAGCATCTAAAGTGAATGGTGAGTTTGAGACCTTGCGGGTGCTTTTTAGGTACTCCCTCCGACCCAAATTAATTGACTTCGATTTGTCTAGATTCGGATGTATCTAGACATGTTTTAGTGCTAGATACATCCGAATGTAGACAAATCCAAGTCAATTAATTTGGGTCGGAGGGAGTACTTGGAAGAGTTGGGTGGGTTAAAATGGAATTGTTCCTGAATAAAATGAAGAAGTCCCTTTATACTTTATTTCTACTTGTAACAATAAAATAAGACCTCAGTACCTTGAATCCTTTCAGAAATTCATCGTCTTCTTCATCTTCCAAAATTTCTTCCTCGTCAACTTGGTCACGGTCCAATAACCTGTGAGGCCAGTGACAAAAAAAAGTGTCATCCAATGCACACCACTCTTACTGCATAAAGATGAAGTACTGCAAAATACCACTAAAACATGTTGAGAAATGGACACAATGTCATATAGGGTCTCAGTCGTCTCGCTTGCTTTCATGCTCTCTAAAATTACCATATAAGGTATGTTTGGCCATTACCCCTACTTCGGTTGGTCTGCAGCTTCTGCCAAGAGGCGCAGATGACTAATTGACTACAAGCTCTGTTCTAGGTATTTCTGGCCCGAACCGCGTCTCTCAGCTGGCAAAGCAAGATTTTTATTGTACTACCAAACACAATGCATCGCCATGCAAGGGTAGAGATGTACGCTAGGTTTGGATACAAATGCATCCAGTCTGTAACATAGCAAAAATGATAATCTAGATTTTACCCTAAAAGGGGAAAAAGAATAGGGAGATTCAGATTAAAAGATTTGAGATTAAATAGGGTATCAGGTTGCTGAATGTCTACTTCTGTAGAGAATGACTTAAAGTACGAATTGGCCCTTTACTACAGTATTGATTGTGAATTTTGGTCAAAATTTCAACATACTGAAGACTCTCTACCGTATTATCTGTTTTGAAAATAAAGCGCTTACCTATCTATTGCCGCATCGTCATAATGTATTTGGCGAGACTTGTCGGCTTCATCATTGTCATCATCAAAAAGTTCTTTAGACCCATAACGGATAATATCATCTAACTCCTCCTGAAAAAGGACACAGAATGAACCATTGAAAAATATAGATATACACAATGATTTTGAAACAAAAACAACTCGAACTTTGGCAACTATTGTCAAGTAGCAACTAAAAAGAAAAGCCACATATCCTACCACAGCTTCAAATCAGGTAAATCAAAAGAGTATGGACCAGACAAGGCCAAAGCGATTAAACATTATATCTGATAAAGGACCAGTAGAAATTAATTGATAGGTTTCTCAAAAAGAAGTACTTGTCAAGCATAAACTGTTTTGTAAATATAAGAAGAGACTGTATCTACATGATCTTAATAATAATCAACTGTAGCACCAGGTGCCAAAGCTTATGAAATGAAAGATACTGCAATGAAGTGATAGGAATCAGATGCTACATGCACCATAAAAGAGAACTTGACTTCCATTCTGCATTCCAATCCATGCCATACCACTATACCAGTAACACATAGCATGTAAGTAGTCAACATATGATGCCATAAACATAACTCTGTAATTCTGTATATAGGAAAAACCATAGAAGTTCGAAAAAAGTTGATGTTTTTAACACCTATGAAATATTAGAATCGCAATGCATACAATTACCTGATTGACATTATTACCCTTTGTGAGTTTACCAACAACTAAGTGTTCCAGTATCATCTTTTTCTTTGTAAGCTGCATCATTCTCTCCTCGATTGTACCTCGACTAACAAGTCTATATATCATAACCTGCAGGTGAAAACAGATTTTATAACACCAACAGTTAAGAACCAAGACTCAAAAAATCAATTATTTGATAAAGCTAAATAGCCTGGGGTAAAATACCTTGCTAGTCTGCCCTAATCGATGGGCTCTTGCCATAGCTTGCAAATCTGCATGTGGGTTCCAATCACTGTATGCAAATGTGAGATATAGGTTACAAAAAAATTAAATATGAACTTGTATAAACAAGGAGATTGATTCACCTGTCGTAGATAATCACAGTATCAGCCGTTGCCAAATTTATACCCAGGCCACCAGCTCTAGTAGAAAGAAGAAAGCAGAACCTAGTAGAATTCTTGGCATTGAAGCGATCTATTCTTATCTGCCTTTCAGCGCCACCTATCTTGCCATCAATACGCTCATAGCTCCATTTCTGAAACATGCGATGTTTAAAATACAGTACATGAGTTGTATTAGCCTGCACAACTAACACCTGTGGCCATGAGAAGATAGTTAAATACCCTGTAGCTTAAATAATCCTCCAGTAAGTCCAACATATGCTGGAACTGTGAATAGATAAGGACTCTGTGACCCTGCTCTTTCAGCTTCACCATCATCTTGTCCAACAATTGCATCTTTCCAGAAGAATCTAAAAGCCTCCTACAAAATCAAGCAGACCAAAGAAAAGTAAATATTATACAAACGAAAGTTTCAATCAGTTGATCAGCAAATCATATAAGCATTCTAGCAGATTGTGTGGAAATTATACTCTACTTGGAACTAAAGATAACTATAAACAACATGTTTTTTTGACTGGGACTATAAACAAGATGATTACTGCAGCCAAAACAGAACCTAAGTAATTGGCATATATTTTTATTTACTACAACAGTAAAATTCTATGAGATTGAAAAACTCCAGTGGCATATGTATTTTCGTGTGGTGAGAAGATAAGATTGATAGACACCGTGTCTACATTCTGGAAGCAAAAAAAGAACTGCAACATAAGGTCATAGCTTCAAAGTTGGAATGTTCATGACACCTAGTACACAGATATTGGCAGTGCCCAGTTGTGCAAGCACATTGCGTATAAGAACAGCAGAGCCGAAGAAGCGAAATTAGAAGAGTGCAAAACAAATGGAAAGCACTTCAAGCTGCTTTCCCTGAACAGCAAAGGAAAAGAAGGAACATAAGAGGAAAAACAGCAAACAAACCTTAAACCTTCTTCTGGGCTCTCAGGCTCAGTATCAGGTTCATCCGTCATGAATCCATGGCAACAAAGTTTACGCAGCTCCATTACAACGTTTATAAGGGACACCTGTAATCAGACAACAATGAATTGTCTCAATCCAGAGCAGGCCAATACAAACATGACATGGAAATTAAAATATAACTATTACATGTCCACCACCGCGACGAGATAACACTGCATAATTCTTGGTGAGAATTGCCTTGTAGTATTCTTTCTGTTTGCTTGTCAGTTCGACTCTTAAAATCAGCTCCTTTTTTGGAGGAAGATCCTTCATAACATCTTTCTTGAATCCTGTTTATACCACATAGGCAATAAAGTTGAAACTATGCCCGATTGAAAAAAAACAATTATAATTTGATATATATCTTACTCTCGGCAGCTTTAGTTCTGAGTTTACTAAATCAATTCTACTCATGATATATTGCACCTCTAGCATTTGCAAAATGAATGCCCACGGTAACATAAAGGGGGTAGAAGAACCATGACGCATCATCTTGTATACGAATAAATTTCAACATATAATTGTTCAGAAGTCTGATGAAATACCCACTTCTATAGTTATTCTATATATGTAATTATTGCCATCTTTGTCAGATCATGAATGTTACATGGACCTGCAACTAATATTATGGATTTTCATGATATGTGTATTCATCTGAATGCGTACAAAGCTTAGGTGAAATTTAGGTGCCACCATTCATAATATTATTATTATTATAAACTAAAGCGAACAAACATTCTTACTCCAAACATTAGAGACAGTTCAACAGTCAGGAACAACGAAAAAGATTCCAATGACTAGTGCTAAGTCAGAAATCCTTTACAGATCGTTTAATTGATATAAGCAAAACCATATGCCCAGTGGAAACAAAAGATTAGATATATTCATACTCCGGAGAAGATGTGGCTTCAGCATCCCATGGAGCTTCTCAACTTGACTGTCTTGGTTAATATCCTTAAACTCCTCTTGGAGATCAGATATACTCCCAAACTACAAACATAAGTGCCGTAACATTACATGGCAGAAGTATAGAAGGTAAATATTTAATGCAACAGGAAATCAGAAGATTGGTCAATTGGCAACTAGAAGCTAGGGAAGTGTCTATCAAGGACCACAGTAAAATTAACACAATTTAAAATAGGACAGACAGAAGGCCCAATGAGACAATAGCGTAAACTAGATAACATAAAAATGGTAGCATTCACGAATCAGCAAATCTTACAGTTTCGCCCTCAAGGAAGTGCATCAGCATGAAAAGCTCATCCAGGTTATTCTGCAGAAGAAAAGAAGACGGGATATCAACTTTAAATTAAATACATAGGATATAGTTATAAGAAAACAATTACATAAATAAATAAAAAGTGAAAAAGAAGCAGCAACAACAACAAAGCCTTTTGCCCCAAGCAAGTTAGGACAGGCTAGACATGACTCAACAATAAACTATGGCAACCAAAGAGTGAAGAGAGATAAAAGTAAACAAAGTACAAGAAAAGTAAATTAATGTTCCGGCACATGATTGCTAACTTCCATGCAGTCTTATCAAGTGAAAGAAAAATATAGCATGAGCAAATAAATTGGATGAAAAATGAATATTCTGTGCTATTTTTATATATAGACCGTGATGATGCCATAAAATTATGTCTATGCGTGAATAGGGTCAAAGATTCTCTGGTTTATTCGATATGCAATATTCTGGTGCCTAACTCTTAGTAACAAAATGGATATGTTCAGAGAAGTATACTGATAAGCACATAGCAATGTGGTTGTTTATATATAATAAATATCTCTGATAGGCCAGAAAGCCCCTTAGATGTCATGGAAGAGACTGATAAGCACTCATGAAAGTACGCATACTCTTCAATAAACAAGGAAAAAATATTTACCAGAGCCTAATAATCCACTGCTGAAACTTCTAGAGAAATAGTAAGAACACGTCAAAAGACTACCACTAGCCATAAGCATGAACAAGAAATAATTTTCCATAAAGCGGGAAAATACAGTATGATGATTTAACGAATAAATGTAGAGCAGTAACCTGAACTGGGGTCCCTGTTAAGAGAACACGATGTTGAGTATGATAATCTTTAAGTAGACCAAACAACTTAGAATCTTTATTCTTCAACCGATGCCCCTCATCCACAACCTGTGATGCACAATTAACAATCAGAGACAAGTCGGTATAAAATCAGAGTGTAACAAGTGTCCTCCAGAAAATGAAGAGGAAACAGAAGTACCATGCATTCCCAATCTATAGTTTTCAGAACAGCAGAGTCCATGTTAATCATCTCATAAGATGTCAAAAGGACATCAAATTTTATTCTTGACTGCTTCTTTTCATCATTTGATGAAAATGATTTACTTTTCTTCAGCTTCTTAGGTTTATCTTTGGAGTAGTAAAATTCATGTTTCTTGATAATATCGCGCGAAGCTGAGGATCCAAAATACATCAGCTGACAACATACATGAGAAAAGTCAGTAGTGAACAATTAGATCTGTCTGGAATATAAAAACAATGTATTTTGAATTAGTTCAACCCACGTACAACATTCATTTGAGGTGCCCAAGTTGCAAATTCACGCTCCCAATTTCGCAAGGTTGAGAGAGGGGCGACAACCAGATGAGGACCAAACTTGTCTTCAGACACAGAGGCCAAAAATGCAATACTTTGTATTGTTTTCCCTGCAATATTTTGTTACCATTTTCTAAAGATCTCAACACACCACTTGGGACTATATTTGCATACTCATAATAATATCTTACCAAGACCCATCTCGTCGCCAAGGATGACACGTTTATTAATGGACCATGAATAACGTAGAAAATTTAACCCTTCCAGCTGATAAGGATGCAGTGTCCCTTCAATAACACGAAAATGCATTCAAAGAATGAACATGTAAACATGTCCCATTAAATTGATAGTCAACTAAATTTCAAATTCTAATATCCAGGAATAATTCATGTTTAATAGCATACCACCAGAAAGAAACTTGGGGGTCCCGTCAACAGGACGCATATAGCGATCGGCACTCTTGCTCTTGTCAGTGGACTGCTTGCGCCTGGAAAGAATCTCATTGTAGCGCTCAATCTGAGGTTGGAAAACCGAAATGTCAGACTCATTTTCCCATGTACATTCTTCGTATGAAAGCTCCTTCCATTTCACATAGTACTCCCTTTCACCAGTAGAGTTTTTTCTGTTGACATGATAAAAAATTATGTCAAAAAAAATAAGATACCAGTCAACTTTTGCAAAATAGAAAAGAAATGCTTGGCTACATGGGAGGCAGATAAAAGGTGACACATAACTGAGACCCCTCTAAGATAACACTACGATTGAAGAATGATATTGTCTACCATGTGTGTACCGTGGACAATATGATACATTCTTTCCTATTCTAAAGGTTTGAGTTGGTGGCGAGTTCACTCACCCTGCTCTACTCTTACATGTGGGACCTTTTGCAAAATATAGGCTGAAATAACTTTTTACCATCTAACCCGTACCAAGAGTATGACAAAAAATAGACAGATAAACTCTTAAGAGTAGCCTGGAATCATTTCCCTCGTGATTCTTCTATTCACCGTCTTTCTTCCCAGGCGTGTTCCTCTTGCCACCTCCGCTCTTTTATCGTTGTCTTCCATAAATTCTGAGCTATGATCCTGGCTTCAGATTTTTCCACTGCCTCTCCCATGGGCCATGGCCATTTCAATTGCTAATGCTACAGCACTGTTTCGACGACATACCCCTCCATGATTTTTCACTTTTCCTCTCCACCGAAAATTGAAAAATGTAGGACTATAAACTAGGGTGAAACCTGACATATTTCTAATGCTATGCGACCAAATCAGGATGAAGCCTAAGTAGTTTAACTGGTATAAATTGTTGAATTGTTTTTCATGTTTGTGAGCACATATTGGTTTATTTTTTATCCGGTGCAAAGCACGTGCACTATGCTAGTTATGGAATAAATGTGATACTGTCCAATAACAGCTTCAAAATTGAGTAACAGCCTGTTCTCAGGATAAATACCATAAATAATAATTGAATAAAAGTTACATAACACAAGTTTTTAAAACCTACATGCATGTGCTAATACACCAAAGGCTGGCCCGCTAGGCCATATAATCAAAATAATGACAAGACATATCGGAGAATAATCACATCTATATTATTAGCACTACCATACGAGGTAAAATATGACTGAACCGCATTAATGCAATTTTTTCAGTTGACCTCCATACCTGCTAGCGAGGACCCTGTCAACAGTTGTCCATTCAGGCCTAATTGGAACATAGTCATCGTCAGATCTATCAATTGACTCAAACTGCCTATTGAAGTTATTTAATCTAGTTTTCAACCGAGGGTGTATCTTTGCAGCTTCTAAATACTCATCTTCTGGCACCCTAATATATATAAAGAAAGTCAACAGTTAATAGAAGAAAGGCAGTATGGAACAGTTCTGAATTGAGCAGGACAGGCAGTAACTACCAAGTGCAGTGAATATGCGACAATCCTTTCCATTTTATCAGATATCGCTTGACAGGCTTTTTCTTTAATCTAGACTCTGGAGAACTACTCTCTTCAGAAGCAACCTTTGGGGTTTCGCAATCTAATATCTTCTCCATCTCTGTCAGTGGGCTTACCTGATAACAACAAACAACATGTTGCATTATACCAACAGTACAAATCATAAGGTGAAAAAATGGATCAAGAGAGCAAATACATACACATTCAGGGCAGCTCCATTTATCAGATGTGATATTTAGGCAAGGGATCAAACATTTCCGGTGAAACGCATATGTACATGTTGAACAAGATATAAGATTGTCATTTAGTCCACATTTCTGGCAAGCATCTTCTTTCTGCACACGAAATGAGCAAGAATAGAGTTACAAATAATACGGGAGCCCAAAAACTGAAAAGTGAGGGATACTAATAAACACAGAATCGCGTGAATAATAGGAATCTGGAATTAGGGAAAAGGCACCACGAGTATTTGAAACTCCACTATGCAGACAAGAACTATACAAGGCAATCTGAAGTATGGGTCAGCAAATGAGGACAGAATAAAAATGAATATGGCCAATACTCTCTAAGTGATTTAATAAATTTCTTGCATCTCTGCCTTCTGAGAACGGGGCAGTAGCCCAGTGGTCGGGTCACAGTGGCGCACTCCGGCAACCAGAGTTCGAGACTCGCTGGGAACGAATTTCTGGAATTCTCACCAAGGAGCGCTTCTACCTTATGAAAATTTAGTGGGGCTCCTCCCGCGCTGGACTTGTGTTTGCATCTTTGCTTTCTGGTTAGCCCAACAAACAAGCTTTACTAAATCTTGAAATTATAGAAAATAGGACCCTGCCTATTCTATACAAACGAACATGTTATTAACTGATATATATTAGCATTACGAAAGAACATAGTATTTGGACCCAATACATTAAGAAACAATTGTGGTATCCCTTCATTTCGAGAAGTTTCACTCAGACAGCACCGTGATCGCCTAAAGCACCAACGCTAAACCGCATACATCCTATTGCAAAATGTCGGCTATGGCATGTACCAACTAAGTGATAATCTCTTGGAACCAAACATTTTCATACAAAATCCCGATTATAGTAGTATCTAGCTGCTTAACTGGGCAAATAAACTAAGCCAAAATCCACAGTTCAGTGTCCAAACGGCACCAAGCATCGCACTTGTCTAGCAAAATTATCCTTCAAAACTTGATGTAGCACCAAACAGTCATGCCATCCTAGTAACCCTATTCTACACCAGATCCCCAAGCCAATTCCTCCCGCTTACCAAGACTTGAGCCATTCACAGCCTAACATCTTTTTTTCAGAGTACTAATCCGAATACATAAGCATCAATTCCCTGCTATCCACTGGCACCTTCAAATAAATCAATAGAAATCGAACAGAACAGGACAGAAAAACAAGCCGCGATCAGCCATACCACATCCTCTCGCTCGATCTGCTTGGCAGGGGCGTCGTCTTGCCGATCCCTCCCCTTCCCGTTCCCGCCGTGCGGCGGAAGGTCGTCGTCGGACTCATCCAGTATGTAGCGCGGCCGCTTCTCCGACCGCACGCGCAGCCGCTCCACGAGGCTGCTCATCCCGCCGCCACCAAAACAAACACTAAGCTGCGAGGCGGGAGCAAGCTCCTACGAAGCACGCAGCAAGCTCCCTCGCTACGGCTCCAGCTCCAGCTCCGCCGCCTCAGAGTTGCCTAGGGTTTGGTGATTCTGAGACGGGTGAGCCCGGGATCAGGCGGAATTTATACCACCGCGGAGCCTGAGGTGGCGTGCGGTCGAGGCGGTGAAAATGGAAGGTAGCGCCGGGGGGGCGGGGGGCGCTCGGCGCGTAGCTGTGGGCGGAAGGAGGCGCGAGGGCGGCGAGGGGAGAGCGCGCTCGGGGAGCGGGCGGAAGCAGCAGTAACGGCCACTGCCCAGGGAAGAACTCCTGAAACTGTACTATACCAGATTTACGATATGGTCCTTCTCCTATTCCTAGATTGCATTGCCTGGTTCTAAGATCAGGATCCAGGCTCAGGAGACGCTGAACTGTTGTCTGGAAAATAACAATCTGAACTGTGGACTTGTTTGGAAATAAAGATCTGAACTGTAGAAAAATAGATAATTCCAATTGCATTTATTCCTTACAAGATTGGAAATCTTGTTGCCTGGTGCCAAAAGTGTGACTAATTTGTGTCCATTGCATTTATTTTGCATTTTATTTTTGGTACACCCAGCATGTGTTTGAAGCATAAACAAATACGACATTCTTAAATGGTGTTTAAATAGAAACTTTGTTGAAAGTAAATTGTTTCTAACCTTGTGGTCTGCTTTGAGATTTGCTATCCGGGTCTTCAACCTTTTTGACAAAGAACGGGTCACCATCTTCCACGACGGCGGTGTCGGCCTCTTCGACAGTCGGTGTCTCCGTGGGCATGACACATCCTTCTCCAGCTCCTGTGTAGCGCGTGCATGGAGATTTATCCTCTCGATCATAGAATTTTTTGACTGGGATCGAGTCATCATCTTCGCATCCGGTGATGGTTGTGGACATGACCCATCCCTGCGCCCGATCCTATTAGCGAGGCCGCCCTTGCGTCGATCCATCACATGTATGTTGTGCGATGTGAGGTCATTGTTAGACTCTCCAAGTGTGTTGTGTGGTTGCCTATCCGACCGCCCGCGCAACCGCTCCATGGGACTACACATCCCCGTTTGCGGAGATGGGCAACTGCACCCCGCGTACTACCTCATCGGATATGCTTGAGCTCCCTCTATATCATTCTCGCTCTGTAGTCCCCGAGTAGACTAGGGTTTGGTGATTTGGGAAGGGTTGAGGGAGGAATATGCGGTATATATGCCATAGAGGAGAATGCCAGAATGGTATTATGCTCGGTGGGAGAAAGCTAAAAAGGAGGGTAATGATTAGGATGCTAGCTATGGGTGGATGAGAAGCAAGGGCGGTGTGGGGAGTCTTTTCTCTTTCACGTTTGGTTGGTTCGATGGGATGATCTCATGTTGGTGGTATCTATATCATTGTTGTGCCTGAGCTGGTGGTAGGAGCCGACAAAAAAAAGGTAGTGAGGGGTGGCTCTTGGCATGTACCTGTGGACGGGAGGAGGCACGAGGACAGCCTTGGGAGCTTACCCTCCTCTCTCTCTGTCTCTCTTAGTATCTCTTCCCCTTTCTCTTTTATTGTATGTGTGCACTCGTTCGGTGGTTTCGAGAGGGATGAGCCAATAATAGGTGCTATTTATACCACCATAGGACATGAGCTGGCATTTGGTGGGAGGAAAGAAAAGAAGGTAATGACAAGGAGACTCTTGGTATGTAGCTGTGGGTGGTTGGGCGTGAGGACGATATGGTGGTTTATCTTTTTGTCTCTCTCTCTCTCGTGCGAGCACTAGCAAACATGGTCAAAGAGAAAATCATGAGAGGTAGAATTATTAGGTAATACCCATTTTAGAAAATCTAGGCACCAATAATATTGGTTATGCGATTCTGTACTTCATCTAGCACCTGAGATATTTATTTTTGAAAAGGATAATTTCACTTCGTTTATTGATATAAGATTGGAAGTATTATTGAGTGATACTAAAGGGGTCATGAGTATTGTCTTATTAATGGTGTGCATATCTTCAAGCAAATAAACAACTAATCATTTAACAACGTTCGAGTAACAAGGGTGAAGTACGTAAATGGTTTCTAAATTTGCAATATGCTTTGAGATTTGAAATTTAGATCTTCAACTTTACCGAGTGAGGCCGAGTAGCCACCTTCACCAACGATTGGGACCTTGATATTGATCTAGGCATATAGAAAATCCTTTTGGTCATATATCTGAGCATTATGTCGAGTATCGCATAATGCAATTGTTTCTATCTATGGTATTATTTGTTTTATGCAGACTAAGAAGGCATTTTTAAGCAGCAAAAGGTCTTATTTTGGTGAGGACTCTGGTTCTACCTCCTAATGATATTCTTTGTATGCAACTTGCAACTATCTAACAAACCATATGCTTGATTTTAGCACAAAGGGATCTAACAAGGTGAATAGTCATGGGAATGGAGGTAATCCTTTCCGAAAGAATATTGATCTTGGCTTCAAGACCCCAAAGAAGTGATTGAGTGTACAAATAATATATTGCAATTGGGCACTACATAGGTGGAGTCCGTATACCATTGTGATTTTTCATGTATGTTTACTCTTCGAGGTGCTACTTTAAACAATTTATATAGATAAAATGATTGAAGATACAATACGCACTATTGATATTCTATTTTGACATCATTATTCATGTTTCCTTTATACTCTCTGCATTATGAATTGTAGTTACCACTTATAAATCACTACAGGTGTTTTGTTTTTGGAAATTCTCAGTTTATGGATCTTTGTAAGTGGATCCAGAAAATATAATGGTTTTTTGGTCATTTTACTTTTTTATGATTTTCATTAGCCTTGCTCTTTTTCCTTACCATTTTCTCCTAGGTGCATATTGATGAGCTAACACTTGGCAGTGTGGTCACGCATCCACAAAAGAAGGCACTAGTTCCACTAACTAGGCGCGTACTAAAATAGTATTCCCATTTTTCATTATCTATTAGTCCATAATTATTCATATTGAAATTTTAATATTCTATGTTTTGGATTTAGCTACATGCTCAAGTGATATATGATATGAACTTTTGTGTGATGTAGGACAATGCACTTCCCATTTTGTTACTCATGAGTAATTTGCATTATTTGAGTTAATCCAACTATAGATTTACTAATAAATTTATTTATCGAGCATCTCACTCTAAAGTATGGGTGGTGGTTTCTACTTTTTGTTCTTGGCCACTACTTCTTTAGTGAGTAGGCTCTTCGCTGCATGAGCTAATGTAACAAGCACAACTCACTATTCCATCACTTAAGACCCTGTATTTAGGTACTTATGTTGAGGCACTTATTATTAACGTAACTACATTGTTTCTTGACCCGATTGAAGTTTTACATCAATGGTTTTATTTTTGCAAATGGTTGAGAGGTTGATTGCATATTTTTTCTATTTATATCAGTGTTCACAAGATGATAATGCCACTGAGATAAATTCTCTGACATCAATAGCTACAACCTCAGTCTAATAATCACTTTTAGGTACTTAGGATCTATTAGGTTTGTTATTATTAATCACCTGTGAAACAGAATTAGAGATGCACCGAATAATCAGTCCTAGATATGAAAGATAATGTAGGTATAAGGTCCTATAGTATTTGTGTATTACATCAAATGGTCTAATCAGGTATACATAGTACATAGGTCAGGTATATTATGTGAACATCAAAGGTTGATTATTTCACATTTGCACAAACAAGCGATACATACGGATGGTACATATTTTTCTATGATCCTTCGGCACATATTACTAGTCTTATTTTTATTTTTCCACTTATGTACTTTTTCTTGTAAGAAACACCAATTTTCCATCCTATGTATTTATTTTTCTTTGCCTTTCCATATTTTATAACCTTTTATGAATTATAGTTTAAGATAAACTATACTAAGAAATTGTGTTTGGCTGCATGGTACACAATTTTTAAGGTTACCATTAACGATTGACTTTTATGTATGTTTTGCTTTGAGAATTGTACAAAGAACTGGAGATGAATGCATGCGGACCCCAAAAATATAATTTTTAATTGATCAATAATTCTTATTTGTAGGACAGTTAGTTCCACAATATTTTATCTCACATTTTCAACATTTTAAAAACATTCAAGGATAACCTAGCTTGTCACATATGGAGACTAAATCATGTCAGATTGTGCATTGGAGCACTTGGCCGAGATGGGAAATGCTTTTATGGATAGTTGTATCCTTCCAAGTAAGGAGAATGATTTGAATTCTTGTTGTAAAGATATATTTATTACATGTAAATCGACATATATATAGCTTCTCTTTTTTGGTTTAATACCATGCAAGTAATGTTACACCATATAATTACATGGTAATTAATAGAAAAAGATAATGTGCGTCTTTGTTATTTTGAGGTGGGTGTTGTTCTTTCCTTTCTAAATAGAAATTAATTAAAAATTTATAGCGATACATGAGATTTAGTTGCATCATGGATTCTTGAGTTAATACATGGAGATCATTGTGGTGAAGATAAACAACCTATTGGAATGAGCTACCTATGTTGATCGGTTTGTTACATATATTTTTAGCATCTACTATAAGGATTATGTGTTGTGAAGACCTTGTAGGTGTTTATATCTAAGGTCAGAATATGTGAAATCATCTATTAAAACAATGTATATTATATTACCATATGGGATATTAATCATCTTGCATCAATTGCAGTGTATATAGCGGTGATCCATATCAAATTGATTAGTGGCTACAATACATGAAAACTACAACGAGGAAACTTTTAGAATCTATGGGTGGCACGTGGCAAGCTATGCTTCGAAAACTAGTTCATTACAAGACCGGAACTTGTTGCTTGTGGCAAAAAGTGTGACCAATTTGTGTAAGGTACATTTATTTAGAAATTTTGTTACACTGAATATGTGTTTGAAGCATAAGCAAATATGAAATTCTAAAGCAGTATTTAAATGGAAAATTTGTTGAAAGTAAATGCTTTCTAACCTTGTGGTCTACTTTAATATTTATATTCAGGTCTTCAACCTTTTTGACAAAGACCGGGTCAGCATTTGTCACGACGGCGACGATGGCCCCTTCATCAATCGTTGTCTCCTTTTCCAAATCCTAAGTAGCGCATGCATGGAGATGTATGCTCTCGATCATCAGATTTTTGACTAGGATTGAGTCATCACCTTCGTATCTATTGATGGTTGTGGCCATGACCCATCCATACGCTCGATCCCACTAGAAAGTAGAGCGTCAGACTTGCGTCGATCCAACACATGTCTATTATGCAATGTGAGGTTTCTGTTAAACTTTCCAAGTGTGTTGTGTGGCTGCTGATGCATGTAAAATACATACATGAACTTTGTAATTTATTGATACATATTCCCATATACTTGCATGATATAGAATGTTATATCCATGTTTTGTATTGATTTATGGTGATTTACGAATGATCCCCTTTATTTGGATTATAACTCTACAAAACAGGAAAATCCTATTTTGCATATTTTTAACTTTCAGGGACCTGAACAAAGTCAAGCGGACTTGGGATTTTTTGAGGATTATTTTTTCGCCAGGACACAGTAACCTAGAGCACTAGAACCTCAGCAGGGGAGCCCAGAGGCCCAAAAGAGCCCAGGTGGAGCGGGCCCCACCATGGACCGCACCACCCATGCTCTCTCCTTCCTCGGGCATCCATAGACGTCCTTTTTTATATCATCCTCGAAGTATTGACCTCAAAACATCTATAAAAAGGTCCTTGACATGTCCTTGGAGGAGGAGGTGTAGAAACACCAAAACAGAGGCATAACCAATAAATATTAGAGGAGGAGTCGTTGTCGGTTGGATCTCCATCTCCTTCAACATCATCTCAATGATGAAGAGTGGGTAGTCCATCTCTGGACTATGTGGTTGTGGTTGTAGCTTGATTTCTCTCTCTCCCTTGTGATATTATTGTTTTAGTACCATATGAGCTTCCTAACATGATTATGGTCATCTATGTAATTCATATGTGGTAGATCTTTGTTTTATAAGTTGATATTTGAGATTGGAATTCTATTATGTGTAAGATGTATTGATAGATGCATATTATGTACCCTCTTTTTAAGTATTTGTTATGATCAACTTGTACGGAGAAACATGTGTGGGGGAACGTGTGTATTAGATAGAGTAACATGATGGTAGGGATTGGGCAGTGACAGAAAACTCGAGATCCACTATGATTTTTTACCTTTCTTTTATTATCTCACTAGGGATAAAGTGAATGCATGTGTTATAATCATCTGGTGACAGCCAAGATGGTCTTGTTTGTTTAAGGTAGGACATTTAAAGTTCAAATATCATATCAAAGTACCTAAGGCTATACTATGTTTATTTTTAATTCTAGATTGCATGGAGTTTCCATTTTAGAGGAGTATAGTGAGATGTGTTCACTAGTACAAACTCGTTACTTAGAGACTGTGCCTAGAGCCAGTTTATTTCAAAAATACAAACCACCGGTTGTGTTCATCACCCTCAGGTGGTCATAATTTTTTGACTGCCTCTAACTCTAACCTCAGATGGATGCTAATCTCGTCTCTATACGAGTTCCCCCTCAACCGGTCTTTAAAACAAATCGTCTCCAAATTGAACCTGAGACAAAGGAAATTATTGGCCGTCTCTCCAGATCACTCAACCGTAGCCAGTCAGAAATATTAATCGTCTCTAGATGTCTACTGAGGCGAACATTATGCCACCCGTCTTGAAAACTGGCGTCGTGCATGTTCCGAGGTAGCATACGCGTGTCGTTAATGTAATTAGAAAGTGGAGATCGTGCACTAGCCCCCCTACCCACATGAGTCCACACCCATGTGTCCACTCGAGGACTACCAACGGTCCCACGTATATAAACCCGCTTAGACTTCTTCTTCCACGAGATCGTGTCATTTTCTCTAATCTGTCTAGTCACAAAACCCAAATATGCACCTTCTGTGCGCACTGAAGCTCCTTAGCTTGCACCACCGCCCTCCCTAGCTGCGTCATGAAGCGTACGCATGGAGACAAGCCGGAGGTGAAGCCAGTTGGAGGCGCAATAGCAGATGGCTCGGTCGTTGCCGAGCAGGGGGTGGCGGCTTCTCCGCGCATGCACGCCACTCGTCACCACGCCGTCGAGGCTTTGGGATCCGTCCAGCCAGTCGTCATCACCGTCGAGCAGCAGGTGGACGACAACGTCATGGTGCCAGCGACAGATCTAGATGAGGGGCATGCGGCAAGAGGAGGCAACCCGGTGCTCTACATCAACGACCCTATCCTCCACAAACAAATCCTCGACGCAATCGTTGAGAACGACGAGTTCGAGGAGAAGGTCTCCGATGAGGCGTTCGAGGTACTAATTTGCTAGCTTCTCTAGTCGTAGCCGCAAATTTCACTGTTTATACGTAGGATTTGCTCAATCGTCTATAGATTCTTTTGCTTTTGATGTAGAGAATATATATGGTTTGAACGGTCGATTGTTTTAGAGATATGATTAGAACTGATCATCTGCCATCTAGTAAATTTACATTTGCTTAACTTGTTGTTGTTCATATGGTTCTTCTTATGCTGTAAATTTAATCGATCTGTAACATTTGATTTGAGGGGTTTTAGGGATTGGTAGCTGAGTGTTGATTTCGATACACAACATGCATATAACATTATATTTCTATTCCTTACTGAGGCCAATGATTCAATTTTGTCTCAAAAGAGTGCAAGGGGAGATACATATGATGGTGTTAGATTTCTGTAGGGATGGTTAGTGAACCTGCGGCAATGTACAATAATATAAGTCGTGCAATTGGTACTTTGGTTCGCTAACTCCATCTCTAAAAAAAATATGAGGCCCCGGATTTAGTCTACACATATGAACTATGATCTTTGAACTGTTTCCCACTGAGGCCGATGATTGAAATTTTCCCCAAAAGATTGCAGGGGTGACACACAAACAATATATTTTGTTGCTGGCTTGTGGTTGATGTCGAGCTCGTTGGGGAACCCCAAGAGGAAGGTATGATGAGCACAGCAGTAAGTTTCCCTCAGTTATGAAACCAAGGTTATCGAACTAGTAGAAGCAAGGAAACACCTCCAAGGTGTTGTTGCCAACTTGGAATCCTGCACAACACAACCAAAGGACTTTGCCCCCAACTTACAGTGAGGTTGTCAATCTCACCGGTTTTGCTGAAAACAAAGGATTAAACGTATTGTGTGGAAGAAAGTAATAGCTTGCAAAAAGTAAACAGAAAACAGTAAATAGTTGTAGATTGATGGTAAAAGAAAGGACCGGGGTCCATAGTTCACTAGTGGTGGCTCTCCTTAAGATAGATGACATGTTGGGTGAACAAATTATGGCGGAGCAATTGACAAACATCGAGAAAGCAATCATGCATATACTAATCATCTTGACTCCTATGAGATTTGATTGGGCATTACAACATTATACATAGACCGTAATCCAATTATATCTATGACTAATAATCCATCTTCAGGTTATCATCCGAACCCCCTCTAGTATTAAGTTGCAAGCAACAGATAATTGCATTACGCATTGCGTGTAAATTAAACAATATGATTGTTCTATGAATAA
Organism: Avena eriantha; assembly: GCA_910589775.1. Classification (NCBI taxonomy): domain Eukaryota; kingdom Viridiplantae; phylum Streptophyta; class Magnoliopsida; order Poales; family Poaceae; genus Avena; species Avena eriantha. The sequence goes on from OU342744.1 coordinate 96,389,413, forward strand.
AGGATTGTTGTTTTCTCCCTAGTAGCAACATCACATCTTGTACCTTAGAGATTTATGTCACTTCCCCAGATTACTAGAGGCATGAACCTACTATCGAGCATAAATACTCCCTCTTGGAGTTGCTAGCATCTACTCGGCCAAGTTAGTCAGTAACAACGGAGAGCATGCAATATCATAAATAACAAAGACATGATAGAATCAATAATCAATCTGAAATAGTATCTCAATATCTATCGGATCCCCGCAAACACAACATGTAGGATTACAAATAGATGATCTTGATCATGAACGGAGCTCACAAGATCTAAACATGGTAGCACAAAGGAGAAGAACCAACCATCTAGCTACTACATGGACCCGTAGTCCAAGGATGAACTACTCACGCATCACACCGGAGGCTTGCATGGTGATGAAGTGTCAACACCCGGATTTTTAATCCCAGATGTCTGTTATGCCATACATCACAATCCCAGGATTACCTTTTTTGCGAGACATAACAGATTGGATATCACAGTATCATCCATTACAAACCATAATAAGGTCTTACACAAATAAAGGATCTCATGATCCAGTCTTAATACAAACGAGCAGTGGAATAATAAAGCATAGTAGTGGGCTCCATCTTCAGTGTCACAGGCAATGCTGACGATGGGAGATAGTCCTAGTTGTCGTAGCCGTCCTGCTGTCCTTCTTACGGATAGTCCTCCTCATAGTCTGGGCACGGGAATAGCCAGGGACAAAGCTATGAGTACTCTTTAAGTACTCACAAACTATCACTAACAAGTAAGGTAGTTCTAGTAGGAACCTTAAGCTCTAGGTTTGTTTGCGAAAAGCTGGATTTATCTAAACTGAGTTCAGAAGTAAGGAAAACTAAGTAAAGGTTTTAAATCACTTTAAGTTGGGAACCCAGTTTTCATAGTCACAACTTTGTTGTGATCAAGTCAAAGTCACCATTCATTTCATAAGTTATTTTGAAAACATCTGACGACAGAACAGTATGGCCACTCCAACTGTCCATGAACACGGACACATCTATTCGAATAGTTTGACACTCTACAGAGGTGGTACACTTTCACCACAAAATTCGATACATCCATCAGGGATAACCCAGAATCATCATACTTAGTATGCGGATAATCAATCATAACCTTTCAATTACACACTCTAGTACAAGCACCTCTCCTATGAGCTTGGCCTCCCAGCCATGGCCATCTGCCATCCTGGGCACTACATAGGTGGACAACATCAAGAGGTAGTCTCAGCTCAAACCTCTTCCGCGAGGGAACCCATACTAATGCATATAAACTTCCGGCTAAGCCTTACCCAATTCAGGTACTGTGGTTGTATGGTAAAATTGGAATGGTATCGCATCCGAACCCAACCATCAGTTTCTATAAAGGGCTAAGGCTCATGCCTCAACATTTTCATCATCATAAACCATTTGTGCTTCTCAAAACATGTCAAAACATCTTAATAGAATGACTCATCATTCTAAGGTTTTCATAAGCCTTTTCACCAAGTATTCCCATCTAAAGTGATCAAGTTTTATGCTTAGCACTAGCTACTAAGTTAAGAGTGTTCACTAAGGTGGGATGCTAATCTCAATCTCATGCCATAGAATGACATCTATTATAGGCCAAGTTTTATACTCTTTATGGTATCTATACTACTTTCCAAAATCTCACAAAGCATTACTAAAGTAAAGAAACTTTGGTAAAGCAAAAGTAAAGCTTGCAAGTAAAACTTGGGATGGGTATAAATCCAAATGCATAACCAAGCATTCCTAATGCATCTTGATTAGGTTAAACTTGCATCTAGTGATGGCTTGTAAGTATTAGCTTGCCAATAATAGCTTGCATAGTTAAGAAACTTGCAAGTATTAGCTTGCCTTGATTGGTGTAGTGGTTGAAATTCTCCTCGTTTTCTTTGGGGTAGAACTCCTCCCCCTCGTAGACTTGGTCGGTACTATCATCTATAAATACATACGGGATACACAATCACCAAACAAATACTTAACTAGTCTAATTTAGTACACTAAGGCACACACTTGATGATCTAGTGATACATTGCAAATGTATCTATAATTTTTGATGCTCCATGCTTGGTTTTATCCACTTTCTTGTGTTTTGTCCACACTTTGGAGTACTTTTCATATGATTTCTTGGACTAACCTATTAACAAGAGCCACAGTGCCAACTGCCAGTTTTCTGCCGTTTTTGGTTCTAGGAAAGTCAGAAAATGAATATTATCGGAATTGGACGGGACAAAAGCCAAAGTGCCTATTTTTCCGAAAGACTCACGGAGCCAGAATACGAGACGGAGGAGGGCCAGGGGCTGGCCACACCACCCCCAGGCGCGGGCTGGGCCTGGCCACGCCAGGGCATGGTGTGGGCCCCCCAGGCACCCCCTCGGTCTCCCTCTTCGCCTATAAGAAGCCTTCTGACCTAAAAACTCCGGGGGGGTGACGTTTTTCGAGAAGGAGTCCCGCTCCGCCGCCACCACCAGATTCCACGAAACAGCACCAGAAACTCCGTTCTGGCACCCTGCCAGGACGGGGAATTGGAGGAGATCATCGCCATCATCACCATCGCTTCTCCATCGACCATCCATGTTTCCCCCATCTATGAGTGAGTAATCCCCCAATGTAGGCCATGGGGATGGTAGGGATTGGATGAGATCGTTCATGAAATGGCATGAGATTGTTAGGGCATGGTGCCTAGTGATGTCTACGCACTTCTATTCTTGTAGATAGTTGTTGGGCCTCCAAGTGTAGAGGTTTGTAGAACAACAACAAGTTTTCCCTTAAGTGGATCACCCAAGGTTTATCGAACTCAGGGAGGAAGTGGTCAAAGGTATCCCCTCTCAAGCAACCCTGTAATCAAGATACAAGAAGTCTCTTGTGTCCCCAACACACCCAATACACTTGTTAGGTGTATATTGCACTAGTTCGGCAAAGAGATAGTGAAATACAAGTGGTATAGATAAGTATAAGTGGTAACGGTGATAGAAAATAGCTTGATGGCGTGGAAAATACTAAAGGCAAACTGAAATAAAGATGGAAGCAAGCAAACATGTAACATATCTAATTGCAAATGGTGTATCAATGCTTAGAAACAAGGCCTAGGGATCATACTTTCACTAGTGAACACTCTCATATAAATATATTCTCTTCATGATACTACTCTTAAGTACTCTCCGGTTGGACACTCTAATCGTTGGTAGGGCTATAACAGCACACCTCAAAGTAAGTCTTTCCCATCTAGAAAACCCCACACTGTCACCTTGAGCACTAGATGGTTCCAACAAACACCACAATTTCATAAAGACATCCAACTCCAAATATAACTCATAACAAGTATTTGTAATCTCTAGCCTAAGTGCCACCATGGTGAGCACGCTGTCACTTTCACACACATGGGGAGAGCAGAGATCTAATAAAGCACTTGAGTAGCAATTTAGATCTATAGATTACAAGCTCATGATCACAATATGATCACGCATAGAGAGAGAGATGAACACATAGCTACCGGTAGAACCCTTAGCCTCGAGAGAGAACTACTCCCTCTTCATCATGGGATCAACAATGGCGATGTAGATGGTGGTGGAGATCGGTGGAGATGGCTCCGGGGGCACTTCCCCGTCCCGGCAGGGTGCCGGAACAGAGACTTTCTGTCCCCCGAATCTCCCCTTCGGTGGCGGCGGAACTGCGGAACTTTTCGTGGATTTTTGATTGACGATTTAGGGTTTTGTCCTCGGGAGGCTTCTTATAGGCCAGAGGGCAAGGTCGGTGGGTGGCCAGGGGGGCCACACCATGCCCTGGCGTGGCCTAGGTGGACCCGCGCCTAGGGGTGGTGTGGCCACCCTATGGCCCCTCTCCGGCTCTCCTTCTAGCTCCGTGAGTCTTCCGGGAAAATAGTAACTTTGGCTTTTGTCCCGTCCAATTCCGAGAATATTCATTTTTGGACTTCCTGGAACCAAAAACAGCAGAAAACAGGCAACTGGCACTGTGGCATCTTGTTAATAGGTTAGTCCAAGAAATCATATGAAAAGTACTCCAAAGTGTGGACAAAACATAAGAACGTAGATGAAACCAAGCATGGAACATCAAAAATTATAGATACATTTGCAATGTATCAACATCCCCAAGCTTAACTCCTGCTCGTCCTCGAGTAGGTAAGTGATAAAAAGAAAGAATAATTTTTGAGGTGACATGCACCATCAAAGACTTGCTCAAAGTATTTGTGAAACATTCAAAGCTAGGATCATAGTACTTCAATCATAACATGAAAGACAAAGTTCTAGCAATAAGCAAAGAAACTATGATGCAACATGAAAAGGCATAAACAAAAGATTCATGAATAACAATGCTTGCAAGACGTTTGTTTGTTTCTCATAAAGAAAACACAGCATAAAAGTATTCAGCTTGTCCCTCAATAGAGTAGCAAATATAAATGCATAGGACACCTTCAAAGTTCATAAGAGTGACTAGATACAATAGTTTAAAACAAGCAATATCAAGTTATGCATCAATCAACTAGTTTTGGGACAATGCACATAGAACTAAGAATGGCCACTATGCTCTCAAAGTAGGTGCATAAAGGTAGAAGGTGGAGACTCAATATAATGGTGGAAGAAAGGCCTTCATAGAAGGAAGTTGGGATTCAAGTCTCATAAAGAGCTTCCAAAAATTATGGTACTTATAGCTTTCAGCTCTCATTGCCCCTATCATAAGCATCTTGAAGTGATTAAGGTTAAAGTGAACAAACTATGGTGTACATGCTTGATGAAGTATAAGTTAGAAATCTCATGTCCCTTGTATACGAGGGTCGCTCCTCATGCTACTCAAGTTTAGTCATCGGTAAGTTCCTGTCATCATTAGTACATGTGTATCATAGAGAACCGCCAACGGGGTACCCCTTGCCCGATGATACGGAAGAATCCCCATATCAAAATGACAAGGCAAGCAGACAACGAGCATCTCAGCATTCTTCTTATTTACCATGGGAATATGGTGCTTTTTTCTCTCTTTCCTCTTTTCATAGTATCTCTTTTTTTCTCTTTTCTCCTTTTTTTCAATATAGGACTCTTTTTTTATAAGAAGAATGCTTCATAGACAGCTCATTATGGTTACGCTGCAGGTTTCCACCATGTCAGCATGGATTAGACCAGCGGCCCAGGCGTTTCTCTAACACATATATATAACTCCATGGACTTACAAGCTCCCCTTTCATTTCACAACGACGACATCCATATACAAAAGAGCATGATGTCAACTAGGTACAAGTACCAAGTGCAATGTTGAAAGCATTCCCCATGAAAGCATGGTTCTGCTAATTCCCGACAAATAAGTGCAAGCATATACAACATAGACGACACAATGGTTCAAGTTTATTAGAGGCAAAAAGTAAAGTGTGCCATCAAGTTCGTGAGAGCTTTAATCACTAGTTTTCTCATAACAAGTGGAACGTAAACAAAAGCATGAATATACTTGGAATAGCATAAGCTAGTAGGTAGGTATGGTGGACTCTTTGGAATAACTTGGTTTAGGGAGTTGGATGCATGAGTGGAACTCATACTTTGTTGTGGAGGCTAGCAAAAGACTGGGAGCGACAAACTAAGAGAGCAATAATGGCCATAATCATGCAGAGCGACAAAACATCATTGATCAAAGCATAAAGTGATACTACAAGTTGAAAACTAAAAGATCATAAAGACTATGGTGACTTGAGATAGTCATAACATGGTGTGAGCATGCGCCAAGTCAACCCAAATAAAGCATCAAAGGAGAATACCACTATACTATGCTTTAATATGCTAAAACAACGCATGATTCATCTAAGGCACATTAAGCAATCTCAATTGTTTATAACAAGTCATGCTACAACAAAGAATACTAAGCATAAAGCTAAAAAAATATCAAGCATGGCATGACAGAGCATAGGCCACAGTCAAAAACGAGCTCTTTTTACCACATAAGTATGAGCTTTCCTACTCTTTTCCAAACCAAACCAAACTATTTGAAAACCAATGTATGAAAGAGGGGGTCCAACCAAATTTATTCAGCAAACTAAGAAAACCAAGCAAACAAAAACTAAAATAAAAACGAAAAAGAAGATGCTCCAAGAACAACACAACTGTGCATGAAACAATAAAAATGAAGCGTTTGGAAGAAACCTGGGATTTTTATTGATGAAAAAGGGGATGCCTTGGGCATCCCCAAGCTTCGACGCTTGTACTTCTTGGATATTTCTTGGGGTGACATGCGTGGCATCCCCAAGCTTGAGCTTTAGTCCATCCTTCATCTCATTACTCATTCCTTCCATACACCTGAAATTTTTCCTTCATACAAAACTTCACACAATCTTTATTAGCAACATTAGTGTACTCAAGGTAAATAAGTCTTAAGGTTCAGTTCTAACACCAAATAAACTTCCATTAGAACACTAGCTACTGTAGCACTTCCCTCAGAAAGCTCAATTCTCCAAAAGGACTCAAGAAGGAACCAACAAGAAGCAAATGCAGAAAATGGCAGAAATCTGTCAAAACAGACCAACAGGTAAAGACGATTTTTTTCGAAGATCTTATGTTCCTCAAATCAAAAAGTGTTGAACTAATGAAAGTTATATAACAACCTGGGGCAGAAGCACAAACAATTACAGATCAATCCGACATACAGAGATCACTGACGAATTTTTACGGTGAAGCACAGAAATGTGTTTCGGGACAACAACTTTTCCAATCATTACTTCGCTCTCATTAGAGGTTACTCTTGGCAAAAAAAGCAAATAAAAAGGATAAGGAGAGGTTATTACTGAAGTAATAACTTCCAAGACTCATCTAAAACTTTTGGGTTATCTCCCAATAAGTACTTTTCTTTAATGCCTTTAAGTTAGGCTTGATGGTTCGAGAAGATGCTCACATAAGAAATATGAATTGAAGTAAAAGAGAGCATCAAGAAGAAAATTCAAAGCACATTTAAGTCTAACCCACTTCATATGCATAGGAATCTTTTAGAGAAACAAGTCATGAAAGCACAAAGCAACAAGCATAGGAAAGCAAAACAAGTGCAACTTCAAGACTTTCAACATAAAGAGGGGAAACTTAATATTATTGAGATGCATAGAACCATGTTTCCCTCTCTCATAATAAATTTCAGTAGCAACATGAATAAAATAAACAATATAACTATCACATAAAACATTCTTATCATGAGCCACATGCATAAAAGAATTAATACTCCCCACATAAACATAGTCATTCTTATTGATTGTAGTGGGAGCAAATTCAACAAAAATAGCTATCATTATTATTTTCATCACCATAGTCATCAAATATAGGAGGCATATTGTAATCATAATTAATTTCCTCCTCAATAGTAGGTGGACTTGAAATATCATAATCATCATTGCAATCATCATATATTGGAGGTTTGGTATCATCATAAGCAATAGAATAGCTATCTTCCAAAGCTGGGAACTAAAAAGATCATTTTCATAAAAACTAGCTTCCCCAAGCTTAGACTTTTCCATAGCATTAGCAACAATGGTTTAGAAAGAATTCATACTAACAACATTGCTATTAGCATGCAAATAAAGTTCCATAGGTTTTTTAATTTTCTCTTCAAACACTTCATGTCCTAACTCAAGATAAATACTATAAAGCTCTGTAATTTTTTTGTTCTTTTCCATTAAGCCTAACTAGTGAAAACAAGAAACAAAAAGACAAAATTGTAGAATCTAAAGGAAAGAACTTCGAGTACTCACACCAGAAAATAGACGTTTGCCGTGGGAGGTTCTTCTTGTTTAATCCTTCGGTGTGACTACCTTTTACCTTTCCTCCCCGGCAACGGCGCCAGAAAATAGCTTGATGTCTACGCACTTATATTCTTGTAGACAGTTGTTGGGCCTCCAAGTGCAGAGGTTTGTAGAACAGCAGCAAGTTTTCCCTTAAGTGGATCACCCAAGGTTTATCGAACTCAGGGAGGAAGTGGTCAAAGGTATCCCCTCTCAAGCAACCCTGCAATCAAGATACAAGAAGTCTCTTGTGTCCCCAACACACCCAATACACTTGTCAGGTGTATATGTGCACTAGTTCGGCAAAGATATTGTGAAATACAAGTGGTATAGATAATTATAAGTGGTAATAGTGATAGAAAATAACTTGATGGCATGGAAAATACTAAAGGCAAACTGAAATAAAGATGGAAGCAAGCAAACATGTAGCAGATCTAATTGCAAACGGTGTATCAATGCTTAGAAACAAGGCCTAGGGATCATACTTTCACTAGTGAACACTCTCATATAAATATATTCTCTTCATGATACTACTCTTAACTACTCTCCGGTTGGACACTCTAATTGTTGGTAGGGCTATAACAGCACACCTCAAAGTAAGCCTTTCCCATCTAGAAAACCCCACACTGTCACCTTGAGCACTAGATGGTTCTAACAAACACCACAATTTCATAAAGACATCCAACTACAAATATAACTCATAACAAGTATTTGTAATCTCTAGCCTAAGTGCCACCATGGTGAGCACGTTGTCACTTTCACACACATGGGGAGAGCAGAGATCTAATAAAGCACTTGAGTAGCAAGGTAGATCTATAGATTACAAGCTCATGATCACAATATGATCACGCATAGAGAGAGAGAGATGAACACATAGCTACCGGTAGAACCCTTAGCCTCGAGAGAGAACTACTCCCTCTTCATCATGGGAATCAGCAATGGCGATGGAGATGGTGGTGGAGATCGGTGGAGATGGCTCCGGGGGCACTTCCCCGTCCCGGCAGGGTGCCGGAACAGAGACTTTCTGTCCCTCGAATCTCTCCTTCGGTGGCGGCGGCGCTGCGGAACTTTTCATGGATTTTTGATTAACGATTTAGGGTTTTGGCCTCGGGAGGCTTCTTATAGGCCAGAGGGCAAGGTCGGTGGGTGGCCAGGGGGCCCACACCATGCCTTGGCGCGGCCTAGGTGGACCCGCGCCTAGGGGTGGTGTGGCCACCCTATGGCCCCTCTCCGGCTCTCCTTCTGGCTCCGTGAGTCTTCCAGGAAAATAGTAACTTTGGCTTTTGTCCCGTCCAATTCCGATAATATTCATTTTCTGACTTCCTGGAACCAAAAACAGCAGAAAACAGGCAACTGGCACTGTTGCATCTTGTTAATAGGTTAGTCCAAGAAATCATATGAAAAGTACTCTAAAGTGTGGACAAAACATAAGAAAGTAGATAAAACCAAGCATGGAACATCAAAAATTATAGATACATTTGCAATGTATCACCTAGTATGTTTTATTAGTGCTTTATGACTTTGTTGTGACTTCTTGTGCTTAATGCTTGTCACTAGGGCCCGAGTGCCATGATTTCAGATCTGAACATGTTATTGATTCATTATGATAGTATTGTTTTTGGTCTTATCTACAAGTTGTATACACACGTTGTTGTCAGGAACCAATGGCCCCGAAGTGACAGAAATCAGGATAACCGGAGGGAATGGCTTTGATGTGAGGATCACATGTGTTCACGGAGTGTTAATGCTTTGGTCCAGTGCTCTATTAAAAGGAGCACCTTAATTGCCAGTAGTTCCCCTTAGGCCCCGCTGCAAACGGGCTGGCAGGACAAAAGATGTTGTGCAAGTTCTCATTGCGAGCACGTATGACTATATATGGAACACATGCCTAGGATTATCTAGTACTTGGATGCTTTATCTTATTTATCTGCAATTACCCTTTGTTCTGATTTCTATGTGAATTGTCTTGTCCATGTAACGCCCGTCCATCCATCCCTATGCCTACCGCACTCGAATCCTATTGTTTACTGCTATTGTCACTTCTGTCTTTACTTTACTACTACTGTTACTTTGCTATTCCTACTACAAAACTATTGCTACTGATAAACTGCTGTGAGCAAGACTGTTTCCAGGTGCAGCTGAATTGACAACTCAGTTGTTAAGGCTTATAAATATTCTTTGGCTCCCCTTGTGTCGAATCAATAAATTGGATTTCACTTCCCTCGAAAATACTGCGATACACCCTCTATACTTGTGGGTCATCATCTAGTATCATCACAATCATCACAAGATTTAATGAACTAGTTTCATTTGTTTTATTTGAGAAAAGTAATTTCTACTCATTGAAAATAATTAAGATTTAATATTCTCCAATTAAAATATAGGATCATGTGGACACATGTCATCATCACATATTCTAATGTATGGGAATGTGATTTAAATGTTTGATCATATTTCATTAAGTATAAGTTTATTATTTAAAAGATTTAAAGTGACTAGAAATGACTAAATAGCATTATTTTGGTACTAGTCCAAAGTCACTGCATGCAAACTTAAATATTATTACATATTCAACTAGATATTATCAAATGTGATTTTTGAGAGTTGGAATCAACTCAAAAGCTATTATGGTTGAATTTTGAAAAATGTTTGAATGCAGAAAAGTCTTCGTCTTGTTATTTTTGCTATATGTGATCTCTAACTCCAGTTGATTAAAATCCAATGGGTTTGGATAGATATTTTTGTTATCTTTCTAACAAAATTTGAATCATGCCATTTGGTTAAGTAAATCTCTCTGAAATGATTTTTAAAGAAGTGGATAGAATCTAGTTTAAATCTAAAAGGAAAAATGTTTATTTGAATTTGTGGGCTAGCGCTGGAAAACTATTGGGCCGGCCCAGTGGCGCTCCGCGGCGCAGAGGGCAACTGACAGGGGGGGTCCACATGTCAGCGGCACATCAAACGCGAAGCGACACGGGGCAATATCAGCCGTGCGATTAGAATAGAAATCGACGGCCGACGTTCATCGTCTCCGGTGCACAGCTCCGGCGAGAACTAACCCTAACGCGGCACGGTGGGGGTACGTGGGGGCTTACCAGGGCTCCAGCTAGACGTGGCGATGGGGACGATCGAACTGGTGGACGACGACGGTTCTAGGCATGGCCGCGACGGCTCCTTGGGCAGTCGCAATCAGCGGCGCCTCTTCTCCTCAGCTGCGGCCAGCTCCGGTGGAATTCCAGTGACTGAGGGCTCGATTGGCTCCGGGGAGAAGTGTGGGGTGGTCAGTGTTGAGAGGAGAGTTGAGTGGTGTGAGGAATGAGGCTGGGGGAGGCCTCCTTCTATAGGCTCAATGATAGGGCAGTGCGGCATGGTCAGGCGATGGTGGCGACGTGTCTACACGGTGCTAGCGGTGCGGCTGGAGGTAGGGGACAATGCGTGGTCTCTTGGTGGTCCTCTACGGCGTAAAGGCGCAGCTAGGAGCGGTCGCGTTTGTTCGGAAATGGTCGACGCTATGCGCGGCAGAAGCGGCATTCGACGCAGCGCGCGGTGGCTGTGGGTCAAGCGGCGGTGAACGGGCATGTCCGGGCGGTTCCTTGGGTCCTGGCGAAGCGATGCGCACGGGCTGTGGTCGAGGTGTGGCGTGTGCATGCTTGTCAGGCGTGGCGCTCTGGCGCGTGCTCGGCATGGCTCAGACACAGTGGGTGCGGTGGTTTCTGAGGTGGTCCAGTGCTTGGCATGGCTCGGGGAAGGGACAAGGGGTGGCGGTGTGATCTTGCCTACCTCCTAGGCCCGGTGGAAGAGAGCGGGGTGGCCTGCTGCGAGCTATCCATGCTCGACCGTTGGGCATGGCCTCGGGGTGGTTCGGCACTACTGCTAGCGGCAAAGGGGGTGCTGTCTGGGGCTGGGTTAGGTGCTTGGGAGACAGAGGAGAGATGAGGGGGTCAATTGGGGGACAAGACATTGATCAACAGCAGTAATAGTTAGGCAGATTAATTTGTGATCACCAGGTGTTCGGCACAATGGCCACAAGAAAGGTAAATTTGAATTTTGGAAAGATTTTTGGTGGGTGTGTTGTTCATAAGCTTGATCATCTGTGGTTGCTTGGGTTTGGCAAGGGGAGTTCATTGGAGTGGTTTTTGAAAAAGTGGGATCTATGCATATGTAATGGATTCACTTTTCAAATGTCATTTAAAATTAGTGGCTAAGTGTTTTTGTAAGGTTTTAAAGTGGGCCTTGGTAGATCTTTACTTGTACTAGCAAGGGGTGAAAATAGTTGAGAATGTTTGTGTTTGAAATTGACTTCTAGGAACACCTAAAGTGGCCTAGTTGATTAAAATGGTCAGAATGACCATTTGGTCTTTTTATTCTTATTTTGATTTCTTTTTCTTTGCATTTTGTTTTTAAATGGTCTAAATGATGCGTCATTCACCTTTAAACCATTTCATATCATTTAGAACAATCAAACATGGCATTTTCAAACAATTCTATACTAATGCAAACACACATGCATTCATAATTATTTTTAAATAATAAAAAGTTTTTTTTGTTAACCCTAAATTGGGTGATTTGAACTTTGATAACCTTGATTAAAGATTTGGGATGTTACAAAACTTCCCCCCTTAAACAAAATCTCGTCCCGAGATTTAAGAAAAACTAGGAACTAAAAAGATCTAAAAACTCAGTCCTAATGTAATCTTCTCGCTCCCAAGTAGCTTCTTCTTCGGTATGGTTGCTCCATTGGATCTTGAGAAATTTGATACTCCGGGTCTTGGTGGTTCTGAAGGCTTCTTCCAAGATACGAATGGGTACTTCACGATACGTCAGATCCTTGTTGATATCAATGGCTCGGTGATCGATGTTCTTGAAAACTTCGGCCTTCTCCGGCACTTCTAGGCATTTGCAAAGTAACGAGATATTGAACACATTATGGATGTCTGGCATCTCTTCTGGCAGTTCTAGTTGATACGATACTTCTCCTCGAAGATTCAGAATCTTGAAGGGTCCAATATATCTAGGGACTAACTTGCCTTTCAGACTAAAACATTGTGTTCCATTCAACGGTGACACTTTGAGATACACAAAATCTCCGACATTGAAAGTCATGTCTCTACGTCTCTTGTCAGCATAACTCTTCTGTCTGGATTGGGCAGTCTTGAGGTGCTCACGGACTTTGTGAACCTTCTCTTCGGCTTCTCATAGGATGTCGGGTCTGAAAATCTGACTCTCTCCTACTTGCGACCAATTCAAAGGGGTACGACACTTCCTTCCATATAAGAACTCAAATGGGGCCATTTGCAAACTGGCTTGATAACTGTTCTTGTATGAGAATTCTGTGAAAGGTAGCCAATCTTCCCATTTTGATCCATACTCTAGCACACAAGCTCTCAACATATCTTCTAAGATCTGGTTGACTCTTTTAGTCTGTCCATCGGTTTGTGGGTGATAAGCTATGCTGAAATTCAACTTGGTTCCTAATCCTTCTTAGACTTACTGCCAAAATCTCGAGGTAAATTGGGTTCCTCGATCTGACACTATGGTCTTGCGGGTTCCATGAAAACTGACAATCCTAGCAATGTACAACTCTGCTAGCTTCGAACTCTGGTAGGTTGTCTTGAAATGTATAAAATGGGCTACCTTGGACAGTCTATCAACTATGACCCAGATAGAGTCATTTCCCCTACTAGAAGTAGGTAAATCGGTGATAAAATCCATTCCAATGGAATCCCATTTCCATTCCGGAATTTGCAATGGTTGCAACAATCCTGCGGGTCTCTGATGTTCCACTTTGACTCTTTGACAGATATCACACTTGGCGATGTAGCTTCCGATTTCTCTCTTCATCTTGTGCCACCAAAATTGCTCCTTCAAATCTTGATACATCTTCGTTCCTCCGGGGTGGATAGAATAAAGAGTATCATGAGCTTCTTGCATGATAACTTGCTTCAGCTCCGAATCTGCTGGCACACAGATACGTCCTTTGTACCACAGAACTCCTTCTTCATCCTCGGTGAATCCAGGTACCTTTCCTGTACCAATACGACATTTGATTCTGTCAATACTTGCATTTCCCTTCTGGGCTTCCTTGATTTGGCTAATCAAAGTGGGTTGAAGTTCAATGCTAGCTAGAAATCCTTTGCTAACTAGCTCATTTCTAAACTGCTCCAACTCCTCATGCAAACTTGGCTGGTTCTCTTTGATCATGGTGTTTAATCTACACAACAATCTGCTAAGAGCATCCGCTACCACATTGGATTTGCTGGGGTGATAGTGAATGTCAAGGTCATAATCCTTGATTAACTCAATCCATCGCCTTTGCCTCATATTTAGCTCCTTCCGAGTGAAAATATACTTCAACCTCTTGTGATCTGAATAAATCTCACAACGATTACCCATAAGGTAATGACGCCATGTCTCCAAGGCTAAAACTACAACTGCTAATTCAAGATCATGGGTGGGGTAGTTTTGCTCATGTTGCTTCAGCTGTCTGGACATATATGCTATGACTTTGCCTTCTTGCATCAACACACATCCGAGACCAATCTTGGATGCATCACAATACACATCAAACGGCTTCTTGATATCTGGCATAATCAATATTGGGGCTGAAATCAATCTTTTCTTGAGCTCTTAGAAACTTGCTTCACATTTGTCGGTCCATTCAAACTTCTTGTCCTTCTTCAACACTTGGGTCATGGATCTTGCGATGCTCGAAAATCCTTCTACGAACTTGCGGTAATATCCCGCTAATCCGAGAAATGCACGGACTTGGGTTTGAGTGGTTGAGGCTTCCCATTCTTCAACATCTTTGATCTTGGCGAGATCAACAACGACTCCTCCTATTGACACAGTATGTCTGAGGAATCCTACTTCTTTCAGCCAAAACTTACATTTGCTGAACTTGGCATACAACTGATGCTCTCTAAGGGTTTCAAGGATGATTCTCAGATGTTGCTCATGGTCTTCTTCTAACTTGGAGTAGATAAGAATATCGTCAATAAACACAACGACAAACTTATCCAAAAAGTTCATAAAGATCTTATTCATGAGATTCATGAAATAAACGGGGGCATTGGTTAATCCAAAAGACATGACCATATACTCATACAATCCATATATGGTGGTAAAGGCGGTCTTTGGAATATCAGTTGCACGAATCTTGAGTTGATGATAACTAGTCCTAAGATCAATCTTAGAGAACACTGGCACTAGTCAACTGATCAAACATATCCTCTATCTTGGGCAATGTGTACTTGTTCTTGATGGTGACATCATTCAGCTTCCGGTAATCTATGCACAAACGGTTGCCTCCATCTTTCTTGTCGACAAACAGAACGGGCGATCTCCATGGCGATGCGCTTGGTTGAATCAAACCTTTATTCAGCATAGCATCAAGTTGCTTCTTCAGCTCCACTAACTCTGATGGGTTCATGCTATAGGGTCTCTGAGCTATACCGGGCATTAGTTCAATAATGAACTCGATATCCCGATCTGGGGGCATACCGGGCAATTCATCTGGGAATATTTCGGGGTATTCACAGACTACTCTGACTTGGTCTATGGTGGGTAGGGCTAGACTCTTGTTGCATTTGAATTGATGAGGCAAGGTTTTAGATATATGCTCTACTGATACTCCAGAGCTACTGGTCATGGTGTCATGGTGGTGTCACGGCAGATGCCATGTATAGGCTAAAGGTGGGGACTAATACTCGCTAGGGGAATCCAGGGAGGGATAGTGAAGTGATTCTCCACACCAGTGCTTGTATTGATGTACTTCCAAGGTTACAAGTGCTCCTAGAGATGTATTGGCGAGAGGAGGAAGAAGGAGCTCTCGTACTCTCACCCACAGATCACACCTGAAACCCTAGCCCAAAACTGATTCGCAGAGAGACCAACCCCTTCAACAGAAGCCCTAGCCCCCCTCTTATAGGGGAGGCTCGGTTTCTGCCTAGGGCATACGTGGAGGCATATTCCTAAGAATATGCCTCCTCCCAAAGTGGTAAGCCGACCGGGGTGCTTTTTCCCCCGTGTCACACATGCTTTAGCTACGTGAGCCTCTGACGGCGCCCTCGTCAGCCGACACGAGCGTCGTCACGCTTTTCGGCCACGCCCCGGTGGTCCTGTCCTTGCTCGCTTCGCTCAGGCAGTGCGTACCGGGGCTCCTTTTGACCAGCGAGATTCCTTCCTTCTCCAAGAAGCTTGCTATGACCCGGATGATGGTTCATCCGGTCACACCCGTTCCTGCATACAGGTAAAACATTCACTTCCGAGTTACTGCTTAAGTCAGATGAGACCTAGTTAGGCGAACACCCCTAGGTCCGGATTACCCCGTGATTCGGCCTGCCTTGAGGTGACCCGGCCAGCATCTGCTTTGGCCTTGCCGAACCTCGGCTAACTTGGCCTTTATACCCCGGCGTGACCCTACCCGGGGGTATCCCCCCAACATTAGTCCCCGAAGCTGGTGTGGTCTTAGCTGCCTTGGCCGCTAAGGCCATACCAGGTTCAATTTTGTGCCCCGGTCGTTGTTGCCGAGTTACCTCTGTACCCCGGACTGCTTGGATTTACGTTCCCTTCACACATTTCAAGTTTTCACTTGCCGGCCGGGTTACCACAGTTCCATCCCGGTCTTACCGCATTTCAAGTTTCTCGTACGCTAACCCATGTGAAGGGTAATCATTATGTCGTCTTATTTTAAGGGACGGTACAGTAACCGCCACAGTAATTGTCAGTTATCACTGTGCGCGGGTCACGTCACGCCTGCCTCCTCGTTTACCGCATCAACGCGTCACGTCATAGGACGCCCTGTGGCCCTCCGTGTGGCTCCTCACTGATTGGCCCAGACGGGTGATACACGGCCACAACGTGTGGCCGGTCCACAGGGTGCGATCCCACTCACCCCTGATGGGAGTGGTTAAATAGCGGAGGGGTGCGTCCCTTAGGATTTTTCCCCCTCCGCACCCCTCTGCCCGCTGCTATTCTTCTTCCTCTTCCTCGTGACCGCGTCGCCGCCAGCATCGCCAAAAAGCAGCGTCGCCGCCGCGCTTCTTTGTCGCACCTCCGCGTCGCCGCCACCACGACGCGAATTTCTCGCCACGGGTCCGCGCTAGTCCCGGCTACTGTCCCCCGCCGCCTCCAGTGCCAGCGAGGGCCTCGAGGACCAGATGACTAAAGAGGAACTCATTGTTGCTGAGCAGGAGATGGAAGAGGACGCCGCGGCGGCGGACCGCGGCGCGTGGTCCGGCTCCTGGGTCTGCCAGGATGACCTGGACTGGCTCTACCGGACCAGGCGCATCCCTGCCGGTGTCGCCGCGCGTCTTCCTTCCAACGAACTGGCCCCCTCACCCAATCCGGGCGAGTTCGTCGTGTTTCTGTCTCATTTCCAACGGGGCTTCGGCTTGCCGGTGAGTGATTTATTCCAGGACTAGCTCGGTACGTACCAACTCCAACCACACCACCTTCCAGCCAACGCCATCACCTCTCTTTCTGCCTTTGCTTCTACGATCGAAGGCTACGCCAGACTATGGCCCACGAAAGAGCTATGGATCCGGTTCTTCGGCCTTCGTCGCAACGTCATTCCCAACATCCACTCTGATCCGGAGGACAAGCGGCTCACTCAATTCGGAGCGGCCTCCATTTCACCCCGGCGATTTTCCGTTTTTCCCCGGGTCACCGGGCTAGAGTCCTGCAAAGGATGGGCCCGGACCTTCTTCTATGTCTGGAATACGCGCACCGAAGACTTGATCCGGTTGCTTCCCTACACTCCGGGTCCACCTAACCCGGACCTGTGGGATGTGATCCCCAAGAAGCCCACAGCCTTGGCCAACCAAGTGAGCAAAAGGTTCGCGGAACTGAAGGGGCTCGGGCTATGCAACGAGGATGCCATGATCACCTTTGTGCGTAACCGTATCTCACCCCTCCAGAAGCGCACTCACAAGGTGTGCCACATGAGCTACGGTCGCGATCCTAACCGGACCTCATCCTTCGAGCTGACCAACTCGGAGATTTATCGCCGGGTCAAGGCTCTCTTCACCACTCATAAGGACTTTTCCACTGATTGGTCTTGGGGGATTGAGCATTTCTGCCGTGACTGGCTTCCTCCCACGGTAAGTTTCATGCTGCAAACTTAACCCGGATTAATTATATGTCAGTTATTGTTGCAATTTTTGACTCTTTTGTTCCCTCTTTCCCTCAGCAATTCCTTCAGCAGACCCTTGAGGACGGCACCGATCGGTCCCTTAAGTGGGAGCCGGACCGGGAGACTCCGGATGAGGAAGAGCCGGACCAGAAGATGTTCCTCCCTATGACCAACGCCACGAAACGACCCACGGTTAAATCCTCTTCTATTAGAGATTGGCCCGATGATGAAGATGACTTAGAAATTGAGGTGATTGAACCTTTTGAGGCTGTCCCCCTTTCTTTTGCTTTTCCACCATCAGCTCACCCCGGCGGTCATATTCACGAGGATCCCCCTCTCGCTACGGGCGAGCTTGTTCCGGTGGCAACAAAGAAGAAACGTGGGGCTTCTTCAAGTTCTTCCTCTGGACCCTCTCAGCCCGTTAAAAGGCGAAAGAAATCCGGGGACAAGACTGCCCCCAAACCAGCAGGCAAGGCCCCAGCACGAAGGGCTCGGAAGCCCAAGGCGGCCGAAACTTCGGATGCGTAAGTCCTTCTTTCTTCTGTAACTCGTTCTTCTTTACTTCGTCGTAATTTTTCTTCTGACGTTATTTGATTTCGCAGGGCTCCGGTGGAGGTCCCTCAAAGTGGATCTAGCATCTCTTCTCCTCTCCGACCTAGCCCTTCTCCCCGTCGTGACGACGAGTCACGCCCGCTGAGCCCTATCCTAGAGGGTTCTGCGGCCGCTCCGGGTTCAGCTCCACCTCGGCGAGAGGAGGGTAACCTTGGAGTGGGGGAGACCGGCCTAGCCGGAGCAACGGCATCCACTGCCTCGATAAAACCTCAACCAGCAGCCACCGAGGCTACTTCGGCCCCAGCACCAATTCCCGTACCAGCAAGCAGACCAGCACCAACTCCAACCTCGGCATCAGCATCAACTCCGGCAACGAAAACTTCAGCGCCGGCACCAAGCCCAGCAGCGAGAGTACCAGCACCTAGTTCCTCTGCATCTTCCGAGTCCTCTCAACCTCGGCAAGGAACTACCCCGGCAATTTCTAAGGGGAAAACCACTGCAACAGCTTCCTCTACCCAGCAAACCAAAGGCAAAAAGGCTCCAGATGCTGCCAAGCCCACTGCCGTTGAGTCTGGGCAGCGCACCCTTGTGTCAATGCTCCCCAAGAAGACATCAGCGGCAAAGGATGTGCCTGCCGAGCCAAGCGAAGCCCAGCAGTTGGTTTTGCACACCAGCCCCGCCCTTGCCTTGGTGGAGAGGAAGGAAGCACATGCAAAAGGCTTGGTGACGCCCCATATGCCCACGGGTGAACGGTATCATCCGAGCCTGATGGAATTTGTCATGAACTGGAATAAGGCAGAGGTAGTCCAGGAATCTGATCTCCTGGAAAAGTTCGGCCCCGCCGAGTTTTCCGCTCAGATGAATACCGCCGCAAAGGCCATTAACCTCGCTGGACGAATGATGGAGGTACGTCGTTTCTCCTTTGCAAATTGTAGATAATAACCATTAGTCCCCGAGCCTCCGGGGGAGTAACTTGTTACTCGGCTGGATGCTCTTTTATAGAACTAACATAGCTCCATGATAACTTCGAACATGCACACACCTAGAGCCGGGTTAAGTTCCAGTTGGCCCGGATTTTAGTACACTTCGAACATGCACACACCTAGAGCCGGTTTAAGTTCCACTTGGCTCGGATTTTAGTACACTTCGAACATGCACACACCTAGAGCCGGGTTAAGTTCCACTTGCCCCAGATTTTAGTACACTTCGAACATGCACACACCTAGAGCCGGGTTAAGTTCCACTTGGCCCGGATTTTAGTACACTTCGAACATGCACACACCTAGAGCCGGGTTAAGTTCCACTTGGCCCGGATTTTAATACACGTCAAATATGCACTAGGCTGACTTAAGTTTCTATATATCTTTTAGGTGACCACCAACCGCCGGAGTGCTGAATTCCAACGCTTGCTGGATACGCACAAGAATCTTCGCACGAAACAGGCTGCACTCATCGTGGAGTACGAGAAAAGGGGTAAATTTCTTCCTTATCCTTTCCTCAATTCTCTTCAACTTCGCTTGCCGAACTAATCTGATTGTTCGGTTTCCGCAGCTGGGGTGGAAGCTGAAAACAAGATAATGCGAAAGAACTTGGAGCAGATCAAGGGTACGTCCTTCTTGTCTGTCTTTACCGTGGTTTCCATCGGCTTTCCTCCTTGGCTCGCCAAACATTTATTCCTCGGCACTGCCGGGCCAACGCACTATTTCAGCATCACTTGAAGATAGTGTGCCTGTGCCTGACGTGATGCTACATTTTCTCGAACAAGCAGGGCAGCACCAAGCCGACCTAAAGAAGAAAGATGATGAGCTCGCCCTCCTCCGGACCAAAGACGACGAGATAGCCAAGCTCAAGGCTGAGATGGCTAAAATGAAGGCGCAGCACCAAACCGAGCTAAACAAGGCTGGCTAGGACTACACCGAAGAACGTGAGCGCCTCAAGCTCCAAAATGCTAAGGACCGTGAGCTTCTTTAGGAAACCGAGGTCAAACTTGAGTCGACAAATGTTGAGCTCGAGCAGCTTCGGAAGAGGCGTGATGCTTGCACCAAGGAATTGACCCGGATTCACTGTCACATCTCACGTAATTTCTTTTCCTTTATCTGCCTTATTTCTCCGGGTTACTTCATATGCCTTGTTTTTTCAACTTTGTCCTTTGCCTTGTTTCCCAGGCCACTTTCCAGAGGGTACTGCTATTGCCAGTGCTGCTGTCACCAATTTCTGCCAAGAAAGGGGTACTCCGGTCGCTCCTGAGGGTGAGAGCATTCCCTTTGACATGGAGGACCTGTTGGTCAGCCTGTCGTCTCGCGTGGAAATCATCAAGAACTACGGCAGGGACCTCCTCGATGTTGCAGTCCAAGTCTTCAATGCCTTCTGGCCCGCCGATGATGCTCCGGAGAGAGTCACACAGCTCGCTGAAAAACTTTCGGAAATCGAGACCCAGCTCGACCTCTGGCGAGAGTCCGCTGGACGTGCTGCAGCCGATACCATCCTTCACCACATTTTGACGTGGTATGAGAAGATAGATCTCAGCCTCCTCACACGCCTGCACACCGGATCCAAATGGACAGATTACCCGGAGTGGGTAGCTCAGCGCCAGGCTTACGCCCACAGCCTCATCGAATACGCCCCCATTCACGAATGGACTGAGGGTCCGAGCTTCCTGGAAGTCGCAGGCGAAGAAGAAGTTGAGAACGTTGAAGATGATTCGGGTGAAGACGAAGAGGACACTGCCTCGGATATCGAAGAGGGCGACGATGATGCCGAACTTCCTCCCGCTGCTCCTTAAGTAAAAAACACTTGAAAATTTATGAGATCCCCGGTATGCCGGGTGGAATTGTATTCCAAACACATGTGATATTTTGCTACTGAGTACTTATGCCGGATTAACTTGGGCATAGTCCCCGAGTTTCTTTTTCTTGTTCGTTCAATCTTTTGGCTCGGATCGTGTCTACCTTGATTCGGTTTTACAACTTACGAATCCGAGCTTGAAAAATTGTCTTAACAATACTGGGAAACTTTTAGACTTAGCTCAAAAATAAAAGTGTATAACAATTTGAAAATAAATAGGGGGTTAGTCCGAAACAAAAATGTCAGCTCGAATAAATTCTTTTCCTTAGTCGTTTTTCATGTGCTACGCAATTCCAAACTTGTTCTCTTGCTTGCCATGAAGCCAATTCTTGTTGGACAGCAGCAAGTCAAAGAGTTGGGTTTTTGGTGCTCACACACTACTAATCCGAGCTAAGTAGAATAACTTACTCCAGCTGACGCGCAGAAAATAACAAACATTATTAAGGCAGTCCCCGTGTTACTGCTCGAGGTACCAACATTTCATTGATAAGCTCATTGCCGACATACATACCGACATATGAGATAACCCGGATACATACACTTCTTAGCTAGGTGTAGAAAGGCCGAAGTAGAGCTATATTCCATGGTCGCTTGGATTCCTCTCTGGACCTGTCTGCCTTGTTCTTTTCCTGTGGCTTTGCATCTATAAGATAGTAAGAATCATTGTGCAATGCTTTGCTCACGATGAACGACCCTTCCCATGGGGGGGATAATTTATGCATTCCAGTAGTACGTTGTACCAACCGGAGCACCAGATCGCCTTCCCGAAAGACTCGGGGGCACACTTTCCGGCTATGATAGCGTCGGAGATTTTGCTGATATATGGCGGATCTGGACAGTGCCAATTCTCTCGCTTCTTCTAGCAGATCAACATCATTTTGCCGGGCTTCTTGCACTTCGGCTTCTGTGTATTGGGTGACCCTAGGCGAATCATGCTCTATGTCGGCTGGTAATACAGCTTCTGCCCCATATACAAGAAAGAATGGCGTATAGCCTGTTGATCGATTCGGAGTTGTTCTTAAACTCCACAGTACCGCTGGTAGTTCTTCTAGCCAGCACCCCGCTGATCTTTGCAGCGGCTCAATGAGCCGGTGTTTTATCCCGTATAATACTAATCCGTTGGATCTTTCCACTTGTCCGTTTGATGCGGGGTGGGCTACCGAAGCTACGTCCAGCCGGATCCTCTTATCCCGGCAGAAACGAGCAAAAGCTCCTTCCGCAAAATTTGTGCCATTATCAGTTATGATACTGTGTGGATAACCGTACCTCAAGATGATACCTTTGAGAAACGTTAGAGCCGTAGCTCCATCACATTTTCTTATAGGCTTCACCTCAATCCACTTCGTAAACTTGTCCACCATTACCAGAATGTGCGTCATATTTCCCCTTGCTGGTTTGAACGGGCCAACCATATCCAAGCACCATACGGCAAATGGCCAAGTGATTGGGATGGTCTTGAGTTCCGACATTGGCATATGTGTCTTGGTAGCGTACCTCTGACAACCATTACATTTTCTCACCAGATCTTCTGCTTGCTCTAAGGCATTTGCCCAGTAGAATCCGTGTCGGAAAGCTTTTGCTACCAAGGCTCGGGATGAGGCGTGATGCCCGCATTCCCCCTGATGTATATCTCGGATGATTTCAAGCCCCTCTTCCAGGTCAACACACCGCTGTAGGACATTGGTCACACTTCTTTTGTATAACTCGGAATTGATGATTGTGTAGGCCTTTGCCCTCCTCTGTGTTTGCCTGGACAGCACCTCCTCAGTGGGCAACGTTCCATCCTTCAGGAATTGAAATATATGCAGTGCCCAAGCCGGTATTGGCCGCACGGGGAACACGTCCTCGTCTATCTCCATCTGATCCACCGGCATAACTTCAACCGGACCATGCTGAGCAGTCCCCGGGTCTTGTGAAGCAGTCCCCGGGTTTTGCGCACCACTTCCCGTGTCCACGTCCATGGGCACAACTCCGGATTCTGTGTCCTCCGGGACGTAGATTGACTCGGATTCTGGGGATGGCCTGATGGATGGTTTCTTGAGGTGCTCTAATGCTACACCCGGTGGAATTGCTTGTCTGGTTGACCCGAGCTTTGACAGCATGTCGGCAGCCTCATTTTCCACCCGGGGTACATGATGAAATTCGCATCCCTCAAAGTAACCAGAAATCTTCTGCACATGAAATCTGTATAGTGCCATGTTTGGATCAAGGGCGTCCCACACTCCGGACACTTGCTGCACCACCAAATCCGAGTCGCCAAAGCATATAATCCGACGTATGCCAATTTCTTTTGCTACCTTGAGCCCATGCACAAGTGCTTCATACTCAGCGACATTGTTTGATGCGGTGAAGTGGATCTGCAGCACATATTTCAACTGGTCCTTTTTTGGCGACGTGAGTACAACTCCGGCACCTAGCCCGGTTTTGGTATTTGATCCGTCAAAGTGCATTTGCCAATAGTTCGGATCCGGAAGTGGTGGTTCGTACTGCACCTCGGTCCAGTCCACGAAAAAGTCCGCCACAGCTTGAGACTTGATGGCCTCTCTCCTATCATATTGCGGCGCATAAGGTGCTAGCTCAATTGCCCATTTTGCAATTCTGCCGCTTGCATCCTTGTTACTCATTATCTCGGATATGGGGGCCTCACATATGATCTGGATGGGATGCTCCTCAAAGTAATGCTTCAGTTTCTTGGCGGCCATGTACACGCCATATGCCACTTTTTGATAATGTGGGTAGTTCTGCTTTGAGGTTGGCAACACTTCGCTCGAATAATACACCGGCCTTTGCACCGACTTACCTTCCTCATCGCGCTCCACCACTATCACTGCACTTACAACTCGGTTGGTTGCGGCTATATAGAGTAACATTGGCTCCTTTGATAGTGGTGAAGCTAGCACTGGTGCCGTGGCTAACATTTTCTTTAGGTGGGCGAAGGCTTCATCAGCCTGCGGTGTCCAAATGAACTTATCCGACTTTTTCATGAGTTGGTAAAGAGGCAAAGCCTTTTCTCCCAACCGACATACAAACCGACTTAACGAGGCCAGGCAACCTATGAACTTCTGGACATCGTTAAGACACTTCGGCAGTTCCATTCGTTCGATGGCCTGGATTTTGGTTGGATTAACCTCGATACCTCGGCTGGAGACGAGAAAACCGAGCAATTTTCCAGCCGGGACACCGAAGGTGCATTTTTCCGAGTTAAGTTTCATCCGGAACCTTCTTAGGTTTGCAAACGTTTGCCTGATATCGTCAAGGAGCGTTTTGCTTTCCTTGGTCTTGATAATCACATCATCCACGTACACCTGTACATTTTGACCTATTTGGTCGTGCAAACATTTTTGCATACACCTCTGGTACGTTGCCCCTGCATTACGTAAACCAAACGGCATGGTGCGATAGCAATAAGCCCCATACGGGGTAATAAACATAGTCTTTATTTGATCATCCGGATTCAGAGGTATCTGGTGGAAACCAAAATAAGCATCAATGAATGACAACAGTTCACATCCAGCAGTTGAGTCTATGACCTGATCTATTCTTGGTAGCGGAAATGGGTCTTTTGGACACGCCTTGTTCAGGTTCGTGTAATCGATACACATACGCCAAACCACTGCCACGTTCGGGTCATCCTTCTTCTTTTCCACCAGCACCGGATTAGACAGCCAATCCGGGTAAAGAACCTCCATGATAAATCCTGCAGCTAGCAACCGAGCTATCTCGGCCCCAATGACTTTCCTCCTATCTTCGGCGAAGCGGCGGAGAGGTTGCTTCACCGGCTTGGCTCCAGGTCTCACATTCAAAGAGTGCTCGGCCAACTCCCTCGGAACACCTTGCAAGTCCCGTGTGGACCAAGCAAAAATGTCCCGATTCTCACGGAGGAAGCTGACGAGCTTGCTTTCCTATTTATCACTTAGCCCGGCACCAATTATTACGGTGCGCTCTGGGAACATGTCATCAACGGGAACCTTCTTAGTATCTTTCGTGGCCTGGAAAGAGACAGTTCCATGCGGGTTACTCAGCGCCGGCATATACTGCTGCGCGGACTGAGCCAATGCCGCCACCTCTTGAATTTTTCTCTTTTCCTGCGCGATCACAAGTGACTCGGCTAAGTTTGATCCGGCCGACGCACACTCCATGGAACGTCGGAAGTCCCCAGCAATGGTAATCACTCCGTTTGGTCCGGGCAAATTCATCTTCAAGTAGCTGATATGACAACTTGCCATGAACTTGTTCAGCGCCTGCCTTCCGAGCAACGCTTGATACGCGCTTTCTAAGTTCACCACTTCGAACTCCAGATTTTCGGTTCGACAATTATCCCTCGTGCCGAACAAGACGTCGACCCGGACCTTGCCTATGGGCTCGCAAGAAATGCCGGGCACAATGCCATGGAAAGTTGTCCTCGTGGCCTGGAGCATGTTCTCCGAGATACCCAACTTGTGCATTGTGTCCGCATATATGATATTTATGCTACTGCCGTTGTCGATCAGTACCTTTGAGAACCTTACGTTAATGCTAGGTCCAATGAACGTAGGATCCAGCACCAACGCATACGAACCAGGGCTCGGCATGAGCTTTGGATGATCCCTAATGCTCCAGGTGATTTCCTGATCGGACCAAGGCATGTACCTCGTCACTTCCGACATTACTGCATTCACCTCCATATGCCTACGCTGCAAGCTTTTTCTATCAGTTTCCTCTGTGGTGAATACACAGTAGCTCTGGTGATGCTCCCTGTACTCGTTTCTCCCCTCATTTCCGGGGTGCCTCTGATCCGGCTGATGCTGATTTTCTACTTGATGCACTGCATCCCTTCTTTCGTTGTTATCATACCTCGGCGGAGGGGGAGGCAACATTAGCTGTTGCGTGTTCGCTCCGGAGAGCAATTGCTACCGGGGTAACTCATGCCGAGGCTGATCATTCCGGGGTGCCTGAGCATTCCCCGAACCACCTTGCTCGATCTTGCACATCCACTCGCATTGCCTCGTCGTATGACCCACGGGGTTGTTCGGATTTGGCGTGTG
Organism: Avena eriantha; assembly: GCA_910589775.1. NCBI lineage: Eukaryota > Viridiplantae > Streptophyta > Magnoliopsida > Poales > Poaceae > Avena > Avena eriantha. The sequence continues at coordinate 96,415,758 of OU342744.1, forward strand.
AAACTTACACGGCTGGTCCAACATCGACTCGTAAGTATACCTTGGACGGTCTTTCCTTTCTTGCCACTGCTTCTTTTGTTCCGGTGTCCAAGTTTTCTTCGCATCGTTCCTTGGAGTCCATTGACCTCTAGTTTTCTGGCGCTGGCTACCCCCTGCTCCGGGTTGATCTTGATTCACAGCTGCAACTTGGTGCGAACCGTACCGGTGGTCCGGTATATCATCTCTCCTTTTTCCTCTGTAATCATTCCTCCGGGATGATCCGGATCCATCCCTTTGATAGTACTCATCGCTTGACTCATTTGACGCGAGCCTTGGTTGGGTCGGGTCAACCAACGCATACGAATCTGCAATCCGGATTATTTTTGCCAACGTAGCTGGCATTTTCCGTTGCAACTTCATCCACAGCTGGCTTCCATATCTGCACCCCTGTGCAAACCATGCTATGGCCTGTGATTCTATCACGCCCTCGCATGAGTTTCTCACGGTACACCATCGGGTCAAAAACTCCCGATCCGTCTCATTGGGTCTTTGCTTGCACATAGCTAGGGTCTGTGGCCTATTTGGCCTTTGATACGTACTCGAAAAATTGCTGATGAACATTTCCTCGAAATCTATCCAGCAGTTGATGCTTCCTGGTGGAAAATTGTTCAACCACACCCTTGCCGGGCCTTCCAACATCTGGGGTACATACCGTACAGCCCATCTCAGGTTGCCTGTGGCAATTTTTACAGCCGTAGCATAGTTTATCAGCCAATCCTCTGGCTTGGTACTACTGTCATAGGTCTTGGTGCTCCTGGGCAGCTGAAAGTTCGGTACTGGTGGCTCTTTCATGATCCGGGGTCCAAAACATGCTGGACCCGGTGGACCTTGACATTCAATCTGTTCCGACCTATATAGTCAATCCAGTTTCAACCTTGCATCGTCCGACATCAAATCCCTACTTCCCAATCTCGACCCTATCACATGATAGTCCGGTCTGGGATACCCCGCATTTTCCATCTCCGAATCACCATCGTTGTACCGGTTTTGCTCTTGCGGCGCACCTTTCTGTTGCACACCTTGGCCGGCACTGTGCTCTTGCCTTGGCATGTTCCGCTGCTGCGGTTGTCTTGCTCCAGCTGAGTTTTGCTGCCCGGCATTGCCGCTGACAACGTTCCCTTGACCAGCATTGCCTTGGTCGCGGTTACCTCGGCCAGCTTCGCCTCGGCTCACACTCCGTCGATCATCATTTTTCTGCGCTTCTTTTTCTTTCCCTGCCCGTGTCGGGTCATACGGGACAATCTGTTTGTTCCGTCTGGCCGAGGTTACCACCTCCTCTCTCATTGGTCCACCATGAGGGGACGATGCGGCTCCAGCGGATTTCTTCGGGTTACCCACCGCCGAATGGACGATCTTGGAGGCTCCAGCTCTTTCCGGGTTTGCCCTGAGTAGTTGCTCGTTTTGCCTATTTGCAATCCGAACCAGCTCGTTAACCCGATCTTGCTGCCTTTGCCGGGCTTCACCTGTCAGTCCCTCTAACTCAGACGCAGCTGCATCCGCTGCTCTGAGGTTCTTGGCCGGGTACTATACCTCGGCAACCCCATGGACAAATAGTTTTCTGATTCCTCGATTCCAGCATCACCTTCTCTATTCATCTCGCTCATGAGATTTCTCCCTTTGACTTTTACATTATCGACCTTGTTCGCCTTGGCGTACTCACGCAGTGTCATGTTCAACGACCGCTGGGCTGCGGCTATTTTCTTTGCGTCCTCTAGTATTTTCTGCCTAGTTTCTTCCAGCTCGGCCTGTGCACGAGCCGGATCTACCGCTGCTACTACAGGGTTTGCCAAGCTATCCATTGCCTCTCTCAACACGTTTTCCGGCCTCTCTAGCGGAGGACCTCTACCTTTCCTTGGTGCCTTGGGCGTTACCTCCGGATCTGGCGCCAGATCTTTGCTCGCACCCGCACCTGGCGCTGTCATCATTACCTCTACATGGTCCGGGGAACGAGCGATACGCTCCCCGCGAGCCACAGTGAGGGGCGGTTCGCCTGCTTCGACGACGTGGCGCGCATGAACGCTAGACACGTCCACCGCAACGTAGACCTTGTGCGCGCCGAGCTTGACGAAGATGCCGTTGCGCGGGAGAGGGCGCGTGCCGAAGCAGCCTGCGTTGTCGCTGACGAAGTCCCGCTCTCCAAAGCGCTGAACGAGCCCGGAGACGATGCGCTCGCCGGTGGCGATGAAGTTTCCCGTCCGGATTTTGACCCCTACTAGCGCCGCTAGCCCCACGGTGGGCGCCAACTGTCATGGTGGTGTCACGACAGATGCCATGTATGGGCTAAAGGTGGGGACTAATACTCGCTAGGGGAATCCAGGGAGGGATAGTGAAGTGATTCTCCACACCAGTGCTTGTATTGATGTACTTCCAAGGTTACAAGTGCTCCTAGAGCTGTATTGGCGAGAGGAGGAAGAAGGAGCTCTCGTACTCTCACCCACAGATCACACCTGAAACCCTAGCCCAAAACTGATTCGCAGAGAGACCAACCCCTTCAACAGAAGCCCTAGCCCCCCTTTTATAGGGGAGGCTCGGTTTCTGCCTAGGGCATACGTGGAGGCATATTCCTAAGAATATGCCTCCTCCCAAAGTGGTAAGCCGACCGGGGTGCTTTTTCCCCCACGTCACACATGCTTTAGCTACGTGAGCCTCTGACGGCGCCCTCGTCAGCCGACACGGGCGTCGTCACGCTTGTAGGCCACGCCCCGGTGGTCCTGTCCTTGCTTGCTTCGCTCAGGCAGTGCGTACCGGGGCTCCTTTTGACCAGCGAGATTCCTTCCTTCTCCTAGAAGCTTGCTATGACCCGGATGATGGTTCATCCGGTCACACCCGTTCCTGGATACAGGTAAAACATTCACTTCCGACTTACTGCTTAAGTCGGATGAGACCTAGTTAGGCGAACGCCCCCAGGTCCGGATTACCCCGTGATTCGGCCTGCCTTGAGGTGACCCGGCCAGCATCTGCTTTGGCCTTGCCGAACCTCGGCTAACTGGGCCTTTATACCCCGGCGTGACCCTACCCGGAGGTATCCCCCAACACATGGTGATGGCTTTCTTGGCACAGTCAATCAATCCTTTATGTTTTGACATCCAATCCATTCCTAGTACTACTTCCAAACCTTTGGTTCCAAGTACTATTAGATTGGCATAAAAAACTATCCCATGGATTCTGATAGGCACAACCTTGCAGATTTTTCTAGCTTTGGTGGTTGAACCATGTATTTGAACTATCATAACATGCTTCAAGTTGGTTGGGTGTGATACATTGCAAATGTATCTATAATTTTTGATGTTCCATGCTTGGTTTTATCCACTTTCTTGTGTTTTGTCCATACTTTGGAGTACTTTTCATATGATTTTTGTACTAACCTATTAACAAGAGCCACAGTGCCAGCTGCCTGTTTTCTGCTGTTTTTGGTTCCAGGAAAGTCAGAAAATGAATATTCTCGGAATTGGATGTGACAAAAGCCAAAGTGCCTATTTTTTCAGAAGTCATCAGATGCCAGAATACGAGACGGAAAAGGGCTGGGGGGCCGGCCACACCACCTGGTCGCACGGCCAGGCCTGGCCCACGCCAGGGGGTGGTCTGGCCGACCCCAGCACCCTCTCGGCCTCTCCTTCCGCCTATAAGATGCCCTCGGGACGAAAACCCTAAGTACCCGATCAAAAATCCACGAAAGAGTCTGTAGCCACCGTCATCTCCATCCCTAGATCAGGAGGGATCTGAAGCTCTTCCCGACACCCTGTCGGAGAGGGGAATTCACCCTGGAGGCCTTCTTCATCATCATGCAAGCCTCCGGTGTGATGCGTGAGTAGTTCATCTTTGGACTACGGATCCATGTAGTAGCTAGATGGCTCGTTCTCCTCCTTTGTGCTTTCATGTCTAGATCTTGTGAGCTCCGTTCATGATCAAGATCATCTATTTGTAATTCTGCATGTTGTGTTTGCAGGGATCCGATGGATATTGAGATGCTATTTCAGATTGATTATTGATTCTATCATGTCTTTGTTATTTGTGATCTTGCATGCTTTCCGTTGTTAGTAGTTATCTTGGCCAAGTAGATGCTAGCAACTCCAAGAGTTAGTATTTATGCTCGATAGTGGGTTAATGCCTCTAGTATTCTGGGGAAGTGACAGAAATCTCTAAGGTACTAGATGTGCTATTGCTACTAGGGAGAAAACAACAATCCTTTGTTCATAGAACAATCATATTGTTTACATTACACGCAATTCGTAAAGCAATAATCTGTTGCTTGCAACTTAATACTGGAGGGGGTTCGAATGATAACCTGAAGGTGGATTATTAGTCATAGATGCAGTTGGATGGCGGTCTAAGTATAATGTTGTAATTCCCAATCAAGTTCCAAAGGAGTCAAGATGATTAGTATATGCATGTATTGCTTCCTCGATGTTTGTCAATTACCTCGCTGTAATTTGTTCACCCAGCATGTTATCTATCTTAAGGAGAGCCACCTCTAGTGAACTATGGATCCCGATCCTTTCTTTTACATACAATCTATAAACTATTTACTGCTTTGTGTTTACTTTCTGCAAACTATTACTTCCTTCCATTCAATACGTTTAATCCTTTGTTTTCAGCAAAACAGGTGAGATTGACAACCTCATCGCAAGTTGGGGATAGAGTTCTGTGGTTGTGTTATGCAGGTCTCCACGTTGCTGCTGGCACCGGTAGTGCGCCCTGCCAACGTTTAGCTAGCTACACCTTTGGGGTGTTTCCTTGCTCCTACTGGATTGATAACCTTGGTTTCGTACTAACGGAAAACTTGGTGCTGTGCTCGTCATACCTTCCTCTTGGGGTTCCCCAACGAGCTCGATATAATTTGGGCCATCAAGCATATTTTCTGGCGCCATTGCCGGGGAGTCAACGACATCTTCACAAGGGGAGTCCCTCATAACCAATCTCTTTACTTTGTTATTTTTGTTTTGCTTAGTTCCTTTTTGCTTTGTTTGCTTGTTTCTTTATTCAAAAACACAAAAAAATTAGTTTTACTAATTTGCTTTCTTTATCAAAAACACAAAAAAATTAAGTCTCCTTTAGTTGTCACCTCTTCCTTAGCTCACGATGTTGATCCCTAAATTCACCGTGAGAGACCTTTCAATTGGTATTGGTTCTATAATTGAGAAAGATAATATTAAAGAATTCTTTAATCATGTTAGTAAACATGAGGATACTGAGGATAGATCCCTTGCAGAAATTGCTCCAAAGAATGAGATTGCTGCAGCTTCTTTAATTCATATGTTAGAAGCTAGGTTTGTTAACCTCAACCCCTTAATGCAAGTAATGTTTCTTAAGCTTAAAGAAATTGAGGACCCTGAAAAGAGGGATTTTATTCTAGAAACTTTGTTTAAGGAGTTCTATGATGTTACCAAGGAAGCTAGAAAAGTCTTTGAACGTTTCAATATGCTAGGCTCATGTGTAGATGTTATTGGTACATGAGAAAAGATGAACAAAACCGAACCTAATGGGGAGGAACCTAAGATACCAATACCCTTTAAACTAGTAGCAATGCATGAAGCCATAGAAAAGAATCTTGATTGGATCGTTCCTGAAAACCCGTTTGATGAAAGTAGTGAACCTAAGAGCACGGAGAGAGGATCCTCTAGAACTTATTTGGATAATGTACCTTGCCTTGTTGAAGATATTTCTGGTATTAATCTTAATGCTTCTTCATTTGAGAACACTTGATTCTTTCTTGCTTCTTATGCCTAACTTAAAGGCGTTAAAGAAAAGTACTTATTGGGAGATAACCCAAAAGTTTTAGATGAGTCTTGGAAGTTATTACCTCTGTAATAACCGCTCCTTATCCTTTTTATTTGCTTTTTGTGCCAAGAGTAACCTCTAATGAGAGAGAAGTAATGATTGGGAAAGTTGCTGTCCCAAAACAGATTTCTGTGCTTCACCGTAAAAATTCGTGTAAAATCTCTGAACGTCTTTTTGAGGCGTGAATATTTGTGCTTCTGCTCCAGTTTATTATCTAACTTTCGTTAGTTCAACACGTTTTGATTTTAGCAATAGAAGGTCTTCGAAAAAATTCGTCTTTTGATAGATTTCTGCCATTTTCTGCATTTGCTTCTTGTGGGTACCTTTTTGAGTTCTTTTGGGGAATTGAGCTTTTTGAGGGAAGTGCTACAGTAGCTAGTGTTTTAATGGAAGTTTATTTTGTGTTAGAACTGAACCTTAAGACTTATTTATCTTGAGTGCACTAATGTTGCTAATAAAGATTGAGTGAAGTTTTGTATGAAGGAAAAATTTCAGGTGTTTGGAAGGAATGAGTAATGAGATGAAGGACGGACTAAAGCTCAAGCTTGGGGATGCCACGCATGTCACCCCAAGAAATATCCAAGAAGTACAAGCGTCAAAGCTTGGGGATGCCCAAGGCATCCCCCTCTTCATCAATAAAAATCTCAGGTTTCTTCCAAACGCTTCATTTTTATTGTTTCATGCACAGTTGTGTTGTTCTTGGAGCGTCTTCTCTTTCGTTTTCGTTTTGGTTTTTCGTTTCCTTGGTTTTCTTAGTTTGCTGAATAAATTTGGTTGGACCCCCTCTTTCATACATTGGTTTTCAAATAGTTTGGTTTGGTTTGGAAAAGAGTAGGAAAGTTCATACTTATGTGGTAAAAAGAGCTTGTTTTTGACTATGGCCTATGCTCTGTCATGCCATGCTTGATATTGTTTTAGCTGTATGCTTAGTATTCTTTGTTGTAGCATGACTTGTTATAAACAATTGAGATTGCTTAATGTGCCTTAGATGAATCATGCGTTGTTTTAGCATATTAAAGCATAACATAGTGGTATTCTCCTTTGATGCTTTATTTGGGTTGACTTGGCGCATGCTCACACCATCTTATGACTATCTCAAGTCACCATAGCCTTTATGATCCTTTAGTTTTCAACTTGTAGTATCAATTTATGCTTTTATCAATGGTGTTTTGTCGCTCTGCATGATTATGGCCATTATTGCTCTCTTAGTTTGTCGCTCCCAGTCTTTTGCTAGCCTCCACAACCAAGTATGAGTTTCACTCATGCATCCAACTCCTTAAACCAAGTTATTACAAAGAGTACACCATACCTACCTACTAGCTTATGCTATTCCAAGTATATTCATGCTTTTGTTTACCTTCCAAATTAAACTTGTTATGAGAAAACTAGTGATTAAAACTCTCACGAACTTGATGGCACACTTTACCTTTTTTTGCATCTAATAAAGTTGAACCATTGGGTCCTTCTTTGTTGCGTATATGGTTGCGCTTTATAAGTTGAAATTAGCAGAACCATGTTTCATGGGGAACGCTTTCAACATTGCACTTGTACTTTGTACCCCGTTGATATCATGTTCTTTTGCTCACGGATCCCGGCGGTGTGAAATAAAACTGGAACTTGTAAGATCATGGAGTTTGTATGTGTGTTAGAGAAACGCCTGGGCCGCTAGCCTACGCCATGCCTAATCATGGTGGAAACTTGCAGCATCACCATAATGAGCACTCTATGAAGCATCCTCAATAAGAACCATGCAAATAGCAAATAAAAAGATCGCTGAGATGCTCATTGTCTGCTTGCCTTGTCATTTTGATTATGGGATAGCTCCTGTATCATGTGCAAGGGGTACCCCGTTGGCGGTTCTCTATGATACACATGTACTAATGATGACAGGAACTTACCGATGACTAAACTTGAGTAGCATGAGGAGCGACCCTCGTATACAAGGGACATGAGATTTCTAACTTATACTTCATCAAGCATGTACACCATAGTTTGTTCACTTTAACCTTAATCACTTCAAGATGCTTATGATAGGGGCAATGAGAGCTGAAAGCTATAAGTACCATAATTTTTGGAAGCTCCTTATGAGACTTGAATCCCTACTTCCTTCCATGAAGGTCTTTCTTCCACCATTATATTGAGTCTCCACCTTCTACCTTTATGCACCTACTTTGAGAGCATAGTGGCCATTCTTAGTTCTATGTGCATTGTCCCAAGACTAGTTGATTGATGCATAACTTGATATTGCTTGTTTTAAACTATTTGTATCTAGTCACTATTATGAACTTTGAAGGTGTCCTATGCATTTATATTTGCTACTCTACGAGGGACAAGCTGAATACTATTATGCTATGTTTTCTTTATGTGAAACAAACAAACGTCTTGCAAAGCATTGTTATTCATGAATCTTTTGTTTGTGCCTTTTCATGTTGCATCAAAGTTTCTTTGTCTTATTGCTTGAACTTTTTCTTTCATGTTATGATTGAAGTACTATGATCCCAGCTTTGAATGTTTTACAAATACTTTGATCAAGTCTTTGATGGTGCATGTCACCTCAAAAATTATTCTTTCTTTTTATCACTTACCTACTCGAGGACGAGCAGGAGTTACGCTTGAGGATGTTGATACATTGCAAATGTATCTATAATTTTTGATATTCCATGCTTGGTTTACCCACTTTCTTGTGTTTTGTCCATACTTTGGAGTACTTTTCATATGCTTTCTTGGACTAACCTATTAACAAGAGCCACAGTGCCAGCTGCCTGTTTTCTACTATTTTTGGTTCCAGGAAAGTTAGAAAATGAATATTCTCGGAATTGGACGGGACAAAAGCCAAAGTGCCATTTTTTCCGGAAGTCATCAGATGCTAGAATACGAGACGGAGAAGGGCTGGGGGCCGGCCACACCACCTGGTCGCGCGGCCAGGCCTGGCCCGCGCTAGGGGGTGGTCTGGCCGACCCAGCACCCCCTCGGCCTCTCCTTCCGCCTATATATTGCCTCTGATACGGAAACCCTAAGTAACCGATCAAAAATCCACGAAAGAGTCTGTAGCCGTCATCTCCATCCCTAGATCGGGAGGGATCTGAAGCTCTTCCTGGCACCCCGCCGGAGAGGGGAATTCACCCTGGAGGCCTTCATCATCATGCAAGCCTCCGGTGTGATGCGTGAGTAGTTCATCTTTGGACTACGGATCCATGTAGTAGCTAGATGGCGTGTTCTCCTCCTTTGTGCTTTCATGTCTAGATCTTGTGAGCTCCGTTCATGATCAAGATCATCTATTTGTAATTCTGCATGTTGTGTTTGCAGGGATCCGATGTATATTGAGATGCTATTTCAGATTGATTATTGATTCCATCATGTCTTTGTTATTTGTGATCTTGCATGCTTTCCGTTGTTAGTAGTTATCTTGGCCAAGTAGATGCTAGCAACTCCAAGAGTTAGTATTTATGCTCGATAGTGGGTTCAGGCCTCTGGTAATCTGGGGAAGTGACAGAAATCTCTAAGGTACTAGATGTGTTGTTGCTACTAGGGAGAAAACAACAATCCTTTCTTCATAGAACAATCGTATTGTTTACATTACACGCAATTCGTAAAGCAATTTGTTCATAGATTACTTTGCCATCATAAACTTGATCAAAGTATTTGTAAAACATTCAAAGCTGGGATCATAGTACTTCAATCATAACATGAAAGACAAGGTTCTAGCAATAAGACAAAGAAACTAAGATGCAACATGAAAAGGCACAAACAAAAGATTCATGAATAACAATGCTTTGCAAGACGTTTGTTTGTTTCACATAAAGAAAACATAGCATAGTAGCATTCAGCTTGTCCCTCATAGAGTAGCAAACATAAATGCATAGGACACCTTCAAAGTTCATCAGAGTGACTGAAGGAAATATGCCCTGAGAGGTAATAATAAAGTTGTTATTATGTATTCCTTATATATGATAGATGTTTATTTTACATGCTAGAATTGTATTGATCGGAAACATCAATACATGTGTGTTTAATAAACAAAAAGGGTTCCTAGTTATGCCTCTCTTATAGACTAACTTGTTGATTAAACGATGATCAAGGTTTCCTGATCATGGACATTGGATGTTGTTAATAATAAGGTCACACCATTGGTGGAATGATGTGATGAACATTCATCCGAAGTATAGCATTACGATCAAGTCATTATGTTTATATTTCTATAACATCATACGAAGTAATCTTTATCCTTAGACCATGAGATCATGTTAATTGCTAACTCCTGAAGAGTATCTTGATAACATCGAACGTCACACGGTAACAGGGTGACTATAAAGATGGGTTCAGTACTACGAAGGTGTTATGTTGAGGCTCATGGATCAAGAGTGGAATTTGTCAATCCCAATGACGGATAGATATACTCTGGGCCCTCTCGATGATATCACATTGAGATAGCTTGCAAGCAAGTGATGTGATCACTAGAATGTTATATCATGGGAACGAGAAAAGAGTGCATGTCGGAAACGAGATCAAACTAGGTATGGAGATACCGATGATCGAATCTCGGACATGCAATATATCGAGGGACAAAGGGATTTAGTTACAAGCGTTAAAGGTTCTCACGATCACAGAAGTCATCGTTGAATGTGTAGGAGTCAGTATGGATCTCCAGGTCCCACTGCTGATTATTGATCGGAGAAGGGTCTCGATCATGTCTGCATTATTCGCGAACCGTAGGGTGACACACTTAAGAGTTACCGGACACCATTTTGGAGCACATGTGTTTCAGACAAAAGAATTGCAAAGCGCAGGAATTGTTTCAATAGAAAGCGGAAATTGTTTCGGGTGAAATTGCAGAAAGTGGTTCTGCATGTGATATTTAAATATTGCAAGGGGCTATATGTGAATGTTTGTTAATTAAAGTAATTAACAAAATTCCGAATAAATTTAATAAAAGAGTTTTATTAAATGAGAGAGCATTAAACTTGGAGAATTTTAATGCATTTGAAGTGGAAACTTTAAAAGGGAATGCGAAGAGGCATTTTAATGTGGAGGGGTTACCACCGCATGAATGGGGGAGGTGAGGGGTCACCCCCCATGCGCTGGCCATGGAGAGAGGGGGTACCCCCTCCTCCTATAAAAGGTCACCCATTCCCTCCTTCATCCACACACCTCCTTGTGAAGGATCTCTCTCCCCCTCCAGAATTATTCCCCCATGGTCTCGGATTAGCGAGATACATGTTACCAGTGGCATTTCGTCTGGAAGGAGTGACTGCTTCCGCTGGATCGCTGGAGCGAGGAGGTGGAGGTTGTCCGGTGGCTTGAACGTGTGTGCGAGTACGGATGCGTTGCTGAGTTGCGGCGCTCGGACTTCCTCACGATCTTGAGATCAGCAAGTATACGACTACATCAACCACGAGTTCCTACTCGTTAACAAAACTCGTTGTCTTCGAGGGTAAGTTCTTGTTGGATGTATGTCCACCCGTGGCTTTATACCTAGTTGATAGATCTTGGCGTGTAGTTCACACCGTAGGAATTTTTTTGTTTTCTATGATGCGGACCCAACAATGACTAGATACAAATAGTTTAAAACAAGTAATATCAAAGTATGCATCAATCAACAAGTCTTGGGACAATGCACATAGAACTAAGAATGGCCACTATGCTCTCAAAGTAGGTGCATAAAGGTAGAAGATGGAGACTCAATATAATGGTGGAAGAAAGGCCTTTTTATAAAAGGAAGTAGGGATTCAAGTCTCATAAAAAGCTTCCAAAAATTATGGTACTTATTAGCTTTCAGCTCTCATTGCCCCTATCATAAGCATCTTGAAGTGGTTAAGGTTAAAGTGAACAAACTATGGTGTACATGCTTGACGAAGTATAAGTTAGGAATCTCATGTCCCTTGTATATGAGGGCCGCTCCTCATGCTACTCAAGTTTAGTCACCGGTAAGTTCTTGTCATCGTAAGTACATGTGTATCATAGAGAACCGCCAACAGGGTACCCCTTGCCCGATGATACGGAAGAATCCCCATATCAAAATGACAAGGCAAGCAGACAACGAGCATCTCAGCAATCTTCTTATTTACCATGGGAATATGGTGCTTTTTTCTCTCTTTCCACTTTTCATAATCTTTTTTTTCTTTTTTTCTTTTTTTAATATAGGGCTCTTTTTTTATAAGAAGAATGCTTCATAGACAACTCATTATGGTTATGCTGCAGGTTTCCACCATGTCAGCATGGATTTGACCAGCGGCCCAGGCGTTTCTCTAACACATATACATAACTCCATGGACTTACAAGCTCCCCTTTCATTTCACACTCATGACATCTATATACAAAAGAGCATGATATCAACTAGGTACAAGTACCAAGTGCAATGTTGAAAGCGTTCCCCATGAAAGCATGGTTCTGCTAATTCCCAACAAATAAGTGCAACTTATACAACATAGACGACACAATGGTTCATGTTTATTAAGGGCAAGAAAATTAAAGTGTGCCATCAAGTTCGTGAGAGCTTTAATCACTAGTTTTCTCATAACAAGTTTAATTTGGAAGGTAAACAAAAGCATGAATATACTTGGAATAGCATAAGCTAGTAGGTAGGTATGGTGTACTCTTTGTAATAACTTGGTTTAAGGAGTTGGATGCATGAGTGAAACTCATACTTGGTTGTGGAGGCTAGCAAAAGACTGGGAGCGACAAACTAAGAGAGCAATAATGGCCATAATCAGGCAGAGCGACAAAACATCATTGATCAAAGCATAAAGTGATACTACAAGTTGAAAACTATAGGATCATAAAGGCTATGGTGACTTGAGATAGTCATAACATGGTGTGATCATGCGCCAAGTCAACCCAAACAAAGCATCAAAGGAGAATACCACTATACTATGCTTTAATATGCTAAAACAACGCATGATTCATCCAAGGCACATTAAGAAATCTCAATTGTTTATAACAAGTAATGCTACAGCAAAGAATACTAAGCATAAAGCCAACATAATATCAAGCATGGCATGACAAAGCATAGGCCACAGTCAAAAACAAGCTCTTTTTACCACTTAAGCATGAACTTTCCTACTCTTTTCCAAACCAAACCAAACTATTTGAAAACCAATGTATGAAAGAGGGGGTCCAACAAATTTATTCAGAAAACTAAGAAAACCAAGGAAACGAAAAACCAAAACGAAAACGAAAGAGAAAACGCTCCAAGAACAACACAACTGTGCATGAAACAATAAAAATGAAGCGTTTGGAAGAAACCTGAGATTTTTATTGATGAAGAGGGGGATGCCTTGGGCATCCCCAAGCTTTGACGCTTGTACTTCTTGGATATTTCTTGGGGTGACATGCGTGGCATCCCCAAGCTTGAGCTTTAGTCCATCCTTCATCTCATTACTCATTCCTTCCAAACACCTGAAATTTTTCCTTCATACAAAACTTCACTCAATCTTTATTAGCAACATTAGTGCACTCAAGATAAATAAGTCTTAAGGTTCAGTTCTAACACAAAATAAACTTCCATTAAAACACTAGCTACTGTAGCACTTCCCTCAAAAAGCTCAATTCCCCAAAAGAACTCAAAAAGGTACCCACAAGAAGCAAATGCAGAAAATGGCAGAAATCTATCAAAAGACGAATTTTTTCGAAGACCTTCTATTGCTAAAATCAAAACGTGTTGAACTAACGAAAGTTAGATAATAAACTGGAGCAGAAGCACAAATATTCACGCCTCAAAAAGACGTTCAGAGATTTTACACGAATTTTTACGGTGAAGCACAGAAATCTGTTTTGGGACAGCAACTTTCCCAATCATTACTTCTCTCTCATTAGAGGTTACTCTTGGCACAAAAAGCAAATAAAAAGGATAAGGAGCGGTTATTACAGAGGTAATAACTTCCAAGACTCATCTAAAACTTTTGGGTTATCTCCCAATAAGTACTTTTCTTTAACGCCTTTAAGTTAGGCTTGATGGTTCGAGAAGATGCTCACATAAGAAATATGAATTGAAGTAAAAGAGAGCATCAAGAAGAAAATTTAAAACACATTTAAGTCTAACCCACTTCCTATGCATAGGAATCTTGTAAATAAACAAGTCATGAAAGCACAAAGCAACAAGCATAGGAAAGCAAAACAAGTGCAACTTCAAGACTTTCAACATAAAGAGGGGAAACCTAATATTATTGAGATGCATAAAACCATGTTTCCCTCTCTATAATATCTTTCAGTAGCATCATGAATAAAATTAACAATATAACTATCACATAAAACATTCTTATCACGAGCCACATTCATAAAAGAATTAATACTCTCCACATAAACATAGTCATTCTTATTAATTGTAGTGGGAGCAAATTCAACAAAATAGCTATCATTATTATTCTCATCACCATAATCATCAAATATAGGAGGCATATTGTAATCATAATTAATTTTCTCCTCAATAGTAGGTGGACTGAAAATATCATATTCATCATTATAATCATCATATATTGGAGGCATAGTGTTATCAAAGTAAATTTTCTCCTCCATCCTTGGGGGACTAAAAATATCATGCTCCTCAAAACTAGCTTCCCCAAGCTTAGACTTTTCCATAGCATTTGCAATAATAGTGTCCAAAGAATTCATACTAACAACATTGCTATTAGCATGCAAATAAAGTTCCATAGGTTTTTTAATTTTCTCTTCAAACACTTCATGTCCTAACTCAAGATAAATACTATAAAGCTCTCTAATTTTTTTGTTCTTTTCCATTAAGCCTAACTAGTGAAAACAAGAAACAAAAAGACAAAATTGCAGAATCTAAAGGAAATAACTTCGAGCACTCACACCGGAGGATGTGAGTACCTTATACCTTACCTCCCCGGCAACGGCGCCAGAAAATAGGCGTTTGCCGTGGGAGGTTCTTCTTCTTTAATCCTCCGGTGTGAATACCTTTTACCTTACATCCCCGGCAACGGCGCTAGAAACTAGGTGTTTACCGTGGGAGGTTCTTCTTCTTTAATCCTCCGGTGTGAATACCTTTTACCTTACCTCCCCAGCAACGACGCCAGAAAATAGCTTGATGTCTATGCACTTCTATTCTTGTAGACAGTTGTTGGGCCTCCAAGTGCAGAGGTTTGTAGAACAGCAGCAAGTTTTCCCTTAAGTGGAACACCCAAGGTTTATCGAACTCAGGGAGGAAGTGGTCAAAGGTATTCCCTCTCAAGCAACCCTGCAATCAAGATACAAGAAGTCTCTTGTGTCCCCAACACACCCAATACACTTGTTAGGTGTATAGGTGCACTAGTTCGGCGAAGAGATAGTGAAATACAAGTGGTATGGATAATTATAAGTGGTAACGGTGATAGAAAATAACTTGATGGCATGGAAGAGACTAAAGGAAAACTGAAATAAAGATGGAAGCAAGCAAACATGTAATAGATCTAATAGCAAATGGTGTATCAATGCTTAGAAACAAGGCCTAGGGATCATACTTTCACTAGTGAACACTCTCTTATAAATATCTTCTCCTTATGATACTACTCTTAACTACTCTCCGGTTGGATACTCTAATCGATGGTAGGGCTATAACAGCACACCTCAAAGTAAGTCTTTCCCATCTAGAAAACCCCACACTGTCACCTTGAGTACTAGATGAGTCCAACAAACACCACAATTTCATAGAAACATCCAACTCCAAATATAACTCATAATAAGTATTTGTAATCTCTAGCCTAAGTGCCACCATGGTGTGCACGCTGTCACTTTCACACACATGGGGAGAGCAGAGATCTATTAAAGCACTTGAGTAGCAAGGTAGATCTATAGATTACAAGCTCATGATCACAATATGATCATGCATAGAGAGAGAGACGAACACATAGCTACCGGTAGAACCCTTAGCCTCGAGAGAGAACTACTCCCTCCTCATCATGGGAATCAGTAACAACGATGGAGATGGTGGTGGAGATGGCTCCGGGGGCACTTCCCCGTCCCGACAGGGTGGCGGAACAGAGACTTTATGTCCCCCGAATCTCCCCTTCGGTGGCGGCGGCGCTGTGGAACTTTTCGTGGCTGGAGGCTTGACGATTTAGGGTTTATGCATCGGGAGGCTTCTTATAGGCGAAGAGGCGAGGTCGGTGGCCGGCCAGGGGGCCCACACTACCTGGTGGCACGACCAGGGCTAGCCCGCGCCACCATATGGTGTGGCCAGGCCCTAGCCCTCCTCCGTCTCGTATTCTGGCTCTATGAGTCTTTCGATAAAATAGGAACTTTGGCTTTTGTCCCGTACAATTCCGAGAATATTCATTTTCTGACTTTCCTGGAACCAAAAACAGCAGAAAACAGGCAACTGACACTTTGGCTCTTGTTAATAGGTTAGTCCAAGAAATCATATGAAAAGTACTCCAAAGTTGGAACAAAACATAAGAAAGTAGATAAAACCAAGCATGGAACATCAAAAATTATAGATACATTTGCAATGTATCAATTGGACTCCTCCTGAACCAGCTATACCTGAAACAATTATACCTGAAGCAGCTATCTGGTGCCTATACCATCATCTAAGAAGAGGGGAGTTATTGAATTGAATGAGGAAGTGATGAAGGAAGCTAAGAAATGTCTTAAGGAGAAGGGAATTAAAGCTACAGATGTCAAGAGTTTACCTCCTATAGAAGAATTATGTAAGCCAATTCCCCACTCATCCACTATTGAGGTACACTCTCTCCAACACTTTGATGAAGGTGATATCCCTTACTCTAAACCTCCTGATCAATGCTTAGAAGAATTCGATATTTTTATTGTTAAGCAAGAAAATTTTAATAAAAGGGTGCAAAATCATCTAATGGAAAACTCTAGAGCTATTGTTGAGTTGAAGGATATTGTGGAAAGAACCTCTA
Organism: Avena eriantha; assembly: GCA_910589775.1. NCBI lineage: Eukaryota > Viridiplantae > Streptophyta > Magnoliopsida > Poales > Poaceae > Avena > Avena eriantha. Next base: position 96,432,434 of record OU342744.1, read on the forward strand.
ATGATGTTAAAATGCTTGTTAAACATTTTCAAATGGTTCAAACTCAAATTGATCAACTTATTAAGGTACAAAAAGACTTGCTAGTTAATGCTGCTAAAGAAAAACATGCTTATGAAATTAGAACTAGAAGTGGTGCTGCTACCCAGGATCCTCTATATTCTGAGGGGCATCCTAAAAGAATTGAGCAGGATTCTCAACAAGATGAAAATAGTGGTACTACTCCTAAGAAAAGAAAGAAGAAACATAAAACTATTGTAGAACCCTCTGAACCTGCTAAAGATCCTAACAGTATATCTGTCTCTAATGCTGAAACTGAAAGTGGTAATGAAGAAAATGATGTTCCTGATAAAGAAAAAGTTGAAGAAGAACCTAAAAGGCATACTAAGAATACTAAATACACTAAAGAAGATTTTGTTGCTAAGAAACATGGTAGTGAAAGAGAGCCTTGGGTCCAAAAACCTATGCCTTTCCCTGATAAGAAACACAAGTCAAAGGAAGATGAACACTATAATAAGTTTTGTGAGTGGATGAAACCTTTATTCTTGCAAATGCCTTTAACTGATGCTATTAAATTGCCTCCTTATTCAAAGTATATGAAGGATATTGTCTTGAATAAAAGGAAGATCCCTAATGAAGAAATTTCTACTTTGCTTGCTAATTATTCCTTTAATGGTAAGGTTCCAAAGAAACTTGGAGACCCAGGGATTCCAACTATGCCTTGCTCTATTAAGAATAGTTATGTTAGAAATGCTTTGTGTGATTTGGGAGCAGGAGTTAGTGTTATGCCTTTTTCTCTCTACAAGAGACTTCAACTGGAAAAACTAATACCGACTGATATATCTTTTCAAATGGCTGATAAATCTACCACTATTAATGTTGGTATATGTGAGGATGTACCTGTTCAAGTGGCTCATAATTGCTTGATATTAACTGAATTTGTTGTGCTTGAAATGCCTGAAGATGATAATATGTCTATTATTCTTGGGAGACCTTTTCTTAACACTGCAGGAGCTGTTATTAATTGTAATCAAGGAAAGGTGACATTTAATGTTAATGACAAAGAGCATACTATCTATTTCCCCAAGAAGATTGATAGGACTTATGGTTTAAATTCAATTGAACATGTTGAGGGCATTCAAGTTGGAGAAATATATTGTCCCATACCAAGAGAAATATTTGAAACTATTATGATTGGGACCATCGCTATCAAGGTTGAGGTAACATAATCATTAGTGGAATACAAATTTTTGTTTCATATAAAATTGTTTTGGTAACAAGACCTGATCAACCTTGTTAACAAAAGGATTTCATTGAACAAAACAATGTTTTCACCATGATTATCTCTGCTTACTTATATTCTATCCATTTTTAGTTTTTGCTTTCGTTTACTTTTCTTTTCTGTTGTTAGTTGCTTGCATGTTAGAGTGTCTTAGAACTTCTGAAGTTTTAGCCTTGTTTTGTCCTTGCATCATTCCAAAAACCTTTTTCTGTCAGAAAATCATTCATCTATACCTGAAAATTGCTCAAAAATAAAGTGTCTCGAAAAATTCCAGAAAATTCATATTAAATTTTTACGTGAAAAAAGGGGCAGAGAAGTGCCTGGAAGGTACCAGAGGGGCCACCAGGCAGGCACACCACCTGGTGGCGCAGCCAGCCCAAGGGCACGCCTGGCCATGGTGTGGGCCACCCCTGGCCCTCCACTCACTCTCTCACTTCCCACTTTCTTCTCTCTCATGAGAAAACACCAGTACATTGCTCGAAATCGCGTTCTTGCTGTTCTTGCCCTCGATTTTTTGATCTCCTTGCTCAGCCCATCTTTACTGCTGCAATTTGGAGCAATTGTTCTCTGGTATGTGACTCCTCCGCTTGTCCAAGTAGATTTTTGTTTAGTGGTTTATATCTTGAGTATTTTGCTGTTGTAGGTGACAGGTTTTGAGAGCTTGAAAGCTTGTTCATTGCTTAGAGATATAGTTTTGATGCATGTTTAGGCCTCTACAAGTCCCTATGAGTAGTGCCCTTCATTATATATTCACTTTGCAATCACTTGTTTAATAGGTGTTTAAATTTCAGAATATCAAAGATGAACAACCATACCTTTGGAGAAATATTTGAGAGGGATGCACCTAGGAGGTCAAGGCCCTCAAGATCAGCCTCTCAGTTTAGGCCTTCATACAACGAAGATCTCATTGCACCTCGCATTGGTAATGAAGGAGATGATGGGGATGCTCACCCATCTACTTTTCCTTGTTATACCTTCTTACAAGCTGCAGGGATTCTCGATGATTTCTTGCTATTGATTTAGAGGGTTGGTTTGACCTCATACATGCAAGATGAGAGTGAGCAATACGCTATGCTCACCAAAACTTTTGTTGAGAGTTTCGTTTTCACTAACACCCCCTACTAGTCAACTGTCTCTTTCAGAATCTATAATCTGCCTTTTACCATGCCATTGGAAAGATTTTGCAGCATTATAGGTGTAGGCATGGCAGGGACCATGAAGAAGATTCAAGGGCGACCCGCTGATTTGCTGGAGCTCTATCGAGGGGTGACCAATGACGATGACAGCGTAGCTCAGCATGGGAAGATAAGAAACATCCAACTCCCTTCTCTTAGATACTTTGCCTATTATCTTGCTACTAGCATTCTTGATAGGGAGAATACGAGTAATATCTCCAACTATCATTTAGCCTTCCTTGCTGCTGCGCTTAACAATGATACTCGGTACAATCTTGGCTCTCTTATTGCTCGCCACCTAGCTGCTAGGGGACCTATTTATGGGGGCATCATCGCTTCACGTATGGTCAATGCATTAGAGCTTTCTGTGGATCCAAATGATACTATATTGGCACCACAAAAGCTTGACCTTGCTGCCATGAAAACACATCACTTCGTCACTGCTAACTTTGATATGGACAGTCTAGTATACAGGATGTTGTTTACTGACGGGGATGAAAGGGAGATTCCTTTGCCGCAATCTACTTTATTCAGTGTTCACAGGAGACCATGGTCGCGCTCCAAGGAGGAGGTGGACGAGTAGCTCCGCTTGCTGGGTTTCCACAGACAACACCAGGAGGATTTGCCCTCCTACGATTACTCTGCGCACTACGGTGGGGCGTCCTCGAGCTCGCACTAGGACGAGGGTACCTCCTCACTGTACTACAGAGGCGCTCCATCTTGGCCAGCTTGGGATTGACACCCACTTAGGCCAAAAGCCTAAGCTTGGGGGGAGGTACACCGACATCGCACTCATCTCCATATCATTTTGCGTCGATACTTTGTATATTCATGTTTCATTCTCTTTTTAGCTTTCATTCTTTCTTTGCTTTTGCTTTCTAAAACATAAAAAGATGCTGACTCGTGTATTAACGAGCTCGTTGGGGAACCCCAAGAGGAAGGTATGCTGAGCACAGCAGTAAGTTTCCCTCAGTTATGAAACCAAGGTTATCAATCCAGTAGGAGCAAGGAAACACCCCAAAGGTGTAGCTAGCTGAACGTTGGCAGGGCGCACTACCGGTGCCAGCAGCAACGTGGAGACCTGCACAACACATGCACAGAACTCTATCCCCAACTTGCGATGAGGTTGTCAATCTCACTGGTTTTGCTGAAAACAAAGGATTAAACGTATCGAATTGAAGAAAGTAAACACAAAGCAGTAAATAGTTTGTAGATTGTATGTAAACGAAAGGACCAGGGTCCATAGTTCACTAGAGGTCTCCTTAAGATAGATAACATGCTAGGTGAACAAATTACAGCGGGGCAATTGACAAACTTCAAGAAAGCATACAAGCATATACTAATCATCTTGACTCCTTTGAGACTTGATTGGGCATTACAACATTATACATAGACCGCCATCCAACTACATCTATGACTAATAATCCACCTTCAGGTTATCATCCGAACCCCCTCCAGTATTAAGTTGCAAGCAATAGATTATTGCTTTACAAATTGCATGTAAAGTAAACAATACGATTGTTCTATGAACAAAGGATCGTTGTTTTCTCCCTAGTAGCAACAACACATCTAGTACCTTAGAGATTTCTGTTACTTCCCCAGATTACCAGAGGCATGAACCCAGTGTCGAGCATAAATACTAACTCTTGGAGTTGCTAGCATCTACTTGGCCAAGATAGCTACTAACAACGGAAAGCATGCAAGATCACAAATAACAAAGACATAATAGAATCAATAATCAATCTGAAATAGCATCTCAATATCCATCGGATCCCCGCAAACACAACATGCAGAATTACAAATAGATGATCTTGATCATGAACGAAGCTCACAAGATCTAGACATGAAAGCACAAAGGAGGAGAACCAGCCATCTAGCTACTACATGGACCCGTAGTCCAGAGATGAACTACTCACGCATCACACCGGAGGCTTGCATGATGATGAAGAATGCCTCCAGGGTGAATTCCCCTCTCCGGCAGGGTGCCGGGAAGAGCTTCAGATCCCTCCCGATCTAGGGATGGAGATGACGGTGGCTACACACTCTTTCGTGGATTTTTGATCGGTTACTTAGGGTTTCCATATTAGAGGCAATATATAGGCGGAAGGAGAGGCCGAGGGGGTGCTGGGGTCGGCCAGACCACCCCCTGGCGCGGGCCAGGCCTAGCCGCGCGGCCAGGTGGTGGCTAGGCCCCAGCCCTTCTCTGTCTCGTATTCTGGCTCCAGATGTCTTCTGGTAAAATAGCAAATTTGGCTTTTGTCCCGTCCAATTCCGAGAATATTCATTTTCTGACTTCGTGAAACCAAAAACAGCAGAAAACAGACAGCTGGCTTTGTGGCTCTTGTTAATAGGTTAGTCCAAGAAATCATATGAAAAGTACTCCAAAGTGTGGACAAAACACAAGAAAGTAGGTAAAACCAAGCATGGAACATCAAAAATTATAGATACATTTGCAATGTATCAACATCCCCAAGCTTAACTCCTGCTCGTCCTCGAGTAGGTAAGTGATAAAAAGAAAGAATAAGTTTTGAGGTGACATGCACCATCATAAACTTGATCAAAGTATTTGTAAAACATTCAAAGCTGGGATCATAGTACTTCAATCATAACATGAAAGACAAAGTTCTAGCAATAAGACAAAGAAACTATGTTGCAACATGAAAAGGCACAAACAAAAGATTCATGAATAACAATGCTTTGCAAGACGATTGTTTGTTTCACATAAAGAAAACATAGCATAATAGTATTCAGCTTGTCCCTCATAGAGTAGCAAATAAAAATGCATAGGACACCTGTAGCATCCCAATTTTCTAACAATTGTAATGCTACTTGGTCTAGTAATATAATGGCTACTTCCTATATATAATTGTTGCATCATAATTATATCATGCTCATGTCATCATGCTAGCTTGCATTTGAGCATCATATAAAACCCCTTTTCTTTTGTTTTTTTATCTCGTATGCATTATTGATTGTATTTGGCTCTTGATATATTGTATTTGGTTCTTGATAAATGCTTGATGCCCAAGTTGAGTTGGGGGCATATCTTTTAGTCCACTCCACCACCTTTCTTTGTCACCACCTTATAATTCCACCATCCTAATTACCCATGAGCTTTTATTTTCTTTTTGCCATTTAATCTAGCTCATGTGGGTTGGGATGGATCTAATTCTATAATTTCTTTTGCTTGGCCTTAACTCCACTTCTTGGGAATGCATAAGAATAATGCCATATTATTATTATTGTTTTCACAAAATAAAACATGGCATTTAATATTATGCATGGGCCATGCAAGAGCACCACCACCTTTAGCCATTTGCTTTTCTCTTGGTTTAAGTGGTTCTTTCTTTATTGGATCATCTCCATCTCTCACCATCATCCCCATCATCTCTTCAACACCATTATTTTCTTCATGCATGATCATATGAGAAACTATCCACATTGCTTTTCTTTTCTCCTTTACACTTGCCCATGTCATGATCATGCATCTTTTAATCCCTACACACTCCCTCACCCCTTCATCTTGACCTGATCTATAAGCATGTGTAAAAACCTAAAAAAATTCTAAATCCAACCCTAACACCACCCTCTCTCCTCAAACCCTAATTTTTCTTAACTAAACCCTAACCCTTAACCTCTCTCTCTCTCTCTCTATCTCTACCATGCTGGTCCCACCTAGCCACCCTCTCTCCCTGGTCCCACCTCAGCTACCCACCTACCCCAACCCTAACAAAACCCTAACCGAGCCTCTACCTAGCTACACCCGAGCCCCTCTCCTCTCTCTTTCCCTCTCACTGCCGGGCCTGTCCCACTTGAGGCCCCAGCCCGAGCCTCCCTCCTGCCTGTCCTCTTCTCCCTGCTGGCCCACCGGCAGCCCCAGCCCTCTCCTCCCACGGCGTGCACGTGAGAGCAAGGAAAAAGGTGGCCGAAGCCACCTTTCCCTTCCCAAGCCCCACGACAACCCTCTCCCTCTATCCCTCTTTATCCAACCCCTCACGCCTCCTCTACCTCGCTAGATCCACCTTAGAGCCCTGCCCCCTCCTTTTCTTCTTCTTCTCCGACGCCATCGTCTCTCGCCGGCCGCCGCCAGTACCACCGCCTACTCCTCGTTCCTGCCGGCGTGCGCGACGTGGAAGTGGTCGAGGAGATCGAGGAAGGTCCACTGCTTCACCTGGGACGCGCTAGCGAGGAGGAAAGTCCCCACGTCCACCGCAGTACCGCGTCGTCACCGAAACCCTAATTCCGCCGGCCGCCAGCCTCGTCGTCGATCCGCCGCTCCCCAAGCCGATCCGATGCCACCAACCACCCCGTGGTGAGCCCCTCTACCTCCCAGACAACCCCATCTCCGCCGTCGTCGTCTAGCCGCGCCGGACCTTACACCGAACGCCCTCGGTGCGCTGTCAGACGCTAGTGTCTGCATGTTTTCCCCGCCGCATAGAGCCTCACCTAGCCGCGTTGCTCCCTCTTGTCAACACCCCCGTCCTACCGCACTGGTTGCCGCCGCCGAGCGCTAGTCCCAGGTCCCTGGTTCAAGTCCCCGTTCCGTGCCGCGCGCAGATCTGCCGCCAGACCGTGGAGAAGATCCACAGTATCGCGGCCTCCCCTTTTTGCGGTTAACCCCCTGTTTCTTTTGCCGCCTCAACCCGCAGTACGCGCGCGCCCACCTGTCAGCCGCCCTGGCGATCTTGCAGTGAGGCACCCCGGTTTTCGTAGACGTAACCCGTGGTCCAGTTCGGCCCCACTTGACAGCCTCTGCGGGTTCCGCCGCTGTCACGTGGGCCTTAGCCAGCTGGTCCCACCTAGCAGTCACATTGGCTAGGCAGAGCAGCGGTGGAAAAAGTCCTCTGCGCGCTGTGTGACCCAGTCAGCCGCTGGCCCACCCGTCAGCGACTGGGGCTGGGTTTGTCTGAGTACAAAACGTTTTCTGTTTTTCTGTTTAAAAATAAACTTTTCCAGAAATTGTTTAAATTCAAATTTAAATCAGATTTTAAATAACTTTTAAACTACAAATCCAAATAATCCAAATGATATATGTTTTGGAATCAAAAAATGTGAGGAATTCAAATATGCCATTCAAAATATTGTTTGAACACTTTAAAATTTCGAGATGATTAAAATTACAATAAAATGCCCTTTTCTTAATAAATTAATAACTTTAAATCTGTAACTCCAAATTTGACAAATAATATGTCTAAATCGATCAGCGCGACGAGCCCGATCTATCTATGCAGTCCTTGTTCTGAATTGAAGCATGCATCATGTCATTATTAAAAATCTGAACTGGTTATGACAATAAAACTTGGTTAAATAATTAATAAAATGCTTTATTTCTTGTATCCACACCTCACCCTTGCCATGCTACTTTAATGCCATGTAAATTGTGCACCATTCATCATGGCATGCTTGTTTGCTTGTCGCTTTTGAATTCATATGCTTGTGCACTTTATTTATGTTGGCCCTTGTTTGTTTGGTTCTTCTTCAAATAGACGCCCAGCAGGAGAATTACCAGGAATCACAGGAGTACTACCTAGATCCATCTCTCGCTTCAACTGAGCTGCCAGGCAAGCACTACCACATGCTTGCATACATATAGTACCTATTGCCTCTATCTTATTCTTGCATCATTGAGTCACGATTGCATTAAATCGAATCCCAAGTAATGCATAGCCTTTACTTTTAAAACCCACCGAAGCTTGTTCCTCCATCCCATGAGCCATTACTACATGAGTTATTTGAGCCATGCGAGTCGTAGAAAAGCATGTGTAGGGTATGTGAGTGTCTGATGAATAATGAGGTACCTTAACAACATAACCTGAGTAGTAATGGGATAACTAATGAAAGAGGCACCGGTGAGCAATATCTGTTATTTGGTTTTTCATGCTCACTTGTGTCCCGTAGGACCCCGAGTACTTGATTCCTATTCCTTGACTATTCGCACTATCCACATCCGGGAGGCCTTATGGACCCCCCCTAAGCCAGAGCTTGATTCATTCTTATTTCTTGGGGCCACAATTAGTTTGGGGTTTTATTACTATCCTGTACTTATGCCATGTTACTGCTTTATTTAAGATTGTGCGAGGAGCACCTGTACTATTTTGGATCGTGACACGTTTTCGCTGTATCGACAAGCCCAGTCACATTTTTGGGTTCCTAGTCGTTTACCGCCGTCCACACAAACCTTGAGTCCGTCTCGGAGTCAGCTAGCTTCGTTGCGGGTAGCTTAATGGGGTGGCCCCCTGAAATATTTCTGAATCCTATGATCGCTTTGTCGTGAATGCCTCGTTGGGTTTTGAGTTGGTTTTTCCGAGGTTGATCGAGTGTGTGTTGCTATTCGTGCATCCCTGCAGGGTAAATCTTTCTGAAAGCCGTGTCCGCGGTTATGGACGACTTGGAGCACAGTTTCTCGATCATAGACAAGAATAACTAAAGTACCGCTTTTAATTTGATTAAGTACTTGACTAGTAAATAGTGCAATACTCATGGAATGGTTAATAAAACTGCCAACGGATGATGGGGGTTGTTCGTCCGCTTCCTCGTTGGTAAGCGAGGAGGATGGATCTGTGAATTATACTGTTATAACTGTTGTTCTTAATTAACAGACATCCGTCTATCATTGGATAGGCGTATGGTTAGCGAGTATCTATAGACTTGTTAGATATTATCTTTTGCTGCAGTTGCGTCACCCCAGGTTGTGTCCCCTTTAGTGGTATAAAGACTTGCTGAGTACCCCTAGGGTCTGACATGATAAATTGTTTGATTCAGATGAACAGGCATACCCGCAAGATGGATACTGGGTGGAGGAGACAGATGATGTTGGCAACGATCACTCGGTGTAGAGATTCCGGGAACGAGGATCCGTGAGATCTGTGGGCGGGATGTGTTTATTTATGTGGCATCTTATGCCGATTTGCTTCTTGTCCGTACTCGGATCTTGATTTCCGCTTTCGCCTGATACTCTGATGTTTGTTGTATGAGGAGCTATCCTAAATTATTATCTCTATCTAGGATATTTGAATCTTGCCGTATGGCATTGGAATATTTCTATTTCTTTTAGATGGAATGGCTCTGAGGACTGTTGTATGTGGCTTGCATACATACTCATTTGTGTATGTAGTTGATCCCTTCGCCTGCCGATTACGCCGCTCGTTCTTGTCTCGATGTTCTGAAAGTGGTTAGGACGGCCGAAAGGTCTACCGTGAGTGGCCCTAGGCCCCACCGTACTATTTTAACCGCTTTCGTTCATCCAGGCATGTAACTAAGAGCGTAATTCACCGAGGTAGTTACAATTGGTATCAGAGCCATCCCGTCCTTTAGGGTCTCAGCCAAAATGGTCGTTGTCAGTCTAGCAAATATTTTTGGGTAGTTATGTATACTAGGGAAAAACAAACGTGAGAGTAGGACTGCTTCCATTTTTCTTCTTACCTACCCACCCACCCTTTTCTGGTAAGGAAGTGTAACGTTTTCAATCCTCTTCTAAAAATTCAAACTAGGATTCACGTGTTCTGGGTTCCGTAGTACCATAGGTTGTGTGTGTGTGTGTGTGTGTGTGAATTCCTTGTCTATCTGATGCATCCAAATGTTATCACTATCTGCCTTTTGGTTATCAACTGTTGGTACATTCCATACCGACAGGCCTTTGTAAACCGACGCGATCTATTCTGATTCGTTGTATACCAATGCGATCTATCTTACTCTTTGTTATCCGACGTTATCTTGTTGGGGTGTTCTTTTTCGTAGTTACCAATCTTTAGGTTCATCTTAAGAAGAAGGTGTTGGGATATGTGTTTTACTGATTCATGTGCGGAGTAATGATTTGAGTGCGGGATGGAGTCGCGACCATACCACTACTTTTATCATTGCTCTTGTATATTGAACTAGTAGAGTTACTAATCTTGATTCGTTAAGTGGTTTGCGCATATAGTGGTATTTTAATGCCGAAATTTGCGGAATTTTTTTCTTTGTAGTTTGTGTACCACACTCCTTGTTCAGTCGTGTGCGTTATGCTTAATATCTTCTATTTGCCTTGAACTTTGTTAATATTTTAATATCATCTCAGTGAATTGCATCCTTTAATCTTGGTTAATTCCATTTCGGTACTATTTTGGATTATTATCATTCTCCATTATAGTACTGACTTGTGTTTTATATCAATCACAGGATGGCACCACCACGCTGTTCTGAGGAGGACATACCACCTGAACTTGGGGCTGCTTTGGCAAGTATTGCAAATGCTTTGGGCACTATGCAGCAGAACCAGCAGCGCTTCGAGGAAAGCGTGAGGAGGAACGAGTTTGTTCCGCTACCTCCACCTCCCAAGCGAGGAGACATCAAGAGTTTTCTGAAGTTCAACCCACGCCAATTTGAGGTGTCTGATCAGCTACTTGATGCGGATGATTGGCTACGTGAAGTGTCAAGGTTGCTGATGGCTGCGGATGTTCCCGAGCAAGAATGGGTTAAATGCGCCACTCACCTTCTGAAAGGAGATGAAGCTCTGTGGTGGGAAAATTACTTCAAGGCAGACCTCACTAGTTTTTAGCCTACTTGGGAGCAATTCACTGGGGCTTTCAAAGAGCAATATCTGTCAGAAATTGTCATGGAAAGGATGAAGGAAGTGTTTCTCAACCTCAAGCAGGGCACTGACAATGTCAATACCTACATCAGAAACTTCATGAACCTTTCTCGGTATGGTGGCGATGAGATCTCTGATGACAAGAAGAAGCAAAAGAGGTTCCGGCAAGGCCTCAATGCTTCCATCAAATATGCAATCACTCATGCAAGGCCGGCGTCTTTTCTGGAACTCCAACACACAGCTCTGCAGGAAGAAGCAAGTAGGCAAGTGTTTGAGGAGTCAAAGAAACACAGCCGTGATACAACAAGCTCTTCTGCTATGACAGCTCCTTCTAAGCGTCGTGTTTGGGTTCCTAACACCCCACCGTCGCTTCCTGCTCCACCAAGACCGTCAAACTATGCGGCAAGGCCACCAAACTCCTTCACTATGGCTCCCAGGAGCTACAACCACAACTACCCTGGAGCGCCTGGCGGAGTCCCTGGCTATGTTGCTCCACGTCTACCTGGTGCTTGCTATACTTGTGGAAACACTGGCCATCAGCACTGAAATTGTCCTATGAACAACAAAGCTCTTCCACCACCACCTCCAAGACCTGCGGCAAGTTCTCCTATGGTTCGTGCACCTCCACCTCGGGCTCTCAACATCAACACCAAGCCTGGGTCTACGGTTGCTCATGCCAACTGTGTCAACGCTGCTCAAGATGAGCATGCACCTGGAGTTGTGATGGGTATGCTTCCTGTTAACTCAGTTCCTGCACGAGTTTTGTTTGATTCTGGTGCTTCGCATTCTTTTGTTTCTCACAAGTTTGCGCATGAGCAAGATCTGGCTATGGTTCCTTTATTACATCGTCTTGTGGTACAATCTCCTGGGTCAAACATGAGGGCTGCTCATATCAGCCATGGCAATCAAATTGAGATTGATGGCTCTTCGTTTCCGGCTTCCTTAATTATTCTGGGCAATTCTGATATTGATGTTATCTTGGGCATGGATTGGTTAACAGCAAATGCAGCTGTGATTGATTGTGCTGAACGTTCGGTTTCTCTGAAAATTCCTGAAGGCCATATAGTCTATTCTCCAAGTCTGACTCCTGTAATTCAACTTTACTCTTTGGCGGCTCTGAATGATGATGCTATGGAAAGTATTCAGAGTGTTCCTGTTGTCTGTGAGTTCCCAGATGTCTTTCCTGAAGAGTTGCAAGGTATGCCTCCAGATCGTGAGGTTGAGTTTGTCATTGAACTTGAACCTGGTACCGCTCCTATTTCCAAGCGGCCTTATAAAATGGGTCCTGCTGAGTTGGCTGAACTCAAACGTCAGTTGGATGAACAAGAGAAGTTGGGTTTCATTCAGCACAGTACTTCTTCTTGGGGTAGCCCAACCATTTTTGTGAAGAAGCGAGACAAGACTGATAGACTTTGTGTTGACTATCGGGCACTCAATGCTAAAACCATCAAGAATAAATATCCCCTTCCGCGGCTAGCTAATCTCTTCGATCAGCTAGCTGGAGCTGTGGTATTCTCTAAGCTTGATTTGAGAAGTGGTTATCATCAAATCAAGATTCGCAAGGAAGATGTTCCTAAAACAGCTTTCACCACCCGCTATGGCCTGTATGAGTACACGGTCATGTCTTTCGGTCTCACCAATGCACCTGCCACCTTCTCGAGGCTTATGAACTCGGTTTTCATGGAGTATCTTGATAAGTTCGTTGTGGTCTATCTGGATGACATTCTAGTCTACTCTAAGTCGAAGGAAGAACATGAACAACACCTTCGGTGTGTCCTAAGCAAGCTTCATGAGAACCGCCTGTATGCAAAGTTCTCCAAGTGTGAATTCTGGCTGCCTCAAGTCACCTACCTTGGTCACGTCATCTCTGCCAAGGGCATTGCCGTCAACCCAGAAACTATTAAGACAATTATGGACTGGCTTCCACCCATAAACGTCAAAGAAGTCCGGAGTTTCCTCGGTTTGGCCAGTTACTGTCGTTGCTTCGTTCAAAACTTCTCGAAGATTGCGAAGCCTCTTACCGATCTCCTCAAGAAAGGCAAGAAATACCTTTGGACTCCTGCATGTCAAGCATGCTTTGAAACACTCAAAGAGAAGCTCACTTCCACACCAGTCTTAGTTCCTCCAGACACATCAAAGCCTTTCCAGATATTCTGTGCTGCCTCATTGCAGGGATTGGGTGCGGTCCTTATGCAAGAAAAGCAAGTTGTTGCTTATGCCTCTCGACAGTTAAAGACGCATGAGATCAACTATCCTACACATGACCTCGAACTCGCAGCAGTTGTCTTTGCTTTGAAAGTATGGAGGCATTACTTGCTTGGCAACCGTTGTGAGATCTTTTCTGATCACAAGAGTCTGAAGTATATCTTCACACAACCTGATCTCAACCTTCGTCAGAGGAGGTGGATTGAAACAATCAATGATTTTGATTTGACCATCAACTACACTCCGGGCAAAGCTAATGTCATGGCCGATGCTCTCAGCCGAAAAGCTTATGTCAACAACCTCATGGTGGAAGAACAACAGCCTCTCTTGTGCGAGGAATTCCGCAAGCTAAACCTTGAAATTTTGGATCAAGGGTATCTTTTGAACCTTCTGGCAACACCGCTCTTGGAAGAAAAAGTTCGCTCCATTCAGCTTGGTGATCCTTAGACTAAAAAGATCATCTCCAACATTCAACTTCCGAAGTATGAGTCCTTCCACGTTGACGACCAAGGCACTCTTTTCTTTGAACACCGGATGTTTGTTCCGAACTACCCGGGTTTAAGAGAGCAAGTTCTCAAGGAGGCGCATGATTCTGTTCTTTCTATCCACCCTGGCAGCACTAAGATGTACATGGACTTAAAAACACAATATTGGTGGCCTGTGTTGAAACGATATTGTGCCAAGTACGTCTCGGAGTGTGATGTCTGTCGCAGAGTTAAAGCTGTCCATCAGAAACCTTCCGGTCTTCTACAGCCATTGAAGCCTCCGGAATGGAAATGGGAGAAAGTAGAGATGGACTTCATCACTGGTTTTCCAAGGTCGCAGAAGGGCAACAATGCAATTTTTGTTGTCATTGACAGGCTTTCCAAAGTAGCTCACTTTTTTCCAGTCAAGGAAACAATTTCTGCAATTCAGTTGGCTGAGCTCTATATCCATAGAATTGTCTCTCTGTATGGAGTTCCTATTGAGATCAGTTTAGACCGTGGAAGCATCTTCACTTCCAAGTTCTGGGGAAGTTTCCAAAATGCTTTGGGAACAAAATTGAACTTCAGCACAGCTTACCACCCTCAGTCGCAAGGGCAAGTTGAAAGGAGCAATCAGATTCTAGAAGATATGCTCCGTGCTTGCGTTATCTCTTTTGGCATGAAGTGGGAAGAATGTCTTCCTTATGCTGAATTCTCTTACAACAACAGTTTCTAGAAAAGTCTAAAGATGGCACCATTTGAGGCTCTCTATGGTCGCAAATGCAGAACTCCGATTGGTTGGTCGGGCGCAGGTGAAAGAATATTGTTTGGCCCCGACATTGTAACTCAAGTGGAGGAGAAAGTTCACATCATTCTTGAAAACCTGAAGATTGCTCAAAGTCGCCAGAAGAGCAATTATGACAGAAAGCACACGGACATGGAGTATGTTCCTGGTGATCTCGGTTACCTTCGTGTCACTCCCATGAGAGGCACGCACCACTTTGGTATCAAAGGAAAGCTGGCCCCTAGATACATCGGTCCTTTCAAAATTCATGGAAGAAGAGGAGAAGTTGCTTATGCTCTTGAGCTCCCTGGTCAACTCAAAGTCCATGATGTTTTCCACATCTCTCAACTCAAGAAGTGCTTCAAGAATCCCGGCAGGACTGTGGACCATGAACTCATCAATCCCCAAGAAGATCTGTCTTATCAAGAACACCCCATAAAAATTCTAGAAGTTGCAGAAAGAAGGACTCGCAACAAGTCCATCAAGTTCTGCAAGGTGCAGTGGTCGCACCATTGCATTGATGAAGCCACTTGGGAACGTGAAGATGAGCTCCGTGCCAAGTATCCTACCCTTTTTGAGTCTTCTTCTTCTTACTAGAATCTCAGGGCGAGATTCCTGTTTAGTGGGAGAGAGTTGTAGCATCCCAATTGTCTAACAATTGTAATGCTACTTGGTCTAGTAATATAATGGCTACTTCCTATATATAATTGTTGCATCATAATTATATCATGCTCATGTCATCATGCCACCTTGCATTTGAGCATCATATAAAACCCCTTTTCTTTTGGTTTTTCTCTCATATGCATTATTAATTGTATTTGGCTCTTGATATATTGTATTTGGTTCTTGATAAATGCTCGATGCCCAAGTTGAGTTGGGGGCATATCTTTTAGTCCACTCCACCACCTTTCTTTGTCACCACCTTATAATTCCACCATCCTAATTACCCATGAGCTTTTATTTTCTTTTTGCCATTTAATCTAGCTCATGTGGGTTGGGATGGATCTAATTCTATAATTTCTTTTGCTTGGCCTTTACTCCACTTCTTGGGAATGCATAAGAATAATGCCATATTATTATTATTTTTTCACAAAATAAAACATGGCTTTTAATATTATGCATGGGCCATGCAAGAGCACCACCACCTTTAGCCATTTGCTTTTCTCTTGGTTTAAGTGGTTCTTTCTTTATGGGATCATCTGCATCTCTCACCACCATCCCCATCATCTCTTCAACACCATTATTTTCTTCATGCATGATCATATGAGAAACTATCCACATTGCTTTTCTTTTCTCCTTTACACTTGCCCATGTCATGATCATGCATCTTTTAATCCCTACACACTCCCTCACCCCTTCATCCTGACCTGATCTATAAGCATGTGTAAAAACCTAAAAAAATTCTAAATCCAACCCTAACACCACCCTCTCTCCTCAAACCCTAATTTTTCTTAACTAAACCCTAACCCTTAACCTCTCTCTCTCTATCTCTACCATGATGGTCCCACCTAGCCACCCTCTCTCCCTAGTCCCACCTCAGCTACCCACCTACCCCAACCCTATCAAAACCCTAACCGAGCCTCTACCTAGCTACAGCTGAGCCCCTCTCCTCTCTCTTTCCCTCTCACTGCCGGGCCTGTCCCACTTGAGGCCCCAGCCCAAGCCTCCCTCCTGCCTGTCCTCTTCTCCCTGCTGGCCCACCGGCAGCCCCAGCCCTCTCCTCCCACGGCGTGCACGTGAGAGCAAGGAAAAAGGTGGCCGAAGCCACCTTTCCCTTCCCAAGCCCCATGGCAACCCTCTCCCTCTCTCCCTCTTTATCCAACCCCTCACGCCTCCTCTACCTCGCTAGATCCACCTTGGAGCCCTGCCCCCTCCTTTTCTTCTCCTTCTCCGACGCCATCGTCTCTCGCCGGCCGCCGCCAGTACCACCGCCTACTCCTCGTTCCTGCCGGCGTGCGCGACGTGGAAGTGGTCGAGGAGATCGAGGAAGGTCCACTGCTTCGCCTGGGACGCGCTAGCGAGGAGGAAAGGCCCCACGTCCACCGCAGTACCGCGTCGTCACCGAAACCCTAATTCCGCCGGCCGCCAGCCTCGTCGTCGATCCGCCGCTCCCTAAGCCGATCCGATGCCACCAACCACCCCGTGGTGAGCCCCTGTACCTCCCAGACAACCCCATCTCCGCCGTCGTCGTCTAGCCGCGTCGGACCTTACACCGAACGCCCTCGGTGCGCTGTCAGACGCTAGTGTCTGCATGTTTTCCCCGCCGCATAGAGCCTCACCTAGCCGCGTTGCTCCCTTTTGTCAACACCCCCGTCCTACCGCACTGGTTGCCGCTGCCGAGCGCTAGTCCCAGGTCCCTGGTTCGAGTCCCCGTTCCGCGCCGCGCGCAGATCTGCCGCTAGACCATGGAGAAGATCCACAGTATCGCGGCCTCCCCTTTTTGCGGTTAACCCCCTGTTTCTTTTGCCGCCTCAACCCGCAGTACGCGCGCGCCCACCTGTCAGCCGCCCTGGCGATCTTGCAGTAAGGCACCCCGGTTTTCGTAGATGTAACCCGTGGTCCAGTTCGGCCCCACTTGACAGCCTCTGCGGGTTCTGCCGCTGTCACGTGGGCCTTAGCCAGCTGGTCCCACCTAGCAGTCACATTGGCTAGGCAGAGCAGCGGTGGAAAAAGTCCTCTGCGCGCTATGTGACCCAGTCAGCCGCTGGCCCACCCGTCAGCGACTGGGGCTGGGTTTGTCTGAGTACAAAACGTTTTCTGTTTTTCTGTTGAAAAAATAAACTTTTCCAGAAATTGTTTAAATTCAAATTTAAATCAGATTTTAAATAACTTTTAAACTACAAATCCAAATAATCCAAATGATATATGTTTTGGAATCAGAAAAATGTGAGGAATTCAAATATGCCATTCAAAATATTGTTTGAACACTTTAAAATTTCGAGATGATTAAAATTACAATAAAATGCCCTTTTCTTAATAAATTAATAACTTTAAATCTATAACTCCAAATTTGACAAATAATATGTCTAAATCG
The DNA here is from genome assembly GCA_910589775.1 of Avena eriantha. Taxonomy (NCBI): domain Eukaryota; kingdom Viridiplantae; phylum Streptophyta; class Magnoliopsida; order Poales; family Poaceae; genus Avena; species Avena eriantha. Next base: position 96,449,944 of record OU342744.1, read on the forward strand.
ATCAGCGCGACGAGCCCGATCTATCTATGCAGTCCTTGTTCTGAATTGAAGCATGCATCATGTCATTATTAAAAATCTGAACTGGTTATGACAATAAAACTTGGTTAAATAATTAATAAAATGCTTTATTTCTTGTATCCACACCTCACCCTTGCCATGCTACTTTAATGCCATGTAAATTGTGCACCATTCATCATGGCATGCTTGTTTGCTTGTCGCTTTTGAATTCATATGCTTGTGCACTTTATTTATGTTGGCCCTTGTTTGTTTGGTTCTTCTTCAAATAGACGCCCAGCATGAGAATTACCAGGAATCACAGGAGTACTACCTAGATCCATCTCTCGCTTCAACTGAGCTGCCAGGCAAGCACTACCACATGCTTGCATACATATAGTACCTATTGCCTCTATCTTATTCTATCATTGGTTAGGCGGATGGTTAGCGAGTATCTATAGACTTGTTAGATATTATCTTTTGTTGTAGTTGCGTCACCCCAGGTTGTGTCCCCTTTAGTGGCATAAAGACTTGTTGAGTACCCCTAGGGTCTCACACGATAAATTGTTTGATTCAGATGAACAAGTGTACCCGCAAGATGGATACTGGGTGGAGGAGACAGATGATGTTGGCAACGATCACTCGGTGTAGAGATTCCGGGAACGGGGATCCGTGAGACTTGTGGGCGGGATGTGTTTATTTATGTGGCATCTTATGCCGATTTGCTTCTTGTCCGTACTCGGATCTTGATTTCCGCTTCCGCCTGATACTCTGATGTTTGTTGTATGAGGAGCTATCCTCAATTATTATCTCTATCTAGGATATTTGAATTTTGCCGTATGGCGTTGCAATATTTCTATTTCTTTTAGATGGAATGGCTCTGAGGACTGTTGTATGTGGCTTGCATACATACTCATTTGTGTATGTAGTTGATCCCTTCGCCTGCCGATTACGCCGCTCGTTCTACCGTGAGTGGCCCTGGGCCCCACCGTACTATTTTAACCACTTTCGTTCATCCAGGCATGTAACTAAGAGCGTAATTCACCGAGGTAGTTACAACACCTTCAAAGTTCATAAGAGTGACTAGATACAAATTGTTTAAAACAAGCAATATCAAGGTATGCATCAATCAATTAGTCTTGGGACAATGCACATAGAACTAAGAATGGCCACTATGCTCTCAAAGTAGGTGCATAAGGATAGAAGGTGGAGACTCAATATAATGGTGGAAGAAAGGCCTTCATAGAAGGAAGCAGAGATTCAAGTTTCATAAAGAGCTTCCAAAAATTATGGTACTTAATAGCTTTCAGCTCTCATTGCCCTTATCATAAGCATCTTGAAGTGATTAAGGTTAAAGTGAACAAACTATGGTGTATATGTTTGACGATGTATAAGTAAGGAATCTCATGTCCCTTGAATACGAGGGTCGCTCCTCATGCTACTCAAGTTTAGTCACCGGTAAGTTCTTGTCATCGTAAGTACATGTGTATCATAGAGAACCGCCAACGGGGTACCCCTTGCCCGATGATACGGAAGAATCCCCATATCAAAATGACAAGGCAAGCAGACAACGAGCATCTCAGCAATCTTCTTATTTACCATGGGAATATTGTGCTTTTTTCTCTCTTTCCTCTTTTCATAATACTTTTTATTTTCTCTTTTTTCTCAATATAAGACTCTTTTTTATAAGAAGAATGCTTCATAGACAGCTCATTATGGTTACGCTGCAGGTTTCCACCATGTCAGCATGGATTAGACCAGCGGTCCAGGCGTTTCTCTAACACATATACATAACTCCATGGACTTAAAGCTCCCCTTTCATTTCACACCGATGACATCCATAGACAAAAGAGCATGATATCAACTAGGTACAAAGTACCCGTGCAATGTTGAAAGCGTTCCCCATGACAGCATGGTTCTGCTAATCCCCAACAAATAAGTGCATGCAAATACAACATAGACGACACAATGGTTCAAGTTTATTAAGGGCAAGAAAAGTAAAGTGTGCCATCAAGTTCGTGAGAGCTTTAATCACTAGTTTTCGCATAACAAGTTTAATTTGGAAGGTAAACAAAAATATGAATATACTTGGAATAGCATAGCTAGTGGGTAGGTATGGTGGACTCTTTGGAATAACTTGGTTTAGGGAGTTGGATGCATGAGTGGAACTCATACTTGGTTGCGGAGGCTAGCAAAAGACTAGGAGCGACAAACTAAGAGAGCAATAATGGCCATAATCATGAAGAGCGACAAAACTCATTAATCAAAGCATAAAGTGATACTAGAAGTTGAAAACTAAAGGATCATAAAGGCTTATGGTGACTTTGGATAGTCATAACATGATGTGAGCATGCGCTAAGTCAATCCACATAAAGCATCAAAGTAGAATACCACAATACTATGCTTTAATATGCTAAAACAATGCATGATTCATCCAAGGCACATTAAGCAATCTCAATTGTTTATAACAAGTCGTGCTACAGCAAGGAATACGCATAAATCCAAAACAATATCAAGCATGGCATGGCAAAGCATAGGCCACAGTCAAAAACAAGCTCTCTTTACCACTTAAGCATGAAATTTCCTACTCTTTCCCAAACCAAACCAAACTATTTGAAAACCAATGCATGAAATAGGGGGTCCAACCAATTTACTCAACAAACTAAGAAAACAAAGCAAACGAAAAACCAAAACGAAAATGAAAAAGAAGACGCTCCAATAACAACACAATTGTGCATGAAACAATAAAAATGAAGCGTTTGGAAGAAACCTGGGATTTTTATTGATGAAGGGGATGCCTTGGGCATCCCCAAGCATTGATGCTTGTACTTATTGGATATTTCTTGGGGTGACATGCGTGGAATCCCCAAGATTGAGCTTTAGTCCATCCTTCATCTCATTACTCATTCCTTCCATACACCTGAAAATTTTCCTTCATACAAAACTTCACACAATCTTTATTAGCAACATTAGTGCACTCAAGATAATATGTCCTTAGGTTCAGTTCTAACACCGTTAACTTCCATTAAAACACTAGCTACTGTATCACTTCCCTCAAAAAGCTCAATTCCCCAAAATAACTCAAAAAGGAACCAACAAGAAGCAAATGCAGAAAATGGCAGAAATATATCAAAACAGACCAGCAGATAAAGATGAATTTTTTCGAAGACCTTCTATTGCTCAAATGAAAAAGTGTCGAGCTAACTAAAGTTAGATAACAACCTAGGGAATAAGCACAAAAATTCACGCCTCAAAAGGTCGTTCAGAGATTTTACACGAATTTCTACGGTGAAGGACAGAAATCTGTTTCGGGATAGCAACTTTCCCAATCATTATTTCTCTCTCATTAGAGGTTACTCTTGGCACAAAAGCGTAATAACTTACAAGACTCATCGAAAACTTTTGGGTTATCTCCTAATAAGTACTTTTCTTTAACGCCTTTAAGTTAGGCATAAGAAGCAAGAAAAAGAATCAAGTGTTCTCAAATAAAGAAGCATTAAAAGCAAATTTTGTTTTCATACAAGAGGCAAAATAAATCTTCTCTCTCTTCTTAAGAAAGTGTTCTATACCTTTCTTGAGTGGGATTTGATATTAATGGTACCTTCTTTCATATCAATAATGGCACCAACAGTTCTAAGAAAAGGTCTTCCCAAAGTAATAGGACAAGAAGCATTGTATTCAACATCCAAAACATAAAAATCAACGGGGACATAGGCATTGTTAACCATAATAAGAACATCATTAAGACTCCCCATGAGTTTATTTTTAGCATTATCATCAAGTGGGACATTCAAATAACAATCTTTAAGTGGTGGCAAATCAAGCATATCATAAATCCTTCTAGGCATAATAGAAACACTACTATCAAGATCACGTAAAGCTGTGAAATCAAAATCATTCACTTTCATATTAATGATGGGTTCCCAACCATCTTCTTGTTTTATAGGAATAGAAGCTTTATGTTTCATCTTTTCTTCTTTACTCTTTATGAGAGCATCAGTAATGTGTTTTGTAAAGGCCATGTTTATAGCACTAGCATTAGGACTTTTAGCAAGATTTTGTAGGAACTTAATAACTTCAGAGATATTGCAACCATCAAGATCAAAACCATAATTATCATCTAAGGTAGTAGAGCCATTACTAGCCATAACACTAGTGGTAGTGATAGTAGAAACACTAATGTTTCTAGCAATTTCATCTTCTCTTTCCCACTTAGCATCTAATTCAGCTAATAGTTTAACATTTTCATCAATTCTTACTTGTATGGCATTAGTAGCTGCAAAGGGATTATCATTAGTTTCAGGTTTAGCAGCCATTTTATTCAAAGAAGATTGAGCTTCAGCCAAAGATGCTATATTTCTTTCAGCATTAGAGAGTTTTTCCTCAATAGTTTTATTGAAAGCAGTTTGTTTACTAATAAAGTATTTAAGCATAACTTCAATTTGAGAGGGAGCACTCCTATTATTGTTGTAAGAATTTCCATAAGCATTACCATTGTTGGGAGGATATGGCTTATAATTGTTGTTACCAAAATTATTCCTATAAGCATTATTGCCAAAATTGTTATTTCTTATGAAGTTCACATCAACTTGCTCTTCTTGAGCAACCAAAGAAGCTAAAGGAACATTATTTGGATCAATACGGGATTTCCCATTCACAAGAATAGACATAATAATATCAATCTTATCACTCAAGGAGGAGGTTTTCTCAACAGAATTTACCTTCTTACCTTGTGGAGCTCTCTCAGTATGCCATTCAGAGTAGTTAACCATCATATTATCCAGAAGCTTTGTTGCAACACCCAAAGTAATGGTCATAAAGGTACCTCCAGCAGTAGAATCCAATAAGTTCTTTGAAGAATTGTTCAATCCTGCATAAAAAGTTTGGATGATCATCCAAGCAGTCAGTCCATGAGTGGGACAATTCTTTACCAACGATTTCATTCTTTCCCAAGCTTGAGCAACATGTTCATTATCAGATTGTTTAAACTTCATTATTTCACTTCTCATAGATATGATCTTAGCAGGAGGATAGTATTTTCTAATGAAAGCATCCTTGCATTTAGTCCAAGAATCAATACTATTCCTAGTTAAGGAATTCAACCATTCTTTAGCTTTTCCTCCCAAAGAGAAAGGAAACAATTTCAGCTTAATAATGTCACCATCTATATCCCTATGCTTTTGCATCTCACAAAGTTCAACAAAGTTATTTAGATGGGCAGCAGCATCTTCATTACCAATACCAGAAAATTGTTCTCTCATAACAAGATTGAGTAAAGCAGGTTTTATCTCAAAGAAAGTAGCTTCAGGAACAGGTGGAGCAATAGGTGTGCTCATAAAATCATTGTTGTTGGTGCTAGTGAAGTTACACAACTTAGTGTTTTCAAGAGTAGTCATTTTTGTGTGTTTTTGATAAAGAAGCAAACTAGTAAAACTATTTTGTGTGTGTTTTTGATAACAAAACAAGCAAACAAAGCAAAAGAAACTATGCAAAACAAAAATAACAAGGTAAAGAGATTGGTTATGAGGGACTCCCGTTGTGAAGATGTCCTTGACTCCCCGGCAACGGTGCCAGAAAAATACTTGCTGACTCATGTATTAACGAGCTCATTGGGGAACCCCAAGAGGAAGGTATGATGAGCACAGTATTAAGTTTACCTCAGTTATGAAACCAAGGTTATCAATCCAGTAGGAGCAAGGAAACACCCCAAAGGTGTAGCTAGATAAACGTTGGCAGGGCGCACTACCGGTGCCAACAGCAACGTGGAGACCTGCACAACACAACCACAGAACTCTGTCCCCAACTTGCGATGAAGTTGTCAATCTCACCGGTTTTGCTGAAAACAAAGGATTAAACGTATCGAATGGAAGAAAGTAATAGTTTGCAGAAAGTAAACACAAAGCAGTAAACAGTTTGTAGATTATATGTAAAAGAAATGACCGGGGTCCATAGTTCACTAGAGGAGGCTCTCCTTAAGATAGATAACATGCTGGGTGAACAAATTACAGCGGGGCAATTGACAAACATCGAGAAAGCATACACGTATATACTAATCATCTTGACTCCTTTGAGACTTGATTGGGCATTACAACATTATACATAGACCGCCATCCAACTACATCTATGACTAATAATCCACCTTCAGGTTATCATCCGAACCCCCTCCAGTATTAAGTTGCAAGCAACAGATTATTGCTTTACGAATTGCGTGTAAAGTAAACAATACGGTTGTTCTATGAACAAAGGATTGTTGTTTTGTCCGTAGTAGCAACAACACATCTAGTACCTTAGTGATTTCTATCACTTCCCCAGATTACTAGAGGCATGAACCCACTATCGAGCATAAATACTAATCTTGGAGTTTCTAGAATCTACTTGGCCAAGATAGCTACTAACAACAGAAAGCATGCAAGATCACAAATAACAAAGAAATGATAGAATCAATAATCAATCTGAAATAGCATCTCAATATCCATCGGATCCCCACAAACACAACATGCAGAATTACAAATAGATGATCTTGATCATGAACGGAGCTCACAAGATCTAGACATGAAAGCACAAAAGAGGAGAACCAGCCATCTAGCTACTACATGGACCCGTAGTCCAGAGATGAACTACCCACGCATCACACCGGAGGCTTGCATGATGATGAAGAAGGCCTCTAGGGTGAATTCCCCTCTCCGACAGGGTGCAAGGAAGAGCTTCAGATCCCTCCCAATCTAGGGATGGAGATGACGGCGGCTACAGACTCTTTCGTGGATTTTTTATCGGGTACTTAGGGTTTCCGTATCAGAGGCAATATATAGGCGAAAGGAGAGGCCAAGGGGGTGCTGGGGTCGGCCAGACCATCCCCTGGCGCGGGCTAGGCCTGGCCGCGCGGCCAGGTGGTGTGGCCAGGCCCCAACCCTTCTCCGCCTCCTATTCTGGCTCTAGATGTCTTCCGGTAAAATAGCAACTTTGGCTTTTGTCCCGTCCAATTCCGAGAATATTCATTTTCTAACTTCCTAAAACCGAAAACAGCAGAAAACAGGCAGCTGGCACTATGGCTCTTGTTAATAGGTTAGTCCAAGAAATCATATGAAAAGTACTCCAAAGTGTGGACAAAACACAAGAAAGTAGATAAAACCAAGCATGGAACATCAAAAATTATAGATACATTTGCAATGTATCAAAAGACCAAAAATATTTCTATTGTTTCTGTTTGTTTGTTTCTTCTTCTTTTTGCCTTTGTTTGCTTTTCCCTTTTTGCTATGTTTGAACTATTCAAAAACCCAAAATGATTTTGCTTTGCTTGTTCTTCCTTCTTGGTTCTTGTTTAAAAAAATCAAAAACACCAAAAATATTTGTTGTTCTTCTTTGATTTTGTGAGTTTGTTCCAGGGTTCAGCAGTCCTCAGTGGAATTTGGTTTCATATTATTATTCAAGCCACACAAGTGAAGGGCAATAATGAGGATTAATGACAACTTGAGGTGTGGTAGGAGGCTGGTAACAAACTCTATTTGTTTTCATTTTTGTACATATACTCATCATTTTGGGCATGCTTAGTCTGGTCATGTAGGGTGTATGTTATTTATGGATGCTTAGTAGTTCTTGCTTTCATATGATTAGTTCCAGCTTGTTGATAGTTTGTAGCATGTCATATGAATGTTTGCATGCATTACTCTATTCATAACTTGGTATGACACTGTGGTACCTTCTTTGAATGGTTCACTTGTATTGACTTGGCACATGCTCACGCATGCATATGACTGAAATAATCAGTTAAGCCTCGATGAATTATTTTTCCTTGAGGGTCTTGAATCACTTTCATGCCATGATTAGTCCTGTTTTGTTGCAAGCATGATTATGACAGCTATTGCTCTCTCGTTTGTCGCTCCCTTGCTATTGCTAGCCTTCACTTTCACTGAGTATTTTACTCATGTTTCCAACTCCCTAAAACCAAACATTGCCAAAGTGTCCACCATACCTACCTATTAGCATCATTTGCTATTTCCGTGCATATTCAATATGCCTTGTTTTCTTCCGAATAAAATGTTTGCTTGTTATGAGAAAGTTAGTTAGTAAAGCTCTCACGAACTTGATGGCACTATTTATTCTCTGCACTTAATAAACTTGAACCATTGTGACTGTCCATGAAAGTTATATGCTTGCAAATTATAGGCTGGGAATTAGCAGAACCGTGCTGTCACGGGGAACACTTTCAACACTTGTAAATATATACCCAGTTGATACCATGCTCTTTTGTTTGCGGATGTCGTCGGTGTGAAATAAAAGGGGAGCTTGTAAGTCCATGGAGTTATGTATGTGTATTAGAGAAACGCCTGGGCTGCTGGTCTAATCCATGCCGTCATGGTGGAAATCTGCAGCGTAACCATAATGATATCTATGACGCATTCTTCTTATAAAAAAAGAGTCCGATATTGAGAAAAAAAGAGAGATTTATGAAAAGAGGAAAGAGAGAAAAAAGCACCATTTTCCCATGGTAAATAAGAAGATTGCTGAGATACTCATTGTCTGCTTGCCTTGTCATTTTGATATGGGGATTCTTCCGTATCATCGGGCAAGGGGTACCCCGTTGGCGGTTCTCTATGATACACACATATTTACGATGACAAGAACTTACCGGTAACTAAAGTTGAGTAGCATGAGGAGCGGCCCTCGTACTCAAGGGACATGGGATTTTCAATTTATAGTCTGTCAAGCATATAACTCAGATTGGACCTCACTTTCACCTTAACCACATTAAAGATGCTTATGATAGGGGCAATGAGAGCTCAAAGCTAATGAGTACCATACTTTCAGCATTTGGAAGCCTTTCAAATTATTCAAAACCTTTTCTTTTACTTGTTGAGTCTCCACATATTCTTTGAGCACCTTCTTGAGAGCATAGCTGTCATTCTTTGTGCTTGTCTCATTACTTGATTATTTGTGTTATGACTTTGATGCTTGTATCTTTGAAATCTTTACTTCTAGTCTTCACTTGGACCTCAGAGGTGCCTTGGCATTCATAATCAAAGGCAAGCGAGATACCACTCTATCATACCTTGTTATGAACATTATAATGTTGCTTATGTTTATGCTTCATGCTACTTATTATTTTTGAGTTGGAATCTCTTCATAGCTTGCAATGCCTATTAAGTAACTTAGTTGCATACTCCTTATTATGAATTGTCTAAGTAGTTGATCACATGCTGAGAATATATACATCATATGAAGCAATTATGTTCGTGAAAGTTCTTTCATCGCACTCAGTTTTCAACTGAATTGCTTAAGGACTAGCAATACGCTAAGCTTGGGGGGAGTTGATATGTCCAAAACGTATCTACTTTCCCAAACACTTTTGCTATTGTTTCTCCTCTAAACTTGTGTGATTTGGATGCAACTAACGCAGACTGACACTGTTTTCAGCAGAATTGCCTTGGTATCTACTTTTTGTGCAGAAAATCAACTATCAGGAAAAATCCCGGAAAATATGCCAAAAATCCTATTTCACCAGAAGACTCCCGGAGCCAGAATACGAGACGGAGGTGGGCTGGGCCCAGGCCACACCACCTGGCCACGCGGGCAAGCCTAGGCCGCGCCAGGGGGTGGTCTTGCTGCCCCAGACTCCCCCTCGGTCTCCCTCTTCGCCTATAAGTTGCCTTCCGACCTAAAAACTCAGGGGGGTTCGACCTTTTTCCAAAAGGAGTTCCGCTCCACCGCCACCACCAGATTCCACGAAACAGCACCAGAAACTCTGTTCTGGCACCCTGCCGGGACGAGGAATTGGAGGAGATCATCGCCATCATCATCACCATCGGTTCTCCATCGACCATCCATGTTTCCCCCATATATGAGTGAGTAATCCCCCGCTGTAGGCTATGGGGATGGTAGGGATTGGATGAGATCGTTCATGTAATGGCATCAAATTGTTAGGGCATGGTGCCTAGTATCTTTTATTAGTGCTTTATGACTTTGTTGCGACTTGTTGTGCTTAATGCTTGTCACTAGGGCCCGAGTGCCATGATTTCAGATCTGAACATGTTATTGATTCATTATGATAGTATTGTTTATGGTCTTACCTGCAAGTTGTATACACACGTTGTTGTTCGGAACCAATGGCCCCGAAGTGACATAAATCGGGATAACCGGAGGGAATGGCTTTGATGTGAGGATCACATGTGTTCACGGAGTGTTAATGCTTTACTCCGGTGCTCTATTAAAAGGAGCACCTTAATTGCCAGTAGTTCCCTTGAGGCCCCACTGCAAACGGGCTGGCAGGACAAAAGACGTTGTGCAAGTTCTCATTGCGAGCACGTATGACTATATATGGAACACATGCCTAGGATTATCTAGTACTTGGATGCTTTATTTTATTTATCTACAAATGCCCTATGTTCTGATTGCTATGTGAATTGTCTTGTCCATGCAACGCCCGTCCATCCATCCCTATGCCTACCGCACTCGAATCCTACTGTTTACCGCTGTTGTTACTATTGTCTTTACTTTACTACTGTTGTTACTTCACTATTCCTACTACAAAACTGTTGCTACTGATAAACTGCTGTGAGCAAGATTGTTTCTAGGTGCAGCTGAATTGACAACTCAGCTGTTAAGGCTTATAAATATTCTTTGGCTCCCCTTGTGTCTAATCAATAAATTGGTTTCACTTCCCTCGAAAATACTGCGATACACCCCCTATACTTGTGGGTCATCAATAGGTTAGTCCAAGAAATCATATGAATACTCCAAAGTGTGGACAAAACACAAGAAAGTAGATAAAACCAAGCATAGAACATCAAAACTTATGGATACGTCAGCAACGTATCACACTTCTTCGGCTTCTTCGGCGTTCATGTGGAACAGACGGCCGTTGCGGTTGAGAGAGTTTCCTAGGGCAAATCTTCTTCCGGACTAAACACGACGTTGCTGCTGAGGTGGGGCATTCACATTGGTAGTGGCTGCAATCTTCGGCGTTCATGTGGAACTTGACCTTGAAAGCTTCCCACGTCATCACTTGACCGTGGTTCATTGTACGGGTGCTGTTCCACCTGGCTCTTGCATCTCCTGCCAGATAGTGGGTGGCAAACAGAACTTTCTCGTTGGCGTCAACTCCTGCGACTTCTAGGTTATTCTCCATGGTCTGTAACCAATCATCAGCATCGAACGGGTCTTCAAACTTGTTAAAGATAGGGGGATTGGTATTCTGGAAGTTTTTGAGTTTGGATCCATGATAATCCTGATTTCCATGGCCTTGATTATTGTGGGCCATCTGGGCGATCTGTTGCAGGGTGGCTAGGTTGGCTTGGCGCTCTGCTCTACTAGCTTCACGGTCAGAAACTAGCATCCACAGAATCTGCATCATCGGGTCCTACGATGAGCTGCTCCCTCCTTGGTTTCCACGAGTCATCTGAAGATTGAGATAGATAACGGTGTAAGAGGGAAAGTTCTAAGGTTTATGGTTTTGTTTTCAAAGCTAAAACTTTGAATTTGAACTCAGGTTTTGCAAACTAACTTCTTCTCATTCATTCATTCAATCAAAGCACACGATACAAACACACACACCACAACATGAAAGGAAAATAAATGATTTTAAGAACCATTCTGTGAGCTAAGATACAATGGGACCGATACTTCTCACTCCTTCGATAGTGCTCTAGTGCATCTACTCATCATCGATGAAGTCGGATTCATCATCGTCGGTGTAGAAGTCCATGGCATCATCCTCCAGATAGTCATTGTCATCACTGAGGTTTGAGTGAATATCTCCCTAGATGTCTTCACCTTCTTCCTCTTATTCTTTTGCTGCAAGCTGAGCTTCTTGCTCCTGGATGGTCTTCTCGAGGTTGGCCACCTTCTTGTGAAGACGAGCGATGGTGCGGTCCTTCTTCTCGCGTTGCCGGCGAAGTGACGACGATCCTTGACGAGCAGGGCGAAAGTCTGGGCCTTCTGGGCGGCAATGGCAAGGTTGTGGTTGGCGTAGGCTCCAGCATTGTCCAATTCCTTCTGCCTATCATACAGTAGGAAGTCCAGATCCTCCACTTGGTGCTTCATCTCCCGGTGACTTGGCATCTCCAGTGCCATTCCCAGAGAATCATGCCTTGCATAGTGAGCAAAGCGAGTTCCCTGGATCAAGTTGACATTCTGCCCACACAGACAGGCAAGAACTTCATGCATAGCCCTGGCTAATCCATCTAGCCAGTTGTTCTCTCTCACGGTGAATTGAATCTTCTCAGAAAGGGGTGCTTCCATTTTGCCTCGAAGATCTGCAACTATCAACCATTGTAAATCTCCTCCTGGAAAATCCTTGAGTTGAGCTCCGAAGAATTCCGAATGCGGGTGCTCAAGGTACTCTGACAGTGCATCTAGATCCCTCTCAAAGATCAGCTGGCCTCCGTTGCCCAACTGGTAGAACTTGCAGTACTAAACTTCCATCTATAAGAATTTATGATGAGTAAGTTAGTGAGGTGATCAAGTGTGTCCAATTTTATGTAGTAAGGTAAGAGTTTTTGAGCAACATGATTTTTTTGAAAGAATCTCAAGGATAAGAGTGGAAATAGGTTTTCATAAATACCCACTTCTTTGGTTTTGAAACTAAGTTTTTGTTCAGACGTCCATTCTAACTAGGGTCTCCTATGGTCAGGATGGCTCTAATACAAACTTGTCAACACCCGAATTTTTAATCCTAGATGCCTGTTATGCCATACATCGCAATCCCAAGATTACCATTTTTGCGAGACATTACAGATTGGATATCACAGTATCATCCATTACAAACAAATAATAAGGTCTTACACAAATAAAGGATCTCATGATCCAGTCTTAATACAAACAAGCAGCGGAATAATAAAGCGTAGCAGTGGGCTCCATCTTCAGTGTCACAGGCAATGCTGACGATAGGAGATAGTCCTAGTTGTCATAGCCGTCCTGCTGTCCTTCTTCCGGATAACCCTCCTCATAGTCTGGCCACGGGAATAGCCAGGGACAAAGCCATGAGTACTCTTTAAGTACTCGCAAACTATCACTAACAAGTAAGGTAGTTCTAGTAGGAATCTTAAGCTATAGGTTTGTTTGCGAAAAGCCGGATTTATCTAAACTGAGTTCAGAAGTAAAGAAAACTAAGTAAAGGTTTTAAGTCACTTTAAGTTGGGAACCCAGTTTTCATAGTCACAACTCTGTTGTGATCAAGTCAAAGTCACCATTCATTTCATAAGTTATTTTGAAAACATCTGACGACAGAACAGTATGGCCACTCCAACTGTCCATGACCGTGGACACGACTATTCGAATAGTTTGACACTCTACAGAGGTGGTACACTTTCACCACAAAATTCGATACATCCATCAGGGATAACCCTAAATCATCGTACTTAGTATGCGGATAATCAATCATAACCTTTCAATTACACACTCTAGTACAAGCACCTCTCCTATGAGCTTGGCCTCCCAGCCATGGCCATCTGCCATCCTAGGCACTGCATAGGTGGAAAACATCAAGAGGTAGCCTCATATCAAACCTCTTCCGCGAGGGAACCCATACTAATGCATATAAACTTTTAGCTAAGCCTTACCCAATTCAGGTATTGTGGTTGTGCGGTAAAATTGGAATGGTATCACATCCGAACCCAACCATCAGTTTTTATAAAGGGCTAAGGCTCATGCCTCAACATTTTCATCATCATAAACCATTTGTGCTTCTTAACACATGTCAAAACATCTTAATAGAATGACTCATCATTCTAAGGTTTTCATAAGCCTTTTCACCAAGTATTCCCATATAAAGTTTTATGCTTAGCACTAGCTACTAAGTTAAGAGTGTTCACTAAGGTGGGATGCTAATCTCAATCTCATGCCATAGAATGACATCTATTATAGGCCAAGTTTTATACTCTTTATGGTATCTATACTACTTTCCAAAATCTCACAAAGCATTACTAAAGTAAAGAAACTTTGGTAAAGCAAAAGTAAAGCTTGCAAGTAAAACTTGGGATGGGTATAAATCCAAATACATAACCAAGCATGCCTAATGCATCTTGCTTAGGTTAACTTGCATCTAGTGATGGCTTGCAATTATTAGCTTGCCAATAATAGCTTGCATACTTAAGAAACTTGCAAGTATTAGCTTGCCTTGATTGGTACAATGGTTGAAATTCTCCTCGTCTTCTTCGGGGTAGAACTCCTCCTCCTCGTAGACTTGGTCAGTACTATCGTCTATAAATACATACGGGATACAAAATCACCAAATAATACTTAACTAGTCTAATTTAGTACACTAAGGCACACACTTGATGATCTAGTATCATCACAGTCATCACAAGATTTAATGAACTAGTTTCATTTGTTTTATTTGAGAAAAGTAATTCCTACTCATTGAAAATAATTAAGATTTAATATTCTCCAATTAATATATGGGATCATGTGGACACATGTCATCACCACATATTCTAATGCATGGTAATGTGATTTAAATGTTTGATCATATTTCATTAAGTTTAAGTTTATTATTTAAATGATTTAAAGTGACTAGAAATGCTTAAATAGCATTATTTTGGTACTAGTCCAAAGTCACTGCATGCAAACTTAAATATTATTACATATTCAACTAGATATTATCAAATGTGATTTTTGAGAGTTGGAGTCAACTCAAAAGCTATTATGGTTGAATTTTGAAAAATGTTTGAATGCAGAAAAGTCTCTGTCTTGTTATTTTTGCTATATGTGATCTCTAACTCCAATTGATTTAAATCCAATGGGCTTGGATAGATATTTTTGTTATATTTCTAACAAAATTTGAATCATGCCATTTGGTTAAGTAAATCTCTCTGAAATGATTTTTAAACAGGTGGACAGAATCTAGTTTAAATCTAAAAGGAAAAATGTTTATTTGAATTTGTGGGCTAGGGCGGGAAAACTATTTGGCCGGCCTAGTGGCGCTCCGTGGCGCAGAGGGCAACTGACAGGGTGGGGGGTCCTCATGTCAGCGGCACATCAAACGCGAAGCGATACGAGGCAATATCAGCCATGCGATTAGAACAGAAATCGACGGCCGACGTTCATCGTCTCCGGTGAACAGCTCCGGCGAGAACTAACCCTAACGCGACACGGTGGGGGTACGTGGGGGCTTACCAGGGCTCCAGCTAGACGTGGCGAGGGGGGGCGATCAAACTGGTGGACGACGTGGTCGCAGTGGCTCCTAGGGCAGTCGCAATCAGCAGCGCCTCTTCTCCTCTACTGCGGCCATCTCCGGTGGAATTCCGGTGACTAAGGGCTCGATTGGCTCCGGGGAGAAGTGTGGGGTGGTCAGTGGCGAGAGGGGAGTTGAGTGATGTGAGGAATGATGTTGGGGGAGGCCTCCCTTTATAGGCTCGACGATGGGCAGTGCGGCATGGTCAGGCGGTGGTGGCGACGCATCTACAGGGTGCTAGCAGCGCGACTGGAGGTAGGGGATGGTGTGCGGTCTCCTGGCGGTCCTCTACGGCGTAAAGGCGCGGCTAGGGGCGGTCGCGTTTGGTCGGAAATGGTCGACGCTCTACACGGCAGAAGCGGCATTCGACGCGGCGCGCGGTGGCTATGGGTCAAGCGGCGGTGAACGGGCATGTCCGGGCGGTTCCTGGGGTCCTAGCGAAGCGGTGCGCATGGGCTGCGGTCAAGGCGTGGCCTGTGCATGCTTGTCGGGCGTGGCGCTCTGGCGCGTGCTCGGCATGGCGCATACACGGTGGGCGCGGTGGTTTCTGAGGTGGTCCAGTGCTTTGCATGGCTCGGGGAAGGGACATGGGGCAGAGGTGTGATCTCGCCTAGCTCCTAGGTACGGTGGAAAAGAGCGGGGTGGCCTGCTGCGAGCTGTCCATGCTCGACCGATGGGCATGGCCTCGGGGTGGCTTGGCACTACTGCTAGCGGCAAAGGGGGTGCTGTCTGGGGCTAGGTTAGGTGCTAGGGTGATAGAGGAGAGATGAGGGGGTCAATTGGGGGACAAGACATTGATCAACAACAGTAATAGTTAGGCAGATTAATTTGTGATCACCAGGTGTTCGACACAATGGCCACAAGAAAGGTAAATTTGAATTTTGGAAAGATTTTTGGTGGGTGTGTTGTTCATAAGCTTAATCATCCGTGGTTGCTTGGGTTTGGCAAGGGGAGTTCATTTGAGTGGTTTTTGAAAAAGTGGGATCTATGCATATGTAATGGATTCACTTTTCAAATGTCAGTTAAAATTAGTGGCTAAGTGTTTTTGTAAGGTTTTAAAGTGGGCCTTGGTAGATCTTTACTTGTACTAGCAAGGGGTGAAAAGAGTCGATAATGTTTCTGTTTGAAATTGACTTCTAGGATCAACTAAAGTGGCCTAGTGGATTAAAATGGTCAAAATGACCATTTGGTCTTTTTATTCTTATTTGATTTCTTTTTCTTTGGATTTTGTTTTTAAATAGTCTAGATGATGTGTCATTCACCTTTAAACCATTTCATATCATTTAGAACAATCAAACATGGCATTTTCAAACAATTCTATACTAATGCAAACACACATGCATTCATAATTATTTTTAAATAATAAAAAGTTTTTTTGTTAACCCTAAATTGGGTGATTTGAACTTTGATAACCTTGATTAAAGATTTGGGATGTTACATGAAGAAAGCCTCCAGGGTGAATTCTCCCCTCCGACAGGGTGCCGGGAAGAGCTTCAGATCCCTCCTGATCTAGGGATGGAGATGACGGCGGCTACAGACTCTTTCGTGGAATTTTGATCGGATACTTAGAGTTTCTGTATCAGAGGTATGTTATAGGCGAAAGGGGACGCTGAGGGGGTGCCTGATACGTTTCTAACGTATCCATAATTTTTCATGTTCCATTCTTGGTTTTATCTACTTTCTTATGTTTTGTCCACACTCTGGAGTACTTTTTATACACTTTCTTGGACTAACCTATTAACAAGATGCCACGGTGCCAGCTGCCTGTTTTCTGCTGTTTTTGGTTCTAGAAAAGTCAGAAAATGAATATTCTCGAAATTGGACGGGACAAAAGTCAAAGTTTATATTTTACCGGAAGACTCACGGAGCCAGAAGACGAGACGGAGGGGGCCAAAGGGCGGCCACACCACCCCTTGGCGCGAGCAGCCCTAGGCCGCACCAGGGAATGGTGTGGGCCCCCCGGCTGGCCACCGACCTTGCCTCTTCGCCTATAAGATGCCTCCCGATGCAAAAAACCCTAGAGAGTCAAGCCTCCAGCCACGAAAAGTTCCACAGCGCCGCCGCCACCGAAGGGGAGATTCGGGGGACAGAAAGTCTCTGTTCCGGCACTCTGCCGGGACGGGGAAGTGCCCCCGGAGCCATCTACCTCGATCTCCACCACCATCTCCATCGCCGTTGCTGATTCCCATGATGATGAGGGAGTAGTTCTTCCTCGAGGCTAAGGGTTCTACAGGTAGCTATGTGTTCATCTCTCTCTATGCATGATGATATTGTGATCATGAGCTTTGTAATCAAGTAGATCTACCTTGCTACTCAAGTGCTTTAATAGATCTCTGCTCTCCCCATGTGTGTGAAAGTGACAACGTGCACACCATGGTGGCACTTAGGCTAGAGATTACAATTACTTATTATGAGTTATATTTGGAGTTGGATGTTTCTATGAAATTGTGGTGTTTTTGGAACCATCTAGTGCTCAAGGTGACAGTGTGGGGTTATCTAGATGGGAAAGGCTTACTTAGAGGTGTGCTGTTATAGCCCTACCATGGATTAGAGTGTCCAACCGGAGAGTAGTTAAGAGTAGTATCATAAAGAGAAGATATTTATATGAGAGTGTTCACTAGTGAAAGTATGATCCCTAGGCCTTGTTTCTAAACATTGAAACACCGTTTGCAATTACATCTGTTACATGTTTGCTTGCTTCCATCTTTATTTCAGTTTGCCTTTTGTCTCTTCCACGCCATCAAGCTATTTTCTAGCACCGTTGTCTTATATCCATACCACTTGTATTTTACTATCTCTTCACCGAACTAGTGCACCTATACACCTGACAAGTGTATTGGGTGTGTTGGGGATACAAGAGATTTCTTGTATCTTGATTGCAGGGTTGCTTGAGAGGGATACCTTTGACCACTTCCTCCCTGAGTTCGATAAACCTTGGGTAATCCACTTACGGGAAATTTTCTGCTGTTCTACAAACCTCTGCACTTGGAGGCCCAACAACTGTCTACAAGAATAGAAGTGCGTAGACATCAAGCTATTTTCTGGCGCCATTGCCGGGAAGGTAAGGTAAAAGGTACTCACATCCTTCGGTGTGAGTGCTCGAAGTTATTTCCTTTAGATTTTGTCTTTTTGTTTCTTGTTTTCACTAGTTAGGCTTAATGGAAAACAACAACAAAATTAGAGAGCTTTATAGTATTTATCTTGAGTTAGGACATGAAGTGTTTGAAGAGAAAATTAAAAAAGCTATGGAACTTTATTTGCATGCTAATAGCAATGTTATTAGTATGAATTCTTTGAACACCATTATTGCTAATGCTATGGAAAAGTCTAAGCTTGGGGAAGCTAGTTTTTATGAAAATGATCTTTTTAGTCCCCCAAGAACGGAGGAGAAAATTTACTTTGATGACACTATGCCTCCAATATATGATGATTACAATGATGAATATGATATTTTTAGTCCACCTACTATGGAGGAGAAAATTAATTATGATTACAATATGCCTCCTATATTTGATGATTATGGTGATGAGAATAATAATGATAGCTATTTTGTTGAATTTGCTCCCACTATAATTAATAAGAATAACTATGCTTATGTGGAGAGTAATAATGATTATATGCATGTGGCTCATGATAAGAATGTTTTATGTGATAGTTATATCGTTAATTTTGTTCATGATGCTACTGAAAGTTATTATGAGAGAGGGACACATGGTTTTATGTATCTCAACAATATTAAGTTTCCCCTTTTTATGTTGAAAGTCTTGAAGTTGCACGTGTTTTGCTTTACTATGCTTATTGCTTTATACTTTCATGACTTGTTTCTTTACAAGATTCCTATGCATAGGAAGTGGCTTAGACTTAAATGTGTTTTGAATTTGCTTCTTGATGATCTCTTTTACTTCAAATTATATTTCTTATGTGAGGATCTTTTCAAACTATCATGCCTAACTTAAAGGTGTTAAAGAAAAGTACTTACTGGGAGATAACCCAAAAGTTTTAGATGAGTCTTGAAAGTTATTACCTCTGTAATAACCGCTCCTTATCCTTTTGATTTGCTTTTTGTGCCAAGTGTAACTTCTAAGGAGAGAGAAGTAATGATTGGGAAAGTTGCTGTCCCGAAACAGATTTCTATGCTTCACCGTAAAAATTCGTGTAAAATCTCTGTACGTCGTTTTGACGCGTGAATTTTTGTGCTTCCGCCACAGGTTGTTATATAACTTTCGTTAGTTCAACACTTTTTGATTTGAGCAACAGAAGGTCTTAGAAAAAATTGGTTTTTACCTGCTGGTCTATTTTGACAGATTTCTGCCATTATTTGCATTTTCTTCTTGTTGGTTCCTTTTTGAGTTCTTTTGTGGAATTGAGCTTTTTGAGGGAAGTGCTACAGTAGCTTGTGTTTTAATGGAAGTTTTACTTGTGTTGGAACTGAAGCAAAAAGACTTATTATCTTGAGTACACTAATGTTGCTAATAAAGATTGTGTGAAGTTTTGTATGAAGGAGCTATCCCGTAATCAAAATGACAAGGCAAGCAGACAATGAGCATCTCAGTGATCTTTTTATTTGCTATTTGCATAGGTTTTTATTGAGGATGCTTCATAGAGTGCTCATTATGGTTATCCTACAAGTTTCCACCATAATTAGGCATGGCTTAGGCTAGCAGCCCAAGCGTTTCTCTAACACAAATACAAACTCCATGATCTTACAAGTTCCCCTTTTATTTCACACCGTCGGGATCCATAAGCAAAATAACATGATATCAACTAGGTACAATGTACAAGGGCAATGTTGAAAGCGTTCCCCATGATACATGGTTCTGCTAACTTCGACTTATAAAGCGCAAGCATATACGCAACAAAGATGGACGCAATGGTTCAAGTTTATTAAGTGCAAGAAAGTAAAGTGTGCCATCAAGTTCGTGAGAGCTTTAATCACTAGTTTTCTCATAACAAGTTTAATTCGAAAGGTAGATAAAAACATGAATATACTTGGAATAGCAAATGCTAATAAGTAGGTATGGTGGACTCTTTGGAATAACTTGGTTTTAGAAGTTGGATGCATGAGTGGAACTCATACTTGGTTATGGAGGCTAGCAAAAGACTGGGAGCGACCAACTAAGAGAGCAATAATGGTCATAATCATGCAAAGGGACAAAACATCAATAATCAAAGCACAAAGTGATATTACAAGTCGAAAACTAAAGGATCATAAAGTCTTATGGTGACTTGGGATAGTCATAACATGGTGTGAGCATGCGCCAAGTCAACCCAAATAAAGCATCAAAGGAGAATAACACAATACTTATGCTTTAATATGCTAAAACAACACATGATTCTTCCAAGGCACATTAAGCAATCTCAATTGTTTGTAACAAGTCATGCTACAACAAAGATCACTAAGCAGAAAGTCATAGCAATATCAAGCATGGCATGACAAAGCATAGACCATAGTCAAAAACAAACTCCTTTTACCACTTAAGCATGAACTTTCCTACTCTTTTCCAATCCAAACCAAACTATTTGAAAACCAATGCATAAAAGAGGGGGTCCAACCAATATTCAGAAAATTAAGAAAACCAAGCAAACCAAAACCAAACACAAAAAATGAAGACGCTCCAAGAACAACACAACTGTGCATGAAACAATATAAATGAAGTGTTTGGAAGAAACCTGGGATTTTTATTGATGAAGAAGGGGATGCCTTGGGCATCCCCAAGTTTTTACGCTTGTACTTCTTGGATATTTCTTGGGGTGACATGAGGTGGCATCCCCAAGCTCGAGCTTTAGTCCATTCTTCATCTCATTACATCATTCTCTCCATACACCTGAATTTTTTTCTTCATACAAAACTTCACACAATCTTTATTAGCAACATTAATGCACTCAAGATAATAAGTCTTTGGGTTCAGTTTCAACACCAATAAAACTTAAAACACAAGCTACTGTAGCACTTCTCTTGAAAAGCTCAATTCCCCAAAGAGAACCCAAAAAGGAACCAACAAGAAGCAAATGCAAATAATGACAGAAATCTGTCAAAACAGACCAGCAGGTAAAAGCCAATTTTTTCGAAGACCTTCTGTTGCTCAAATCGAAAAGTGTTAAACTGACGAAAGTTAGATAACAACCTGGGGCAGAAGTACAAAAATTCACGCCTCAAAACAACATACAGAGATTGTATACGAATTTTTACGGTGAAGCACAAAAATCTGTTTCGGGACAACAACTTTCCCAAGCATTACTTCTCTCTCATTAGAGGTTACTCTTGGCACAAAAAGCAAATAAAAAGGATAAGGAGCGGTAATTACTGAAGTAATAACTTCCAAGACTCATCTAAAACTTTTGGGATATCTCTAAGTACTTTTATTTAACGCCTTTAAGTTAGGCATAAGGAGCAAGAAAAGCATCAAGTGTTCTCAAATGAAGAGGCATTAAAACCAAATTTCTTGCCCTTACCTCTCTTACTTTTATTCTTAACCTTGGGGAACATATGATTGTGTGGTGGAGAAGCAAAGTGCATGGTGCCCTTTTCCACATCTATTATTGCTCCAAGGAGTTTCAATAGGGATCTTCTAAGTGTAATTTGTCCTTTTCCTACACATTCAATAACAAGATAATCAGTAGAAACCATTTCCCTAGGATCTTTGTAAACACTCCTTCAGCTATTCCAATTGGTGATATTGTGGCATTATTACCAAGAAATACTTCTTCTCCTCCTTTAGAAAGTCCCCAAAGATTCAAAGATTCATAGATATCTTTAGGCATAAGATAGAATTCAGACATGATATCACAGCGAGCATGAAACGTTTCATTATTAAAAACAATCTTTACAGTGGGGAGTCACTTTGAGGGTTCAGAATTTATTGGAACATAGTCATGATGCTCTCTAAGTGTATTATAGCAATCTTTTAATCTAGCAGTGCTAGTCTCAAGAGTGTTCAATCTAGCAAATATGTTTATAAAGGAAGAATCAGATTTGCTAGGCAAGTTATAAGTAAAAACCAACATCTTTATGGTATTAAAAGCATCATCCTCATTGCATTGGAGGAAATCTCCTCCCACTATAGCATCCAAAGCATATATATATCAAAGAGCAATTCCAAGGTAAAAACTGCTAAGGAACAAGCTTTGAGTCATTTTAGGTTCAGTTTTTTCATGTAGATTAGTGATTCTAGACCAAGCTTCTTTGAAACTCTCTTCAATTCCTTGTTTAAAAGCGAAAATCATTTCCTCAGGTGACATAGTGATAGGAGCAATGCTAGTCATAATGGCAACTTAAGATAGGAACTAATAATAATTTTCTATGTTTTTAATAAAGAAAGCAAACTAGTAAAACTATTTTGTGTGTGTTTTTGATAAAGAAACAAGCAAACAAAGTGGAAAATAAACTAAGCAAAACAAATAAAACAAAGTAAAGAGATTGGTTATGAGGTACTCCCCTTCTGAAGATGTCCTTGACTCCCCGGCAACGGCGCTAGAAAAATACTTGTTGGCTCGTGGTTGATATCGAGCTCGTTGGGGAACCCCAAGAGGAAGGTATGATGCGCACATCTGTAAGTTTCCCTCAGTTATGAAACCAAGGTTATCGAACCAGTAGGAGCAAGGAAACAACTCCAAGGTGTTGTTGCTAACTTGGAATTCTGCACAACACAACCAAAAAACTTTGCCCCCAACTTATAGTGAGGTTGTCAATCTCACTAGTTTTGCTGAAAACAAAGGATTAAACGTATTGTGTGGAAGAAATTAATAGCTTGCAGAAAGTCAACAGAAAATAGTAAATAGTTGTAGATTGATGGTAAAAGAAAGGACTGTGGCCCATAGTTCACTAGGGGTGGCTCTCCTTAAGATAGATGACATGTTGGGTGAACAAATTATAGCGGGGCAATTGACAAACATCGAGAAAGCAATCATGCATATACTAATCATCTTGACTCCTATGAGATTTGATTGGGCATTACAACATTGTACATAGACCGTAATCCAACTGCATCTATGACTAATAATCCACCTTCAGGTTATCATCCGAACCCCCTCCAGTATTAAGTTGCAAGCAACAGATAATTGCATTACGCATTGCGTGTAAAGTAAACAATATGATTGTTCTATGAACAAAGGATTGCTGTTTTCTACCTAGTAGCAACATCACATCTAGTACCTTAGAGATTTCTGTCACTTCCCCAGATTACTAGAGGCATGAACCCACTATCAAGCATAAATACTCCCTCTTGGAGTTGCTAGCATCTACTCAGCCAAGATAATCACTAACAACCGAGAGCATGCAAGATCACAAATAACAAAGACATGATAGAATCAATAATCAATCTGAAATAGTATCTCAATATCCACCGGATCCTTGAAAACACAACATGTAGGATTACAAATAGATGATCTTGGTCATGAACGGAGCTCACAAGATCTAAACATGGTAGAACAAAGGAGAAGAACCAACCATCTAGCTACTACATGGACCCATAGTCCAAGGATGAACTACTCACGCATCACACGGAGGCTTGCATGGTAATGAAGAAGGCCTCCAAGGTGAGTTCTCCCCTCTGGCAGGGTGCCGGGAAGAGCTTCAGATCCCTCCCGATCTAGGGATGGAGAAGATGGCGGCTACAGACTCTTTCGTGGAATTTTGATCAGGTACTTAGGGTTTCTGTATAGGAAGCATCTTATATGCGAAAGGGGAGGCTGAGGGGGTGCCCTAGGCGGCCACACCACCCCTGGCTCAGGCCAGGCCTAGCTGCACGGCCAGGTGGTGTGGCGTCCCTCTGGCCCCTCTCCGTCTCGTATTCTGGCTCCATGTCCCCCTCGGTGAAAAACTGACTTTGGCTTTTGTCCCGTCCAATTCCGATAATATTCATTTTCTGACGTTCTTGGAACCAAAAACAACAGAAAACAGGCAGCTGGCACTGTGGCATCTTGTTAATAGGTTAGTCCAAGAAAGTGTATAAAAAGTACTCCAAAGTGTGGACAAACATAAGAAAGTAGATAAAAACCAAGCATGGAATATAAAAAATTATGGATACGTTAGCAATGTATCAGTTGTGCTGTTGGTACTTTGGTTCGCTTACTCCATCTCTAAATAAACTTATGAGGCCCCCAGATTTATTCTACATTCATAGAATTATGATCTTTGAATTGTTACTGTATGCATTCATAGTGTATAAGAATTACATATCAGTTTCTCACTACGGCCGATGATTTGAATTTTCCCCAAAAGAGTTTAGTGGTGACACATTTGTTGGTGTAATTTTTTTAAGGATGGGTTAGTGAACCTGAGGCAGCAATGTACACAAACAATATATGTTGTGTTGTTGGTACTTTGGTTTTGCCAACTCCATCTCTGAATAAATTATGAGGCCCTTGATTTATTCTCATACGGAACTATATATGATCTTTGAATTGTTTATGATCTTTGAATGATTCGTATGATGCATATGTATATGCATGGCTTTGATCATAAGTTGTTTCTACATGTACCTGAAGATTGTTTGTTTTTTTGTTATTTATAATTACAATATTTAGGATTGTTTTTATAGCTAAATATGTATATCCCTGAATATTGTTTCATAAGATTACACTTCAATTTCTTTTTATGGCCAATGATTCAAATTTGTCCCCAAAGAGAGGCAGACACATTGGTGTCAGATTTTTCAGGGATGAGTTAGCAAACTCGAGGCAATGTACAAGAACGATAGGTTGTGCAATTGGTACCTGGTTCGCTAACGCAATCCCTGAAGAAACTTATGAGGCCCTTAGATTTATTCTACATTCATAGAACTATGATCTTTAAATTTTTATTGCATGCATTCATAGTGTATAACAATTACATTTTAGTTTCCCACCGAGGCCGATGATTGAAATTTTCCCCAAAAGAGTGAAGTGGTGACACATTTATTGGTGTTGTTTTTAGGGATGAGTTAGTGAACCCGAGGGAGCAATGTACACAAACAATATAGGTTGTGTTGTTGGTACTTCGGTTCACCAACTCCATCTCGAAAAAAAATTATGAGGCCCTTGATTTATTGTCATATGGAACTATATGTATGATCTTTGAATTGTTACTGATCTTTGAATGATTCGTATGATGCATATGTATATGCATGATTTTGATCATAAGTTGTTTCTACATGTACCTAAAGATTGTTTGGTTTTTTATTATTATAATTATAATATTTAGGATTGTTTTTGTACCTAAAGATGTATATCACTGAATATTGTTTCGTAGGATGCCATTTCAATTTCTTATTGTTGCCAATGATTTAAATTTGCCCAAAAGAGAGGCAAACACATTGGTGTTAGATTTTTTCAAAGATGAGTTAGCGAACCCGGGCAACGTATAAGAATAATAGGTTGTGCAATTGGTACTTGGTTTACTTATACCATCCCTGAAGAAACTTATGAGGCTGCAATCTTTATTCTACATGTACTTTGATCCAATCAATTGTCATTTTATTGAGATAAAATGATATATGAACTGATCAAACTATTGCTGAGATGCATTCTCTTTGATATCAATTTAATATTGTCTTACATATGTTGTCAATTATTTAGTTGTAATACAATTCAATCATATATATAAGTTCTAAGTTATGTTCTTAAAAATCAACAGGAGGATTCTGATGACGTGGACTCTAGAAAGTACTCCGGGGACAACAAGAGCCGCTACGTGCTGAGACGGTTATGGTGTGGGCAAATTCCTTTCCATCATAGGGGAGACTGTTTTGCCCATTCTGTGGTAGAGCCATAAAACAGACATTAACAGCATGATCCAGCACACGGTGGATGTTGGCAAAAGCCAAGGCTAAAAGCACCAGCCGAAGATCTTGGCGCGCCACGCAACCTTCGGCACATTACTCCAGAAATATGTCAGGACTCGCATGTTTCTCCTCGAGTAGGCTGATGCATGCTCCTGTTGCTGCCCCTACTAGACATCTCCGTGTCCCTCATGTTGCCGCCCCTGCTTATATTTTGTTTAAGTTAATTATTACCTGGTTGCATGTAAGATAATATTCGCGGTATCTCTGGTGGTTGTTGAACTATTAATTATAAGAACCTCGTCTATATATATATTAATCTACTCCTTTATATTGAGTTTCTTAAAATTTCTAGTGTTCAGTTATATTACTGATCATGCTCATGCACACTACCAAATATTTCTAGTGCTCGATTATATTATAATTGTTAAGGAATACATCAACAAGATTTTAAATTGGTGAAAAATTCGTATTGAAGTAACTAAATGATCTCACATCAGCATTAAACATTTGAATTAATCAAATTTAAAATTGTTGTATTTTATTGCTCTGTAGCATGTATGAACCTCATTTACTATTAGTACTCAATTTCACTCTTCAATGTATATATGTATTACGCTATATATTTTCTTTGATGTATGAACCTCATTTGCTCTTAGGACTCAATTTCACTCTAGCAAGCATGTGTAAACACCTTCCTTTGCCTTTAAATTATGAATTGTTCTAAAAATTTAGGATTAACAAAATTCGGAGTTCTGAATATATCCGGATGTCTGAATATTCACTCAACGAAATTTCCTTCAAAGAATACATGAAAAAAGGTTATATTGGTGAAAAATTCATAATTAAGTAACCAAATGATCTCACTATGTGATTAAACATTTGAATTAGTCAAATTAAAAACACTTGCACCTTATTTCTCTACAGCAAATCGCATGAACAGTATTCACCATGCCTTTTAGGGTAAAGATCCAAGGTTTGTACTACACCAATTATTTTTTTCAATTTATGAATCTCATTTAGTCTTAGGGGACTTAATTTCACTCTAGAAAGCATGTATACACACCTTTCTTTGCCTTTAAATTATGAATATTCTCAAATTTTAGGACAATCAGACGTCGGAGTTCCGAATATATCCAGTGTTCCGAATATTAACTCTTTTCAAATTACAAGTCGTCTAGTACTTGGCGACAAAATGCGAAATACTTGGAGAACGGATGTTCTTAGAGACGTTTTACACTTGCAGCCGTCTAAGGCTAGTACTTGGTGGAAAATATCTGAAAATATTTGGACAAATATTTCAGAACTGTGGCACTTTTGTTCTTCCCGGCCGACTGCCCAAACCACTGTCCACCGCCGCGGCCTCCACTATCGCCGCCTAGAGTCCCTTGCCTCTCAACCACCACCGCCTTTGGTCCCCTATGGTGTAGACGCTCTCCCTCGCCTCCGAGGACCCCTTCATCGTCTAGGTAGGTATGCGTAAAAACCAAACCCCAAAACCCTAAATCAACAGCTTCGGTTTAGGAATTTTGCCATGGAATTTACCATTTTGCTTCTCGAATTTAAGGTTCAGGGTTACCGAGTTGCAAAGACCCGACGACACCATCGAGAGAGCCTCCCCCAGCCGGCCTGCATCTGTCCCAACTCTTTTCCCCTTTTATAAATCTCAAAATCTGCAATTGTCACTACAAGGAATGTGTTATTCTATGACCTTCTAATAGTGACCATGAACAAAAACGTCATAGAGTTATGACGATTTCGCACTAGATGGTCGTAAGCCGTTCGAAAAGTTCAAAACCTTAGAAAATTACGATGATTTAGCTAAAAAATGCGTAGTTTCATTAGCTAAAATCGTCATAACCTACCGAATGTAGTCTACGATGTTATTTGTAGCTCACTATGATGATTTAAAATCGTCATATCATCCAAAATTAGGATAAATTGAAATGGATAGTCCGCTACATCAACAATTGCACCTAATATCATGTGGCAAAATCGTCATAGGTTCATTAACTGAAATCGTAATAACCTACTGAATGTAGTCTACGACGTTATTTGTAGCTCACTACGACGATTTAAAATCATCATATCATCCAAAATTAGGATAAATTGAAATGGATAGTCGGCTACATCAACAATTGCACCTAATATCGTGTCTATGTGTCAATTTTGACTACGTGCCATGTCCATGTGGCAATATGTGCTTACGTGTCATGTAGGGGGTTTTTCTTGACTTTGTGAATTTTACGCAAAAATTGAAGCCGCCGGGACTCAAATCCGCGACCACCCTCACAGCGCCAACCGTATTAACCACCACGCCACACTAGTTTTGGTGTCTCATACCGACGCTCATGCCTTATGTCCATTCTTCAGCTCGGCCGGCCTTAGTGGAGCGAACCCAAAAAAATTTCTTGCAGGTGGGCCTAGGCCATAGCGGAAGGCTTATGAGGCTGCAATCTTTGTTCTACATGTACTTTGATGCAATCAATTGTCATTTTCTTGAGATAAAATGATATATGAAATGATCAAACTATTGCTGAGATACATCTCTTTGACATCAATTTAATATTGTCTTATATATGTTGTCAATTTTTTAGTTGTAATACAATTCAATCATATACATGAGTTCTAAATTATGTTCTTAAAAATCAACAGGAGGATTCTGATGACGTGGACTCTAGCAAGTACTCTGGGGACAACAAGAGTCGCTACGTACTGAGGCGGTTATGGTGTGGGAAAATTCCTTTCCATCATAGGGGAGACTGTTTTACCCATTCTGTGGTAGAGCCATCAACACGGACATCAACTGTATGATCCAGCATGTGGTGGACGTTGGCAAAATCCAAGACTGAAAGCACCAGCCAAAGACCTTGGCGCGCCATGCAGCCTTCGGCAAATTACTCCAGAAATATGTCAGGACTAGCATGTTTCTCCTTGAGTAGGCTGATGCATGCTCCTGTTGCTACCCCTACTAGACATCTCCGTGTCCCTCCTGTTGCCGCCCCTGCTTATATTTTGTTTAAGTTAATTATTACCTGGTTGCATGTAAGACAATATTCGAATATATGGGGAGGGTAGGTCTCGGGTTACCAATATGAGTAGGTTACAAGTTTTGAGCTTTCCTTTTCTTGCACGCTTGGAGTCCGTGTCCATGTGGGCTTCGTACCAGCCGAAACGTCATGGACGCCATGGACCTTGGCAGGTCGTCGAGTGGGCCTTCCGTTGAGATGCACTAGGTAGGCCAATAGTAGGTGCCTGTAGGGCATACCTATGTCAGTAGCCCCCGAGTGTCCATCCAAATCGTAGATTCGGGTGGAGACTTAGTTGTCTCAAGCATTGCATTAGGATGTTGGAGTCGACAGTTGATGTATAGTGCGAAGCACTCACCCAGAAGTTCATCATGTCAGCCGGATTCATAGTAGTTCATAGGGATGTTGGTAAACGTGCCTAGTGCGCTCGACAGATTGGGACCAGTTAATTGCTCTAGGGAAAAAAAGTCACCTACTCAAACTCGAGTCCTCGGACTCGAATTTAGAAATTGCTGGTGTAGTTCGACTCATGCCACAGAGGCCTTACTGAGTCGAACTTCAGTTTATAAGTATGTACCCAACACGCCCGTTGGGATTTTCTTCATGTCATAGACACCGTATTTTCTGGTAGGGCGTAGTGAATGCGGTTGCCAGGCCATCAGATTGTACCTGTAGGTATTATCTTTACATCACAGATGTAGCATCCGAATATTTATCACCGTGGAGGTGTTTCGGGTGGCCAAGGATACATTGTCTCTGAACATGACATTGGAATATTATGGCTCTGAAATATAGCCATCTAACTTCCATATTTAAACTGGATATTAATCAAAATTTTGATGAAATATCTCTCTAAACCCTGCCACTAATGCTAATATTCATAGGGGTATGCAATCCTTTCTTTTATATTTTTTCTGCACAGATAATGTCGTTTAAAGGAGGGAATCACTACATTAAAGTCAAATATATGAGATTTCCAACTACCAGAAGAAAACATGAGCCTTACAATGGAGGCAGACACCTTAACAACCAACTATACGGCCGGAGCAAAAATTACGACCGTATAGCTCCGGTCGTATAGTTAGTGCCGCCACCGTTAGGTCAAACAGAACAACTTTCATGAAGGGACCCCTATAAAGAAGCCTCGGGCGACAGGAAAACAAGAGTTGGCACCACCCAAAGTCTCTGCCACAAATCACCAGCCGCCTCCAGATCTCCAAACCCTTCTCCATCTCCATAGCCATATTCCACCACTTGTAATAGTAGATATCTTCTCCGATTGGCGACATTGTAAGAGTATTGCTATCAATCTTATGATTTTCATTACAATGTTTATGATTGTTGATCTCATCTCTATGTGTGAGTAATTCTCCTTGGGCTAAGGGCTTCGGCCTAGCCATGTAGCAATTGTACATGTGAATTATCATAGATGGGATCATGTATTAGTTTGCATGACATGATGATTATTGTATCCTCTCTTGCCTCAATCCAAGGACTTGTCAGGTACCCAAGACCCCGAGGGTTGAGCAAGGTATAGGGAGTATGAGTGATGACTGATCTGCAGGTTGGGAACCCCAGTGACAGAAAGGGTAGTACGGCTCTATGTGAGGGATTTGTTGGGATTAATGGTGACATCACTATGCATGTCATTAGTTCTATTTCTTCTATGGATGAGACTAGTAGGTTATTGCTACAAGCAGTTGTGGAGGCAATAGCAATTATGGATGCACTGCCCACATATAATTTATCTTGCTCTAACAAGTACATGCATACTTTATTTCTATCTTTTATTTCCATCAGATGTTTTGCATAGCTCCAGGTGAAACCGAACGCCCTAGGCCCTCTCTCTCCATCATCATCAACAACAAAAAGACGCAAGCTATTGGTCCGGTGAAAACACAAAAGGAATTTTAAAACTCCCGAAGGTCCATTAAAGTAACTTCACTACGCATTCGCTTCCCGAGGATTCGATAACCTAGGTCTACTAGGGAAAAAGAAGCTACGCTACATCCGTAATCTGGATCGAAGGTATCAACCCTTTTCCTAGCGCTGTTGCCGGGGAAGCAATAGCTACCCCGGTGAGGTTATTAGGAATCTTGCTAGTTTTAATTGTTGTTTTTAATTTTGTTAGTTTGCTTTCAGTCTTTATTTGATAAACCAAAAAAATTAGTTAGTCTTTAACTTCTTGTTTTTACAGTTATAATTCTTTATCTAAGAAAACCCAAAAACATAGGAAGTATGGCTGAAAAGAAGCTTGGGGACTTTGCTACTCCCAATAATGATTATTTGTGTACTCCTATTACTCAGCCAGTAATCGCTGCTGATGACTATGAAATTAAGCCCCATTACTTAAGTTTGGTTCCACAGAATCAATTTGGAGGCTCTGCTGTTGAAGATGCGGGTATGCACTTGAACACTTTCACTGAAATATGTGATATGATGCGTATAAAAGACGTTGATCCTGATGTGGTCAAATTGTGTCTATTTCCTTTTTCTCTAAGAGGGAGAGCTAAAGAATGGTTGCTATCTTTGCCTAAAAATACTATTACATCATGGGTGGGATGTACTTCTTTATTTATGACTAAAATTTTCCCACCTACAAAGACTATGCAACTTCGATCTAATATTACTGGCTTTAGATAGGAAGAGCGCAAGCCACTAGCGCTTGCATGGAAGAGGATGAAAGAATGCCTAAGAAATTGTCCTAGTCATGGGATGGAAGATTGGTTTTATTTTACAATGCTCTTAATCCTGTGTCTAAGTCTATGCTTGATACTGCAGCTAGAGGAACATTTATGGGTAAACGTATTACCGAAGCAAAGCAGCTGCTAGACAATATGCAAGACAACCATGCCCAATGGCATGTGGAAAGATCAAATGCGAAGAAGGTGAACTCTTTCTCACCACAAGAGAACGAAGATCTCAATGCTAAGTTGGATGAGCTCATACTAGCCGTAAAAGGTAAGGAAACTCAAGTAAGAGCCACTCCCGAAACAAATATTGAAGAAATAGACTTTGTAGCTCATAATGATTATAATCCTACTTAGAAGAAGAGTTACAATCCTAACTTTCAGGAACACTATGCTAGTCCTGCAGGTAACTCTAATAATAATATGGGAAATAGTAATGGTAGTCTCCAAGAAACACTTAAGTCTTTCATAAACTCACAAAATGAACAAAATAATATTCTAGTTAAACTCACGGAGAGCCATGATGCTATGCTTGGTAAATTATCTAACCAAGCTGTTAGTTTGAGAAATGATTTACATGCCCTTCAAGAAAGAACAAGGATCGTTGAGGCACAACAAGGTAAGATAACCGAGAGTCAAACTCACATTCTAGCTAAATTTGCAGGTAAAGCTGAGCCCAATCCTGTTGAAGAACTCAAAATGATGAGGATCCAAAGGGAGGAGCCTGAAGAACTTGACTATAGTAATGCTCCTTCACCAAGTTACACTGTTGAAGATCTCGTAAAAAGGATCAACGTCAAGATTCTGATAAGTGAAGGTAGTGAGGAAGCTATGTACCAACATTTTTTCAATCAAGTAGCAATAAAGGTACGTGATCTTGAAGAAGAATAAAAGCAAATTGCTGAAAAATTATCTGTTAAACTAGATGACATATTTGAGCCTACTATTAAGATAAAGATTGGAACCAATGAGATAGCTGCACTTTGTGAGTTAGGTGCGAGCGTCTCAACAATTCCAAAGAGTCTTTTCAATAAGTTAAATCTTGGCTCCATTGAAATTACCGAGTTAAAATTGCATCTAGCAGATTCTACCTACGAACAAGCTATAGGAATTAAGGAGAACACTTTAGTATACATTAAAGGTTGTCCCGCTCTTATTGATTTTGTTATTGTTGACATGCCTGAAGATGCTACTGCTCCTATTATATTAGGCCATCTTTTCTTAAGAACTATTAAGGCTTTGATTAATCTGCAAGAAGGGAACGTGAAGCTGCAATTGCCTTCATGGGATCCTTTTGTTATTCATTTCCCTAGGAAGAAGAAAGCCAAGCATGACGAAAAGGAGGCCATCAATTTGAAGGCCAATTACTTTGGAGTGGGTGTTCCACTCATCTGGCCCAAGTGAGTATCATCAAGGTCAAGATATTAACCATAAAAGAGCGCTCCATGGGAGGCAACCCATGTGAAATAAAGGTTTGAGTTAAGTTTTTAGTTTTAGTTTAAGTTTTTGTTTAATAAAGAGTGCTAGAAAACTCCATTCGAGGAGAAGAAGTTCAGTAGTACTTGAAATTCTGCTTTATTCATGCTATTGTTGGTCGACAATATTTACTGTCAATTTTCTATCAAGAACAAGGTATATCACTAAGTTACAAGAAAAGAAATAGTTTACGAAAAAACAGAAAGTTTTTGATGCACATAGAGAGTTTAATGACCAACTATACGGCGGGAATAAAAATTCCGGCCGTATAGCTCCGGTCGTATAGATGCCATTAAAAATTATTCTGCAATATGTACTGAGAGTTTAACGACCAACTATACGGCAGGAATAAAAATTCCGGACGTATAGCTCTGGCCGTATAGATATCAATACCTCCGTACAATTTCTTTTCATATGTAGTGAGAGTTTAACGACCAACTATACGACGGGAATAAAAATTCCGGCCGTATAGTTCCGGTCGTATAGATATCGATGCTTTTCCAAATTTTCTTTCGCAGGAACAGATAATTTAACGACCAACTATACAGCTGGAACATTTTGTTTTGCCCGTATAGATGTGTTTGTATAGCCGCACCGCCAGGAGGAAACCCTAATATTTTGACAGAACGCCAACTATACGGCCGGAACACATGTTCCGTCCGTATAGTTGCGCCCGTATAGTTGCGTCCGACCAAAAAATCGTACGGGAAGGTACTCCCAACTCCAAAACTTCAATCCTTTTTCTCTCTTCTACCTCCAAATTCTCACGAAACCTCAAGAGATCTCCATCTCTACTCAATTTCATTCGATTTCCTCGCACACAAGTGATCTACGACATGTTTCTCCTCCGATCCTCTAATTACTTTTTTCAAATTTATTTTCGATCTATTGTCATTATCAATCTAGGGTAAGACCTACTATGAACCAATTGCCATGATTTTCTTGCCTAGATTATTATTTTGAGGAGAATTCTTTAGTGTGCTATGATGAGGAATATGATGCACTTATTGTTGTTGGATCAAAAAGTTTTATTTTTGCCTTTCTTCAATGTTTTAGATGATGAACACAAGGATCCAAACTCGTTCTCGTGCCACCGCTAGTGCTTCTCGGGCTGCCGCTCAGGAACGCATGGGGATACGTTTCAAGAATGAGGCCCATCGTGATCGCTTCAACAGGATCAAGAACCGCAAAGTGAAGGCCACCAAGTGGGCTTGCCCCATCATATTAAACCAACTTGGTATTTATGATGACTTCAATTTACTTTGCAATAGAGCTGGCCTGCAAAACTTTGTGTACAGTGACGTACCTACTTATCGCCGCTTAACCATTGAATTTCTAAGCTCGTTGCAAAGCACCGTTAAACAATGGCAAGGAGAGGATACTATTTCTTTCTGTTTGATGAACAACAACTACACTTTAACATTAGATGAATGGTGGGCATGTTTTAATTTGCCAAACATTGATATCCATGCTTTACCCACATCTTTTACTGGCTTAAGTCCTTCCCCCGATCAATACTATAATAGAATGAGTTTCACTAGTAGAGTGAACAAGGGGAAGAATATTCAACATCTTGCAATCCGCTATTTGTTCTATGTTATTGCTAACACTTTCCAGGAACGTAATGAGTTCACGAGACTCAATGAGGAGGACATCCTAATCCTTGCAAAGGTTGCTTACATCAACTGCAGCTTGTCACTCAACTTGGGCGCCATCCTTGTGCGCTACCTGGAGAACCAAGCCTCCCAAAGCCAAGGGACAATCACAGGAGGAGGAGGCGTCACCGTGCTTGCCACTTCCCTAGGCCTCGACCTAGGTGAGTTGCAACCCGTACTAGGTGAGACACGTGTTTGTTTCTCCACTTTGAGAGCCCGTGGAATGCTCACTAGGAGAGGTGGTGTTTATTACCTACATATTGCTGGAGCTGGGTGTATCTACCCTGCTCCTATGCCTAATGGTCTTTTCTCTATCAAGGAAGGATATTTGGTATATGATTTGTAGGTTGAATAACACCAACCTGAGGAAGAGATTCCGGAAGAGGAAGAGGACCAAGAAGAGGAGCAAGAAGTTCCTTATCAAGAGGAGCAGCCACAAACCCGGTTCGCCACATACCAAGATTTCCAAGGACTTGGAGGGACTATGGAGAGGATGCACATCCTCTCTTTGGACCTCCGAGAATCAACAAGTAACCTCTCAACTCAATTCGCGAACTGGAGTAACGACTTTTCCCGCCACCACAATAAATTGAAGGGCTTGCAAAAGCCTAAGCTTGGGGAAGTTTCCTCATGTATCTTTACGTGGCGTTCATTTGCTTTTATTTATTTTTAGAGGTTGTGTTTTTATTTGAGTTTATAAGCACTCGTGTTGGTTTCCCCAACACTTTATCTTTATTCTTTCTATTTTGCTTTCAAAAAATTTCTAGCCGAGCTTTGCCGCCAATTTTCTATTATTTAATTTTCCTCTCTTAAAAAAACCACAAAAAGATTTCACCATTTTCCTTATTTTTCCCTCTTTCTTTTCTTTCCGCCTCGAGGTCTTCATATATTTGCAGGAGAGTGGTCGACTTCGAGTTTCCAAGAAATAAATAAAAAAAGGAAGAGAGAAGTGGAACCAAACATGAGAGGTATGTCTTATGACTCCCCACTTTTGAAGTTTGAGAAACCCATGCTAGTTAGTAGTAAATGTTGAGATGTTATATTGGTGGAGTGAGTCTTTGTATTGTAGTAAGATTTTGGTTTGCATCGGTATTTAATTGGGTATATTTTGTTCCAGGTCTCGTAATTAACTAAGTCTTGCCTAAAAATTGCTAAACAATTGTAATAAGAAAAAGTCTCCCAATTGAAGGCTTGGGTGTTGTAGTGCTTAGTCTCGAAGGCTTATTTCTAGAGATACTCAACACCATTGAAAATGTTGATTGACTTGATAGATCTCTTTGAAATAATTTTTTCAATTGAATTAATGTTTAGCGGTTTTTGTGAGCATGCCAAAGTTTGACTTGTTAATCATAAGAATGATATAGCTTTATGCGTGTCAAACTTCATGGAATGCCAACAACTCCGCTGGCCTACGAACGATCTTCATGGAGGAAACTCCTAGGTTTTGGCTATGATTTGATTAAACACTTGTAGCAACAACGCTATAGTGGGTAAGATTCTTGGTATTCCCAGATAGCTGTAATCATGATGGAATCACTCCTCTGGATGTTATGAGAAATCATTATGCAAAAGGAACAAAAACCTTAGTGATGCCACGAGTGTCCATCACAGCCCGATAAACTAAAACAATTTTTTTGGCATGCTCTCAATTACTTAAAAACTGAAATTCTTGAAGGACAATGAATAGAAAAGTAGTGCTTGAAAAGTCTTGATTTATTGATGTGGGAGAATTGAGACACTCCAATGTATATGCTTTTCACAACAACTCTCACACTCTTAATTTACATGATTATACCTTACTATTCAAAGGCAAGCCTATGAGTTGATTACTTGACATGGAATAAAGTTTACTCATTTGAATTATCCATGTTTACAATAATTTTGCTGCGCTATAAGGATGCATGAAACCCGTATGATATGCTTGCCATTACTCTATCTATGTCGAAGTTTTTCAGATTTATGAAGTGGAGGAAACATGAGACTACTAACATGAGTAAGATCGCCATCTCGTTATTTCAGTTTAAATATTGAGTTACTTTTTGATTTTGGTTTTCGTGCTCGGGACGATCAAGTTTAAGCTTGGGGAGGTTGATGGCTCTGAAATATAGCCATTTAATGTCCACATTTAAACTGGACATTAATCAATTTTTTGATGAAATATCTCTCTAAACCCTACCACTAATGCTAATATTCAGAGGGGTATGCAATCCTTTCTTTTATATTTTTCCTGCGCAGATAATGTCGTTTAAAGGAGGGAATCACTACATTAAAGTCAAATATATGAGATTTCCAACTACCAGAAGAAAACATGAGCCTTACAACGGAGGCAAACACCTTAACAACCAACTATACGGCCGGAGCAAAAATTACGACCGTACAGCTCCGGTCGTATAGTTGGTGCCGCCACCGTTAGGTCAAACAGAACAACTTTCGTGAAGGGACCCCTATAAAGAAGCCTCGGGCGACAGGAAAACAAGAGTTCGCACCACCCAAAGTGTCTGCCACAGATAACCAGCCGCCTCCAGATCTCCAAACCCTTCTCCATCTCCAGAGCCATATTCCACCACTTGTAATAGTAGATCTCTTCTCCGATTGATGACATTGTAAGACTATTGCTAACAATCTTATGATTTTTATTACAATGTTTGTGATTGTTGATCTCATCTCTATGTGTGAGTAATTCTCCTTGGGCTAAGGGCTTCGGCCTAGCCATGTAGCAATTGTGCATATGAATTATCATAGAAGGGATCGTGTATTAGTTTGTATGACATGATGATTATTGTATCCTCTCTTGCCTCAATCCAAGGACTTGTCAGGTACCCAAGACCCTGGGGGTTGAGCCAGATATAGGGAGTATGAGTGATGACTGATCTGCAGGTTGGGAACCCCAGTGACAGAAGGGGTAGTACGGCTATATGTGAGGGATTTTCTTGGGATTAACGGTGACATCACTATGCATATCATTAGTTCTCTTTCTTCTATGGATGAGACTAGTAGGTTATTTCTACAAGCGGTTGCGGAGGCAATAGCAATTATGTATGCACTGCCCACATATAATTTATCTTGCTCTAACAAGTACACACATACTTTATTTCTATCTTTCATTTCCATCAGATGTTTTGCATAGCTACAGGTGAAACCGAATGCCCTAGGCCCTCTCTCTCCATCATCAACAACAACAAAAAGACGCAAGCTATTGGTCTGGTGAAAACACCAAAGGAATTCTAAAACTCCCAAAGGTCTGTTAAAGTAACTTCACTACACATTCGCTTCCCGAGGATTCGATAACCTAGGTATACTAGGCAAAAAGAAGCTACACTACACAGGGTTCGATGGTATCAGAATGTAAGTGGGCACAGTTGCCAATGAGTTCGATTGTTGTAAGCGAGTCGACATTGTGGACACAATCGACACAATGGACTATAGGGTGTGCGACCAACGCTCCCTATGGGAGTAGGCCCCGAGTGTCTGTTCGAGTCGTAGACTCGAGTAGAGATTTTTAGTCGTTGGTTGCATAGACAAAACAATCCGAAAGTACATCTGATGATCTTGTGAATGCCATCAACACTGGCGCTTTTTCGATTGTGCGACCTGCGCTCCCTATGGGAGTAGCCCCCGAGTGTCTGGCGAAGTCGTAGACTCGGGAAGAGACTCGAGTCTTGTATATTATAGACATAGTCAAAAATCATGCGAGGATGTAATATCCCATCCACTAGGCCCCAGTGGTGTCACTCCTGGCATCTTAATAGGTTATCTAGACTGGCCCATAGACCAACACTAGTCTTTGCTGCGCACTTTGTCCTCACTCGTGCATACACGGTACCCACTTCCTGATCAGTCACCCATCATAGAATTGCTCTAGGCCAAGCACGCTTAACCTTAGACTTCTTTTCGAATGAGCTTCCGGAAAAGAAGTTACAACTTGTTGGTATGAGTATCCTATCAATCCTATTAAACCATGTGGCTGGATCTCACATATGCCCACCCTTTAGAAGATCGATTGCCTCATCGATCAAGCACACCCCAGGAACATTCCCTCTTGGCACACGTATGTGCGTCCAGTGACGACACATGTGTCATGCCGTGTCCACTCCAGGCCACACGTGCCATGCTCCACATGTCCCGCCACTGACCCGCACACCTGTGTAACCACGAGGGTCGGCTTAGATACCACTTGTAATACCCCGTCCACTGGGCCCCGGGGGTGTCACTCCTGGAATCTTAATAGGATATTTAGACTGGCCCCATAGACCAACACTAGTCTTTTCTGCGCACTTTGTCCTCACTCGTGCGTACCCGGTACCCACTTCCCAGTCAGTCACCCATCCTAGAATTGCTCTAGGCCAAGAACGCTTAACCTTAGAGTTCTTTTCAAATGATCTTCCAGAAAAGAAGTTGCAACTTGTTGGTATGAGTATCCTATCAATCCTATTAAGCCATGTGTCTGGATCTCACAAAGGAGAAGCCACTGACCCGGAAGTGCTTCGAGTCAGCGTCTCAGACATATGGAGCCAAGAATAAATGATGCGGTCGGAGTTGACACTGCGGTGTCATATGGCACTTAGCAAGAAGGACTCGATGTTGCAGACGGATTTGACGTGGATGAGTCGTGTGGCGCTTAGCCGGAAGAACCCAACGCTGTGGATGGAGTCGACGCGGTCGCTTCTGCTAGGTACGTGACCAACATTGTTTTTGCCGGGTGTGCGGCCAGAGCCGTCTCAGCCGGTGACTGACGTGGTCATCAGAGGAAGGTGTCGACTCATGTCTTGGAGTCTATTGACGCAATTGGGATTGGTCGACTCCTGTTGGAGGACCCGATAGAATATCTATATGTATTCAACGTCCTGGTAGGCTGCATAAAACATTAAGAATTGTGAAGTATTTGTATCTTGTAAAGAATATTGGCCTATCGGCTTGTAAAGTAAGATTCTGGTGCCAATCGAGTTGACACTTTTGCACTGTATGCTAGGCTCTTTCGTTAGCTTAATTACCCATAGTCTTAGTACCTTGATGAGGTACTCGAAGTTCAACGATTCGATAATTAGGCAGAATCGGCTACTTGGACTGTCGCGTATGAGGTGCTCGAGTGCGCGGAGCCGACCATACATTAGGTTACTCAAAGAGGGCGCAACCCCCAAGTGTTTCGAGTGCGAATTAAAAACAATCAGATCTAAGTAGAGGAAACTTAGCTTTATTGGTTGTCGACAAGATGAACGGGTCGTGGGAGCCAATGTGCTCAGCGGATCGCGGGAGCTGATGCAACAGGCAGGTCTCGGTCACGGGAGCCGATGCAACCGACGTGTCATGGTCGAGGTCGATGGAGTCTCGTGGTGTACGGAGTCGACACGACAGACATGGAGTTGCACATCGGAAAGAGTCGAAACGACGGCGAGTCATGCAACGGTAGACGGAGTCGATATGGTGGTGAGTCGTGTGGTGGATGAAGCCGACGTGACAGCAAAATGCTGGAGGCAATGACGGTAGTTGGTCACCGCAACCAAACTCCAAAGCGGGTCATCGGAGCCGAGGGAGCCCCCGGGTCATCATAGCCGAAGATCGCCGCGGGTCATTGGAGTCGAAGGAGTCCCCAAGTCGTCAGGGCTGAAGACCACAGAGGGTCGCGTGGTAGAGTCGAAGACCATAGCGGGTTGTTGGACCCGAAGGCCATGGCAGGTCGCCGGAGTCGAAGACCATGACGAGTCGCCGAAGCAGGGGGAGCCCCCGAGTCACCAGAGCCAAAGACCGCAACGGGTCTCGCGACGGAGTCGGTGGATCCCCCGAGTGTAGAGTCAACGCGATCGGGTGGAGTCGTCATAGCGGGGTCGTTGGCTTTTTGTTATCTGGAGTTGGCATGGCGGACGAGATCATTGGGTTTTTGTTGGAGGAGCTAACACAGAGTCGATCCAACTTTTTTGTCGGATGAAGTCGATAGCGAAGCCAGTCGGACCATTAGCCAGAAGAAGCCAGTGTCGAAGGTGGAGGCGGCGACGCAGTTGTCCGTGACGAAGCAACAAACAAACGGACTTCAGTAGAATCTTCCATGGTAATGGCGATGCTGGCCATGGCGGAGATGGAGTTGTGAGCTCTAATGTCACCCTTTCCAAAATTGGAGCTGTCATAGGTTGATTCGATTCGGTCCAACATGATCTCATGGTGTACTTGATGCTCTTGCCGTAAAATCCATGCTTAATTGGACATCAGATGCTATTTGTATATGTATATCCACATCCCAGCAAGCTACCAGGCAAAACATGATCTTATATATGATGCACGTAGTTGAGGCGTTAGGGAGAAGCGGGCTGATACATTGCAAATGTATCTATAATTTTTGATGTTCCATGCTTGGTTTTATCCACTTTCTTGTGTTTGGTTCCAACTTTAGGGTACTTTTCTTATGATTTCTTGGACTAACCTATTAACAAGAGCCACAATGCCAGCTGCCTGTTTTCTGCTGTTTTTGGTTCCAGGAAAGTAAGAAAATGAATATTCTCAGAATTGGACGGGACAAAAGCCAAAGTGCCTATTTTTCCGGAAGGGATCAAGTGCCAGAATACGAGACGGAGAAGGCCAGAGGGCAGCCACACCACTTGGCCGGCGCCAGGGGGTGGTGTGGCCAGCCCAGGTACCCCCTCGGCCTCCCCTTCCGACTATACGATGCCCTCGGGACGAAAACCCTAAGTACCCGATCAAAAATCCACGAAAGAGTCTATAGCCTCCGTCATCTCCATCCCTAGATCGGGAGGGATTTGAAGCTCTTCTCGGCACCCTGCATGAGAGGGGAATTCACCCTAGAGGCCTTCTTCATCACCATGCAAGCCTCTGGTGTGATGCGTGAGTAGTTCATCGTTGGACTACGGATCCATGTAGTAGCTAGATGGCTGGTTCTTCTCCTTTGTGCTTTCATGTTTAGATCTTGTGAGCTCCGTTCATGATCAAGATCATCTATTTGTAATTCATACATGTTGTGTTTGCGGGGATCCGATGGATATTGAGATGCTATTTCAGATTGATTATTGATTCTATCATGTCTTTGTTATTTGTGATCTTGCATGCTTTCCGTTGTTAGTAGCTATCTTGTCCAAGTAGATGCTAGCAACTCCAAGAGTTAGTATTTATGCTCGATAGTGAGTTCATGCCTCTGGTAATCTGGGGAAGTGACAGAAATCTCTAAGGTACTAGATGTGCTGTTGCTACTAGGGAGAAAACAACAATCCTTTGTTCATAGAAAAATCGTATTGTTTACTTTACACGCAGTTCGTAAAGCAATAATCTGTTGCTTGCAACTTAATACAGGAGGGGATTTGGATGATAACCTGAAGGTGGATTATTAGTCATAGATGCAGTTGGATGGCGGTCTATATATTATGTTGTAATGCCCAATCAAGTCTCAAAGGAGTCAAGATGATTAGTATATACATGTATTGCTTTCTCGGTGTTTGTCAATTTCCCCGCTGTAATTTGTTCATCCAGCATGTTATCTATCTAAGGAGATCCACCTCTAGTGAACTATGGATCCCGGTCCTTTTTCTTTACATACAATCTATAAACTGTTTACTTCTTTGTGTTTACATTCTGCAAACTTTTACTTCTTTCCATTCGACACGTTTAATCCTTTGTTTTCCGCAAAACACCGTGAGATTGACAACCTCATCGCAAGTTGGGGACAAAGTTCTATGGTTGTGTTGTGCAGGTCTCCACGTTGCTACTAGCACCGGTAGTGCGCCCTGCCAAAGCTCAGCTAGTAACACCTTTGGGGTGTTTCCTTGCTCCTACTGGTTCGATTAAACCTTGGTTTCATAACTGAGGGAAAACTTGCTGCTGTGCTCATCATACCTTCCTCTTGGGGTTCCCAACGAGCTCTATGTCGAACGATGAGCACATCACGGGAAAAGGACTCACGATTTGCACGTGCGCGTAGTAAAATGCAGTCGACCAGTTAGCTGTCCACGTATTGGCCATGGTCAGTCGGCTACATTCGTACATCCTTTTTTCTGCTGAATTAATGTGGTAAACCACGAAACTCCTCTAGGTGCAAGTATCTAAAACTTGTCCAGCACAAAATGTAACCTAGCGCCGTCAAACGACATCGTGATTGTCCGTCTAGCATCGGGACTTCAACGAAATAGACCATCAATAGTATCTAAAACGGTTGGTGGTGAAGAAGAGAATCGAACCCGGCTAATGCCAGCCTTTCACGTGTGGATCGATCCGATGGATAATCAAGACATATCTTTGAATTGCAACTTGTAGACGCCAATCTCGAGGATGGAACACAACAATGGAGCCGTTGAAGTCGCAACATCAGCGCACGGTCTTTCATAGATGGTGCCAATTGACAAGGGGTTAATAACTCGTCAATGCCCATCGTTGATGGACTTGGGTTAGAGGAAGTGGGGAGCGCTGGAGGCAATGATCGGCTAGCAAACAAGCACATTTGGGACACACGGTTTACCCAGGTTCAGGCCCTCGGAAGGGACCCTACTCCTACTTGTCTGCTCTTTATTAATGTAGGAATTGAAGATTACAAGGGTGCATAGATGCAATCTGGCGGTGTGTATGCTAGAGTTGCGAGGTGTCTAGATCTATTGTGGTGTGCCCTTCTGGTTGAACCCTCCTAGCCTTTATATATGGGGAGGATAGGTTTCGGTACCAATACGAGTAGGTTACAAGTTTTGAACTTTCCTTTTCTTGCGCGCTTGGAGTCCGTGTCCATATGGGCTTCGTACCAGTTGAAACGTCATGGGCGCCATGGACCTTGGCAGGTCGTCGAGTGGGCCTTCCATTGAGCTGCACCAGGTAGGCCAATAGTAGGTGTCTGTAGGGAATACCTATGTCACCTTGTTTGGCAAATGAAGAGCAAAAAGACAAAGATGGGAGCTGGGTCAAATACAATCTTGACGACCGGATGGGAGAAGGTTGTGAGAAGCTTCAACCTAAAGCAGGATAACATTGTCCTTTTTTGCTTTGATGAAAAAGATAATGGAGAGGTACATATTCTGGTTTAGCAACTTCCACCGGCCGGCTGATTATAAATGCAATGCTGGTTTGTTAGAGAGTACTCCCCCGTCCCAAAATGTAAGGCATCAAAAGTCAATATATTTTAAGTTTGACCAAATTTATACATAAAAATATAAACATTCACACTACCAAATCAATATCATAGATTCACCAGAAAGTATAGTTTCTCAAAATGTCCATTTGACATTGTAGATATTCATATTTTTTTGTATAAACTTGGTCAAACTTAGAAGATGTTGACTTTTGGCTAAAGCTTAGGCGCCTTACATTTTAGGACGGAGGGAGTACTAATTATG
This sequence comes from Avena eriantha, assembly GCA_910589775.1. Lineage (NCBI taxonomy): Eukaryota > Viridiplantae > Streptophyta > Magnoliopsida > Poales > Poaceae > Avena > Avena eriantha. The sequence goes on from OU342744.1 coordinate 96,494,025, forward strand.
CTAGTTGGTTGATTATGGACTACACTTTGTATGTAGTGCCATAACATGTAATGGCTAAATTTGTATAGATTTCCCCTACTATTTGGCTAATGTTACCATGATCGAGCTGCTATTAGTTCTTTATTTAATGTGTCTACCTATCTGCTGAATCATGATTATGTGTCATGTCAGCTATGATCGAGTTCGAATTAGCATGCTATTATTTAAAATGGTTCACACACACTGGAGACGGTCACTAACATGGATATGATTGCTCGGGTACTTATGATCTGCTACTCTGGTTGTATAAAGGCTCACGACCCATGAAGATTCAAGATGATGGCCCAAGAAGCATCCAATAGAAGCCTTAGTCTATTAGGAAAGGAAAGATGAACCGACATTGTATTGGTGTTGTAATCAATCATATGTAACCTATCCGTAGACGGCTTTGGGACCCGGCCTATTATATATAGGACGGGAGAAGCCTATGAGGAGGTACATAAAAAAACAAGCGATCTGTAATAGTGTTGTTCATTGATACGTCCATTTTGCATCACTATTCTATGTCATAATTCATCATTATTCATTGATATATTTCGTATTGATAGGTGATACTTATGTTATTTCATCTGTTTTGCATGGTTGATGACTTTTGGAGGATGGACCGCTGCAGTCAGGATTCTGATGGAAAATGCGTTGTTTGGAGGCAAAATTCGCGAAGATCAGAAAATCCGGGAAAATATACGGAAAATCCTATTTTTCCAGAAGACGAAGGAAGCCAAAAGGGGGGCTGGAGATGGGCCACAGGGGTCCCACACCATCCCCTGGCGCAGGCCAGCCTAGGATGCGCCACCGGGTGGTGTGGCCGCCTTGGTCCACCCCTAGCACTCCCCTCTGGCGTATATTATCCTCCCGAAACCCTAAGACTCGGGGAGCGACCACAGAAAGATTCCGCCACCTCTGCGGGGTGGAAAACACCGAGAGAGAAAGATCTCTCCGACAGACAGATTTCTACCGGGGGAATTCCTTCCCGGAGAGGGGAGATCGTCGCCATCAACACCACCATCAAGCTGGACTTCATCGGGATCATCATCATCATCACCACCATCATCACCATCAGCACCCTCATCACCATCTCCAAATTGCTGTAACAATTGGGTTGAATCTTGCATTAGTTCATAGGGGAAACTTTCCCGGTGTTGATTACTCTTTGTAGTTTATGCTATTGAGTGAACCATTGAATTATTGTTTATGTTCAGATTGTTATACATCATTATTTCATCTCTAATCATAATCCATATGATGTCTTATGAGTAGTTCGTTTTGTTCTTGAGGACATGGGAGAAGTCATGTTGTTAGTAGTGGAATTGTGTTGAGAAAGATTCAATAGTTTGTTATTTAAGTTGTGGTGTACTTCTTCTAGTGGTGTCATGTGAACATCGACTACATGACACTTCAACTATATGGGCCTATGGGAATGCATTGTGTATTTGGCTACTAATTGTAGGGGTTTGCTGGAGTGACAAAAACCTGAAGCCCCGTTAGGAAACCATTTCACAAGGGACGTAAGGGTCTTAGAGTTTAAAGCTGTGGTTAGGTTTCTACCTTAATTACTTTCTTGTACTTACGGATGTTTGCAAGGGGTATAATCACAAGTATGTATTACTCCTAGGAAGGTCGGTATATTAGCACAGGTTCACCCACACAACACTTAGCAAGCTAAAGAAGATTAATCAACTATATGAAGCGAAAGCACTTGACAGTCTTCCCATGTGTCCTCGAGAACGTTTGGTCATCTTAAGTAATACAACCGGCTTGTCCTTTGCTACATAAAGGATTGGGCCACTTGATGCATTTATTCCTACTATCTTTTATTTACTCGTACTTTGTTTACTTGCTTTATCAAAACCCTCTAAAAATCCGTTTGCTAAGTATTTGCAGAGAATTCCTGATCCATACCACTAGCTAGCACCTTCTGCTCCTCGTTGGGTTCGACACTCTTACTTATCGAAAGTACTATGATACACCCCCTATACTTGTGGGTCATAAAGACTATTTTTTGGTGCCGTTGCCGGGGAGTGAAGCGCTATTGGAGAGTGGAACTGGTAAAGGAAACTTCTACTATGAGTATTGTTTACTTCTGTTTGTTGCTTTATTTTCATTATGGATAATTCGCTGAGTTTCTTATTTGGTAATGCTACTACCACTGCTAAGGTAGTAGATAAGCCACCACCTGCTGAGAATGATGTTTTCAAAATACCTACAAGAATTATTGATCGTGTTATGGATAACTACTATGTTGGGGATGGAATTGTCCATCCCGGTGATCATTTACTCTTTATACACGAATTATGCGGGTTGTTCAAGTGTGCAGGTATTACTACATATCAAGTTAAGAAGAAGTTATTCTCATTATCACTGAAAGGAAGAGCTGAGGAATGGTATAAGCTGCTGAAGAATGGTCAAGCTCTAGAATGGGAGGAAATAGTGCCTCTCTTTTATTCAAAGTTTTATCCTCCTAGTCAGATTCATAAAGATCGGAATCAAATATACAACTTTTGGTCTCTTGATGGAGAGAGTATAGCTCAAGCTTGGGGGAGATTGAAGTTACTAATGCTCAAATGTCCCATTCATGAGCTCCCCAATAATATTATTAACAATAACTTTTATGCAAGGCTCCCTCTACATGACAAGGATTTATTGGATGCCTCTTGTGCTGGATCATTCACTCGCATGGAGGAAGAAGCCAAATGGGATCTTCTGGACCGTATTCAAGACAATGCTGAAGCATGGGAGAATGAAAAAGGTAGAAAGCCAGGTATAAATTATGATTATGAATTCATTGAATCTTTTATGGGAACTGATGACTTTCAAAATATAAAAAATTCTTATGGTCTTGATTTGCAAGTTATTATGAATTTCTTTAGAGCTTTTGCTTCTTATATTGAAATTCCAAAAAGGGGATGGAATAAGTACCATGCACCTTATAAAGATATTGTTGAATGTGTTCCTGTTGGGAGCACTGAGTGTTGCATTATTGATCACATTTTACCTGAGCCTTATATCGAGAAGATTCCCTTCCCAGATAAGGTAAAGGATCATCCTATGATAACTAATGTAATCACTAAAAGTGAAAAGAGAACTGTAAAACCTGATGAACAAATAAACATTGAACATGTGGTAGCAATTGTGAAAGACCTTGTCACTAAAAGCATAGAAGATGGGCACATAGTTTTTTGTGAGGATGCTTCTAATATTGTTTCACATCCTAATAGAGCTAAAAAAGCTAGTGTTCCTATGCTTTCTGTTAGAATTGGTGATCATTGCTATTATGGTTTATGTGATATTGGTGCAAGCTCCAGTGCTATTCCTTATGAGATTTACAGAGAAATTATGCACGAAATCAGTCCCTGCGAATTGGAAGAGATTGATGTGGTTATTCACCTTGCTAATAGAGAGACCATCTCTCCAATTGGCATTGTACGAGATGTGGAAGTTCTTTGTGGTAAGATTAAGTATCCTGCTGATTTTCTAGTACTTGGTTCAGCTGCTAGTAAAACTTACCCTATCATTTTTGGTAGACCTTTCTTGAGTACTTGTGGAGCTATTATAGATTGCAAGAGGGAGAAAATCTTGACTAAGTTTGATGGGGAATCTTATGAGTTTAATTTTTCAAAATTTACTAAAGAACCTTGTGAAGAGGAAACCCATAATGAGGATTTTAGAGTTGAAGAACTTGCTTCTATCTCTCTTGCTCCTAACAATGCTTTGCAGCAATTTATGGAAGATCACGAAAGTGAGATCTTCATGGAAGAAAGGAATGAGATTGATGAGATCCTCCGTCGTCAACCCAAGATGCTAAAGCATGACTTGCCTGTAGAAGACTTGGGTACCACGTTGCCACCTAAAAAGGATCCGGTCTTCGATCTAAAACCTCTCCCTGATGATCTTAAATATGCTTATATTGATGATAAAACGATATATCCTATTATTATTAGCTCTAAACTTTCAAGAAAGGAAGAAGAAAGGTTATTGGAGGTTTTGAGGAAACACCGAGGAGCTATGGGCTATACTCTGGATGATTTAAAAGGGATTTCACCTACTATATGTCAGCATTCTATCAACATAGAACCAGATGCAAAGCCAGTAGTAGAGCACCAACGACGTTTAAATCCTAGGATGAAGGAAGTGGTAAGGAATGAGGTATTGAAACTCCTTGATGCTGGTATTATTTACCCTATTGCTGACAGTGAATGGGTTAGTCCTGTTCATTGTGTTCCTAAAAAAGGAGGTATTACCGTTGTTCCTAATGATAATGATGAGCTTATTCCTCAAAGAATAGTAGTAGGCTATAGGATGTGCATTGATTTTAGAAAAGTCAATAAAGTTACTAAGAAAGATCACTACCCGCTTCCTTTTATTGATCAAATGTTGGAAAGGTTGTCAAAAAAGACCCATTTTTGTTTTCTTGATGGTTATTCTGGTTTCTCTCAAATTGTTGTTAAACAACAAGATCAAGAAAAAACTACTTTTACTTGCCCTTACGGAACTTATGCTTATAGACGTATGCCTTTTGGTTTATGTAATGCTCCTGCTACTTTTTAAAGGTGCATGTCTGCTATCTTTAATGGTTTTTGTGAGGAAATTGTAGAAGTGTTCATGGATGACTTTTCTGTCTATGGAACTTCTTTTGATAATTGTCTACACAACCTTGATAAAGTTTTGCAGAGATGTGAAGAAACTAATCTTGTTCTTAATTGGGAGAAATGCCACTTCATGGTTAATGAAGGGATTGTCCTCGGGCATAAAGTTTCTGAAAGAGGTATAGAAGTTGATAGAGCTAAGGTTGAGGCAATTGAGAAGATGCCATGCCCAAGAGACATCAAAGGTATTTGTAGTATCCTTGGCCATGTTGGTTTCTATAGAAGGTTTATTAAAGACTTTTCTAGGATATCAAAACCCCTCACTAATCTTCTCCAAAAAGATGTACCCTTCGTTTTTGACGATGATTGTAAGGGAGCTTTTGAAACTTTTAAGAAGGCTTTAACTACAGCCCCTATTGTTCAACCACCTGATTGGAGTTTACCCTTTGAAATAATGTGTGATGCTAGTGATTTTACTGTAGGTGCTGTCCTTGGGCAACGAATTGATAAAAAGTTAAACGTTATTCATTATGCTAGTAAGACTTTAGATGCTGCTCAAAGGAATTATGCCACTACTGAAAAATAATTTCTAGCTGTCGTTTTTGCTTGTGATAAGTTTAGACCCTATATTGTAGACTCAAAAGTCACCATTCATACTGATCATGCTGCTATTTAATACCTTATGAGAAAGAAAGACGCTAAGCCTAGGCTTATTAGATGGGTGCTGCTTTTACAAGAATTTGATCTACATATAGTAGATAGGAAAGGTGATGAAACCCTGTATCTGATAATTTATCTCGATTGGAAAACATCTCTTTTGACCCTATGCTTGTTAATGATAGTTCCCCAAATGAGCAGTTAGCCGCAGTAGGGATAAGCTCGCGAGGGAGCCCTTGGTACGCTGATTATGCTAACTTTATTGTCTCCAAGTATTTGCCTCCAACTTTTACAGCTCAGCAAAGAAGGAAGTTCTTCTATGATTTGAGGCACTATTTTTGGGATGACCCACACTTATACAAAGAAGGAGTGGATGGTATTATGCGAAGATGTGTTCTAGAATATGAACAAAATGAGATATTGCGTAAATGTCATGGTAGTGCTTATGGAGGACATCATGCAGGAGATAGAACTGCACAAAAGGTGCTACAATCAGGTTTCTACTGGCCTACCCTTTTTAAAGATGCAAGAAAATTTGTTTTATCTTGTGACGAATGTCAGCGTGTTGGTAATATTTCTAGACGTAATGAAATGCCTATGAACTACTCTCTAGTTATTGAACCTTTTGATTGCTGGGGATTTGACTTTATGGGTCCTTTCCCTCCCTCGAAAGGTTATACTCATATTCTTGTTGCCGTTGATTATGTTACTAAGTGGGTAGAAGCCATTCCTACGAAGAGTGCTGACAGGGAAACTTCTGTAAAAATGCTTAAGGATGTTATCTTTCCTAGGTTTGGAGTGCCTAGGTATCTCATGACTGATGGGGGTTCTCATTTCATTCATGGTGGTTTTATAAAGACCCTTGCTAAATATGATGTTAATCATAGAATTGCTTCAGCCTATCACCCCCAAACTAGCGGGCAAGTAGAGTTATCAAATAGAGAAATTAAATCCATCTTGCAAAAGACTGTTAATAGATCTAGAAAAAACTGGGCTAAAAAGTTGAATGATGCTTTATGGGCTTATATAACCGCCTACAAAAATCTTATGGGGATGTCTCCTTATAAAATGGTTTATGGGAAAGCTTGTCACCTACCTTTAGAATTAGAACATAAAGCTTACTAGGCAGTTAAAGAACTAAATAGAGATTGTAAGCTCGCTGGTGAGAAAAGATTATTTGACTTAAGTTCTTTAGATGAATGGAGGAGTGAAGCCTATGAAAATGCTAGGCTCTTTAAGGATAAACTTAAAAGATGGCATGACAAGAGAATACTTAAGAGAGAATTTCATGTTGGTGAGAAGGTTCTATTGTATAGGTCTCGTCTCAGATTTTTTGCAGGAAAGCTATTGTCAAAATGGGAAGAACCTTTCATTATTGAAGAAGTATACTGTTCAGGAGCAATACAAATTTGTTCTTTAAAAGACAATACTACACAAGTAGTGAATGGGCAGCGACTCAAACACTATATTGCTGGAGATTCTTATAATGAAGATGTTGATGCCTTTCAAGTTATAACTCCGGAAAAATTTATCAAGGACCAAATTCAGAGACCTGCAGAGTGCGCTTTCAAATAGGTAACAGTTCTGGTAAGAAAAGCTCCACGAAAGTTCTGGTATATTTTTGCAGTTTTTAGTCAATAAGGAAAGCTACGAAGCGAAAAAGGGACGGAAACGGAGCCAGGATGGCCCACACCACCCTGCGGCGCGGGCCCACCCCTGGCCGCGCTACCAGGTGGTGAGGCCACCCCAGACTCCGTCTCCAACCCGTTTTCTCCTAGTACCTTCCTTTTGTCATGAAACTTCATAATATATAATCCCCCGGATCTCCCGAGGTTCGTATATCGTGTTTTCGTTTTGATCTGTTTCTGACAGGTAGAGTCCCAGATTTGGAGCTACAATGTCTTCCTCTGGACCATCCAAGGAAGATTCCTTAGAGGATATCATCAACCCATACATGAGAGAGTTAAAGATTCATCCCAAGGAGTTGTTGCTTGAAGATGGGGAACTCCGGATAAAATAGGTTCGAGGCCCTAAAGGTGAAGGAAGTCTGGAGGACAGGATGGAAGCACTGGAGCAAGAAGTCTTTAGGTACAAGAAGATGGCGGAGCGCGAAGTGGATATCATCCATAAGATTTGTTCCGAACTCATTGCCGAGCACCAAAAGGAGACTGTTGAACTCAAGGATGAAGTCCTCTCACTCCGCCAAACAACCAACGAACTACAAGCACAGTTCTGTGACGTTCAAAATCAAAACTGTGAGTATGAGATTAGGTTTAAACGCATAAGTGCTGCTGCAAGTTTCAAGATGCTAGAAACCACGATGTCCTTTGTTGATGGGAAGCCCTTACCTTGGAAGTCGGACGAAGATGAGAGGATACCACCACCACCTAAGGAGTATTCGTCATCAGGTTTGGCATCCCCTTGGTTTGTTCCAAGCTTGGGGGAGTGCCGCGGTATCACATCACTATCTTATATCTTTTTACCTTATTAGTAGAGTCATATCATGAATAGAGAAGTTATTATGTAGGATGGTTTGCATTATGGAAGTGCCCCTCTCTCGTTAGATATGTATCCCTTGGTGTGAGTTGTCGTTATGGAATATTAATGAGAAGTTCTATCATTCACTCTTTTTCATAGCTTATATTACTTTTCAATTCGTGGTTATATGATTCATCTTGTTGTTAGTATTGGTATCACTTTGAGATCATTGAGTTAATTTAGTTGGTTTTGGCAAACCTGGCTCGGTCAGTAGCAACACTATTTTTGAGAGTTGAAAGAAAAAGATAAAAGTACTCTAAAGAATTATAATTTCATCATCTTTCTTTCTTGATTTGCTCATAAGTCTAGTATTCTCTAGTTAAGATCTTTTGTGCTTCCAAGGAAGATTGCATGTTTGTCTTTATCGCTTGTATGTTTGTTTGTTTCCTTCAACTCTTATACTTGCTACCCAGCCTTACTAGCCAAAAACCTGTATTGAGAGGGAATTCTTCTCGTGGATCCACCTCCTTTAAACCAACACCTTTGCCATTTGTGTCCACCATACCTACATATTAGCATTATTGCTATTACAAGTAAATTCTTGTTTTATCTACCTTCCAAATTAAACTTGTTATGTGAAAATTAGTGATTAAAGCTCTCACGAACTTGATGGCACACTTTACTTTCTTGCATTTAATAAACTTGAACCATTGGGTCCTTCTTTGTTGCGTATATGCTTGCGCTTTATGAGTTGAAGTTAGCAGAACCATGTATCATGGGGACCGCTTTCAACACTTCATTAGTACTTTGTACCTAGTTGATATCATGTTCTTTTGCTTATGGATCCCGACGGTGTGAAATAAAATTGGAACTTGTAAGATCATGGAGTTTATATGTGTGTTAGAGAAATGCCCGGGCCGCTAGCCTAAGCCATGCCTAATCATGGTGGAAACTTGTAGCATAACTATAGTGAGCATTCTATGAAGCATCCTCAATAAAAACCTATGCAAATAGCAAATAAAAAGATCGCTGAGATGCTCACTATCTGCTTGCCTTGTCATTTTGATTATGGAATAGCTCATGTGTCATGTACAAGGGGTACCCCGTTGGCGGTTCTTAATGATACGCATGTATTTACAATGACAAGAGCTTGCTCGTGACTGAAGTTGAGTAGCATGAGGTTCAGTACTCATAAGTAAGGGGCATGGGGCTTCAGTTTATAACTTGTCAAGCATATCCTCTTAGTTGTGTCACTTTAACCTTAATCACCAAAAGATGCCTATGCTAGGGGCAATGAGAGCTGAAAGCTAGTAAGTATCATAATTGTTTGGGAGCTCTTTATGAGACTTGCAATCCCTGCTTCCCTCTGCGAAGGGCCTTTCTTTTACTTTGTAGTTGAGTCATTAAACCTATTCCCTTCTATCTCAGCAAGTATTTTGAGTTGTCGTGTTTCATTCATTCATATGACGATTTATTCAAATCATGTTTCTTATGTTCCTTGTTTTGCACATTGCTCTTATCTTGATGTTTACTACTTTGAAAGCTATCATTGAAAACCAGCTATTTGTGAACTCCACCAAATTATCAACTATTCTTCGACCAAGAGCTAAGTTTGCCATTACCAATTATGATTTACTTTATGTATCTTTATTGTGTTTCCTTTACTCATTGCAAGTTATGTTATATAATAGTGAGTTGTCTTCTATTATGATCTATGTATTGATGAATGTGATGCTTCTTGTCCGTATTCTTTTATCGACTCTTCACTCCATAAACCTGAGGCCATGTTTATTGAGCTCAGTTTCTCTTGGGGACAAGCGAAGTCTAAGCTTGGGGGGAGTTGATACATCCATTTTGCATCACTATTCTATGTCATAATTCATCATTATTCATTGATATATTTCATATTGGGAGGTGATACTTATGTTATTTCATCTGTTTTTGCATGGTTGATGACTTTTGGAGCATGGACCGCTGTAGTCAGGATTCTGATGGAAAAGGCGCTGTTTGGAGGCAAAATTCGCGAGGATCAGAAAATCTAGGAAAATATACGGATAATCCTCTTTTTCTAGAAGATGAAGGAAGCCAGAAGGGGGGCTGGAGATGGGCCATAGGGGGCCCACACCACCCCCTAGCGCGGGCCAGCCTAGGCCGTGCCACCAGGTGGTGTGGGCGCCCTCGTCCACCCCTGGCACTCCCCTCTGGCGTATATTATCCTCCCGAAACCCTAAGACTCGGGGAGCGACCATAGAAAGATTCCGCCGCCTCTGCGGGGTGGAAAACACCGAGAGAGAAAGATCTCTCCGGTAGACAGATTTCTACCGGGGGAATTCCTTCCCGGAGAGGGGAGATCATCGCCATCAACACCACCATCAAGAAGGACTTCATCGGGATCATCATCATCATCATCATCATCATCATCACCACCATCATCACCATCAGCACCCTCATCACCATCTCCATATTGCTGTAACAATTGGGTTGAATATTGCATTAGTTCATAGGGGAAACTTTCCTGGTGTTGATTACTCTTTGTAGTTGATGTTATTGAGTGAACCATTGAATTATTGTTTATGTTCAGATTTTTATACATCATTATTTCATCTCTGATCACGATCCATATGTTGTCTTGTGAGTGGTTCGTTTTGTTCTTGAGGACATGGGAGAAGTCATGTTGTTAGTAGTGGAATTGTGTTGAGAAAGATTCAATAGTTTGTTATTTAAGTTGTGGTGTACTTCTTCTAGTGGTGTCATTGGAACGTCGACTACATGACACTTCACCTATATGGGCCTAGGGGAATGCATTGTGTATTTGGCTACTAATCGTAGGGGTTGCCGGAGTGACAGAAACCTAAACCCCCGTTAGGAAACCATTGCACAAGGGACGTAAGGGTCTTAGAGTTTAAAGCTGTGGTTAGGTTTCTACCTTAATTACTTTCTTGTACTTACGGATGTTTGCAAGGGGTATAATCACAAGTATGTATTAGTCCTAGGAAGGTCGGTACATTAGCACAGGTTCACCCACACAACACTTAGCAATCTAAAGAAGATTAATCAACTATATGAAGCGAAAGCACTTGACAGTATTCCCATGTGTCCTCGAGAACGTTTGGTCATCTTAAGTAATACAACCGGCTTGTCCTTTGCTGCATAAAGGATTGGGCCACTTGCTGCATTTATTCCTACTGTCTTTTATTTACTCGTACTTTGTTTACTTTCTTTATCGAAAACCCCTAAAAATCCGTTTGCTAAGTATTTGCAGAGAATTCCTGATCCATACCACTAGCCAGCACCTTCTGCTCCTTGTTGGGTTCGACAGTCTTATTTATCGAAAATACTGCGATACACCCCCTATACTTGTGGGTCATCATTCATCAAGTAATTAGGCGACTTCAACTCCCTTGTTTGCCTGACATCCGACAAAATCCCTAGTGTTCTCTTTTCCGCAAAATCCTAAGTCCATCAGCATGGGCATTGTCGATGTTACCCCTCATCAATTGGCGCTGTCTGTGGGAAATCTTAATGCAGAGTAAATTGGCGCCATCTGTGGGAAACCTGAACGCTGGAGTCATGGTTAGGCGGACCCCTTTTCATCAAGCAGCAATCCAACAGAAGCGTCACCTTGACCACCCACCCCTGTTTTGGTACCCACCGATTTCAACGGCAGATCCAATCTCATCATCGAAAGCTTCCACTTTCAAGTGGAGGATCCCGAAGAATCACACCTTTCGGCTCTGATCTCATCGGGACTGCCGGTCGAAAAAACTGTGCCTACGGTGATAGCTGCATCATCCGTTGGATCATCCGCACAAGTCACACTACATGCCAAGACAGCTGAAGAAAGCAAGGAAAATACGGGAGATCTAGGGGATCTTGATGGTATTTACGATGATATCTCCTGTGGGTCAGATCACCAGTCAACCACGCCACAAGAATCAAGCTCGGCAAACATGGAACCCAAAGAAAGTGGCGAAAGTATCGAATTTGGAGTTAGAATGGCTGAGATCTACCTAGAACCGAAACTACTAGACTTCTTTGGTCCCCAGACAGTGTCTCCTTCGGATCTAACGACAACATCACTAGTCCATACATAACACGCCACCAAGTGTGTGTGATCATCGGGGACCCTTCGACATAGCGCGACTCTAACAGTAACCATATCCTTAACCCTAATGATATTCTATCAGATGACAATGTAGGAAATCACAACAACGAAGGGAACCACAAAAACGAACGAGACTCGACGGACAACCGCATAATCCAAGGAGGAGGAGAACCACATGAAGGCGAGAGATAAACTCTCTGACTACCAGCAGAAGCATGGCAAAAAGCAAGGGAAGAAATTTCGGGTGTAGTGCCAATGACAGCCGATGCCACACACGAAGATTTACTAGCATACCAATACCTGATTCATCACAAAAAGAGAGACTTGCTAAGGATGCAAAGACAACTCAACAAAAGAAAAAAGCTAACCGACGAATCCAACCTAAGACAAGCACACCTAAGCTCTACCCGAGGATCATGGAGCATAACTAGGGGAGGACCGCCAAGAAGGGGAACATCTCGATTGCAGAACATCCCCGAAGCTAGAAGAAACGAATTGAATCGAGACCTCGACCTATCATTCATGTCAGTAGATCAAACATGGCACATCAACGCAAAAACATCCTAGGCAGCAATTGTGGTTGCACAAACGTATCGACTCACAACTCAACCCGCACCCAACGATCCTCGCTCGGCTCTCCATCGCTCGGATTTAATGAACCTCGGCATGGTAGGAGAATCTCTTGAACAAGCAGAACAGGAAATCACGCATCAACCCGATAGATCCCCACGCCATTGCAGCAGCCCTCGACAGGTGGGGCACACCCGAAGATCTCAGTTACCACATCGGGTGCACTTCTCAGGGTCCGAACCGTGAAACAACACAATAAATGACAACATGCAACACAGGAACGATGGATCAAGGGATGAGAGCTGTAGCCGAAGAGACCATAATTAAGACAGTGAAGATGACTATGAGTTATGCGGAGCCAGCTGTTTTACCCAACGGATTCGTAAAACCTCAGTACCCAAGGACTTCAAACTTCCGCACGACCGCCAAAAGTACGATGGACTATAGGAACCAAAGCTTTGCTAGCAGATTATTTGGCCACCGTCAAGTTACAGGGCGGCTCCACAGCCACCACAATGCAAAGCCTGCAACTGCACCTAACCTACATTGCACGGTCATGACTCAGACAACTACTCGAATATTCCATGAGTAGCTGGAATGACCTTGAAGATAATATCACCTGACATTTTCACTCCACATTTAAATGAACCACATCTCTAGAGAAATTGTGGGCGTGTAAACAGAAACTTGGAGAATCAATAAGGGCCTTCATTCAGCGATGGATTATCATCAAGAATTCAGACGAAGCCATATCCGACGAAAGGGCCATTTACGCCTTCAATAACGGCCTCCGCTGCCGAGAGTTCATAGAAGAACTAGGACGGGTCAAACCCAAAACAATTTTACAGCTAATGGACAGAGCAAATTGCTGGGCTAATGGAGAGGACGCACTGCATAACAAACAAACACGTTCACCCGAAGAAGACAGGGACAAACGCAGCAATGATAGAAGACGGAGGAACAACGATGGACACGCGGGACCAAGTTATGTTGCAGCTAGTTTCTCGGGAGAGGATAATCATAGAAATGACGATTACAATGGTGGGCATCGCAATAATAAGGACCTTGTAATATGCACTTTTACATCGGCTCCACGAGCAAAAGACGACCCAACCATCTCATGAAAGTCTGCCGAGCATTTTTGAAGATGCAGGAGCTATGCAACACAAAGGCAATCGAAGCAGCAAGCCGAGGATACACCACCACGCCTGGCATGTTAGCCATCGGCGAACCACCACCGCCGCCGGTCCACCCGCCAGTAGGGAAGCCACAAAACACAACAAATCAAGGTAATGAAGACCCTAGGTCAAAGGGAGAATGTCAATGATTCAGAAAGGGAACCCATCCAACAGGATCCAGAAGCTAATTACAAGACAAGTCAACTTGGCTGAGATGGCTCCACCAGCCACACCCGAGTATCTCCACTGGTCAGAACAGGAAATCACATTCAGTAGAGCTGATCATCCACTTCGAGTACCACGACCGGGCCATTTGGCCTTGATAGTAGAAGCACAACTAGGAGGATTCGACATGAGCAAAGTATTCATGGATGCAGGAAGCAACATAAAATTGATCTACACCTAAACACTGAGAGCAATGAATTATTCCTTGGTAAATCTAGCACCAACAGAATCGTCCTTCCACGACATAGTACCAGGTAAAGCCAAAATTCCCTTAGGTAAAATATCTCTTGATGTTGTTTTTGGATCCAAGGAAAATTTCATGCGAGAAAAGCTCGAGTTCGAAGTCATGGACTGGCCATCACAATATCATGCGATCATGGGTCGCCCAGCTTTTGCACGATTCATGGCAGTCCCGTATTATGCATATCTAGTTATGAAAATGCCAGCACCAAAGGGAGTCATAACAATAAAGGGCAGCTTCACACAATCCGACAATTGCAACCGGGAGTTTAATAAAATCTCTGAATCATTCGGGATGACAACTGAGTTTCAGCAGCTAAAAATGTAGGCAACCATAGAACCTCTGGCAATAGCGCGTGTCAATCCTAACTAGGCTTTTGATACCGCGAAAGATACAAAGGAAGTACAAATCCACCCTACTGAGCTGAATAAGACGACATTTGTGGCCTCCAACCTTGGTCGCACATAGGAAAGCGCACTCATCGAGTTCCTCCGTGAGCACTGGGAGATTTTCACATGGTTACCTATTGACATGCCAGGAATTCCCAGGGAACTCAGTGAGCATGCATTAAACTTGGATCCAAAAGCGAAGCCAGTAAAACAGTCGCTTCGCAAAGCCAAAACGAAAGGCCATTGGAAAGGAGCTCCATCGCCTAACTGACGCCAAATTCATGAAAGAATTAAAGAAAGCAGAGTGGGTCGCAAATCTAGTATGTGTCCCAAGGAAAAATACAAAATAATTATGGATGTGCATTGACTTCACTACGTTGAATAAACATTGTCCAAAGGACCACTTCCCACTGCCATGAATCGATCAAATAATCAATGCAACCGCGGGGTGCAAACGTCTTTCCTTTCTAGATGTGTATTCAGGATACCATCAAATTCAGACGAAGGAGGAATATCAGGAGAAAACAACATTTATCACATCCTATGTCGTATTCTGCTATACAATAATGCTCTTTGGCCTAAAAAATGTCGGGGCAACATATCAACGGATGATGCAGAATTTCCTAGGAAACCAAATTGGCACAAATGTACAAGTGTAGATCGACGACGCTATAGTTACGACAACGCAAGGGTCTTCACTTATCAAAGATCTCCAAGAAACATTTGAGAACCTCGAATTTTTTTGCATCAAACTCAACCTGATGAAGTGCTCATTTGGACTCCTAGCAGGGCAAATCCTCGGATACCTCGTATCAGCAAGAGGAATCGAAGCCAATCCCAAGAAAATACAGGCGATTCTAACAATCAAAAATCCAATGAATCTTCAGGGCGTACAGTAGCTGGCTGGGCGAGTCACAACACTCAGCCGTTTTATTGCTCGTTTAGGAGAAAAGGCACTACCATTCTAGGCCCTCATGAGGAAATCATATAAATTCGAGTGGACGGAAGAAGCTCAGTGTGCCTTTGAAGATCTCAAAAGAACACTTTCTACATCTCCCGTCATCATGTCTCCGCGCGAGAAAGGGCTATTACTTCTTTACATTGCCGCCACTAATCAGGTGGTTAGCATGGTTCTAGTCGTAGAACGACCCGAAGAAGGGAAAACCCATGGTGTTCAGAGGCTAGTTTATTGCTTGAGCGAGGTCCTCTCGCCATCCAAAGAAAGGTACCCGCATTATCACAAACTAGCGTATGGAGTGTTTATGACATCACGTAAGTTGCATCACTATTTTTCAGAACACCCGATCACAGTGGTCAACGAAGCACCTCTATCCAATATCCTCAACAATCTAGAAGCAAGTGGACGCGTCTCTATGGGGCATTGAGCTTTCCCCTCGAGATATCACGTACGAGAAGCGCAAAGCAATTAAATCACAAGTTCTGACCGATTTTATCACTAAATGGACTGAACTACAATGCGCGGGCCCACCAGACATTTCTAGCGCATGGACAATGTACTTTGATGGATCAAAAAGGACGAAAGGAGTAGGGGCAGGAGTCATACTAGTATCACCATAGGGCGATAAAATGCGATATATACTTCGGATGAGCTTCACAAATGCGTCCAATAATGAAGCTAAGTATGAGGCCCTGATGCATGGTATGCGTATGGCTAAAGCTTGCGGTGCAACTCGCCTCAAAATATTCGGTGATTCTAATCTTGTAGCACAACAAGCAATGAACAAGTGCGACGCTATCAGTGACAACATGATTACCTACCGTGATCTGTATAAGCATTATGGAGGCCCATTTTGACGGATGCGAAGTATCACACATAGGAAGAGCAAGCAATGAATAAGCCAACAATCTCGCAAACATCGGGTCCTTATGCCTACCAGTCCCACCCAGTTTTTTTGGGAGGAAATAACTGAGTGCTCTATCAAGGCCAAGAGAGTCTCTGAGGTCATAGTGCCCAAGATAGGGAAAAATATTAAGCCATGAAAGGACTTAGGGTCTCCATAAGCTAGTGAAAGTACGAAGGAAGTCTTCGAAGAAGAACCAGAAGTTGATGAGGTCATGATAATAGAGCCTTCATGGATGCGGCCATACATAGCATATATGACTCACGGAGAACTCCCCGAAGACATGACGGAAGCTCGATGAATTACTCGAAGATCAAAAGCCTTTATAATCATCAAAAGAGAGTTATATAAAAGAAGTATTTTGGGTGTGCTACAACGATGTGTCACACCCGATGAAGGGAAAATTATACTTAAGGACATACATGAAGGAGTATGTGGCCATCACGCTAGCAGCCGAGCAATTGCCACCAAAGCCTTCACGGGAGGATTCTATTGGTTCATAGTGGTACAAGATGCAAAGGATATAGTCAGAACATGCAAGGCATGTCAGTGATTTGCAACAAAACCTGGCGCACCTGCTGTTGAGTTAAATCCCATACCTCTTGATTGGCCCTTCGCTCAGTGGGGACTTGATATGGTGGGTAAACTTCATAAATCATCTCCAGGAGGACACGTCTTTCTACTAGTAGGAGTCGACAAATTCACTAAGCGGATTGAAGCAATGCCAATCACCAGCCAGAATGGAACTACTCCAAATAATTTGACATAAGAAACACCATTCTTTCTGGTCCACGGTGCTGAAGCTGTCCTTCTAGTCGAAGTATCTCACGAGTCCCCACGGGTCGCTGAATATGACAAAGACGCATCAAGGGAAGCACTTGAAGATTACATCGATGCACTTGATGAAGCCCACAATATTGCCTTACAAAGGGCTATTGTATATTAGAAAAACTTGCGCAACTACCACAACCGACGATTGCGTCCTAGGTCCTTCGTTGTGGGCTACCTATTTCTTCGCCTCAAGCAAGATGGACATTGTAAATTGGAGTCACCCTGGGAAGGGCCTTACATTGTTACAGAAGTTATTCCTGCAGGAGCATATCGGCTACAAGACAAGAAGACATGAGTTAAATACTCCAATCTGTGGAATGTCGCATAATTGTGGCGCTTTTACGCTTAGAATTTATGTTTTATTGCAATTTAAATTACAATAAGTCCTATGGCCTGGCTTTTTAGCCAGAATACTAAGGCCAACGACCAGGCAGAAGTCTGCCAAACAATGTATCTTTGACTTCAGATTATAAATAAAAGATAAGTTCTTCATACTCTGAGTCTTTATTTATATACTTTTTTACCAACAGGGGATCTCTGTTTTTTTGAGCATTATTATCCTAAAACTAACAACAATTATGAGCCTATGACCAGATATAGGCATCCGAACATAGCCTCGGGGGCTACTCCCATCAGGAGCGCTGGTGCGCACCTGATAGAAATTAAATTATGCATATAGAGTTAAAACAAGTTTCAACCCAAACCTATGAATTTTACTTTAGTGTATCCTCAAAAGGTTACTCCCATCAGGAGATTCTATAAGACGAAAAATCTGAATAGTTTCAGAAATTCCAGCAACCAAACAAGGCAGTCAATAAAAATCATACAAAAAACTCAGATCACACCCGACGCGATAAAACTCCGAATGCCGTGTCCAAGACATGAAGGTAAGACCCCGGGATTCGTCCTGTGTGGCCTGGTAATCGCACAAGAATGCGCTCTACTAGTAAAATATCCGTATCAATGATACGATGAAAAATCCCGATGGACGTGTTGGGTACCTGATAAAATAGAATTGGAATTCAATATTCTATAAGACCTCAAATGGCTCGAACTGAATTACACCAGTTATAATTCTGAGTTCAGGCCCGAGGACTTGAATTTGATATAGGTCTACAGTGTTTTCGCCCAGGAGCAATTAACTGATTCCTGATCCGTAGGATGTATCTGGCATGTTGTACCAAATCCCTATAAAGATAGAAAAATAGAAACAATTCATAAAATCTCAGAACATGAAAAAATCTTTGAGACTCAACTAGAATCTATGATTCAGGTAAAGTCTCGGGGTTACTGACATGGGTATGATTGCTCGGGTACTTACGATCTGCTACCCAGGTTGTATAAAGGCTCACAACCCATGAAGATTCTAAGATGATGGCCCAAGAAGCATCCGATAGAAGCCTTAGTTATATTAGGAAAGGAAAGATGAACCGACATTATACTAGTGTTGTAATCAAACATATGTAACCTATCTGTATATGGCTTTGGGACCCGGCCTATTATATATAGGACAGCACAAGCCTATGAGGAGGTACAGAAAAAACCAAGCGATTTGTAATAGTGTTGTTCATCAAGTAATCAGGCGACTTCGACTCCCTTGTTTGTCTGACATCGGACGAAATCCCCAATGTTCTCTTTTCCGCAAAGCCCTAAGTCCATCACCATGGGCATTGCCGAGGTTACCCCTCATCAGTCACTTTAAAATCCGCTTCAAGGCACACTAGTTCTGGGGACGGTTTTTGTTAGAATCCGACTCAGGTCGCCTGACTATTGGAGATGGTCCATAGAATAGGCCGTCTGAGGTTGAGGAGTTCTTGCAAGCGGTCAGAAATATTATCCGTCTCTAGCTCGTACATGTTAGATGCATTTTCCTTTTTGCACCTCTAAGGTGGCGTATCTTAGAGCCATAAAGAAAAACCGGCTCAAGTGGTGTGCTCTTAGAAGCTATGCGCTTGATCCGGAACAAGAAACGGCTAAGGCCTATGGGCAATTGACGTCTCTAAGTAACACATTTCTACTAGTGGATGCATCATCTTTATATAGGATGCGATGCCCAATGAATGTTAATCAAACACATAATAAAGTTTCATCAATATTTGATCTTCTATGAACAACTCTATGTCCATTACACCTTATGAGAGAGTGGACAAGTGAACCCACGAACCCTGGTTCACTTTTTATTAAAAGAAACCACTTTCCATTACTTTTATCGCCTTTTATATTTTCTGTAATAATCAATTCCAAAAATACAAAAGCACTTTTACTATTAGCAAGCACGAACAAAATCCTAAAAAAGCATTACTTTATTATTTTTACTTTTCTTGTCTAGTCATATATTTTTTTACTTTTATTTATTTATAGTTTTATTTTAGTTATATCAATACGAAACCTTGTGCTTGAAAATCAGAGTTGGGGACACAAGACAAAAACTTTGTCTATAGGTTGCTAGAAGAGGATAAAGGAAGAGATTACCTTTGAATTCCGCGGGAGTTTGATATGAACTCTCGAGTCACCCTCGTGGGAAAAGGCGTTTGCTACAACACTCTGCACTTGAAGTCCCAACAGGTTGGTACAAACAGAGTTGTTGCCATCAAGAACATTTTTTAGTGCCGTTGCTGGGGAATAGAAGAGGAGAATATCATAGTGGTTGTAGTGTGGTTTTCCACAATAAAGCCTACAACACTTTCTAGTATTGTCTTCGTCAACTTGTGCAGACACCTAAGCTTGGGGAGATTGCACCATTGTGAGATTTTCTTGTCTTTTAGTTTTACAAAGAAATTTTCTTTTGTCTTGTTTTCTATTTTTTCTTTTGTTTGTTTTCTTTTAGTCTTGTTTTTACCTTTCTACTATAAAAAAATCCATAAAAATTAGTGTAACTTTAATTTTCTTATCATGGGAGAAATAACTACAAAACTATGTGACTACACCAACACCCCTAATGATCAATTTATTGCTAGGCCTATCACGGATTCTGAAATTAAATCTGATTTTTTGAAGTAAGTCCAAGGCTACTTAATCTTGATGCTAAAGAACAATTTCGAGGAAGTGCTAGTAAAGATGTCTCCATGCATTTACATGATTTTGTGAAATTTGTGATGTGAGAAAATTTAAGAATATGGAAAATGATATTATTAAACTTAAACTTTTCTCATTCTCACTTAGAGGCAAAGCTAAATAATGGTTGCTATCATTAACAACTGGTAGCATAAAATCTTGGGATAATCTTAAAGAAACTTTCATTACAACATCCTATTAAATTCTTACAACAAAAATATCATTCTATCCTTTAAATAAATGAATGTAGCTACAACTCGGGAAAGAATTAAAATCATGCTTAGAACTTGCCCATCATATGGAGTTAGTGAATGGACTATTTTACATTATTTTTATAATGGTTTGAACTATATGTCTAGAAGCCTGCTAGATTCTGCTACTGGGGGTGCATTTATGAGTAAAATTGTTCCTAAAGCAAAAGCTATCATAGAAACCATGCTACAAAATTTAGTCAATGGCACACTGTAAGAGAACCTAGTTCATCTTCTTGGGAAGTCAACTCCATTGAGGAAGTAGATTCCTTGCCTGCTAAATTTGATACTATACTTGCTTAGATCACTAAACAAAATATTGATGATACTCCTTTACAAGATCTTGTTGGAAAAAAATACTAAAAATGTAGATGCCAACTACATAAGTGAAGGGGTTCACAGCAGAAAACAAAAATTTCCTGACTAGCATAACACAATATGCCCAAGATCTATCTAGGAGTAATAATGTAACGGGGAGAGACTTCGGCAACATACCCTTATAGACCAAAAGCGCTTAACGCTCATGTAGAAAAGTGGATGATGTAGTCGTACTCGAACGGACCTCAAGGTCGTGAAGCTCGCACGTCACCTCCTGGTTCTGGCACGATGGCTCCTAGCGCCACAAGTGGCAGTGTCCCCATGGTCTCGCACATGTCTGGTGGTTGACGATGACTCTCGTTCTCCCTGATCCAACCAGGATGCAGAAGTAGATCTTTTGGTCGGAATCACTTCAACACAATGGCATACCGCAGCGAAGCAGTCCCTCACGCACGCAGTCCTTACTTGGGACCGCAGTTGCAAGAGAGAAGAGAGAAAATTTCCTTAAGGAAAATGCCTTAGATAATATTGTGTGTTGTGTGTCTTTTTTCCCTCCCATATAGACCTCTATATATAGGGAGAATAGGCTACCCCAAACTTTCAAGTCCCGGGGTGGGACTTAACAAAGGAGGAGTGGAGGCATGCACGCGCACGAGGAGGGCCGGTCGAATGGGCCAGGTGGGCCCCGCGCGTAGCCCATGTAGGGGCTGGCGGCCGGGATTGACCCCACCCACGCCTTTCCCCAAGGCGGCTTGCCTCTTGGGCCTTGTTCCCTTTGGGTCTTGGCCCATTAGGGAATTTTGCCTAATAAATTTAATTTAAATATTATTTTATTATTAATTCCAATAATTAATATAAAATACATATTATTAAATTCTCCTTGAATCGAAACACCTTTCGGTTCATTTCGAACTCTTTTGGATCCTCTCGGAATTATTTCAGTTCTCTCTCGGAATGCTTCATGTATTCTCATGTCTTTCTTCCTATGATTCCGATAATCCAAAACGATCTCCAAACATCATAAAACCCTTATGCGTGTTACCCTACGGATCGGGAACATCACAGACACGATCGAGACACCTCTTATATCAATGATCATTAGCGGGACCAGGATGCCCATAATGACCCCTATGCATTGCATGATTTCAATATCGTTTGAACCATAAATGCTGAGTCTAATTCCCTTTGTTACTACGGTACCTGACTTGTGCAAGATCTGATCATTGTGAAGGGTTCGCAACATAGAAAACAAGAAATTCCTATGGTAAGAATGCCAATTGCGCAAGATCTAATATACTAGATGCTAGTAACGAGTAAGAGGGTAACCAGAATAACTTACCCTCGAAGACCGAAAGCCTTTTACAAAATCGGATTTTGTTGGCGATGTAGTCGTTCACTTGACGATCTCAAGATCGAGTAGAAGAACCTGCAAGATAGTAGAGTATCCATCCTTGAGCACAAGTGTGACTCCCAACAAGCTTCTCGCCTCCACTCTAGTAGAGCAATGGAAGGAGTAGATAAGTCTTACTCCGAGAATCCAACAAAACATGTACTTTGCTAATCCAAAGCCATCAGGAATTGCTATAGGGGGAAGAGAACCTTCACGAGGAGGTGGTGCAAATGGAGAGGAGAAGGAGGGATCCTTTGATAGGGGGAGGGGGCTGGCCATGGGGCTTGGCTGCCGGCCATGGGTGTGCCCCCACCTCTTCCCTCATTCATGTGAGTACACATCCCACTCACATAAACACCTCTTCCACTCACATGCATTAATTGCCCACTAGCATAAATGCATTTTTCACTTCAAATAAAACTATTTTATTTATTTTATTCAGAATTTTGTTAATTAATTTAATTAACAAACATTCATATAAACCACTTGCATTATTTCAATATCACATGTGAAACCAATTTCAGCAATCACCTGAAACACTTCTGGTGATCATCGAAACAATTTCAGCTCTAACAAGATTATTCTCGGATATGTTTGATCTACCACTTAGTGTCAGAGTACATTAAGTGTGTCACCCTATGGTCGTGAATGATGCAGACATGATAGAGTCACCTCTCTTATCAATAATTAGAAGTGGGATCTAGAGATCTATAATGACTCCCACATATTCAATGATGACTCTAGTGATCCTGTGAACCATTAACATCGTAACCAAATCCTTTTGTCCCGCAGTACTTTACTTGTCTGAGATCCGATCATAGGTATCAACTATACCCTAGTTTGATCTCGTTCCCGACAAGTACTCTTTACTCGTTTTCTGATACAACATCCTTGTGACCTAGTCACATGCTTGCAAGCGGTGTTGATGTGATATCATCGAGAGGGCCTAGAGTATACCTCTCTGTCATTAGGATGGAAAAATCCAACTCTTGATCCATTAACCTCAACATAACACTTTCGA
This sequence comes from Avena eriantha, assembly GCA_910589775.1. Classification (NCBI taxonomy): domain Eukaryota; kingdom Viridiplantae; phylum Streptophyta; class Magnoliopsida; order Poales; family Poaceae; genus Avena; species Avena eriantha. The sequence continues at coordinate 96,517,217 of OU342744.1, forward strand.
AATACTTGAACCCACGTTTATAGTCACCCTATTATGATGTGATGTTTGATGTTATCAAGGTACCCTTCCGGTGTTAGTGATTGACATGATCTCATGGTCTGAGGACTAGGTCTACTTGGTATATGTTTGATGCAGTAATGTAAACTAAATGACTAGATCATATTGCTAAATATACATTGGGTGTGTGTTCATCATATCATTCTTATAGTGATATGATCCTATTATTAATAACATCCAATGTTCATGATCAGGAAACCTTGATCATCTATTAATCAACGAGCTAGTGTATATGAGGGGCATTACTAGGAACTTTGGTTTGTTTATTAAACACACATGTATTAATGTTTCCTATTAATACAATTCTATCATGATAAATGAACATCGATCATAAACCTGGAATAAGATAATAACATTTTATTATTGCCTCTCGGGCATATTCCCTTCAGTCTCCCACTTGCAGTAGAGCCATAATATAGATTACATAGTGATGAATCCAACACCCACTAAGTTATGGTGTTGATCGTGTTTTGCTCCAGGGAGAGTTTTAGTCAACGGATCTGCCACATTCAGATCCTTGTGTACTTTGCAAATCTTAATATCACCCTCCTTGACATGTTCATGGATGGAGTGAAATCGGCGCTTGATATGCTTGGGATTCTTGCGATACCTTGGCTCCTTGTCATTGTCTATGGCACCATTGTTGTCACAATAGATGATCATTGGGTCCAACACACTAGGAACCGCACCAAGTTATGTAATGAACTCCTTCATCCAAACCGCCTTTTGCGCCACTTCTGAAGTAGCTACATATTCCGCCTCTGTCGACGATCCTGTCGCCATGGGTTGCTTGGAACTCCTCCAGATCACTGATGCTCCATTCATGAGAAATATGTATCTAGATAGTGAATTAGAGTCACCCGAATCAGTGTCAAAGCTAGCATCGATGTAACACTTTACGACAATCTCTTCTTCATCTCCATACACGAGAAACATATATTTAGTTCTTCTCAAGTACTTAAAGATATTCTTGACCGCTATCTAGTGTTCCGAACCTAGATCAGATTGGTACCTACTAGTCAAACTAACATCACGTGCCCCATTCGGTCATGTACATAACATGACATACATGATAGATCCTGTGGCTGAGGCATAAGGAACTTTATTCATTATTTCACTATATTCTGCCATAGCCACCTCTGTTGATGATCTCACCACCACGGGTTGCTTGGAACTCCTCCAACTCACTACTACTCCATTCATGAGAAATATATATCCAGATAGTGAATTAGAGTCATCCGTATCGGTGTCAAAGCTAGCATCGATGTAACACTTTGTGACGAGCTCTTCTTCACCTCCATACATGAGAAACATATCTTTAGTTCTTCTCAAGTACTTAAAGATATTCTTGACCGCTATCCAGTGTTCTGAACCTGGATCAGATTGGTTCCTACTAGTAAAACTAACATCACGTGCCACATCCGGTCATGTACATAGCATGGAATACATGATAGATCCTATGGCTGAGGCATAGGGAACTTTATTCATTATTTCGCTATCTTCTGTCGTAGCCGGACTTTGGGTCTCACTCAATATCTTGCCTTGCAACATGGGTAATAATCTTTATTACTTCCGTCCATTTTGAACTTCTTCAAACTATTGTCAAGGTATGTACTTTGTGATAACCCAATTAAGCGTGTCATTCTATCTCTATACCTTTTGATGCCCAGTATATAAGCTGCTTCACCTTGGTCCTTCATTGAAAAACTACTATTAAAATAATCCTTTATACTCTTCAAAATTTCTATATCATTTCAAATCAACAATATGTCATCCACATATAATATTAGAAATGCTATAGAGATCTCACTCACTATCTTGTAAATACAAGCTTCTCCATAAGTTTAGACAAATTCAAACACTTTGATGACTTCATCAAAAAAGAGATTCCAACTCCGGGATGCTTGCTTCAGTACATACATGGATCACTGAAGTTTGCATACCTTGTTAGCATCATTAGGATCAATAAAATCTTTGGGTTGTACCATGTACAACTCTTCCTCAATGTTTCCATTAAGGAACACGGGTTACACATCCATTCGCCAGATTTCATAATAAAAAATGCAGCAATTGATAACATAATTCTAGCTGACTTCATCATCGCTATAGGAGAAAGTCTCATCATAGTCAACTCCTTGAATTGGTCGAAAACCTTTTGTGACACTCGAGCTTTATAAATGGTTATATTTCCATCGGTGCCAATTTTCTTCTTGAAGATCCATTTATTCTCAATGGCCTTTCGGTCATGAGGTAGGTCCACGAAGGTCCAAACTTGGTTTTCGTACATGGATCCTATTTCAGATTGCATGGCTTCTAGCCATTTGTTGGAATCCGGACTCACCATCGCTTCTTCATGGGTTGCAGGGTCATCACTTCCATCTACCATAAAACTTGTGACATGATCACCGTACAGTTCAAGAGTTGCACATATCCTAGTTGACCTATGAAGTTTGGTAGTATTCTCTTTTGGAGTTTCATGATTAGTATCATTAGTTCCCTCTAACTTGGTGAAGTTAACACACCGGAACATTTTTCGGCACTGCGCCACTCGCCATTTTCGACGGAGCACTATTCGCCATACCATGAAGAGAAGGTTCAATAACCTCGTCGAGTTCTACTTTCATACTTATCACACCTTTCGAGAGAAACTCCTTCTCTAGAAAGGATCCATTCTTGGCAACAAAAACCATGCATTCGGATCTATGATAAAAGGTATACCCAATTGTTTCCTTAGGGTATCCTATGAAGACACACGTTTTTCCGCTTTGGGTTCGAATTTATCAGGTTGAAGTTTCTTCACATAAACATCGCATCCCCAAACTTTTAGAAACGATAACTTAGGTTTGTTTCCAAAGCATAATTCATATGCTGTCATTTAAACGGATTTAGAAGGAGTCCAATTTAAAGTGAATGTGGCTATTTCTAGTGCATATCCCCAGAATGACAATGAAAAGTCTGTGAGAGACATCATAGATCGAACTATATCCAATAATGTACGATTACAACATTCTAAAACACCATTTCGCTGTGGTGTTCCAGCAGGCATTAGTTGTGAAACTATTCCACATTGTTTCATATGTAAGCCAAACTCATAACTTAGATATTCACCCCACGACCGGATCACAAAAATTTAATCTTTCTATTACAATGATTTTCCACTTCACTTTGAAATTCCTTGAACTTTTCAAAGATTTCAGACTTGTGTTTCATGAAATAGATATACCCATATCTACTCAAATTATCAGTGAGAGTAACAAAATAACGACAACCTCCGCGTGCCGACACACTCATTGGTCCATATACATCAGAATGTATAATTTCTAGCAAGTCTGTCGCCCTTTCCATAGAACCGAAAAACAGGGTTCTAGTCAACTTGCCCATAAGGCATGGTTCACATGTCTCAAATGATTCATAATCAAGTGATTCCAGCAATCCATCAGAATGGAGTTGCTTCATGCGTTTTACTCCAATATGACCTAAGCGGTAGTGCCACATATATGCAGCATTATCATCATTCAATTTGATTCTTTTGGCATCTGTATTATGAATATGTGCATTACTACTATCAAGATCCAAAAGGAATAAACTTAAGAGGCGCAAGATCATAAAAGATATTATCCATATAAACGGAACAACCATTGTTCTCGTATTTAAACGAATAACCGTCTTGCATTAAACACGATCCAGATATAATGGTCATGCTCAATGTAGGCACCAAATAATAATAATTAATATTTATCACTAATACTGATGGTAAATGAAGTGGCAGCGTCCCGATGGTGATCACATCAACCATGATCCAGACTCACATCATCACTACATCCTTCACTAGTTGTCGCTTTATTCGTAGCTTCTGTTTCGAGTTACATATATTAGCAACTAAACCAATATCAAATACTATGCTACTGTGCGTACTTGTAAGGTACACATCAATAACACGTATATCACATATACATTTGTTTGCCTTGTCGGCCTTCTTGTCAGCTAGATACTTGGGGAAGTTGCACTTAGAGTGCCCCATGTTATTGCAATAAAAGCACGTAGTTTTAGGCTTAGGGCCATTCTTGGTCTTCTTCTCAGGCGTGACAACAGACTTGCCACACCTCTTGAAATTACCCTTCTTGTCTTTCTTACCCTTTTTGTCTTTCTTGAAACTAGTAGTTTTATTCACCATCAACACTTGATGCTCCTTTTTGATCTCCACTTTAGTAGTTTTTAGCATAGAAAGAAGCTCAGGTAGTGACTTATTTATGCTTTGCATATTATAGTTCATCACAAAGTTCTTATAACTTGGTGGGAGAGATTGGAGTACCCGATAAATTCCTAGCTCATTTGGAATCACACTTCCCAGAGCTATGAGCTTATTGGCATACCGAGACATTTTGAGTACATGCTCGCTAACATAGTTGTTCTCTTCCATCATGTAGCTAAGAACTTTTCAGAAGCTTCATAACTCTCTACGGCAACATGGCTATCAAAGATAATTCTCAATTCACCCATTATATCATAGGCTTTGCTATGCTCGAAATGCTATCAAAGCTTAGGCTCTAACCCATACAATATGCCGCAATGAACTAGGTGGTGATCCTCCTTATGAGTCAAGAAAACAGTTTTCTCGTCATCGGAAGCTTCTTCAGGAGGAGGGGGTCCTAGAGGTGCATCTAACACATAGCTCCTTTGAGCATCCGATAGGAGAATCCTCGGATTAAGGGCCCAGTTGGTAAAGTTGCAACCGTTGGTGTTAAGTTTCTTCTTCTCCACGAATACATTAAAATTGAAAGCAGGTGGTGCCATGATCTACAACATATTTGCAAAGACTATTTATACTAAGTTTATGAAAGGTTGAGTTCAAATTAATTCAAAATTACTACTAGAACCCCCACTCAAAAAAACATCCCTCTAGTTATTTTGGTGATTAAACGAACCAAATCGACTACACCAAAACCGATCATCATGTGAGATGATGTAGCTTCAAAGGCGAACATCAACATGTTCATCATATCATTCATATGACTCATGCTTTACCTTTCGGTTCGTGCTTCGAGGTCATGTCTGTACATGCTAGGCTCACCAAGTAGAACCTTAGTATTCACGTGTGTAAATCTGTCTTACACCTATTGTATGCAAACATAGATTCTATCACACCTAATCATCACGTGGTGATTCGAAACGTTGAACTTTCTTAACAGTGCATATTAAAGGAAGAAAACATTTTATCTTGATATTTCAGTGGGAGGGGTCATCTTATAATGCTACCGCCAAGAACTAAGCAAGACATAAGCAAAATAAGATGCATAAAAGGGATAAACATCAAATGCATATATAATATGCTATATGATATAGTATTTTCTTGTACTTGATCTCCATCTTGTGCTCCATGGTATGATCGCCATCATTCCACTGGCATGACTCTAAGGTTCATCTCCATCTTGTGCTCCATGGTATGATCCCCATCATTCCACTTGATCTCGAACTAATCTAAATTGCATGGATTTCCATTTCCGCTGTGCATGCCATAAAATAATAAAACAACTTTGGGGGGATGATCCCGGGTAGGGTCAAGCCGGGGTATAAAGGCAAGGTCTGCTGAGGTACAATGAGGTCAAAGCAAGTGCTGGCCAACATACCTCAAGGCTAGCCGAGTTACGGTTGACCCGGCCTAGGTGGTGTTCACCCAACGTTACCTCGACCAACATAAAGTGTATGACAGCGCCACCAAGTTACTTGTTTGTAGGTACCCTCAAGGCCGACTTATCCAGGCATGAGCCAGGTTGCTAGTTGTCTTACAAGAGAAGGAAGGTATCTTCCATAGTCAACACTTTTCTCTCTCTACTAGAGCCACCATGGGAAAGACAGAAGACAGAGAGGCAAGGACTAGCGGTCCTGGCCGACAAAGGTGATGTCACATGACCGTTCTTGGTCAGGTGACATGTTGCCGCAGAGGCTTACGTGAGGGGTTCAGAGAGGCTTACGCTATGATCTCTGAGAGGCTGACAAAGGGAAAAAGGAGGGCACCACTTTGCAATTTCGGGAGGAGCATATTCCTAGAATATGCCCTCCACGTATGCCCTAAGTGTAACCTGGCCACCCCTTTATAAGGTGCCCCAGGACCTCCTAGAGGAGAGGTCGATCATTTTACTAAGGGAAGAACCCTAGAGAGAGGAGTGGGCAGTGAGGAACTTCATCTTCCACCTTCCCACGAAGATCTCAAGGAGCATCTGTGGCCACCATTGATCTAGTGAATACAAACCTTCTGTGTGTGTAATCACCACACTATCCCTCCCTGGATACCTCTAGCGCACATTGGCCCCATCTTTAGCCTATCCATGGCATCTGCCGTGACACTGCCACGACAGTTGGCGCCTACCATGGGGCCAGTAGTGGTGCTAGCTAGAGTCAAGATCCGAACAGGAAGCTTCATCATCACCAGCGAGCGAATCATCTCCGGGCTCGTTCAACGCTTTGGAGCACTGGACTATGTTAGAGATAACACGCGCAACTTCAAAAAGCCCTCCATCGTGCAACGGCCTCTTCATCAGCCTCGGCGCCGACAAGATCTACGTTGGCGTGGACGAGTCCTGTGTTCACCCACTGCACGTCGTCGAGGGAGGAGAACCACCTCTCATCATGGGTTGCAGCCCACGTATCACTCGCCCCACTAGCTGCATTGTGGTAATGATGACTGCGCCTGATGCAAGAGCAAGCAAAGACCTGGCAGAAGACCCGGAGGCAACACCAAAGGTACCTAGGAAGAGAGGTCCTCCACTAGAGAGGCTGGAGAATGTGTTGCAGGAGGCAATAAAGAGCTTAGCTACTCCCATAGCACCTATCGTAGATCCGGCTCAGGCACAGGCCGAGCTAGAGGAGACCCGACTGAAAATGTTAGCAAGGCAAAGAGAGTAGCAGAGTTGCAGCAATCACTGAACATCGCGCTGCGTGAGTATGCAAAAGCAAATCGGATTAGTCCACCCATATGGACGGTGTGAAGATTAGGGGTAGAAACCTCATCACTGAGATAGATAAGGAATATGTGCCTAAGCCGGGTATTCAGCTACCCTTGTGACAATGGGGCTGGCAAGGTATAGCACCCTGACAAAGAATCTTAGGGCTGCGGATACGGCAGCGTCTGAGTTAGAGTGTCTGACCAGTGAAGCCTGGGAGAGGCAGCATAAAAGAGTTAATCACCTAGTAAAGGTTGCTAACCAGCAGAATGATGAATTAATCAAGGCAAACCCAGCAGGAGGCTCCCGCGTTGTTCATTAGGCAGGGGGCGTTCCAGCCAAATCCACCAGGGCAGCATCATCCCCTCATGATGGCCCTAGAAGAGAAGAGGGGGTAACCTCGGGAAGAAAGAATAAGCAGATGGTCCCGTATGACCCGGCAAGGGCAGGAAAAGGAAAAGCTGTGCAGGATGATGAGGATCGCCATAGTGCCAGCCAAGGTGAAGCTGGATGGGGTAACCACGGACAAGGCCATACAGGACAAGGAAACACTAGGCCCGGTAATGCCGGACAGCGTAACTCGACACGTGCTAGACAAAATCCACCTCGACAACATCAGCAACAGCACATACCTTGGCAAGAGAAAAGTGTCGGCCCAGCTATGCAACATCAATATGTTCGTCCGGGTCAAGATAGATGCAATGATAGTTATTTGGCAATGGCTGATGCCGGGTTTCCTAGGCCGAATCACCATGTGATAGGATCGAGGCTGGGAAATAGGAACTTGTAGTCAGATGATGCAAGGTTGAAGCTGGACCTAATTTATTAGCAACTTCACAAGCACGTACAAGAGGCCGAACATGCCACAAAAGCTCGCAATGTGTAAGCAGTGGTCAAATGAGATAGACCGCGAGTTTCTGACTCGGTGGTGCAACATGCATAACTCATGCGAAGGGGTTATCGAGTCACAAGCTATTGCTTGGTTTGCGCAAGGATGCAGATATGCAAGTATGCTGTGGCAAAGGGTGCAAAGATATATGCCAACCACATTGGCTGAGACGATCCGAATTGCCGACTCATATGCATTGGGTGACCCAACTCAACCTCGGCTTACGGCAAGCGAGTCAAATGAGGAATATTACCCTCGGGATGGAGCCGGGTCAGCCCAGTGAAACGATTTCCAGGGTAAGAGGAGAGATGAGCGGACGGATTACATGTATGGTTAGCAACAAGTTGCAGAGGTGGACCAAGATCAACCCGAAGCTGGGAATAGCTAGCGACAAAAGAGTGGGGGCCAATAGTGGGCACAGAAAAGTGATGGCAAAAAACCTTGGACTAGTGAACAAAAGAAACAATGGCAAGAAAGTAAAGATAGGCCGAGGTATACATATGAGGCAATGTTGTACCAACCTTGTAAGTTTCTGATACCTTCGATCTGGATTACGGATGTAGTGTAGCTTATTTTTCCCTAGTAGACCTAGGTTATCTAATCCTCGGGAAGCGAATGCGTAGTGAAGTTACTTTAACGGAACTTCGGGAGTTTTAGAATTCTTTTTGCGTTTTCACTGAACTAGTAGCCTGCGTCTTTTTGTTGTTGTCAATGATGGAGAGAGAGAGCCTAGGGCGTTCGGTTCCACCTGTAGCTGTGCAAAACATCTGATGGAAATAAAAGATAGAAATAAAGTATGTGTGTACTTGTTAGAGCAATATAAATTATATGTGGGTAGTGCATCCATAATTGCTATTGCCTCCGAAACCGCTTATATCAATAACCTACTAGTCTCATCCATAGAATAAAGAGAACTAATGATATGCATAGTGATGTCATCGTTAATCCCAAAGAAATCCCTCACATACAGCCGTACTACCCCTTCCGTCACTAGGATTCCCAACCTGCAGATCAGTCATTACTCATACTCCCTATACCTGGCTAAACCCAGTCTTGGGTACTTGACAAGTCCTTGGATTGAGGCAAGAGAGGATACAATAATCATCATGTCATACAAACTAATAAATGATCCCTTCTATGATAATTCATATGCACAATTGCTACATAGCTAGGCCGAAGCACTTAGCCCAAGGAGAATTACTCACACATAGAGATGAGATCAACAATCACAAACATTGTAATAAAAATCATAAGATCGATAGCAATAGTCTTACAATGTGGCCAATCGAAGAAGAGATCTACTATTACAAGTGGTGGAATATGGCTATGGAGATGGAGAAGGGTTTGGAGATCTGGAGGCGGCTGGTGATCTGTGGCAGAGACTTTTGGTGGTGCGAACTCTGTTTTCCCATCACTCGAGGCATCTTTATATAGGGGTCCCTTCATGAAAGTTGTTCTGTTCGACCTAACGGTCGCGGCGCCAACTATACGACCGGAGATATACGGTTGGAATTTTTGCTCCAGCCGTATAGTTGCTCGTTAAGGCGTCTGCCTCCGTTGTAAGGCTCCTAGTTTCTTCTAGTAGTTGGAAATCTCGTATCTTTGACTTTAATGTAGTGATTCCCTCCTTTAGATGACATTATCTATGCAGGAAAAATACAAAAAGAAAGGATTGCATACCCCTCTGGATATTAGCATTAGTGGCAGGGTTTAGAGAGATATTCATCAAGAATAGGACTAATATCTAGTTTAAATGTGGACGTTAGATGGCTATATTTCAAAGCCATCAATCTCCCCAAGCTTAAACTTGATCGTCCCGAGCAAGAAAACGAAAATCAAAAAGGAACTCAACATTTAAACTGAAATAACGAGATGGTGATCTTACTCATGATTAGTAGTCTCATGTTTCCTCCACTTTATAAATCTGAAAATCTTCAGCATAGATAGATCAATGGAAAGCAAATCATATAGGTTTCATGCATCCTTATAGTGCAACAAAATTATTGTAAGCATGGATGATTCAAATGAGTAATCAACTCATAAGTTTGCCTTTGAATAGTAAGGTATAATCATGTAAATTAAGAGTGTGAGAGTTGTCATGAAAAGCATATACACTAGAGTGTCTCAATTCTCCCACATCAATAAATCAAGACTTTTCAAGCACTACTTTTCTATTCATTGTCCTTCAAGAATTTCAGTTTTTAAGTAATTGAGAGCATGCCAAAAATTTATTTTAGTTTATCGGGTTGTGATGGACACTTGTGGCATCACTAAGGTTTTTGTTCCTTTTGCATAATGATTTCTCATAACATCCAGAGGAGTGATTCCATCATGATTACAGCTACCTGGGAATACCAAGAATCTTACCCACTATAGCATTGCTGCTACAAGTGTTTAATAAACTCATAGCCGAAATCTAGGAGTTTCCTCCATGAAGATCGTTCGTAGGCCAGTGGAGTTGTTGGCATCGCATGAAGTTTGACGTGCATAAAGCTATATCATTCTTATGATTAACAAGTCAAACTTTGGCATGCTCGCAAAAACCACTAAACGTTAATTCAATCGAACAAATCCTTTCAAAGAGAGCTATCAAGACAATCAATATTTTCAGTAGTGTTGAGTATCTCTAGAAATAATCCTTCAATACTAAGCACTACAACACCCAAGCCTTCAATTGGGAGACTTTTTCTTATTACATTTGTTTAGCAATTTTTAGGCAAGACTTGGTTAATTACGAGAGATGGAACAAAACATACCCAATTAAATACCCATGCAAACAAAAATCTTACTACAAAACAAAGACTCACTCCACCAATATAACATCTCAACATTTACTACTAACTAGCATGGGTTTCTCAAACTTCAAAAGTGGGGAGTCATAAGGCATACCTCTCATGTTTGGTTCCACTTCTCTCTTCCTTTTTTATTTGTTTCTTGGAAACTCGAAGTCGACCACTCTCCTGCAAATATATGAAGACCTCGAGGCGGAAAGAAAAGAAAGAGGAAAAAATAAGGAAAAATGGAGAAATATTTTTGTGGTTTTTTAAGAGAGGAAAATTAAAGAATAGAAAATTGGCGGCAAAGGTCGGCTAGAAAATTTTGAAAGCAAAATAGAAAGAACTAAAGATAAAGTGTTGGGGAAACCAACACGAGTGCTTATAAAATCAAATAAAACACAACCTCTAAAAATAAATAAAAGCAAATGAACGCCACGTAAAGATACATGAGGAAACTTCCCCAATCTTAGGCTTTTGCAAGCCCTTCAATTTATTATGGTGGCGGGAAAAAGTCGTTACTCCAGTTCGCGAATTGAGTTGAGAGGTTACTTGTTGATTCTCGGAGATTCAAAGAGAGGCTATGCATCCTCTTCACAGTTCCTCTAAGTTCTTGGAAATCTTGGTTTGTGGCGAACCGGGTTTGTGGCTGCTCCTCTTGATAAGGAACTTCTTGCTCCTCTTCTTGGTCCTCGTCCTCTTTAGGAATCTCTTCCTTGGGTTGGTGTTGTTGAACCTGCTAATCATATAGAAAACGTCCTTCCTCGATAGAGAAAAGACCATTAGGCATAGGAGCGGGGTAGATACGCCCAGCTCCAGCAATATGCAGGTAATAAACACCACCTCTCCTAGTGAGCATTCCACAGGCTCAAGGTGGAGAAACCAACGCATGTCTCACCTAGTGCGGCTTGCAACTCACCTAGGTCGAGGCCTAGGGCAGTGGCAAGCACGGTGATAACGCCTCCTCCTGTGATTGGCCCTTGGCTTTGGGAGGCTTGGTTCTCCAGGTAGCGCACAAGGATGGCACCCAAGTTGAGTGACAAGCTAAAGTTGATGTAAGTAGCCTTTGAGAGGACTAGGATGTCCTCCTTGTTGAGTCTCGTGAACTCATTATGTGCCCGGAAAGTGTTAGCAATAATATAAAACAAATAACGAATTGCACGATGTTGAATATTCTTCCCCTTGTTCACTCTACTAGTGAAACTCATTCCATTATAGTATTGATCGGGGGAAGGACTTAAGCCAGTAAAAGATGCCTAGCATGAATATCATTGCTTGGCAAATTAAAACATGCGCACCATGCATCTAATTTTAAAGTGTAGTTGTTGTTCATTAAATGGAAAGAAATAGTATCCTCTCCTTGCCATTGTTTAATGATGATTTGCAATGAACTAAGGAATTCAATGGTTAAGCAGCGATAAGTAGGTACATCATTGTACACAAAGTTTTGCAGACCAACTATATTGTAGAGTAAATTAAAGTCATCAACAATACTGAGTTGGCTCAATATGATGGGGCAAGCCCACTTGGTGGCCTTCACTTCGTGGTTCTTGATCCTGTTGAAGCGATCACGATGGGCCTCATTCTTGAACTGTATCCCCATGCGTTTCTGAGCGGCAGCCCGAGAAGCGGTAGTGGTGGCACGAGCACGAGTTTGGTCCTTGTGTTCATCATGTAAAACATTGAAGAAAGGCAAAAAAAAAACTTTTTGATCCAACAACAGTAAGTGCATCATATTCCTCATCATAACACAGTAAAGAATTCTCCTCAAAATAATAATCTAGGTAATAAAATCATAGCAACTGGTTCATAGTAGGTCTCACCCTAGATTGATAATAACAATAGATCAAAGATGAATTTGCAAAAATTAATTGGAGGATCGGAGGAGAAACATACCGTAGATCACTTGTGTGAGAGGAAATCGAACAAAATTGAGTAGAGATGGAGATCCCTTGAGGTTTTGAGAGAGTTTGGAGGTAGAAGAAAGAAATAGGATTGATGTTTTGGAGTTGGGAGTACCTTCCCGTGCGATTTTGTGGCCGGACGCAACTATACGGGAGCAAATATACTGGCGCAACATGTGTTCCAGCCGTGTAGTTAGCGTTCTATCAAAATATTAGGGTTTCCTCCTGGCGGCGCAGCTATATGAACGCAGCTATACGGGCCGAACAAAATGTTCCGGCCGTATAGTTGGTCGTTAAACTGTCTATCCCTATAAAAGAAAATTTGCAAAGGCATCGATATCTATATGACTGGAACTATACGGCCCGAATTTTTATTCTCGCCGTATAGTTGGTCGTTAAACTCTCAGTACATATGAAAATAAATTGTATGGAGGCACTAATATCTATATGACCAGAATTTTTATTCCCGCCGTATAATTGGTCGTTAAACTGTATGTGTGCATAAATTTTTTTGTTTCTTCGTAAAATATTTCTTTTCCTGTAACTTAGTGATATACCTTGTTTTTTACAGAAAATTGACAGTAAATATTGTCGGCCAACAATAGCATGAATAAGGCAGAATTTCAAGTACTATCAAACTTCTTCTCCTTGAATGGAGTTTTCTAGCACTCTTTATTAAACAAAAACTTAAATTAAAACTAAAAACTTAACTCAAACCTTTATTTCCCATGGGTTGCCTCATATGGAGCGCTCTTTTATGGTTAATAGCTTGACCTCGATGATACTCACTTGGGCTAGATGAGTGGAACACCCACTCCAAAGTAATTGGCCTTCAAAGTGATGGCCTCCTTTTCATCATGCTTGGCTTTCTTCTTCCTAGGGAAATTAATAACAAAAGGATCCCGCGAAGGGAATTGCAGCTTCACGTTCCCTTCATGCAGATTAATCAAAGCCATAATAGTTCTTAAGAAAGGACAGCCTAATATAATAGGAGCAGTAGCATCTTCACGCATGTCAACTATAACGAAATCGATAAGAGCAGGACAACCTTTAATCTATACTAAAGTGTTCTCCTTAATTCCTACAGCTTGTTTGTAGGTAGAATCTGCTATATGCAATTTTAACTCAGTAATTTCAAAGGATCCAAGATTTAATTTGTTAAATAGACTCTTTGGAATTGTTGAGACGCTTTGCTGACTCGTGTATTAACGAGCTCGTTGGGGAACCCCAAGAGGAAGGTATGATGAGCACAGCAGTAAGTTTTCCCTCAGTTATGAAACCAAGGTTATCAATCCAGTAGGAGCAAGGAAACACCTCCAAGGTGTTACTTGCTGGACTTTGGGAGGGCGCACTAACGGCGCCATTAGCAACGTGGAAACTTTGCCCCAACTTACAGTGAGGCTGTCAATCTCACTGGTTTTGCTGAAAACAAAGGATTAAACGAATTGTGTGGAAGAAACTAATAGTTTTCAGAAAGTAAACAGAAAGCAGTAAACAGTTGATTGTAGATTGATGATGAAAGAAAGGACCATGGTCCATAGTTCACTAGTGGTGGCTCTCCTTAAGATAGATAACATGTTGGGTGAACAAATTACAATGGGGCAATTGACAAACATCGAGAAAGCAATACGTGCATATACTAAACATCTTGACTCCTTTGAGATTTGATTGGGCATTACAACATTATACATAGACCGTAATCCAACTACATCTATGACTAATAATCCACCTTCAGGTTATCATCCGACCCCCCCTCTAGTATTAAGTTGCAAGCAACATATAATTGCATTATGCATTGCGTGTAAAGTACAAAATACAATTGTTCTATGAACAAAGGATTGTTGTTTTCTCCCTAGTAGCAATAGCACATCTAGTACCTTAGACATTTTTGTCACTTCCCAGATTACTAGAGGCATGAACCCACTATCGAGCATAAATACTAACTCTTGGAGTTGCTAGCATCTACTTGGCCAAGATAGCTACTAACAACGGAAATCGTGCAAGATCACAAATAACAAAGACATGATAGAATCAATAATCAATCTGAAATAGCATCTCAATATCGATCAGATCCCCGCAAACACAACATGTAGGATTACAAATATATGATCTTGATCGTGAACGGAGCTCACAAGATCTAAACATGACAGCACAAAGGAGAAGAACCAGCCATCTAGCTACTACATGGACCCGTAGTCCAGAGATGAACTACTCACGCATCACACCAGAGGCTTGCATGGTGATGAAGAAGGCCTGCAGGGTGCATTCTCCCCTCCGGCAGGGTGCCGGGAAGAGCTTCAGATCCCTCCCGATCTAGGGATGGAGATGACGGCGGCTACAGACTCTTTCGTGGAATTTTGATCGGGTCCTTAGGGTTTCTGTATCAGAGGCAGCTTATAGGCGAAAGGGGAGGTTGAGGGGGTGCCCGAGGCGGCCATACCACCCCCTGGTGCGGGCCAGGCTTGGCCACGCGGCCAGGTGGTGTGGCGGCCCTCTGGCCCCTCTCCGTCTCGTACTCTGGCTCCGGGTGTCCCTCGGTGAAAAACTGACTTTGGCTTTTGTCCCGTCCAATTCCGTGAATATTCATTTTCTGACTTTCTAGGAACCAAAAACAGCAGAAAACAGGCAGCTTGCACTGTGGCTCTTGTTAATAGGTTAGTCTAAGAAAGTGTATAGAAAGTACTCCAAAGTGTGGACAAAACATAAGAAAGTAGATAAAACAAAGCATGGAACATCAAAAATTATGGATACGTTAGCAACGTATCAACATCCCCAAGCTTAACTCCTGCTCGTCCTCGAGTAGGTAAGTGATAGAAAGAAAGAATAATTTTTGAGGTGACATGCACCATCATAAACTTGATCAAAGTATTTGTAAAACAATGATAGCTGGGATCATAGTACTTCAATCATAACATGAAAGACAAAGTTCTAACAATAAGACAAAGCAACTATGTTGCAACATGAAAAGGCACAAACAAAATATTCATGAATAAGAATGCTTTGCAAGACGTTTGTTTGTTTCACATAAAGAAAGCATAACATAGTGGCATTCAGCTTGTCCCTCATAGAGTAGCAAACATAAATGCATAGGACACCTTAAAAGTTCATAAGAGTGACAAGATATAAATAGTTTAAAACAAGCAATATCAAAGTTATGCATCAATCAACAAGTCTTGGGACAATGCACATAGAACTAAGGATGGCCACTATGATCTCAAAGTAGGTGCACATAGATAGAAGGTGGAGACTCAACATAAAAGTAAAAGAAAGGCCTTCATAGAAGGAAGTAGGGATTCAAGTTTCATAAAGAGCTTACAAAAATTATGGTACTTATTACCTTTCAAGTCTCATTGCCCCTATCATAAGCATCTTGAAGTGATTAAGGTTAAAGTGAACAAACTATGGAGTATATGCTTGATGAAGTATAAGTTGGAAATCTCATGTCCCTTGAATACGAGGGCCGCTCCTCATGCTACTCAAGTTTAGTTACCGGTAAGTTCTTGTCATAGTAAGTACATGTGTATCATAGAGAACCGCCAACGGGGTACCCCTTGCCCGATGATACGGAAGAATCCCCGTATCAAAATGACAAGGCAAGCAGACAACGACCATCTCAACAATCTTCTTATTTACCATGGGAAAATGGTGCTTTTTTATCTCTTTCCTCTTTTCTCATATCTCTTTTTTTTTCTTTTTCTCTTTTTTTCTCAATATCTGACTCTTTTTTTATAAGAAGAATGCTTCATAGACAGCTCATTATGGTTACACTGTAGGTTTCCACCATGACGGCATGGATTAGACCAGCGGCCCAGGCGTTTCTCTAACACATATACATAACTCCATGGACTTACAAGCTCCCCTTTCATTTCACACCGACGACATCCATTTACAAAAGAGCATGATATCAACTAGGTACAAGTACCAAGTGCAATGTTGAAAGCGTTCCCCATGATAGCATGGTTCTGCTAATCCCCAACATATAAATGCAAGCATATACAACATAGACGACACAATAGTTCAAGTTTATTAAGGGCAAGAAAAGTAAAGTGTGCCATCAAGTTCGTGAGAGCTTTAATCACTAGTTTTCTCATAACAAGTTTAATTCGGAAGGTAGATAAAAACATGAATATACTTGGAATAGCAAATTCTGATAGGTAGTTATGGTGGACTCTTTGGAATAACTTGGTTTTAGGAGTTGGATGCATGAGTTGAACTCATACTTGGTTATGTAGGCTAGCAAAAGACTAGGAGCGACCAACTAAGAGAGCAATAATGGCCATAATCATGCAGAGCGACAAAACATCATTAATCAAAGCATAAATTGATACTACAAGTTGAAAACTAAAGGATCATAAAGGCTTTTATGGTGACTTGGGATAGTCGTAACATGGTGTGAGCATGCGCCAAGTCAACCCAAATAAAGCATCAAAGGAGAATACCACAATACTATGCTTTAATATGCTAAAACAACGCATGATTCTTCCAAGGCACATTAAGAAATCTCAATTGTTTATAACATGTCATGCTACAGCAAAGATCACTAAGCATAAAGCCAAAACAATATCAAGCATGGCATGACAAATCATAGGCTAGAGTCAAAAACAAGCTCCTTTTACCACTTAAACATGAACTTTTCATACTATTTTCCAATCCAAACCAAACTATTTGAAAACCAATGCATGAAAGATGGGGTCCAACCAATTTATTCAGCAAACTAAGAAAACCAAGCAAACGAAAACAAAAAAGAAGACGCTCCAAGAACAACACAATTATGCATGAAACAATAAAAATAAAGTGTTTGGAAGAAACCGTGGATTTTTATTGATGAAGAAGGGGATGCCTTGGGCATCCCCAAGCTCTGACGCTTGTACCTCTTGAATATTTCTTGGGGTGACACGGGGTGGTGATGCGCTCGACTTTCGACGTAGAGCTCGTTGGGAACCCCAAGAGGAAGGTATGATGAGCACAACAGTAAGTTTTCCCTCAGTTATGAAACCAAGGTTTAATCGAACCAGTAGGAGCAAGGAAACACCCCAAAGGTGTTACTAGCTGAGCTTTGGCAGGGCGCACTACCGGTGCTAGTAGCAACGTGGAGACCTGCACAACACAACCACAGAACTTTGTCCCCAACTTGCGATGAGGTTGTCAATCTCACCGTGTTTTGCGGAAAACAAAGGATTAAACGTATCGAATGGAAAGAAGTAAAAGTTTGCGGAAAGTAAAGACAAAGCAGTAAAAGATTGTAGATTGTATGTAAAGAAAAGGACCGGGATCCATAGTTCACTAGAGGTGGCTCTCCTTAAGATAGATAACATGCTGGGTGAACAAATTACAGCGGGGCAATTGACAAACACCGAGAAAGAAATACATGCATATACTAATCATCTTGACTCCTTTGAGACTTGATTGGGCATTACAACGTAATACATAGACCGCCATCCAACTGCATCTATGACTAATAATCCACCTTCAGGTTATCACCCGAACCCCCTCGAGTATTAAGTTGCAAGCAACAGATTATTGCTTTACAAACTGCGTGTAAAGTAAACAATACGATTGTTCTATGAACAAAGGATTGTTGTTTTCTCCCTAGTAGCAACATCACATCTAGTACCTTAGAGATTTCTGTCACTTCCCCAGATTACCAGAGGCATGAACCCACTATTGAGCATAAATACTAACTCTTGGAGTTGCTAGCATCTACTTGGCCAAGATAGCTACTAACAACGGAAAGCATGCAAGATCTCAAATAACAAAGACATGATAGAATCAATAATCAATCTGAAATAGCATCTCAATATCCATCGGATTCCCGCAAACACAACATGTATGAATTACAAATAGATGATCTTGATCATGAACGGAGCTCACAAGATCTAAACATGAAAGAATAAAGGAGGAGAACCAGCCATCTAGCTACTACATGGATCCGTAGTCCAAGGATGAACTACTCACGCATCACACCGGAGGCTTGCATGGTGATGAAGAAGGCCTCCAGGGTGAATTCCCCTCTCCGGCAGGGTGCCGGGAAGAGCTTCAGTTCCCTCCCGACCTGGGGATGGAGATGACGGCGGCTATAGACTCTTTCGTGGATTTTTGATCGGGTACTTAGAGTTTTCGTCCCGAGGGAAATATATAGGCGGAAGGAGAGGCCGAGGGGGTGCCAGGGCTGGCCTCATCACCCCCTAGCACGGGCTAGGCTGGGCCACGCGGCCAGGTGGTGTGGTGGCCCCCTGGTCCCTCTCCGTCTCGTATTCTGGCACTTGATCTCTTCCGGAAAAATAGGCACTTTGGCTTTTGTCCCGTCCAATTCCGAGAATATTCATTTTCTGACTTTCCTGGAACCAATAATAGCAGAAAATAGGCAGCTGGCACTTGTGGCTCTTGTTAATAGGTTAGTCCAAGAAATCATATGAAAAGTACTCCAAAGTTGGAACAAAACACAAGAAAGTGGATAAAACCAAGCATGGAACATCAAAAATTATAGATACATTTGCAATGTATCAACATCCCCAAGCTTAACTCCTTCTCGTCCTTGAGTAGGTAAGTGATAAAAAGAAAGAATAATTTTTGAGGTGACATGCACCATCGAAGACTTGATCAAAGTATTTGTAAAACATTCAAAGCTGGGATCATAGTACTTCAATCATAACATGGAAGAAAAAGTTCAAGTAATAAGACAAAGAAACTTTGATGCAACATGAAAAGGCACAAACAAAAGATTCATGAATAACAATGCTTTGCAAGACGTTTGTTTGTTTCACATAAAGAAAACATAGCATAATAGTATTCAGCTTGTCCCTCGTGGAGTAGCAAATATAAATGCATAGGACACCTTCAAAGTTCATAATAGTGACTAGATACAAATAGTTTAAAACAAGCAATATGAAGTTATGCATCAATCAACTAGTCTTGGGACAATGCACATAGAACTAAGAATGGCCACTATGCTCTCAAAGTCGGTGCATAAATATAGAAGGTGGAGACTCAATATAACGGTGGAACAAAGGCCTTTTGTAAAAGGAAGTAGGGATTCAAGTCTCATAAAGAGCTTCCAAAATTTATGGTACTTATAGCTTTCATCTCTCATTGCCCCTATCATAAGCATCTTGAAGTGATTAAGGTTAAAGTGAACAAACTATGGTGTACATGCTTGACGAAGTATAAGTCAAAAATCTCATGTCCCTTGTATACGAGGGTCTCTCCTCATGCTACTCAAGTTTAGTCACCAGTAAGTTCTTGTCATAGTAAGTACATGTGTATCATAGAGAACCGCCAACGGGGTACCCCCTACCCGATGATACGGAAGAATCCCCATATCAAAATGACAAGGCAAGTAGACAACGAGCATCTCAGCATTCTTCTTATTTACCATGGGAATATGGTGCTTTTTTCTCTCTTTCCTATTTTCATAGTATCTCTCTTTTTTTCTCTTTTCTCTTTTTTTCAATAGGACTATTTTTTTAATAAGAAGAATGCTTCATAGACAGCTCATTATGGTTACCCTGCAGGTTTCCACCATGTCAGCATGGATTAAACCAGCGGCCCAGGCGTTTCTCTAACACATATACATAACTCCATGGCCTTACAAGCTCCCCTTTCATTTCACACCGACGACATCCATATACAAAAGAGCATGATATCAACTAGGTACAAGTACCAAGTGCAATGTTGAAAGCGTTTCCCATGAAAGCATGGTTCTGCTAATTCTCGACAAATAAGTGCAAGCATATACAACATAGAAGACACAATGGTTCAAGTTTATTAAGGGCAAGAAAAGTAAAGTGTGCCATCAAGTTCGTGAGAGCTTTAATCACTAGTTTTCTCATAACAAGTGGAAGGTAAACAAAAGCATGAATGTACTTGGAATAGCATAAGCTAGTAGGTAGGTATGGTGGACTCTTTGGAATAACTTGGTTTAGGGAGTTGGATGCATGAGTGGAACTCATACTTTGTTGTGGAGGCTAGCAAAAGACTGGGAGCGACAAACTAAGAGAGCAATAATGGCCATAATCATGCAGAGCGACAAAACATCATTGATCAAAGCATAAAGTGATACTACAAGTTGAAAACTAAAGGATCATAAAAGCTTTTATGGTGACTTGGGATAGTCATAACATGGTGTGAGTATGCGCCAAGTCAACCCAAATAAAGCATCAAAGGAGAATACCACTATACTATGCTTTAATATGCTAAAACAACGCATGATTCATCCAAGGCACATTAAGCAATCTCAATTGTTTATAACAAGTCATGCTACAGCAAAGAATACTAAGCATAAAGCCAAAACGATATCAAGCATTGCACGACAAAGAATAGGCCACAGTCAAAAACGAGCTCTTTTTACCACATAAGTATGAATTTTCCTACTCTTTTGCAAACCAAACCAAACTATTTGAAAACCAATGTATGAAAGAGGGGGTCCAACCAATTGATTAAGAAAACTAAACAAACCAAGCAAACTAAAAACCAAAGCGAAAACAAAAAAGAAGACGCTCCAAGAACAACACAACTGTGCATGAAACAATAAAAATGAAGCGTTTGGAAGAAACCTGGGATTTTTATTGATGAAGAAGGGGATGCCTTGGGCATCCCCAAGCTTTGACGCTTGTACTTCTTATATATTTCTTGGGGTGACATGCGTGGCATCCCCAAGCTTTAGCTTTAGTCCATCCTTCATCTCATTACTCATTCCTTCCATGCGCCTGAAATTTTTCCTTCATACAAAACTTCACACAATCTCATTAGCAAGATTAGTGAACTTAAGATAAATAAGTCTCAAGGTTCAGTTCTAACACCAAATAAACTTCCATTAGAACACTAGCTACTGTAGTACTTTCCTCAAAAAGCTCAATTCCCGAAAAGAACTCAAGAAGGAACCAACAAGAAGCAAATGCAGAAAATGGCAGAAATCTGTCAAAACAGACCAGCAAGTAAAGACGAATTTTTTCGAAGACCTTCTGTTTCTCAAATCAAAAAGTGTTGAACTAACTAAAGTTATATAACAACCTGGGGCAGACGCACAACAAATTACAGCTCAATCTGACATACAGATCTCTCTCACAAATTTTTACGGTGAAACACAAAAATCTGTTTCGGGACAGCAACTTTCCCAATCATTACTTCTCTCTCATTAGAGGTTACTCTTAGCACAAAAAGCAAATAAAAAGGATAAGGAGAGGTTATTAAAGAGTTAATAACTTCCAAGACTCATCTAAAACTTTTGGGTTATCTCCCAATAAGTACTTTTCTTTAACGCCTTTAAGTTAGGCATAAGAAGCCAAGAAAGAATCAAGTGTTCTCAGATGAAGAAGCATTAAAACCAACTTTCTTCCCCTTACCTCTCTTACTTTTATTCTTAACCTTGGGGAAAATATGATTGTTTGGTGGAGAAGAAAGGTGCATGGTCCCCTTTTCCACATCTATTATTGCTCCAAGGAGTTTTAATAGGGACCTTCCAAGTGTAATTTGTCCTTTTCCTGCACATTCAATAACAAGATAATCAATAGAAATCGTTTTCCCAAGGATCTTTTTAAACACTCCTTTCAGCTATTCCAAGAGGTAATATGGTAGTATTATCAGCAAGAGATATTTCTTTTCCTCCTTCAATGAGCCCCCAAGTATTCAGAGATTTATAAATATCTTTGGGCATAAGCCAAAATTCAGACATGATATCACAGCGAGCTTGAAAAGTTTCAGTGTTCATCTCAATCTTTACTGTAGGGAACCACTTTGATGGTTCATAGTTTTTTGGAACATAATCGTGATGCTCCCTAAGTGTATTATAGCAACTTTCTAATCTAGTAATGCTAGCCTCAAGAGTGTCCAACCTAGCAAATATTTTTGCGAAAGAAGTATCAGTTTGGCTAGGCAAGTTGTAATTGAGGATCAATTTATTTATAGCATTAATAGCATCATCCTCATTACAATAGAGGAAATATCCTCCCACAGCAGCATCTATAGAAAAGAGCAATTCCAAGGTAAAAACTGCTAAGGAACAAGCTTTGAGTCATTTTAGGCTCAGTTTTTTCATGTAGATCGGAGATTCTAGACCAAGCTTCCTTAAAACTTTCCTCAATTCCTTGTTTAAAAGTGAAAATCATATCCTCGAGTGACATAGTGATTGGAGCAAGGCTAGACATAGTGACAACTTAGGATAGGAACTAATTTGTTTGTGTTTTTCAAATAAGAAAGCAAACTTGCAAAACTAATTTTTTTGTGTTTTTTGAAAAAGAAACAACCAAACAAAGTAAAAAGAAAACTAAGCAAAACAACAACAACAAAGTAAAAAGATTGGTTATGAGGGACTCCCCATGTGAAGATGTCCTTGACTCCCCGGCAACGGCGCCAGAAAAGATCTTGATGCGCTCGACTTTCGACGTAGAGCTCGTTGGGAACCCCAAGAGGAAGGTATGATGAGCACAACAGTAAGTTTTCCCTCAGTTATGAAACCAAGGTTTAATCGAACCAGTAGGAGCAAGGAAACACCCCAAAGGTGTTACTAGCTGAGCTTTGGCAGGGCGCACTACCGGTGCTAGTAGCAACGTGGAGACCTGCACAACACAACCACAGAACTTTGTCCCCAACTTGCGATGAGGTTGTCAATCTCACCGTGTTTTGCGGAAAACAAAGGATTAAACGTATCGAATGGAAAGAAGTAAAAGTTTGCGGAAAGTAAAGACAAAGCAGTAAAAGATTGTAGATTGTATGTAAAGAAAAGGACCGGGATCCATAGTTCACTAGAGGTGGCTCTCCTTAAGATAGATAACATGCTGGGTGAACAAATTACAGCGGGGCAATTGACAAACACCGAGAAAGAAATACATGCATATACTAATCATCTTGACTCCTTTGAGACTTGATTGGGCATTACAACGTAATACATAGACCGCCATCCAACTGCATCTATGACTAATAATCCACCTTCAGGTTATCACCCGAACCCCCTCGAGTATTAAGTTGCAAGCAACAGATTATTGCTTTACAAACTGCGTGTAAAGTAAACAATACGATTGTTCTATGAACAAAGGATTGTTGTTTTCTCCCTAGTAGCAACATCACATCTAGTACCTTAGAGATTTCTGTCACTTCCCCAGATTACCAGAGGCATGAACCCACTATTGAGCATAAATACTAACTCTTGGAGTTGCTAGCATCTACTTGGCCAAGATAGCTACTAACAACGGAAAGCATGCAAGATCTCAAATAACAAAGACATGATAGAATCAATAATCAATCTGAAATAGCATCTCAATATCCATCGGATTCCCGCAAACACAACATGTATGAATTACAAATAGATGATCTTGATCATGAACGGAGCTCACAAGATCTAAACATGAAAGAATAAAGGAGGAGAACCAGCCATCTAGCTACTACATGGATCCGTAGTCCAAGGATGAACTACTCACACATCACATCGGAGGCTTGCATGGTGATGAAGAAGGCCTCCAAGGTGAATTGCCCTCTCCGGCAGGGTGCCGGGAAGAGCTTCAAATCCCTCCCGATCTAGGGATGGAGATGACGGCGGGTACAGACTCTTTTGTGGATTTTTGATCGGGTACTTAGGGTTTTCGTCCCGAGGGCAATATATAGGTGGAAGGAGAGGCCGAGGGGGTGCCAGGGCTGGCCTCACCACCCCCTAGCGCGGGCCAGGTGGTTGTGGTGGCCCCCGGATCCCTCTCCGTCTCGTATTCTGGCACTTGATCACTTCCGGAAAAATAGGCATTTTGGCTTTTGTCCCGTCCAATTCCGAGAATATTCATTTTCTGACTTTCCCGGAACCAAAAACAGCAGAAAACAGGCAGCTGGCACTTGTGGATCTTGTTAATAGATTAGTCTAAGAAATCATATGAAAATTACTCCAAAGTTGGAACAAAACACAAGCAAGTGGATAAAACCAAGCATGCAACATCAAAAATTACTGATACATTTGCAATGTATCAGGTGGCATGCCCAAGCTTGAGCTTTAGTCTAGTCTTCATCTCATTACATCATTCTCTCCATACACCTAAATTTTTTTCTTCATACAAAACTTCACACAATATTTATTAGCAACATTAGTGCACTCAAGGTAATAAGTCTTTAGGTTCATTTTCAACACCAATAAAACTTCCATTGAAACACATCCCTCAAAAAGCTCAATTCCCCAAAAGAATTAAAAAAGGAACCAACAAGAAGCAAATGCAAATAATGGCAGAAATCTGTCAAAACAGACTAGCAGGTAAAAACCAATTGTTTGGAAGACCTTCTGTTGGTCAAATCAAAAAGTGTTGAAGTAAATAAAGTTACATAACAACCTGGGGTAGAAGCACAAAAATTCACGCCTCAAAGACGTACAGAGAGTTTACACGAATTTTTACGGTGAAGCACATAAATCTGTTTCGGGACAGCAATTTCCCAATCATTACTTCCCTCTCATTAGAGGTTACTCTTGGCACAAAAAGCAAATAAAAAGTATAAGGAGCGGTTATTACAGCAAGACTCATCTAAAACTTTTGGGTTATCTCCCAATAAGTACTTTTCTTTAACGCCTTTAAGTTGGGCATAAGAAGCAAGAAAAAGAATTAAATGTTCTCAAATGAACAAGCATTAAGAGACAATTTTTTTCATAGGAGAGGAAAAATAAATCTTCTCTCTCTTCTTAGGGAAGTGTTCTATACCTTTCTTGAGTGGGTGTTGATATTTAATGGTGCCTTCTTTCATATCAATAATGGCACCAACAATTCTAAGAAAAGGTCTTCCCAAAGTAATAGGACATGAAGCATTGCATTCAACATCCAAAACATAGAAATCAATGGGGACATAAGCATTGTTAACCATAATAAGAACATCATTAATACTCCCCATGAGTTTATTTTTAACACTATCATCGAGTGGGATATTCAAATAACAATCTTCCAAAGGTGGCAAATCAAGCATATCATAAATCTTTCTAGGCATAATAGAAACACTACTATTAAGATCACATAAACATTAAAATCAAAATCATTCACTTTCATATTAATGATGGGTTCCCAACCATCTTCTTGTTTCATAGGAATAGAAGCTTTATGTTTCATCTTTTCTTCTTTAATTTTTATGAGAGCATTAGTAATGTGTTTTGTAAAGGCCATATTCATAGCACTAGCATTAGGACTTTTAGCAAGCTTTTGTAGGAACTTAATAACTTTAGAGATGTTGCAACCATCAAGATAAAAATCATAATTATCATCTAAAGTAGTAGAGCTATTACTACCCTCAACACTAATGGTAGTGATAGTAGAAACACTAATATTTCTAGCAATTTCATCTTCTCTTTCCCACTTAGCATGCAATTCAGCTAATACTCTAACATTTTCATCAATTCTAACTTGTATGGCATTAGTAGCAGCAAAGGGATTCTCATTAGTTTCAGGTTTAGCAGCCATTTTATTAATCAAAGAGGATTGTGCTTCAGACAAAGATGAAATATTTCTTTTAGCATTAGAAAGTTTCAATTGCAAACTAGGAATTTCCCTATTCAAACTCTCAAGTTGATGACTAATATTCTTCAAAAGGGTAGATTGCTCCTCCATAGTTTTAGTAAATAATTTATTTTGTTCATATTGCATTTGCATGAAGTTTTTAGTGGCCCTTTCCACTTCTAAAATTCTTCCTTCACTAGGTATTCCAGGTTTTCCATTATAACCATAAGTATTATTAGGAGGGTAGGGCCTATAATTGTTATTGCCATAAGCATTGTTGCTAAAATTGTTATTTCTTATAAATTTCACATCAACTTGCTCTTCTTGAGCAACCAAAGAGGCTAAGGAAACATGATTTGGATCAATATGAGCCTTCCCATTAACAAGCATAGACATAATAACATCAATTTTATCACTCAAGGAAGAGGTTTTTTCAACAGAATTTGCCTTCTTACCTTGTGGAGATCTTTCAGTGTGTCATTCAGAATAGTTAACCATCATATTATCTAGAAGCTTTGTTGCAGCACCCAAAGTAATGGTCATAAAGGTACCTCCAACAACAGAATCCAATAGATTTCTTGAAGAATAGTTCAATCCTGCATAAAAGGTTTGGATAATCATCCAAGCAGTCAGTCCATCAGTGGGACAATTCTTTACCAAAGATTTCATTCTTTTCCAAGCTTGAGCAACATGTTCATTATCAGATTGTTTAAACTTCATTATTTCACTTCTCATAGATATAATCTTAGTAGGAGGATAGTATTTTCCAATGAAAGCATATTTGCATTTAGTCCAAGAATCAATACTATTCCTAGTTAAGGAATTCAACCATTCTTTAGCTTTTCCTCTCAAAGAGAAAGTAAACAATTTAAGCTTGATAATATCCCCATCTATATCCCTATGCTTTTGCATCTCACAAAGTTCAACAAAGTTATTTAGATGAGCAGTAGATCTTCATTACCAAAACCAGAAAATTGTTCTCTCATAACAAGATTGAGTAACACAGGTTTTATTTCAAAGAAAGTAGCTTCAGGAATAGGTGGAGCAATAGGTGTGCACATCAAATCATTGTTGTTGGTGCTAGTGAAGTCACACAACTTAGTGTTTTTAACAGTAGTCATTTTTTGTGTGTTTTTAATAAAGAAAGCAAACTAGTAAAACTATTTTTTTGTGTTTTTGATAAAGAAACAAGCAAACAAAGCAGAAATAAACTAAGCAAAACAAAAACAACAAAGTAAAGAGATTGGTTATGAGGGACTCCCCTTGTGAAGATGTCCTTGACTACCCGGCAATGGCGCCAGAAAATATACTTGCTGACTCGTGTATTAACGAGCTCGTTGGGGAACCCCAAGAGGAAGGTATGATGAGCATAGTAGTAAGTTTTCCCTCAGTTATCAAACCAAGGTTATCAATCCAGTAGGAGCAAGGAAACACCTCCAAGGTGTTACTGGCTGGACTTTGGCAGGGCGCACTATCGGCACCGGCAGCAACGTGGAAACTTGCACAACACAACCCACAGAACTTTGCCCCCAACTTACAGTGAGGTTGTCAATCTCACCGGTTTTGCTGAAAACAAAGGATTAAACGTATTGTGTGGAAGAAAGTAATAGTTTGCAGAAAGTAAACAGAAAGTAGTAAACAGTTGATTGTAGATTGATGATAAAAGAAAGGACTGGGGTCCATAGTTCACTAGTGGTGGCTCCCATTAAGATAGATAACATGTTGGGTGAACAAATTACAATGGGGCAATTGACAAACATCGAGAAAGCAATACATGCATATACTAAACATCTTGACTCCTTTGAGATTTGATTGGGCATTACAACATTATACATAGACCGTAATCCAACTACATCTATGACTAATAATCCACCTTCAGGTTATCATCCGAACCCCCTCCAGTATTAAGTTGCAAGCAACAGATAATTGCATTACGCATTGCGTGTAAAGTACAAATTACAATTGTTCTATGAACAAAGGATTGTTGTTTTCTCCCTAGTAGCAACAACACATCTCGTACCTTAGAGATTTCTGTGACTTCCCAGATTACTAGAGGCATGAACCCACTATCGAGCATAAATACTAACTCTTGGAGATGCTAGCATCTACTTGGCCAAGATAGCTACTAACAACGGAAAGCATGCAAGATCACAAATAACAAAGACATGATAGAATTAACAATCAATCTGAAATAGCATCTCAATATCCATCGGATCCCCGCAAACACAACATATTGGATTACGAATAGATGATCTTGATCATGAACGGAGCTCACAAGATCTAAACATGATAGCACAAAGGATAAGAACCAGCCATCTAGCTACTACATGGACCCGTAGTCTAGAGATGAACTACTCACGCATCACACCGGAGGCTTGCATGGTGATGAAGAAGGCCTCCAGGGTGAATTCTCCCCTCCAGCAGGGTGCCGGGAAGAGCTTCAGATCCCTCCCGGTCTAGGGATGGAGATGACAGCAGCTACAGACTCTTTCGTGGAATTTTGATCGAGTCCTTAGGGTTTCTGTATCGGAGGCATCTTATGGGCAAAAGGGGAGGCCGAGGGGGTGCCCGAGGAGGCCACACCACCCCCTGGCACGGGTCAGGCTTGGCCGCGTGGCCAGGTGGTGTGGCGGCCCTTTGGCCCCTCTCCGTCTCGTATTCTGGCTCCGTGTGTCCCTCGGTGAAAAACTGACTTTGGCTTTTGTCTCGTCCAATTTCGAGAATATTAATTTTTCTGACTTTCCTAGAACCAAGAACAGCAGAAAACAGGCAGCTGGCACTGTAGCTCTTGTTAATAGGTTAGTCCAAGAAAGTGTATAGAAAGTACTCCAAAGTGTGGACAAAACATAAGAAAGTAGATAAAACCAAGCATGGAACATCAAAAATTATGGATACATTAGCAACGTATCATGCTTGTACCTAGATCACAAAGTGCAGCTATCTCATTGGTTCCAATCTTTATCTTAATAGTAGGATCAAATATGTCATCTAGTTTAACATGTAATTTTCAGCAATTTGCTTGTATTCTTCTTCAATCTCACGTACCTTTATTGCTACTTGATTGACAAAATGTTGGTACATAGCTTCCTCAATACCTTCACTTACCGGAATCTTGACGTTGATCCTTTTTACGAGATATTCAATGGTGTAACTTGGTGAAGGAGCATTACTATAGTCAAGTTCTTCAGGCTCCTCCCATTGGATCCTCATCATTTTGAGTTCTTCAACAGGATTGGGCTCAGCTATACCTGCAAATTTAGCTAGAATAAGAGTTTGACTCTTGGTTATCTTACCTAGCTGTGCCTCAATGATCCTTGTTCTTTCTTGAATGGCATATAAATAATTTCTGGAACTAACAGCTTGGTTAGATAATTTACTAAGCATAGTATCATGGTTCTCCGTAATTTTGACTAAAATATTATTTTGTTTGTTTCGTGAGTCTATGAAAGACTTCAGTGGTTCTTGGAGACTACCATTACTATTTCCCATATTATTATTAGAGTTTCCTGCATGACTAGCATAGTGTTTCTGAAAGTTAGGATTGTAACTCTTCTTCCAAGAAGGATTATAATCATTACGAGCTACGAAGTCTATTTCTTCAAAAATTGTTTCGGGAGTGGCTCTTACCTAAGTTTCCTTACCTTTTAAGGCTAGTATGAGCTCATCCAACTTAGCATTGAGATCTTCGTTCTCTTGTGGTGAGACATAGTTCACCTTCTTCGCGTTTGATATTTCCACATGCCATTGAGCATGCTTATCTTGCATATTGTCTAGCAGATGCTTTGCTTCGGTAATATGGTTACCCATAAATGTTCCTCCAGCTGCAGTTTAAGAGCATTATAAAATAAATGGAGGATTAACCAATCTTTCATCCCATGACTAGCACAATTTCTTAGGAATTCTTTCATCCTCTCCCATGCAAGCGCTAGTGGCTCACGCTCTTCCTGTCTAAATCTAGTAATATTAGATCTAAGTTGCATAATATTAAGTGCATAACTGTGTCTTCAACATCAGAGCATCCAAGTTGATTTTGTTGAACCAAACTTAATTAATGGGGCTTAATTTCATAATCATCAGCAGCAGTTGCTGGCTGAGTAATAGGAGTATGCAAATAATCATTATTGGGAGTAGCAAACTCCACAAGCTTCTTTTCAGCCATACTTCCTATGTTTTGGGGTTTTCTTAGATAAAGAATTATAACCGTACAAGCAAGAATTCAAAGACTAACTAAATTGTTTTGGTTTATCAAATAAAGACTGAAAGCAAACTACCAAAATTAAAAACAAGAATTAAAACTAGCAAGGTTCCTAATAACCTCACCAGGGTAGCTATTGCTTCCCCAGCAACGACGCCAGAAAAAGTGTTGATACATTCGATCTGGATCACGGATGTAGTATAGATTTTGTTTCCCTAGTAGACCTAGGTTATCGTATCCTTGGGAAGCAAATGCGTAGTGAATTTGCTTTAACGGACCTTCGGGAGTTTTAGAATTCCTTTTGTGTTTTCACCAGACAAGTAGCTTGCGTCTTTTTGTTGTCAATAATGGAGAGAGGGCCTAGGGCGTTCGATTTCACCTGTAGATGTGCAAAACATCTGATGGAAATAAAAGATAGAAATAAAGTATGTGTGTACTTGTTAGAGCAAGATAAATTATATGTGGGCAGTGCATCCATAATTGTTATTTCCTCCGCAACCGCTTATAGTAATAACCTACTATTCTCATCCATATAAGAAACAGAACTAATGATATGCATAGTGATGTCACCGTTAATCCCAAGCAAATCCCTCACATACAGCCGTACTACCCCTTCTGTCACTGGGGTTCCCAACCTGGAGATTAATCATCACTCATACTCCCTATACCTGGCTCAACCCTCGGGGTCTTGGGTACTTGACAAGTCCTTGGATTGAGGCAAGAGAGGATACAATAATCATCATGTCATATAAACTAATACACGATCCCGTCTATGATAATTCATATGCACAATTGCTACATGGCTAGGCCGAAGCCCTTAGCCCAAGGAGAATTACACACACATAGAGATGAGATCAACAATCACAAACATTGCAATAAAAATCACAAGATTGATAGCAATAGTCTTACAATGTCGCCAATCGGAGAAGAGATCTACTATTACAAGTGGTGGAATATGGCTATGGAGATGGAGAAGGGTTTGGAGATCTGGAGGCAGCTGGTGATCTGTGGCAGAGACTTTTGGTGGTGCGAACTCTGTTTTCCCGTCGCCTGAGGCTTCTTTATATAGGGGTCACTTCACGAAATTTGTTCTGTTTTACCTAACGGTGGCGGTGCCAACTATACGACCGGAGATATACGGTCATAATTTTTTCTCTGGCCCTATAGTTGGTCGTTAAGGCGTTTGCCTCCATTGTAAGGCTCCTGGTTTCTTCTAGTAGTTGGAAATCTCGTATCTTTGACTTTAATGTAGTGATTCCCTCCTTTAGACGACATTATCTACGCAGGAAAAATACAAAAGGAAAGGATTGCACACCCCTCTAAATATTAGCATTAGTGGCATGGTTTAGAGAGTTATTTCATCAAGAATATGACTAATATCCAGTTTAAATGTGGACGTTAGATGGCTATATTTCAAAGCCATCAGTTTCACACACCAAACCCAAGTAACCCGGCAAACCACACGACTCGGCAGTGTGAGTGGATGAGGAAAATAGAGCAAAGTAGCACGGGAATGATCAGGCACCTCGGCACGATGCACCTCGCCAGCAGCAACTCATAGGAGCAAATGGGCAACAATAGATGTTACCACCTCCCCCGCCGAGGTATGAGAACCATGAGAGAAGGGATGCGGTGCATCACGTGAATGACCAGAACCAGCCGAATCAAAGAAACCTCGGTAATGACGGGAGAAATGAGTATAGGGAACATCATCAAGCTTATTGTGGGTTTACCACGGAAGAAACTGATAGGCAGAGGGCAAGACATCGACATATGGAAGTCAATGCGGTTATGCCGGCTGTGTCGAGGTACATGTCGTGGTGTAATCAAGAAATCACATGGAGTATGATCATCCCAGGCTCATGCCGAGTCCTGGATCGTACCCTTTGGTGCTTGACCCAACTTTCATTGGGCCGAACATCAACGTGAAGTTTTCCTAGGTGTTGATTAACAATGGCAGGAACATTAACATATTGTATAAGTACACAATGCATAAGCTGGGAGTCTCAGAGAATATGTTGCAAGCAAGCAAGACTACATTTCACGGCATTGTTCCGGGTTTGTCCTATGAGCCTATTGGAAAGGTTCGGATTGATGTCTTATTCGGCACAAGGGACAATTGCCGGACAAAAAATTTGGAGTTTCAAGTGGTGGACTTGGACAGTGCATACCATGCTTTACTCGGCATGCCAGCTCTATCAAAGTTTATGGCAAGTGACCACATCAGTTACTTACAGATGAAGATGCCAGGACCAAATGGAGTAATCACCATAATGGGAGATTTCAGGTGCTCAATGGAATGTGCCTCAGCCGGGTCAAACCTGGCCGAGTCACTGGTTATCGCTCAAGAGAACAGAAGGATCCAAGAGGTGGCGGTATTTGCTCAGTCCATGCAGCTGAATATGCCGGCTCTGATTAACCCGCATGGAAGTGTCTCATTTCAGCCGACAAAAGATACCAAGAAGGTACCATCTGATGATCAGTTCCTAGAGTGCACCGTGACAATTGGTGCCTGGCTTGGTGACAAATAGGAAAGCGAGCTCGTTAGCTTCCTCTGTGAGAATCAGGATATCTTTTCTTGGTCCACACAGGATCTGCAAGGTGTACCGAGGGAGTTGGCCGAGCACTCTTTACACGTAAGACTCGGAGCAAAGCCGGTGAAGCAACCTCTCCGCCGCTTCGTCGAATATAGGAGAAAAGTCATTGGCGATGAGATAGCTCGGCTCCTTGCAGCCGGGTTTATCATGGAAGTACTCTACCCAGATTGGCTATTTAATCCGGTGCTTGTGGAAAAGAAGAAGGATGATCCGAACGTAGCGGTAGTGTGGCATATGTGTATCGATTAGACGAACCTGAATAAGGCATGTCCAAAAGATCCATTCCCACTACGGAGGATAGATCAGGTCATTGATTCGAATGCTGGGTGTGAGTTGTTATCATTTTTAGATGCGTATTCTGGTTTCCACCAGATACCCCTAAACCCAGATGATCAAATAAAGACTGCTTTCATTACCCCGTATGGGGCTTATTGCTATCGCACTATGCCATTCAGCTTACGGAATGCAGGATGAACGTATCAAAGGTGCATGCAAAAATGCTTACATGATCAAACTGGCAAAAATGTCCGAGTATATGTCGATGATGTTGTGATAAAAACCAAGGAAAGCAAAACACTCCTAGATGATATCTGGCAGACATTTGCAAACTTAAGGAGGTTCCGAATGAAGCTTAACATGGAGAAGTGCACCTTTGGCAGTTCACTTTGCAGTAGTTCATCGGATTCTTAGATATATTCAAGGCTAGGAAGTTACTCAGTTTCCTCATGTCCAGCCAAGGTATCGAAATGATGTTCAGAAGTTCACTGGTTGCCTGACATCATTAAGTCGGTTTGTATGTTGGCTGGGAGAAAAGGCATTGCCTCTCTATCAGCTAATGAAAAAGTCGGATAAGTTTGTATGGACACCACAAGGAGATAGTGCATTTCATGAGCTCAAAAAGATGATAGCCTCTACACCTATTTTAGCTTCGCCATTATCCAAAGAGTTGATGTTTCTCTATATAGGAATGACCAACCGAGTCGTAAGTGCTGTGATAGTGGTGGAGCGTGATGAAGAGGGTAAGTATGTGCAGAGGCCAGTATATTACCTATCAAAGCAGAACTATCCTCATTATCAAAAGATGGCATATGGCGTGTATATGGCAGCCAAGAAGCTTAAGCATTACTTTGAAGAACACCCGGTGAAGGTGATATGTGAAGTGCCCATATCCGAGATAATGAGCAACAAAGATGCGAGTGGCTGGATTGCCAAATGGGAAATTGAGCTAGCCCCTTATGCTCCACAATATGATAGAAGGGATGCGATCAAGTCTCAGGCTATGGCCGACTTTTTCGTGGATTGGGCAGAAATGTAATATGAACCACCCTTGCTGGACTCAAACTACTAGAGAATGCATTTTGATGGATCCAAATGGAAGGACGGATTAGGGGCCGGGGTAGTCCTCACCTTGCCCAAGAAAGACCAGCTGAGATACGTCCTAAAAATCCATTTTTCTGCATCAAACAATGTGGCCGAGTATATGAAGTGCTCGTGCACGGACTAAAAGTGGCAAAAGAGATTAGGATACGTCGGATATAGTGCTTCGGAGATTCAGATTTGGTGGTGCAGCAAGTTTCTGGTCATTGGGATGCGTTGGACACAAACATGGCTCTGTATAGGTTTCACGTCCAAAAGATATGTGGTTATTTTGAGGGATGCGAATTCCATCATGTGCCAAGCGCTGAAAATGATGCAGCCAGTGTGTTATCTAAACTGGCTCATCTCAGCGAGCCATCCCGCCAGGAGTTACCTTGGAGCATTTGAGAAAACCATCTATTACCCCTTCACTAGAGTCCGAGTCAATTTATATCCCGGCAAACCCCAGATCAGAAGCTACCCCAATGGACATTGACTGGGGGAATACCTCGGCAAACCCAGGGACTACCTCAGCAAACTCGGGGACTGCCTCGATAAACCCAGGGACTGCCTTGCAGAACCCGAGGACTGTTCAGCTTCATCCGGCGGAGGTTATGACAGTTGATCCAATGGAAGTTGATGAAGTACTTTTCCCAATTCGTACTGTACCAACATGGGCACAACCAATATTTGAGTTCTTGAAAGATGGAACTTTGCCAAGTGACGAGATACTCTCGAGGCAAGTGCAGAGGAGAGCAAAGGCATATACTATCATCAATGCTAAGTTATACAAGAGAAGTGTCACTAGTGTCTTGCAGTGATGTGTTGACCTGGAAGAAGGGCTGGACATCCTCTGAGATATTCATCAGGGGGAATGTGGGCATCACGCCTCGTCTAGGGCATTAGTGGCAAAAGCTTTTCGACATGGGTTTTATTGGCCAAGTGCCTTACAGCAAGCCGAGGAATTGGTAAAGAAGTGTAATGGGTGTCAGAGGTATGCAAGCAAGACACATCTGCCAATGTCCGAACTCAAAACCATACCAATTACTTGGCCATTTGTTGTCTGGTGCCTAGACATGGTCAGAAATTCACGAGGAAACATGACCCATATCTTGGTCATGGTGGACAAGTTTACAAAGTGGATTGGAGTGAAGCCAATAAGAAAGTGTGATGGAGCCACTGCCGTGACATTCCTCAAGGATATCATCCTGAGATACGACTATCCACACAGTATCATAACAGATAATGGCACCAATTTCCCTGAAGGAGCATTTACCCGGTTTTGCCGAGATAAGAAGATCCGGCTAGATGTCGCATTAGTAGACCACCCTGCATCGAATGGACAAGTGGAAAGATCCAATGGACTAGTACTGTCCGGAATAAAAGCACAGCTCATTGAGCTACTGCAAAGATCACCGGGGTGTCGGGTAGATGAACTACCAGCGGTATTGTGAAGCTTAATAACAACTCCAAATCGATCAATAGGCCATACGCCATTCTTTCTGGTATATGGGGAAGAAGCTGTATTACCAGCCGACATAGAGCATGATTCACTCAGGGTCACCCAATACATAGAGGCCGAAGTGCAAGAAGCGCGACAAAATAATGTTGATCTGGTGGAAGAAGCGAGAGAATTGGCATTATCCAGATCCGCCATATATCAACAAAATCTTTGATGCTGTCATAGCCAGAAAGTGAACCCCTGAGTCTTTCGGGAAGGAGATCTGGTACTTCGGCTGGTGCAACGCACTACGGGCATGCATAAGCTACCCCCCATGGGAAGGGCCATTCATTGTAAGCAAAGCACTGCACAAAGATGTGTATTACCTCATTGATGCGCAACCACAGGAGATGAACAAGGCGGACATGTTTGGCGAGGAATCGAAGCGGCCATGGAATGTAGCTCTACTTCGTCCGTTTTACACTTAGCAAAAGTGTATGTATCCCAAACTCTCATATGTCAGCCTATATGTCGGCAGTGAGCCTATCAATGAAATCTCGGCACCCCGAGCAGAAACTCGGGGACTGCCTTAATTATAATCGTCTTTTTCTGTATTTACTTTTTATATGTCGGCTGGCTTAAATTACTTACATCTTAGCCGAGTTTGTAGTGTGTCGGCACCAAAAGCTAACTCTTCGACTTGTTGTCCAATAAGAATTGGCTTCATGGCAAGCAAGAGAACAAGTTTGGAATTGCATGGCACCTGAAAAACGACTAAGGAAAGGAACGTCATCAAGCCGATTTTTTTGGACTAACCCCCGTATTTACTTTATTTTTGTTATATTAAGTTATCTTGAGCTAATACTAAAAGTTTCAAGTATTGTTAGATAATTTTTTTGAACCTCGAACTCGTAAGTCAAACGCCAAATCAAGGTAGACACGAGCCGAATCACTGAATTGAGAGAACAAGAAAATGAAACTCGGGGATTTTGCCCAAGTTAATCCGTCATAAAAACATAAGTTGTAGCAAAATAACACATTGTTCACTACATCTGCGCCCGGCATACCAGGGATTTAATGAATTTTAAAGTTTTTTCACTTAAGGAGCCGCAGTGGCCGAACCATCCGCAGTAGGAGGAGGCAAGTTGTCTTTGGTGTGGGCAGCCTCGGCTTCAACTTCATCATCCGGGTTAGCCTCGGCATCCTCGGCGTCCTTGGCATCCTCGACATAGTCCAAACCTTCTTGGTCCTCATCCACGTATCCTTCAAGGTACTCATCATCGATGGCTTCGAGGGAGCTCGGCCCCTCATTACATTGATAACAATGGGCATATTAGATAAGCTCATAGGCGCGAGCTTGACGCTAGGCGATGCAGGACGAATCATTGGTCCACTTGGACCCGATGCGCAGATGACCGAGTACATTGAGATCAAAGCCTTCGTACCAGGAGAGCACAAAGGATAAGGTCATGTCGGCTCCAGCACGCGCATCGAATTCTCGCCTCAAGCTGAGTTGAGTGTTGTTTTCCCGAAGTTTCTCGATTAGCATGGCAACTCCCTCCGTATCAGTTTCACCCAGCCATAGGGTATGAAAAGCGTGGATGGCAGTGCCGAGGAGCCCCACCCCAAACACCTTCATGGGCTCGAGGCAAGCTGCAAGACCAGCCAAGGACTCGTCAATTGTCATTTCTTCGGAGATAGGGATGACTTCAGCTCTCATCACCCAGATCTTGCGGATGGCAATGTCGGAGCAGGCCTTGGACGGAGGAAAATCCTCTGAAAGTACAAACAAAAAGCAACTCAGAAAATGCAAAGAAAAGAGTAACCTCAGCAATATGAAGTAAACTCGGAACAAAGAAATTTACGGGCTATGAGGCCATGGATCTAGGTCAGCTGGGCTAGCCAAGCTGCCTGGTTCTTCTGGAATTCCTTAAAAGCAAAGGATTGAGTCAATTCTTGGAGGAATCCTTTGCTTTTATCAAGCTGGCCTATGAGTTGGATTTTCGTGTCAGAGAACTCCTGATCCAATTTTTCAAGCTCAATCTTATGGAGCTGTTGGAGCTTGTCATTCTTGGCACAAAGCTGGAGGATATCGTCGTCCTTCTCCTTCAGCTGGGCCTGATGCTGTCCTTCTTGTTCGAGAAAATGTAGCATCATATTAGGCAAGGGCACGCTATCTTGAAGAGACACTGTAATGATTTTTGACTCGATAGAGCCGAGGTATAATGACCTGTCGAGCAAGAATAAAAAGGACAAAGGATAAGATGCGAAGGAAAAGTACCTTTCAGCTTGGATACCTCCTTCTTCAGTGCCTCGTTCTAGGCCTCCACATTGGCTGCAAAATCTGGGTTAGAAGTTAATTCAGTGAGTCAAGGTGAAGGGAAGTAAGAATGAACATTTCAAAGAGAAAATTTTACCTTTCTTCTTCGGCTCGGGCAGCAAGGCCTTATGCTTCGAAGAAAGATCTGTATGCGTGTCTAGAAGCCACTAAAAATCAACGGTGTGTCGGTTGGTGGTGATCTACAAAGGAAGATGTTACTTCAGGAATAATAAGGAATATCAAAGTTACTCAAGACCTGGGCCAAGTGGAACTTAACCCGGCTCTAGATGAGTGTATATTTGAAGTTAATTAAGACCTGGGCCAAGTGGAACTTAACCCGGCTCTAGGTGAGTGAAGATTTGAAATTACTCAAGACCCAGGCCAAGTGGAACTTAACTCGGCTCTAGGGGAGTGAATATTTGAAGCTACTTATCTAACCAAGTTAAGATACTTCGGATTGGGGAACAAGTTACAGAAAAATTGCACAAGTTAATTAGGAGCATCCAACTAAGTAACGTGTTACTCCCCCGGAGGCTCGAGGACTAGAGGATATATCTACAAGTACTTGTGCATATGTAAAGAGATGGCTTAAGAGTTTACCTTCATCATCTTGCTGGCATAAGCAATTGATTTAGTAGCTGTATTAATCTAGGAGCCAATCTCCGTGGGACCAAACTTTGACGGGTTACCAAAGATGATATCAACATATTCAGCGTTATTCCAGTTCTCGGCAAACTCAGGAAGTGAGCCGAGGCTCCCACCACTGAGAGTCCGGGCCAGGACTAACCCTTTCTTGTGTGTAGCTTGGCGTGCAGGCTTGGCAGCGGCCAGACTAGAATGTAGCGTGATTTGCTTGTCTGGAGTTGGGCCAGAGGCAGTGCTGCCCTATTGCATCATGGACGCAATGGTGCGCTGCCCAGACCCGGCCATTGAACATTTGGCTGCAGCCTTGGTTGCCTCAGTAGCGGGCTTGGCCTTGGTCACATCGGCAACTTTCTTGGCGGTTGGCTTGGCTTGCTGCTCGAAGCTAAAAGTTGCACTCCGAACGAAGAAGTTGGCACGGTAGGCTTGGACTGAGGCTTCGGCTGAGTTTGGTCTTCTCGCCAAGTCTTGGGAGACTCGGACGAGGTAGGAGGTGCTTGTGGTAAAGAGCTTGAAGCTGGAGCCGGTCAAGGTTGAGGCTGAGGTTGAACTTGAGTCGGTGCCGGAGTCACCGGCACCTTGGTAGAATATTTCTCGGTGCCGATGTTGCTAGCACCATCATCTGGTTGCTGTTGATCAGAGGGAACACTTGGCTGATCTGACATAGCCACATCCTCGGGGGCGCTACCTCCATCCGTGCCAACATTGCCCTCCTCCCGCCGAGGTGAATTGACGTTTAGCGCAGTGGGAGAATTATCCTAGACGGGGCTTAGAACGGGAGCATCGTCATGGCGTGGAGAAGGTGGATTTTGGTGAAGTCGAGAGGCTATGCTTGGACCGCTCTGGGAAATGTCCTTGGGGGCCTTGCCGAGCCAAGCGGAAACAAGTATCAAGTTAGGATAGAGAAAGATAAACAAGAAATACATGTAAGGAGACCTACGCTACTCAAAGAACAAGAAAGGAAAGAAGAAGTTACTCGGATGCGGTAGGTGGATCCTTGGGCTTTGGAGCTCTCCGGATGGTGGCCTTGGTAGGGGGTTTACTAGTGACCTTGTTGGCA
Organism: Avena eriantha; assembly: GCA_910589775.1. Lineage (NCBI taxonomy): Eukaryota > Viridiplantae > Streptophyta > Magnoliopsida > Poales > Poaceae > Avena > Avena eriantha. Next base: position 96,556,838 of record OU342744.1, read on the forward strand.
GACTTCTTGTATCTCTTCCCGACCCTGGGTGGTTTAGAAGGAGGAGCTGAGGTAGCAGCTCGCTTCTTCACAGGGGCTTTTCGCCCACAGCAAGAGGAGGATCGGTGTGGACCTAACCAGCTGGGTTAGCTAGAGTTAGGTCAGCTGGAAAAGCGTAAGAAATAGGCATCAGATCAAATACCTCAAGAACTTCACAATCATCATCATCTCCGTGATCATCCGGATAATCCCTTAAGACAAAAGTCTTACCAGAGGGTCGGCTAGAGCCAGAGTCCAGGATAGGCACGAAGTCCTCGGAGTCCAGCTCCTCCAGATTCGAGGTATCCTGATCCTTGCCCCACTTGAGGGTCGGGGTCGTGGTGTCCTCTATAGTTTGACGAAGGAATTTCTGAAGAGAATAAGGCAAAAAGGTCATGTAAATGATACATGCCAGTATAACTCAGAAAAAGAGTCGTGTAAGACATGTACCGCGGGAGCTGTCCTATCTCAGCTAAAGTGCTCTAGCCCCCACTCCCAATCTTCGGTCAGGGGTGTCTTGAAGATATACATAACCCGACGATAGATCTGGGAGTCGGAGAGATCGATCGATGAAGTCCGGTTGGGGTCAAGGTGCCCGCTCATGTGGCAAAGCTTGTGCGTGCGTTTCTGCAGCGGGCAGATTTGGCTCCGAATGAAAGTGAGCATTAGATCCTCGCTGGACATCCCTTCAATCTTCAAATCTATGATGCGTTTCTCTATCAGATCAACCAAGGTACCAGACTTCTTCGGAATCCGGTCCCATCGAGTCCTATCAGGGACGGTGGCAGAAAAAGGAGGTAGCCGAATATTGTCCTCCGAGGTATCGTTCTTCACATAGAAGAACGTCTTGGCCCACCCTTTACAGGACTCCAAGCCGACAACCTGGGAAAAACTAAATCCCGTTGAGGTGAGATGAAAGTTGTCCCGCATTTGGTAAGAGATTTGTCGGCACGGCGAAGTTCCTTATTTGGAACGACATTACCCCGAAAGCCAAAGAACTTGAACCAAATTTGTATCGAGGGCCACAAGCCGAGATATCCCTCAACTCTGGAAACAAAGGCAGAGAGAGATAAGATGGCATTCGTAGGAAGATGATGAGGTTGAAGAATGAAGGTGGTGAGGAAATCATGGAAGAAATCGCTGATAGGAAGCCAAAGCCGCGCTGGAAGTGAGAGAGGAAAACTACAAACTCACCGGGCTCGAGAGCAGGGACAAGTTCTTCGCCAGGGATACAGCAGCTAACCTCGGCGGCACGCGGTGGTTCCGGATGAGCCAATCTAGGTCATCTTGGCACACCCAGGAGCCAGCCTAGGCACCACGCTCATGGGCGACGCCACCGTCCTCGTGCTCCTCGACGGCAGCGACCTCCCGTGGCATTTCCAGATCTTCCTCTCAGGAGAAATCTGAAGCAGGGGAGCAAGGTCACGATTGACAGGGCCCAGTGGCTCCAACGAGTGGCACATCTATGGTGGGCCGAGCAGAAACAGAGCACGGCAGCGGTAGCGCAATTGCTAAGCGGAAGCGACAGCGCTGCGAGGAAGAAGAAGATGAATAGGGTGCAAGCAGGGGAAGTGGCTAAGGGAGACCCCCGCTCCCCTATTTAACCACGCCCCTAGCAGAGGTAGTGGGATCACAGGGTGCGGCGGGCCACACAGTGTGGCCGTGTATTCGCCGAAGGATCCAATCAGGAGCAAGCCGCACAGGAGGTTACACGGCACGGCGGATCGTGCGACGTGATGTGGCTTTGCCGTTATCGAAGAGGCACCCACAATATGACATCTATGCAGTAAATCTCTGAAAGCATGCGCACTAACTAACGCACAGGCCCTTAAAATGAGGCAAAGTTAATGATTACCTGCCACGTAGGATGCAAGGAAGTGTACATGAGAAGAAAAGCATCTAAGTGGGATAACCCGGATGCGAGAGTATAACCAAGCCAATGAGAAGTAACTCGGAAAGAGCCAAGGGAGGTTAAAGAAAATATCAAGTCCACAAGGTAAATAGCTGAGTTAAGTTCGGAATGTGCCGACATAAAAATACCTCAGCTTGAAGAACTAGGAATCTGGCAGGTTGAACCTGTTGTGGCCTTAGCAGCTGAAGTTGCTAAGCCCGCACTAGCTTTGGGTACTAATGTTGGGGGGATGACCCCGGGAAGGGTCAAGCCAGGGTATAAAGGCAAGTTCTGCCGAGGTACAATGAGGTCAAAGCAAGTGCTGGACGACATACCTCAAGGCCAGCTGAGTTACGGTCGACCCGGCCTAGGTGGTGTTCACCCAACATTACCTTGGCCGACATACAGTATATGTTGGCGCCACCAAGTTACTTGTTTGCAGGTACCCTCAAGGCCGACTTAGCCAGACACAAGCCGGGTTGCTAGTTGTCTTACAAGAGAACAAAGGTATCTTCCATAGTCAGCACTTTTCTCTCTCTACTAGAGCCACTGTGGGAAAGACGGAAGACAGAGAGGCGAGGACTGGCGGTCCTAGCCAACAAAGGTGATGTCACCTGACCGTTCTTTGTCGGGTGACACGGCACCGCGGAGGCTTATGCCAGGGGTTCAGAGAGTCTTACACCATGAGCTCTGAGAGGCTTACGAAAGGAAAAAAGGAGTGCACCGCTTTGCTATTTTAGGAGGAGCATATTCCTAGATTATGCCCTCCACGTATGCCCTAAGTCTAACCTGGCCACCCCTTTATAAGGTGCGGCGCAACCTCCTAGAGGAGAGTTCAATCATTTTACTAAGGGAAGAACCCTAGAGAGAGGAGTGGGTAGTGAGTAACTTCATCTTCCAACTCCCCACGAACAGCTCAAGTAGCATCTGTAGCCACCATTGATCTAGTGAATACAAACCTTCTGTGTGTGGAATCACCACACTATCCCTCTCTAGATACCTCTAGCGCACATTGCCCCCATCTTTAGCCTATACATGGCATCTGTCGTGACACTACCACGACAACAACCATATGGCTCTAGCAGGATGTCATAACTTACAAATAATATCATTGCATACATAAAATTTGGAACATATCACCATATCACATCACATGCCCTGCAAAAACGAGTTTGACACCTCTATTTTCTTTTTGCATATTTAACGTGGCTTTGGGCCTACAAAGAATCGCTCAAAACTATGTTCTTCAAACCACAATGGTGATAAAAAATTATTAACAACCCGTTGTATACTAGATCTTAACTATAGTAGGAGAAACAGACACCCGCTAGCCACTTATGCAATACGAGTTTCATGTTAAGCATGGAACAAGTCTCATGTGCGAGGACATGTAAAATTAGTCCAGGCCGTTCATCCCACTATGCCACTAAGATCCAATATACACAAAAAGTTGAAATAACATGATCATCAACTCCCACATCCCCATGTCTTCAACTCGTATAGAACATCTACGCATAGATATGGCTCTAATACCACTGAAGGGTTCGCATCATAGAAAACAAAAAAAAACTATGATAAGAACACCAATTGCGCCAAGATCTAATCTAGTAGATGCTAGTAACGAGTAAGAGGGTAACCAGAATGATCTTGGACTAGGAGTCATAAGGATGGTCTTGGGCCGACTTTGAAGCAAGCTACATGACATGGATCAGCCAAGACGGAATTTCCCCTCCACCACGGTGAGATATTCTCCGGGACCACTCGTGTTATATGATTCAGAAGCATGGCCATGCGTTACTCGATCAAGTGTTGATCGAGGTAGTCCGACTTAGTGAAGCCATAAGAAATTAGTTATCACTACAACGAGAAGAGAGTTAAACATGCACAGGCATGACATAATCTCCTATGTGGTTTATCGCCAATATCGTGAAGCAAAGGGAATCTGGCAGCTCGTCATATTGAGGGAACTTGTGTGTACTACGAGCTAGAAATTATTGCTAGAGACGCTATGGATTATCATCTCTAGTCGGAAAATTATCGAGCTATGACTTTGTTTCAAAGACTAATGAGTTGTGTCTGTCTTACCATAAGCTTGCATGATTGCACACTTAAGAGAACTGGGCGCATAGAGCTCTGACTATCACAAGCCAGCAAGTTGGACTTGTTCGGACAAGGGCATGTGTCAATCGGTTGGACCCACTTTGACTAGGGTCAGGGTTTAGGACCAAGGGACACAAGTGTTGTGTGCCCTCACCTACTCGCCTATATAAAGGAAGTGGATGGAGGCAGATAGATGATCCAGTGATGCTTCCTAAGGGTTTCTCTAGACTTGGACAATCCCATCTTCTTGTCCCGCGGCGGCAAGACTGAGGCTAGCACCTCACTTGCTACTGTTCCACCTTGTACGTGTGTGAGACGACAGAGGCACTACACATGCGCTGCTTGTCAGCATTAGGCGGAGGAGGCAGAGGGAGGAGGAGCACCAGAGCCGATGAATTGGAGGTCCTAGGATCAAGCTGATCACTAGAGCCGCTACAGCACCACCATGACGCGCTTCCTCAGCTTCCACAACGACACGTCGAGAGGTATGAACTATTGCCTCTGACCTTGGCGGAATATTGGAGTGGCTCACCGGAGTCTTGCTAGAGCAGAAAAGTTTTTGTTTTCAGCCTAGATATGTGCGTTGCCCAACAATAAACACCGAAACAGAGCCAGAACCAGCGAATATTGGAGGGAGAAACGCCACCGGAGCCTCCGCCGATTAGATATCCTCCTCCTCCAACATCATCTACATCATGAAGAGGGGGTAATCCACCTCTAGACTATGGGTTTGTGGTTGTAGCTTGATCTCTCTCTCTTGTGATATCATTGTTGGGGATATACTTTCTGGATATACCCATAGGTACTCATTGACCAGGGTGGCCCACCAAGGTTAGAGCTTTGCTTCACAGGCAGCCCAGTCAGAGAAGGAAGATGGAGTCACTTCCATCTACACGAAGGCCTAGGAGACTTACCAACTTAGGCATGTAGAATTGCTTTTAGTCCAAGATGTACTTAGTAATGACTTTTTGTATCATAGTCGGATAGGTCTCTCTTGTAAACCCTAGGTCGGATGACTATATAAGCTGTCCTAGGGGTAAGCCTTTAGGGCAATAACCACAACCTACTCACACTGGCGAACCTCTCTTGTAATCTACTGTAACATCTGGTTCTACCAATATATTACTAGGTTGCTAGCAGGAGTATGATCCGATCACCGCTGTCGGATCTGAACCTGGGTAAACTTGTGTGCTCACCGTTCCCGGAACACGGTACGTTTCACACCCCATCTCTCTCAACGCCTCTAGGACCCCCTATGGCATACTTTTCATCAATCTGACGATAGTTGGAGCCCATTGTGGGGAAGGTGACCTTTGGACCTTCGTTCCGGGCGGCATCTACGCGTGCGGGAATCGTCAAAACTATCGCCATCAATCGCATCCTCTATGCCAGTGACGTCCCTCTCGTTCTTCTCGGGGAGACTTTGATTCCAGCTAAAGAGCCGGTGACGACCTACACCATCCCGCCAATCAGCGAGATCAACATCTACCTCGATTACGCTCACAAAATAGTTAGAGCAGGGTCGGAATTACTCCATTTTCTCGATGCATATTCTGGATATCACCAAATATTGATGTAAAAATCATATCAAATTAAGACGTCTTTCGTCACTCCATTTGGAACCTTCTGCTATACAACTATGCCATTTGGCTTAAAGAACGCAGTAGCTACTAATACATTGCAAATGTATCTATAATTTTTGATGTTCCATGCTTGGTTTTATCTACTTTCTTGTGTTTTGATCCAACTTTGGAGTACTTTTCATATGATTTCTTGGACTAACTTATTAAAAAGAGCCACACTGCCAGTTGCTTGTTTTCTGCTGTTTTTGGTTCCAGGAAAGTCAGAAAATCAATATTCTCGGAATTGGACGGGACAAAAGCCAAAGTTCATATTTTACCAGAAGACTCACGGAGCCAGAAGCAGAGATGGAGGAGGGCCAGGGCCTGGCCACACCATATGGTGGCACGGCCTAGCCCTGGTCGCGCCACCAGGTGGTGTGGGCCCCCTGGCACTCCACCGACCTTGCCTCCTTCGCCTATAAGAGCCTCCCGATACCAAAACCCTAAATCGTCAAGCCTCCAGCCACGAAAAGTTCCGCAGTGCTGCCGCCACCGAAGGGGAGATTCGGGGGATAGAAAGTCTCTGTTTCGGCACCCTGCCAGGACAGGGAAGTGCCCCTGGAGCCAACTCCATCGATCTCCACCACCATCTCCATCACCATTGTTGATTCCCATGATGAGGAGGGAGTAGTTCTCTCTCGAGGCTAAGGGTTCTACCGGTAGCTATGTGTTCATCTCTCTCTCTCTATGCATGATCTTATTGAGATCATGAGCTTGTAATCTATAGATCTACCTTTCTACTCAAGTGCTTTAATAGATCTCTCCTCTCCCCATGTTTGTGAAAGTGACAGCGTGCTCACCATGGTGGCACTTAGGCTAGAGATTACAAATACTTGTTATGACTTATATTTGGAGTTGGATGTCTTTATGAAATTATGGTGTTTGTTGGACTCACCTAGTACTCAAGGTGACAGTGTGGGGTTTTCTAGATGGGAAAGATGAACTTTGAGGAGTGCTGTTATAGCCCTACCATCAATTAGAGTGTTCAACCAAAGAGTAGTTAAGAGTAGTATCATAAAGAGAATATATTTATATGAGAGTATTCACTAGTGAAAGTATGATCCCTAGGCCTTGTTTCTTAGCATTGAAACTTCGTTTGCTACTAGATCTGTTACATGTTTGCTTGTTTCCATCTTTATTTCAGTTTGCATTTAGTCTTTTCCACGCCAGCAAGCTATTTTCTAGCACCGTTACCACTTATAATTATCCATACCACTTGTATTTCACTATCTCTTTGCCGAACTAGTGCACCTATACACCTGACAAGTGTATTCGGTGTGTTGGGGACACAAGAGACTTCTTGTATCTTGATTGCAGGGTTGCTTGAGAGGGAATACCTTTGACCACTTCCTCCCTGAGTTCGATAAACCTTGGGTGATCCACTTAAGGGAAAACTTGTTTTTGTTCTACAAACCTCTGCACTTAGAGGCCCAACAACTGTCTACAAGAATAGAAGTGCGTAGACATCAAGCTATTTTCTGGTGCCGTTGCCGGGGAGGTAAGGTAAAAGGTATTCACACCGGAGGATTAAAGAAGAAGAACCTTCCACGGCAAACGCCTATTTTCTGGTGTGAGTACTCGAAGTTATTTCCTTTAGATTCTGCAATTTTGTCTTTTTGTTTCTTGTTTTTACTAGTTAGGCTTAATGGAAAACAACAAAACAATCAGAGAGCTTTATAGTATTTATCTTGAGTTAGGACATGAAGTGTTTGAAGAGAAAATTAAAAAACCTATGGAACTTTACTTGCATGCTGATAGCAATGTTGTTAGTATGAATTCTTTGGACACCATTATTGCTAATGCTATGGAAAAGTCTAAGCTTGGGGAAGCTAGTTGTTATGAAAATGATCTTTTTAGTTCCCCAGCTTTGGAAGATAGCTATTCTATTGCTTATGATGATACAAAACCTCCAATATATGATGATTACTATGATGAATATGATATTTTCAGTCCACCTACTATTGAGGGGAAAATTAATTATGACTACAATATGCCTCCTATATTTTATGATTATGGTGATGAGAATAATAATGATAGCTATTTTGTTGATTTTGCTCCCACTATAATTGATAAGAATGACTATGCTTATATGGGGAGTATTAATTCTTTTATGCATGTGGATCATGATAAGAATGATTTATGTGATATTTATATTGTTAATTTTACTCATGATTCTACTGAAAGTTATTATGAGAGAGTGAAACATTGTCTTATGTATCTCAACAATATTAAGTTTCCCCTCTTTATGTCGAAAGTATTGAAGTTGCACTTGTTTTGCTTTCCTATGCGTGTTGCTTTGTGCTTTCATGACTTGTTTCTTTACAAGATTCCTATGCATAGGAAGTGGGTTAGACTTAAATGTGTTTTGAGTTTGCTTCTTGATGCTCTCTTTTACTTCAATTCATATTTCTTATGTGAGCATCTTCTCAAATTATCATGCCTAACTTAAAGGCGTTAAAGAAAAGTACTTATTGGGAGATAACCCAAAAGTTTTAGATGAGTCTTGGAAGTTATTACCTCTGTAATAACCGCTCCTTATCCTTTTTATTTGCTTTTTGTGCCAATATTAACCTCTAATGAGAGAGAAGTAATGATTGGGAAAGTTGCTGTCCCGAAACAGATTTTTGTACCTCACCGTAAACATTCGTGAGAGAGCTCTGTATGTCAGATTGAGCTTTAATTTTTTGTTCTTCTGCCCCAGGTTGTTATCCAACTTCCTTTAGTTCAACACTTTTTGATTTGAGCAATAGAAGGTCTTCTAAAAATTTCTTATTTACCTGCTGGTCTGTTTTGACAGATTTCTGCCATTTTCTACATTTGCTTCTTGTTGGTTCCTTTTTGAGTTCTTTTGGGGAATTTGAGCTTTTTGAGGGAAGTGCTACAGTATCTAGTGTTCTAATGGAAGTATATTTGGTGTTAGAACTGAACCTTAATACTTATTTATCTTGAGTGCACTAATGTTGCTAATAAAGATTGTGTGAAGTTTTGTATGAAGGAAAAATTTCATGTGTATGGAAGGAATGAGTAATGAGATGAAGGATGGACTAAAGATCAAGCTTGGGGATGCCACGCGTGTCACCCCAAGAAATATCCAAGAAGTACAAGCTTCAAAGCTTGGGGATGCTCAAGGCATCCCCCTCTTCATCAATAAAAATCTCAGGTTCTTCCAAACACTTCATTTTTATTGTTTCATGCACAGTTGTGTTATTCTTGGAGCGTCTTTGTTTTTGTTTTTGTTTTTCGTTTTCTTAGTTTGCTTGAATAAATTGGTTGGACCCCCTCTTTCAAACATTGGTTTGCAAATAGTTTGGTTTGGTTTGGAAAAGAGTAGGAAAGTTCATGCTTATGTGGTAAAAGAGCTTGTTTTTGACTATGGCCTATGCTTTGTCATGCCATGCTTGATATTGTTTTGGCTTTATGCTTAGTATTATTTGTTGTAGCATGAGTTGTTATAAACAATTGATATTGCTTAATGTACCTTGGATGAATCATGCGTTGGTTTAGCATAAGTAAAGCATAGTATAGTGGTATTCTCCTTTGATGCTTTATTTGGGTTGACTTGGCGCATGCTCACACCATGTTATGACAATATCAAGTCACCATAGCATTTATGATCCTTTAGTTTTCAACTTGTAGTATCACTTTATGCTTTGATCAATGATGTTTTGTCGCTCTGCATGATTATGGCCATTATTGCTCTCTTAGTTTGTCGCTCCCAGTCTTTTGCTAGCCTCCACAACCAAGTATGAGTTCCACTCATGCATCCAACTACCTAAACCAAGTTATTCCAACGAGTCCACCATACCTACCTACTAGCTTATGCTATTCCAAGTATATTCATGCTTTTGTTTACCTTCCAAATTAAACTTGTTATGAGAAAACTAGTGATTAAAGCTCTCACCAACTTGATGGCACACTTTATTTTTTTGCATCTAATAAACTTGAACCACTGGGTCCTTCTTTATTGCGTATATGCTTGCGCTTTATAAGATGAAATTATCAGAACCATGTACCATGGGGAACGCTTTCAACATTGCACTTGTACTTTGTACCCCGTTGATATCATGTTCTTTTGCTTACGGATCCCAGCGGTGTGAAATAAAAGTGGAACTTGTAAGATCATGGAGTCTGTATGTGTGTTAGAGAAACGCCTGGGCCGCTAGCCTAAGCCATGCCTAATCATGGTGGAAATTTGCAGCATCACCATAGTGAGCACTCTATGAAGCATCCTCAATAAAAACCTATGCAAATAGCAAATAAAAAGATCGCCGAGATGCTAATTGTCTGCTTGCCTTGTCATTTTGATTATGGGAAAGCACCTGTATCATGTGCAAGGGGTACCCTGTTGGCGGTTCTTAATGATACACATGTACTTACAATGACAAGAGCTTACTCGTGACAGAAGTTGAGTAGCATGAGGATCGGTCTTTGTAAGTAAGGGGCATGAGATTTCGGTTTATAACTTGTCAAGCAGATCCCCATAGTTTGCTCACTTTAACCTTAATCACTTCAAGATGCTTATGATAGGGGCAATGAGAACTAAAAGCTATAAGTACCATAATTTTTGGAAGCTCTTTATGAGACTTGAATCCCTACTTCCTTTTACAAAAGGCATTTCTTCCACCATTATATTGAGTCTCCACCTTCTATTTTTATGCACCTACTTTGAGAGCATAGTGGCCATTCTTAGTTCTATGTACATTGTCCCAAGACTAGTTGATTGATGCATACTTTGATATTTCTTGTATTAAACTATTGTATCTAGTCACTCTTATGAACTTTGAAGGTGTCCTAAGCATTTATATTTGCTACTCTATTGAGGGACAAGCTAAATACTTTTATGCTATGTTTTCTTTATGTGAAACAAACAAACGTCTTGCAAAGCATTGTTATTCATGAATATTTTGTTTGTGCCTTTTCATGTTGCAACATAGTTGCTTTGTATTATTGTTAGAACTTTGTCTTTCATGTTATGATTGAAGTACTTTGATCAAGTTTATGAGGGTGCATGTCACCTCAAAAATTATTCTTTCTTTTTATCACTTACCTACTCGAGGACGAGCAGGTGTTAAGCTTACGGACGTTGATACATTGCAAATGTATCTATAATTTTTGATGTTCCATGATTGGTTTTATCTACTTTCTTCTATTTTGTTCCAACTTTGGAGTACTTTTCATGTGATTTCTTGGACTAACCTATTAATAAGAGCCACAGTGCTAGTTGCCTGTTTTCTGCTGTTTTTGGTTCCTATTTTATGGGAAGACTCACGGAGCAATTGGTTCCTGCTTTTGGCAAGGTCAGAAAATCAATATTCTCGGAATTGGACTGGACAAAAGCCAAAGTTCCTATTTTACCGGAAGACTCATGGAGCCAGAAGCAGAGACAGAGGAGGGCCAGGGCCTGGCCACACCATATGGTGGCGCGGGCTAGCCCTGGTCGCGCCACCAGGTGGTGTGGGCCCCCTGGCACTCCACCGACCTTGCCTCCTTCGCCTATAAGAGCCTCCCAATACCAAAACCCTAAATCGTCAAGCCTCCAGCCACGAAAAGTTCCGCAGCGCCGCCGCCACCGAAGGGGAGACTCGGCGGACAGAAAGTCTCTGTTCCGGCACCCTGCCGGGACGAGGAAGTGCCCCCGGAGCCATCTCCATCGATCTCCACCACCATTTCCATCACCATTGCTGATTCCCATGATGAGGAGGGAGTAGTTCTCTCTCGAGGCTAAGGGTTCTACCGGTAGCTATGTGTTCATCTCTCTCTCTATGCATGATCTTATTGAGATCATGAGCTTGTAATCTATAGATCTGCCTTGCTACTCAAGTGCTTTAATAGATCTCTGCTCTCCCCATGTGTGTGAAAGTGATAGCGTGCTCACCATGGTGGCACTTAGGCTAGAGATTACCAATAGTTGTTATGAGTTATATTTGGAGTTGGATGTCTTTATGAAATTGTGGTGTTTGTTGGACTCATCTAGTACTCAAGGTGACAGTGTGGGGTTTTCTAGATGGGAAAGATGAACTTTGAGGAGTGCTGTTATAGCCCTACCATCGATTATAGTGTTCAACTGGAGAGTAGTTAAGAGTAGTATCATAAAGAGAATATATTTATATGAGAGTGTTCACTAGTGAAAGTATGATCCCTAGGCCTTGTTTCTTAGCATTGAAACTTTGTTTGCTACTAGATCTGTTACATGTTTGCTTGTTTCCATCTTTATTTTAGTTTTCATTTAGTCTTTTCCACGCCAGCAAGCTATTTTCTAGCACCGTTACCACTTATAATTATCCATATCACTTGTATTTCACTATCTCTTCGCCGAACTAGTGCACCTATACACCTGACAAGTGTATTGGGTGTGTTGGGGACACAAGAGACTTCTTGTATCTTGATTGCAGGGTTGCTTGAGAGGGAATACCTTTGACCACTTCCTCCCTGAGTTCGATAAACCTGGGGTGATCCACTTAAGGGAAAACTTGCTGCTATTCTACAAACCGCTGCACTTGGAGGCCCAACAATTGTCTACCAGAATAGAAGTGCGTAGACATCAGCTACATATCAGCGCATGACGCAACGTTGCCTCAATGATCAAATTAGACACAACGTCCATGTATACGTGGATGACATAGTGGTCATGTCCAAAAATATGGAAACATTGATTTCCGACTTGGAGGAAACATTCGCTAACCTTCAAAAGTACAACATGGTGCTTAACCCAAAGAAATGCTTCTTTGGAATCCCAGCCGGAAAATTGTTAGGTTTCATCGTGTCTCAAAGAGGCATAGAGGTGAACCAGGACAAAATTAAGGCTATACTGAATATTACCAGGCCAACTCGCCTGAAGTAGATGCAACATCTCACTGTCTATATCGCACCAGTGAGTTGGTTCATCAGCCGGCTTGGAGAAAGAGCCACACATTTATATAAGCTCTTGAAGAAAACCGACAAATTTGCCTGGACTGAATAAGCCGACATTGCAATACAAAGCTGAAAGACCTACTTTCGTCTGTTCTGATTCTTGCAGCACCAGGAACCTATGTTGCTTTACATCGCTGCAAAAAATCAGGTTGTCAGCATTGTCACATCGGAGGAGCGCAAGGAGGACAACCATGAACACTTGGTGCAATGTCCAACTTATTATCTCAGCGAAGTCCTGGCAGAATCAAAAAATGGTATCCACATTACCAGAAGCTAGCCTATGGTGTATTCTTTTTTTGCTACAAAGCTATAACACTACTTTCAAGAGCATCAGATCACAGTGGTGAGTACAGCCCCCTGAGAGACATAATTGATGATAATAAATGTGGCCACTTTTCGTTGGGACTCCAAGTGCAGAGTGTTGTAGCAAGCTTCTTTTTCCCACAAGGGTGACTCGAGGGTTTATATCGAATTCCCGGGGATTTGGTTATGGAAAGATGTTTGTCTTCTCCTCTTCAAGCAACCTGTAAAGCAAAATAATTTTTCTTGTGTCCCTAACTCCACCAAGTGGTTGTCAAGCACAAGGTTTCATGTTAGTAATATGAAATAAAACCTAAAAAAACTAAAGTAAATAAAGTAAAGTAATGCAAACTAGATGATATATGTGAAGATAAGCTTATTTTTGGTTTTCATGGGTGATTGCAAGTAAGGAAAGTATTTTTGTATTTTCAAAATATTAAATTGCATAAAATGTAAAGGATAGTCAGTGCTTCTTATGATAAAATTTGGACCAGGGTTTATGGGTTCACTTGTCTACTCTCTTTTTAAGTTGTAGTGATCACAAAACAATTCATCAATGATAAATATTCATGGAAATTTTATATGTGCTTGATAAAAGTAATTAATATGGGCATCACATTCTAATATTGAGATGGAATACATCTCTCTCTCTTATACTCCTCAAGAAAGGGAAATCTCCATGCAATCTTGATTTAAGAACAAATTAGAGTATAGCTTTAAGCAATTATATGATGTTTGAAATACAAATATGCTACCTTGATCTAACAAGGTCATCACACTGTCATGTGATAACTATAGCACATGATTTCACTTTATCCCTAGTGAGGCAGCAAAATGAAGGTAAAAACCAAAGTAGATCTTGAATATTATGTGTCACAATTCAATCTTTACCACCATGCTACTCCATCTAACACACACTTCTCCCCATACAAGTTCTTGCATACAAGTTGGATCAAAACAAGCAATGAAGAACGGGGTACATGATATGCATCTATTAAAACATCTTACACAAAATAGATTTCAATCTCAAATATCAAATCATAGAACAAAGATCCACCACATAGGAATTACAAATATGACCATAATCATGTTGGGCAGCTCATATGGTACTAGATCTATGAAGAACAAGAGAAAATAGATCAAGCTACTGCCACAAACCCATAGCCTGGAGGTGGACTACTCCCTCTTCATCATGGTGATGATGCTGGAGATGTTGGAGAGGGTGGAGATCTCCCTGGAGGTGGCTCTGGTGGAGTTTCCCCCTCCAATCTTCGTTGGATCCGACTCTGTTTGGTGGTGTTTTCATCTTTGGTGGCTTCTCTTTCGAGGACGCCTCGGGGGTATTATATAGGGATTTATAGGTCAAGAGAACACCATGGGCGAAAGAATCGAGGCGATTAGATGGCCAAGGAGGAAACGAGCATGGGTGGCACACCCACCTGGGCTGGGCGCGTCACCTAGGCTCATTTGGCCCTCCTGGTGGGATTCTTGTGCTCCAGATGCTTCTCATGGATAAATATTGGCATTCCCAAAAGTGCAGGTCCATTTTTTTGAGGGAAATCAGTGGTTAAAACCCACTGCAATTTTTATATGTTAAAGATGTTTAAACAGACATCTATATAAGTAGGATACAAAAAATAGAACAAATCTAAGCTAATCTCTTAGGCAATTGCATTACAACAAATCTAATCTAATCTCTTAGGTCCATTTGACTTCGTATAGGTCTTGAAACATCAAAAACATTGAAAACAGGGTTTTTCTGCCCTGTCGAGTTATAGCCAAAATAAAGGGGATCATTGGTAAATCGCCAAAAATCAATATAAAATAGGGATATAACATTATATATGATGAAAATATGTGGGAAAACATGTTAACAAACTATAAAGTTCATGTATGCGTTTTACATGCGTCAATAATTAACAACTGTGACACTACATGACATGCCGCTAACTGGAGAATTGAACTAGAAGCTTTAGACATCGAGTACAAACCACACACAACAATTAAGTCCAAAATGCTTGCTAACTTTGTCGATGATTGGACAAATACGGCAAAAATACAAGTCCTCTAGATTCAGAGTTTTGGACCTTACACTTTGATGGGTTGAAAGCACGAGGAGGCTCGGGGGCTGGTGTGGTAATCAAATCACCACAAGGAGACAAGCTTTTCTATGTGCTCCAGATTCACTTCGCGAAAACCAATAATGTTGCTGAATATGAAGCGCTATTACATGGAATGCGCATTGCTAAAGACATTGTCATTAGCTGACTCATGTGTTATGGAGATTTAGATCTTGTTGCACATCAAGTATCCGATCACTTTAGTGTAAACAAAAACATGGCAGCGTAATTGGCTATTGTGGAAGAACTATCTAAAACGTTCGAAGGGTTTGAGGTTCAACACATACCTAGAGAAGGAAATGAGGAAGAAAATGCTCTATCAAGAATAGGTTCTGCACGGAAACAAGTTCTGGATGGTGCTTTTTTGGAGTACCTAAAGGTCCCCTCTATCACAGGAGTTGACGAGGACAATCACAAAATCCAACTCACCTTTAGTAGAAGTTCTGGATGTTATTCCGAGCTGGACACAACCCTACCTGGATTTCCTTATAGATGGAAAATTACCCGAAGACGAGGTTCTGAGCTGACAGATTGTCCGATGAGTGAAACATTATACAATTATCAATGGTGTACTCTATAAGCGGAGTGTTTCAGGGGATTTTTAGCGTTGTGTTTCTCTAGAAGGAGTAGAAATCTTACAAGAAATCCACGAAGGCGAATGCGGTCATCACGCTGTAGCCGGATCCTTAGTGGAAGATTTTCGACACGGATACTTTTGTCTAATAGCTAAGGCAAATGCCAAAAACTGGTCAAACCATGCAAAGGCTGCCAAAAGTACGCCCATCAAGCACATGTTTTGGTTGATCAGCTACGAACAATTCCTATTACATGGCCTTTTGCGGTCTGGGGGCTTGATATGGTAGGACCGTTCAAAATAGCAAAATGTGGATTTACCCATCTTTTAGTGATGGTAGATAAATTCATAAAGTGGATTGAGGCCAAACCCGTAACAAGTTGCGATGGGGCCACAACCAGAAAGTTTGTCATAGACGTAATCATCGGATTCGTGTATCCACACAATATTATTACTGACAACAGGAGCAACTTCTCCATGGGGAAACTTGCCGAATTCTGCGAAGATCAACAAATTTGACTTGACATTGCGTCAGTCGCACATCCATAAGCCAATGGACAAGTCGAAAGGGCAAATAGTCTCATTTTACAAGGCCTTTTACCTTGTATCGAAGCACCACTTCATCGTGCTGCGGGGGCGGAAGAATTACTATCTGTCATTTGGAGTTTGCAAACTATGCCTAACAGATCAACCGGATATACCCCTTTCTTCTTGGTCTATGGTGCAGAGGCAGTGCTTCCGACTGATTTGATCCATCAATCTCCCCGAGTCACTGCATATATCGAAGAGGATGCTGAAGTTTATTGACAAGATGATCTCTATATTATTGATGAAGTGCATGTCATTGCTGAGTAGAGATCTACAGCCTATCAGCAGAAGTAACGCAAATATCATAGTCAGAGAGTCAAAAATCCTTCCTTCGGGAAAGGAGATTTAGTACTCTGGCTAGTGCAAAACAGAAAGCACAAACTTCCCCTGGTTTAGGAAGAACCTTTTATGATCAGTAGAGTACTGCATAACTAATCGTATTATTAACTAATATGAGACCAGTCAAGGAAAGGACTGACACTCAGAAGATAAAGAGAGCTGGTGGTAGTACAGATCCAGATGAATTAGATCGTCCCTGGAATATTGCAGAGCTACGTCCCTTCTATTCTTACGTATATTTTCTTGTAGTCATACATATGTACATGTTCAAAGTGAAATAAAGTTTTGGTTACCTTAACATTTTTCTGTGAAGTTTTTTTACCATCTTATTTCCAAATGATCATGTCAAATTCAAAAATCCCAGAATGCTTGAAAGTACTTTATGCTCATGTTCATTTTGGTTAGATTCTTGGGTATCACAAAAAAGTTACCTACGGGTGTAAATCTCATTTTATATTTAGACTTTGGTTTTTCATCTGATTGCTCAGACATAGGCATTTTCCGAGTAGTGAATTGTTGGTACTGGATGTCGGCTCTGTTTTTGAGTTTAGACTGGTTTAGCAATTGAGCTCCGTTGCTCGTAAGTGTTTCCGTGTTGAAGGTTTGCCGGCTCAGGAAAGGGACGAAGTGAAAAAGCCATATAAAAAATAACGATAAACACAAAGTGCTTAAAAAATTTCAAGCACACAAAATGCTAAGTGCTAAAATCGTAAAGCATAAGTTCTTATAGTACAGTACTTAGAATCGTATAAATTGTTTTCATCATTACATACCACATTGTTTCAGAACAATGCATAAGTTTTATGTTGTAGGTGCTTGTGGTGGAAACCTTGAAGTGCTGGAATCATCATTGATTGCCGGCCTAGTCTTGAGACTCGGATGGATCTTCATCCTCAATTACATTTTCTTCTTCTGAGTCTATAGGACTATGTGGCACATCGACGGATTGGAATAATGACTTCTCCTAGTTGGTCATCTCCGCCACGCGACAAGCATATTCGGTGCAGGAATCTCGGAAAGCCTTGATGTCCTATCGATTGCTTTCATCGTCCTCGGTGGCGATGCCTTTTGTGACTTGCCAGATTTGCATCTCACATGGAGAATCATGGTGACCCATCACAGTGGTAAGGGAATTTTGAGCGGCAGTTCGGACATATGACATCTTCCAATCATCAATGAGTTTCAGAATCTCCTTGGCTCTGCCCCTCATCTCGAAAATCGACATCTTTGCCAATCCATAAAGCTCTACGACCTCACCATCTTTGTACATAATCTGTGGAAGTCATGATCAAATCTTCGACTGACTTGATTCGATCTGAGCGAGACCCGGAGCTGGAGGCATCCAACAGGTTGAGGGGTTCTGGAAAAGATCAAAGTCAAAAAATCTGACAACATGTCGGAAAATTGTGAAAAGGAAAATACAAGGCTTTAAATTTACCAAGAATGGGATGATTCCATTGCATCTGTTCCTCCCTCAAGCTATTCAGCTACTCTCGGCTGGCCTCAGCCATTTTTTTGCCTGTCAAGTTCCGCCTTTAATTCAGAGATTTGTTTTTCTCGGAGGGCCAGATGCTTATCGAGCTTCTCAGTGGCATGATTGTTTGACACCAAGAGATTGCTCATGGATTTCTCATGTTCAATCTTAAGCTTGTTCATCTCCTGGCGAAGATCGCTATTTTCCATCCGTAGCACCTTGAATTTCTCGGCTTCCTCCACCATCTTGCACGATTGGTTCAATAAATCTACAAAGGACATAACAAACATCAGTCGAAAGAATCTTTTGACTAACAACAAAATCAAGTATGATTGACTGTCAGAAATGATTACCTTTTGCCTCATTCTTTTCAATTTTCAACTTGGAATTTTGAAGACGCAAAGCTTTGATTTCTTTACACTTGTTGCAGATATTCTTCAATAATTCCTATTTCTACAATACAACTTTCTATAAGTCAAGATAATAGCAGAGTCAGCCATCTACTAAGATTCGTGTTGTAATTTACACTAAGTTAAATTTTAGCATGATCCTCAGGGGCTACTACATCGTTATTTTGTATCCTATAAGAATTAACTCGGATTATATAATATCTATCCGACTTCATGCTTGGGGGCTAGAGGATAAGATATAAATAATGCAAGTGGGAGTCAGAAAACTTACAACATGCTCTAGATGCAGCTTCTCGAGTTCTACTTTCGTATTATGGAAAACCTTCTCGGCAAGGGAGATTGGAGCTACTTCCTGCTCTGGAATTTCTCCGGCATGGATCTTTTGATCCCTGACTCGGATCTGCTCCAGGAGATCCTCCAGCTTGACATCTTCGTTTTCCTAACTCACCTCTTCCAGGGTTAATATTTTTTCTCAAGACAGGTCTGGGCCAACTTGAGAATCTCACCTTCTTTCTTCTTAGTTAACCTGGAATCGGTGGAGCCAGAGAACTTCACCATCTTCCCTGAAGATTTATCCATGGGATCATTACCCTTTCAGGGTTCACCCTTAGCAACTTCCAAACCATCAGTGGTGGCCTCGGGCTGTGAGTTCTTCGAATCTTCAATATTGCCAGCGCGCGGAGAAGTAATATCCATTGGCGTTGAAGATTTAGTGGTGGTTCGAGTTGTTGGTGGCACTGCTGGTGACAATGTAAGCTTCTGCTGATGCAACTGCTCACATGGCTTGCCCTCTGACTTAAATTTCCCCTTCAAGGCCGATTTAGCTCTTAGTCACAGAAACAATAAGTTAGAAAAGACTCATAAATTATATAAGCAAAGTACAAATACGAAAGAGAAGTACTAACCTCTTAACCACTGGCAACACTTGTGCACTGACAGTAACAACTATAGCCTTGCGCTTGTTGGAAGCCAAGGTATGAACTTCTTCCTCCTCACCATCCTCCGTAGCTTCCGAGTCATCTGGAGGTTAACCCTCTAGCGGGGCTAATTCTGACTCAAGGAGATAGTTAAGCTGAAAGTCAAAACAATAAACTTTGTAAAAAAATATAGGGATGAAGAAGTGATGAACTGGTAAACTAAAGTCGAAAATACTTACTAGAGTTAGAGGATTCTCCACCGTAAACATTGACATGGAGACTCCGAAAACCTTCTTGTTTACCCGCTCCTTGATCAAAATTGCATCCGGGTCTTATAGTCCTTTGCAGGAATCCGTGTCGGACTAACCTTCATGTTGTCTTTCCTATCACCAGTGACCATGCGCATAAGCCGATCACCGTGATGCTGTAGTGGCTGGATCCGATGATGCAACCAGTAGTGAATCAAATCGGAGCCTCACAGGCCCCTACTCTTCATCAGGAACTCGATCCGCCTCTTGGCAAGGATCAAGTCCCCAGAAAGTTCCGATGATTTTGCGTCCCATGAATCCTTGTGCGCTACAGCACCATCGAAGAAAATCGGCAGACCTTGCGTCTTGCCAAGAGCCGACATATCTTTGTGGTAAAAGAATGTTGCCGACCACTTCTTCAGACTCACTCACTAAAATCCTAGGGTAGACTCGGTCTCTCCTAAGTACTAACCTAAGTGTGCTAGTAATGTATGGAACACCAGTGCTAATAGAATTCTTCTGGGCACCATAATAGTACCAGAAAAGAGTAAAACTCGTTTTTATTCCGAGAAACCCCTCACTAAGAGCTGCATGAGCACTAAGTTCTAGCAAGGAATTGGAAAGAATATTATGGAGTATATGCTGTAGTATCGGAGTACCTTGCAGTGGAATTCTGACGGCAGAAAACTAAGCCCATGGTCGACATGTGTCGCGAAGTAGACACGTTCCCCATCGCGCGACGCTGGAAGTGGTTTATCGAGACCGCCCCGCCATGCACCGGCGGCGATGTATCCTTCGTCCTCCATCGTCTAGAGCTTATCATCATCCATGATGCAGGGAACCCAGATCCCCCGGTACTTATTGTCTTCCACCGTCGCCGTCGATGACGTTGTCACTCCCGATGCAGATGTAGTCTTAGCCATCTAGCCAGAGGTCAAGAACTGGTGGCGTTGTGTATTTCTTTGGTGGGCGGGGAGAGGAAGAGGGAGAGCTCGAGGAGGCACGAGGAGAGTAGAGAATGCAGCACAGAAGAAGGCAAACAAAAATGAAGATATTTCCCTATATATCACTTACGTGCCAAGATTTGTGCTAAACGCGCTAGATTAACGTCACATGTTAAGGAGTGAGAGAGGAAACTTCCTCGTGAATACTCCACCCCCTCAATCTTCGTGTACGCATTCAAACGGTGCCTTGGTTCTGTGCAAAGCGGACCTACTAAATGGTCAGACTAGCAGGATATCTATCGCTGACCTGACGAGACCTGAAAAGCTGTCAGAACGTCACTCACTTATTTCTGGCTCAGTTTTGAAATGAGCATGGATATGGCAATTACAAATAAACATATCCGACTCAGGTGTGATTCGGAAATCCTACACTTAGTTTTAAAGTTTTCGGGAACCCTTTAAGATTCTACAAGCCGAAGAACTATCGAGCTAGATGATGAATCAGACTTTAGACCTTGGAGACTTCCGGGGCTACTATTGGGATATACTTTCGGGTATACCCACAGGTACTCGCTGACCAGGGTGGCCTACCAAGGGTTATAGCTCTTCTTCATGGGAGGCCCAGTCAGGGAAAGAAGATGGAGTCACTTCCGGCTACACGAAGGCCCAGAAGACTTACCGACTTAGGCCTGTAGAATTACTTGTAGTCCAAGATATAATTTGTACCAACTCTACATCATAGCCGGATAGGTCTCTCCTATAAACCCTGGGACAGATGACTATATAAGCCATCCTAGGGGTAAGCCTTTAGGGAAATAACCACAACCTACTCGCAGGTAAACCTCTCTTGTAATCCGTTGTAACATCCGGCTCTGCCGATATATTACTGGGTTGCTAGCAGGAGTAAGATTCGATCACCGCCGTCGGATCTGAACCTGGGTAAACTTGTGTGCTCACCATTCCTGGAACACCGTACATTTCACACCCCATCTCTCTCAACGCCTCTAGGACCCCCTATGGCGTACTTGTCATCAACCTGACGACAATCATTGTTTCAGTACCATATGAGTTGCCCAACATGATTATGGCCATCTATGTAATTCATATGTGGTGGATCTTTGTTTTATGAGTTTATATTTGAGATTGGAATTCTATTGTGTGTAAGATGTATTGATAGACGCATATTATGTGCCCTATTTTTAAGTACTTGTTATGATCAAACTTGTATGGAGAAATATGTGTGGGGGAACGTGTGTATTAGATGGAGTAACATGGTAGTGGGGATTGGACAATGACAGAAAATTTGAGATCCACTATGGTTTTTACCTTTCTTTTGTTACCTCACTAGGGACAAAGTGAATGCATGTGTTATAATCATCCGGTGACGGCCAAGATGTTCTTGTTTGTTCAAGGTAGCACATTTGATGTTCAAACATCATGTCAAAGTACCTAAGGATATACTGTGTTTATTGTTAATTCTAGATTACATGGAGTTTTACCTTTTTAGAGGAGTATAAGTGAGATGTATTGTGTCATCTTTATATTAGGACGTGATGTCCATATAAATGCTAGTCAAACACATAATGAATTTTCATCAATATTATATCTTCTATGAACATGTTTATGTCCATTATACCTTATGAGAGAGTAGATAAGTGAATCCATAAACCCGGTCTACCTTTTATTATAAGAAACCACTTTCCATTACTTTTATTACATTTTATATTTTATGCATTAATTAATTCCAAAAATACAAACACGCTTTTACTATTAGCAAACACGAACAAAAACCAAAAAAGAATATTACGTTATTGTTTTTACTTTTCTTGTCTAGTCATAGATTGTTTATTTTTATTTACTTATAGTTTTATTTCAGTTTTACTAATATGAAACCTTGTGCTTGATAACCACACGGTAGATTTGGAGACACAAGACAAAAACTTTGTTTTGTAGGTTGCTAGAAGAGGATAAGAGAAGAGATTCCCTTCCAATTCCCCGAGAGTTCGATATAAATTCTCGAGTCACCCTGTAGGAAAAAGGCGTTTGCTACAACACTCTGCACTTGGAGTCCCAACTAGTTGATACACATGGAATTGTTGCCATCAGATGCCTATCCAACCGCGTGAACCACTCCATGGGACTACACAGTGCCCCGTTTAGGGATATGTCACAAACTGCATGCCGCGTCTACGTCGTCGGATAGGATTGAGCTCCCTCCCTACCACTCATGCTTTGCCGCTCTAAGTCGACTAGGGTTTGGTGATTTGGGGAGGGTGAGGGAGGAATTTGCGGTATATATTACACAAAGGAGAATGGTCTTATGCTCGGTTGGAGAAAACAATAAAGGTGGGTAGTGATGAGGAGGTTAGCTATGGGTGGAGGAGAAGCAAGGGCGATGTGGGGAGTACTTTTATATTTAAATTTTGGTTGGCCCGAGGGAATTATCTCATACATGTAGTATCTATACCATTGTTGTTCCTGAGTTGGCACTAGGAGCCGGCAAAAAAGGTAGTAATGGGGTGGCTCTTGGATGTACCTGTGGATGGGAGGAAGCGTGAGGGCAGCCTTGGGAGCTTCCTCTACTCTCTCTCTCAGTATCTCTTTTGACTCTCTTCCTCTCTCCATCTCTCTCTTTTCGTGTATGTGTGCACTCGTTCTTTGGTTCCGGGAAGGGGTGATCCAAAAATAAGGGTTATTTATACTACCATGGGACCCGAACTAGCATTCGGTGGGAGGAAAGAAAAGAAGGTAATGATAAGGAGACTCTTGGTATATAGTTGTGGGTGGCTGGGATGTGAGGACCGCATGGACGATTTATCTTTTTTTTGGACACGAGTAGGCACGAGAGAAGAGGACATCACAAAATGTAGAAGTAACGGGTGCTACCCATTTGAGAAAATCCACGCACTAACTATATTGGTTATGCGATTGGGTCCTTCCTCTACCACTCGAGATATTGATTTTGAAAAATATAATTTCACTTCCTTTGTTGATATAAGTTTGGAAGTCTTATTAATTGGTGTGAAAGGGGTCATGATTACCATCACATTAATAGTGTGCATTTATCTGTTGCAATTTTGTTCTATCACTAATGGAAAACGGGCCTCCAGTCCCGGCCCGTAAGGGGCTTTAGTCCCGGTCCTGGTAACCAGGACTGGAGGGGCGGGACTAAAGGCCCACCCATTAGTCCCGGCCCTCTTACCAGCCGGGACCAATGGGAATCCATGTGGCTGTCTCTGCGGGCACTGGGTGCCCCCCCATTAGTCCCGGTTCGTATTACGAACCGAGACAAATGGTTCTTTGCCGCGGCAGAATTTTAGGCACTTTCTCTGCCGCGGCAGAGAATTTAATTTGTATTCTTTTTTTCATTTCAAAATAGTTTTCTACGCTACCACATACCATACATGTTCGTGCATACATAAGATAACTTCTCTTAAGATCGAGCATACAAATATATACATGATAGTTACACATGGAGATCACAATTATCGGGACTAGAGCCCGTCTATTCAATTACACGGTCGGGGATCATCGGCGCCTATTCACACTAAATTCTCCGGCGTCATCTATCATCTCGTTCATCAAGAATCCTGCCAGTTCTTCAGCAATTGCTACTACGCATTGCTATGGTAGGAGATGATCCCGTATTTTCTTGAACTATATAAGAAAAGGAGATCAATATGAATATCAATCATGATAACAAAAAGTGACGGTAATAAAAATAATGTTATGAATGTATTGCTTACATTGACTCTATAATCATTCAACTCACTGGTAAACGTGCGAATGAACTCGCAAACGTAGAATCCACATAGATTCGTCCCCTGTGGCTGCCTCGCGCACTTTACGAGAATAGAATTCAATCAAAATAATAATCCAACATCATAATTGTATTGAAACTAGAAGTAAAGAGATGCGCCTACTACTTACCGAGACCGGCTTAAACGTCAGCTTCTCAGTAAAGTCACCCGTAACCGCACTCTTGAACTGCTTCCAAACCCTACCCGATAAAGAAAATGAATGAGTTATTTATTACGTGATATCTCAGGAAATCAACGAAAGAGACCGTTGTAGCGCGAAGATTACCTCTGGAGCATGTCCTGCATGTCACTAAACTGTTCCAGGGGTCTCTTTAATGGGTCCATGACTTCAACTCTTCCCTTATCAAGTTGAATGTCCATGAGAATCCAGTGGAAACTATACACGTTTATATATACATCAGTAACTCATCAATTACACTTAACATCGAGTAAGCAAAAGAGAATGTGTACAATAGAGTAAGCCACTCATGCGAAATTGTAAGGAAACAGTATGTGGTCACAGAAATTTTGCTCCGTTAGAAACCTTAGAAGGTTTTCCTGTGTGTCCTTGGGTTTTTCCTTTAGCGTCCGACAATGTATTTTATTTGGGTCAATGAACCCAACACTGAAGATTGACCTTCTTTTACATTCCATGATCTTCATTGTGCATAATAATAGAGTACAAAAGGATATAATTAGGATAATTACATGCAATGAACTGAACAACTGAAAAAATGAACAGCTTATATATAGACAATGAATTCAACAACTTACAGACAATAGCAACTCATGAGACTTTTGTCGAGGGCGTCGAAAGTGTATAACTAGAAGAGTTCTGGAAACTCAACATGGACCTCTTCTTCTCGGAAGTAGTAGTCATGTGGGACTTTCGCCACGATCATTATTCTCTCCTCCTTTACGGCTTTCAAGTGCCATTTATGTAAACTCCACATTTGTGTTGGCAGTTGTTGGAACTGCTCAAAGCTGACTAGAGGCTTCCCTGGGACATATGTAGGGACTACCTGAGCCTTGGGTAACTTGTCGTCCTGGGAACCTAGCAATTCCTCAACAGTCACATTCATAGCAGCCGCAAGCTTCTTAGCTTCTTCCATATCCTGCTGGGGAGTGTCATAGGATACCACCTTGAGGGGTGGGGTCGATTTTTTGGCCTGTTCCCCAAGCTGGGGGACGTCCTTTCTTTTCCCGGTTGCACTTTGACTTGATGATTTACTCCCGCTTGCACTTCTACTTGATTTGCTCTTCTTCACTTCCTTCTGAAGTGTGCGTCGATAGTCATCTGGCTTATGGTGCAAGTCATATTGCGATTTTGTGTTCAGAAAAGAAAGTGCATACGCTTTTTGCTTCTCGGTGTATACCGGGGCGGGCTCGGGTTTCTTCTTTTGAAGCTGCGCAACACATTCGGCCTTTACGATCATGTCGGTTTCCTCGTCAGTACGATCGTAAGGTCTGATAGGAAGATTCTTATGAGGTACTCTTGGGAGGGGCGACATTTGTCGTTTTGGGCTCCTGCGTCGTTTAGTACTAATCGGAGGTTGCGACGGAGATCAAGATGGACTCGGGCTGTGGTGGTCGTAGTCATGGGGTGGGCTTCTTGGAGGTGATGGAGGTGAAGGTGACATGCGACCACTCGGAGGCGGTGTTGGCTTTGGTGTCCAGCCTGGAAGCTTGATGTTGTTCTTGTCCCATAGAATGATACCACCCAGTACTTCTCCGAGTGTCCTCTCACCTTCAGGTCCAGGGATGTCAAGCTCCATTGAGTCCCACCCCATTGTGATTTCATCCACACCAACTTTAGCATAGCCAGCTGGAATCTCACGGCCATGCCAGCGTGCGCCAGGTGGACAAGGTAAAGCACATCTGACCGCCACCTTGATGGATAGGTTCTTCACCTTCTGATGGAGCTCACAAGATGCCTGCTCCTTGATTCCATCCACAGGGTAGCCGGGACCGCCATCTACCATACGTGCATCGTCAGAAGGGACCTCCGATTCAGCCACACTGCTTTTCCGCTGAGATGGGATGGCGGTAATATCGAGTACAGGATCTTGCAGGCGCGCTTCTCCTCGAAGTTCGTCAATCTGTTGATGATGCATTCGAAGTGTTCCTATCAACTCGGTGAACTTATCTCCCTCCTCCTCCTATCGTCGCCTCTTTGCTCTCTCTCGGCTCCTATAAGTACCTCTGTCTTTGGGAAACCCCATCTCCTACGTATAACTAGGGCCAAGGCCTCGTACACGTCCTCCGCGTTCGTCATTCCCGAGGACCTTTGTCAGCAAGTCTTTCTCTCTATAGGGACGGAACTTTGTTGTCCCTGCTTTAATCTCCTTCACCACTTTCTGCCATGTATCCTGGGGTATCCTAATCCCGTCACTGCAAATAAGGTCCCCTGTACTTTCTTCATACTCACTCCCATGCCCAAGGAACCAATTCCTTGCCCTCAGATCCCATTCTTCGCGTATTGGTTCTGGAGTGATCCCTTTAGCAAGCAGCTCATTCTCTTTAGCATCCCACTTTGGCATGGCAGCCGTGTAGCCCCCTGGCCCCAGGTGATGGTGATATTTCTTCATCGCGGCATTTTTCTTGTTTTTTTCCGACATTTTCATAGCAGGTTGTGACTCCTTGTACTTCACAAATGCATCCTAGTTAGCCTGCTGCTTCGTTAGATAGCATTCAAATTTAGGAGTCTTCTTCGTCTTCTGATACTTTTGCCATAATGCTTTCTTCCAGTTCTTGAATAGTTCGGCCATCTTCGTAAGAGTCCACTGCTTGACTTTCTTCCTCAATGCAGTTGTGTCGGCATCATCCTCACATTCTGGCAGGGTGAAATGTGTCATGAGGTCATTCCAAAGACCCTCTTTGCACCTGTCGGAGACATACTCACCCTCTTTTGCCCCTTTGGTCTTATTCCAGTCTCGAACGGTGATCAGGATGCGATCCCTAACCATAACTCCGCATTGTTGTTTAAATACAGTTTTAGCCTTTTCGGGTTCCACTGGTTCACCCCGTGGTGATACCCGCGTAATTGTATAACGCGTAGATGCGTCCAACTTTTTGGCCGGGCCTCGTTTGGAATATTTTTTGCTCGATGTGGAGGCCTAAGAGAAGAAACATTCGTCAATTTATATATATATACAACTCAGTTAATGCATCTACTGATCACCAGACTTCATATATATACCTCGCCGTCGGCTTCTCCACCACCGGAGCCGTCGGCTTCTCCACCACCGGAGCCGTCGGCTTCTCCTTGATCATTTCAGTCGACCTCCTCTCCCTCACCGGAGGGGTTCAGATAAATCGACGGAGATTCGGGTGGATCAACATGGGGGGTGTCGTTGATCATATCCTCGAGAATTTCTTCCTGTGCTAGGTCACTATGGATTGGATCCATAGTTTTCTACAAAATGCACACAATAACATTTTTCATTCAATAATGCTGCATAAAATAATACTAAACAATAATATGAACACGCAATTTGCTACAATAATACTAAACAATAGCAAAATTCTAGTGATGCCCTAACCCTAACCCTAAGTCCGGAGGCCCACGAGCACTACCACATTAACCCTAAGTCCGGGGGCCCACGAGCACTACCACCCTAACCCTAAGTCTGGGGGCTCGCGAG